>JAGWCC010000015.1:0-1200000 GCA_022651775.1 Drusus annulatus
TTTTTTAAATTTTTTTAAAAAGGATTTTTTGGAAATTTTTTGTTTAAAAAATTTTGGGGAAACCAAAAAATTTTTTAAATTTTTTTTTTAAATATTTTATTAATTTAAATTCCCTTTTTAAATAAAGGGTTATTTTCCCGGGGATTTACCCGGGAATTTTTGTTTTCAAAAAAAACATTTTAGGTTTTAAAAATTTTTTTGGAAAAACCCCCAAAATTTTTGTTTTTTTAATTTTTAAAAACAAAATTTAAAAAATTTTTTAAAAAAATTTTAAAACCCTTTTAGTTAAATTTTCGTTTTTTTTAATTGCAGAAGTCCCTGAGGGCTTTCAAACTTTTTAAAAGCCCAAAAACCCGAGGAAAAAAAACCGGGGAAACCCGGATTTTTTTTTCCCAATTTTATTGTTAAAAAAAAATTAAAAAAACCCCAAAATGTTTTTTAAAAACCCTTTTTCCTCTTCATTAAACCCTTTCCCCGGAAAAACTTTGGGACCCCCCAAAAAAAAAAGTATATTTTTTAATTTTTATTTGAAACCCAAAATCTTTGGTTTCTTTTATAAAAAACTCAGTTTAATTTGGCAAAAAAGATTTTTAAAATTTTTTAATTTTTTTGGCCTAAAAAATTTTTTCCCCGTTTTTAGGTTTAATTGGGTTAAAGGGAAAGGATTTTTAAATTTTTTTATTTTTAATTTATTGACAAATTTTTTTTAAAAAGGAAGGGCTTGGCCGAAAAACAGGGGGGCCTTTTGAGGTTCGCCCACCCCCCCGCCAACCCTTCGGGGGCCCAAAGAAGGGGAAAAACTTAAAAAAAGGGTCGAATTGGCACGTGGAATGGGAAGGAGGAAAGGGGAAAGGGTGAAGAACTATGGGGATATAATGATGGCTAAATGTTTGGGGGCCTTTCCCGAAAAGGAGTGGGAAAAAAAAGAGGGGGCAAAAACAAAGGGGACTTTGTCCCCCGGCCCCAAAAACAGAAAAGGGAGGGGCTTTCATTGGAAAATGTATGTTGCAGTATGAATGTGTAAGTGCGAGAATAATGTGGATCCGGTTCTAAAAAGGGGTGTTTTCTTGTCATTGGTTATGCTCCTGTCAATTCTGAATGCGACGAGCGAAGTGAAAGATGCTTTTGGACTAGTGTGAATGATGTAATGAAATTTAAAAATACGAATGAAAGGTTTATTATGGCAGAGACTTGAATGGGTGGGTGGGAATCAGACAGAGACGGGTTTGAGTCGGCTTTAGGTGTTTGGGGATAAAAGAACGAATGATAACGGTAAAAGAATACTCGAAGCATGTTTAGAGTGGAACCTGTTTGTATCGAATACTTTCTTCGATCATAAAAGTATCCACCAATATACATTAAGGAAAGGGAAATGAAGTCAATTATCGATTTTAGTAATTAGTGACTTAGGTTGAGAGAGCCAATACCGTGGACACGAGTTTACAGAGGAGCTGAGGGTTGAATCTGACCACTTTCTTGGTAGTTTCTAGATTAAACCTCTTTCTGGCTAGCGAACTAAAGTGAAAACGGTGTCGACTCCAACAAGAGTCAAAAATAGAAAAAACTTGCAAAACGATAATGTGAGAGAGAAAGTAAGTATGAAAATGTATGGATACAAGATTGAATGAGAAGGGAATGGATGGTCTAAGCATAGAGGAAACATGGAACCATATAAAAGTGAGTCTATGCGAGATCTGCTAGAAGGTTTGCGGAATAAACACTTAAGGTAGGAAGAAAGGTGACGCATGGTGGGATGACGAGATTAAAAGCACTGGTCTCCAGAGAAGAAGAAACATGGTTATGTCTGATAGCGACTGGCAGTGCTAGCGCGGAGAGGGATCGAGCGAAGTATACAAGGAATGCAAAGAAAAGAGTAAGTGTTGGAGTGGTGAAAGAAGAACGAAAACGCCTGGAAGAAGAAGAGGGAATAAAAATGACAAATCACTTCAAGAAAACATTAAATTGTTTTTGGAAGGGAGGTCAAGAGGTCCCGAAACGGCCCAGAGAAAGCGGATGCGTGAAAGTTGTAAAATCGAAAGATGGAAAAATGTTGACAAATGAGGAAGAAATAAAAGAAAAGATGGATGAAATATTTCGAAGAGGTTTTTGAAAGCACCCCAAGCGACAGTGTTCCCAGTGTCGAATCAGGTATGAATGATGATGATGAAGTAAATGTTGTCGAAATCAGCATGGATGAAATAAAAGATCGATTAAATGCATGAGAAGAATGGTAAAAGCTGTTGGATTCGACAATCTCGCTGCTGAGAATACTTTAAAGGAGATAGCCGTGTAGTTCTCACATGGCTGTGCAAACTTTTAACCAGTGTTTAGAGGAGGGTTACACGCCATTAGATTGGAGAAGGGCTGTGATCATGCCTCTGTACAAAGGTAAAGGGTCACACGCATGGAATGTGGGAACCATAGGGCTATAAGCTTACTAAGTTCAGTTGGCAAGCTGTATGGTAGAATATTGATTGAAAGGGGTAAGAATGAAAACAAAAAAGACAAAATTTGGGACATTCAAGGTGCTTTCATGAGTGGAAGGGGGTGCATGGATCAAATTTTCTCATTGCGGATGCTTACAGAGAAGTTTTTTGGCAAAAACCAGAAACTTTCTGTGCTTTTGTCGATTTGCAAAAAAGGCGTATGATCGAGTTGATAGGGACAAATTGTGGAAGGTATTATCCATGTATGGAGTTAACACAAATCTTATACAGGCAATCGCGTCCTTGTACGAGGGAAGCGTTGCATGTGTTAGAGTGAACAGTGATTTTACGAAGTGGTTTAACATCACAAAAGGTGTAAAACAAAGGTTGCGTAATGTCACCGTGGTTGTTCAATTTGTACATGGATTAATTGTATCGCAAGAATTGAAAGGTGTGGGCTTGGGCGCGAAAATGAACAATGTGAAAGTATGTTGCCTATTGTATGCGGATGATGCGGTGCTGATTGCTGACAGTATGGAAGATCTACAGTTTCTCGTGTCTAGGATGAACCAAGTATGTATGCAAAATGAGTTGATGATGAATGTAAGTAAGTCCAAAGTGATGGTGTTTGAAAGAGTACGAGAACAGCGTGCAATATAGTTGTGAATGATGAATACTTGGAGCAAGTGGATGAGTTCGTGTATTTAGGGAGTATGTTTACAAAGAGACGGAAAGGCTGATAAGGATATTGAAAGAAGGGTGAATGCAGGAAACTCCATTAATGGAGGACTGAACGCTGTTGGGGCAAATAAGAAATTGTCCAAAGAAGCGAAGCTAGCAGTCCACAATGGAGTGCTTATACCAACCCTGATGTATGGCAGTGAGGCATGGAACTGGCAGAGGAAGGATGAAAGTAGACTGAATGCTGTGGAAATGAGATCTTTGAGACGGATGTGCGGTAAAACCATGTATGACCGTATTACAAATGTGGATATCCGGAAAGAATGCAAGGCTGATGTGAGCGTAATGGATAGGATTAAGAAAGGGACGCTTAGATGGTTTGGGCACGTAGAGCGAATGAACGAAGAAAGGAGTGTGAAAAGAATATATGATGCGAAAGTGAATGGAAGAAGAAGTCGAGGACGCCCGAGAAAGACATGGCACGATCAAGTAAATCAAATACTTGAATCGGGTCGTGAAGAGAATCAGAATAACAGAAGAGTATGTATGAGACGATGTATGAATGTAAATGAAGCAAGAAGTGTGTGCCAAGACAGAGTTGTATGGCGGTCCGTCCTCTCTGCCTACCCTTGCGGGGAAACGGCGTGATGGTTAGTTAGTTAGTTAGTTATGACATGGCAGGTTTTGGGTTTTAATTTTACAAAATAAACATAAGGTCAAAGTTTATAGACCAATCCACCAATGAAAATGTAAAATAAATTAAGCAAACAGAGACGAGAAAATCAAAAAGTTAATTCAAAAATAGCCAAATTTTAAAAATAAAGCTGACAACAATATATATTATGTAAATTTAAAAAAAAATGACGCATCTAATGCATCGTGTAACGCATTATGTAATCTGTCTCTCAGTAGGTAATAAAACTATCCGGAGGTGTTTTTTAATGTACTCGTAATTGTAAAGCCGCCTTTGTTAGCAATAAAACAAAACACTGATATTGACTATGATATAGACTCAATACGCGTCCATTCCAGACATTAATAGTCAATATACTATAGATTTACTTAAAATTGTACCAGTCTGAAGATGCCTGTCAAAAGATTGAACCGTTCAGGTCTTAATAAAAGTGGAATAAATTTTTAAAAAATGGTATTATTAAATCATTACGATACATTACAAATAAAAATGTTACAAAATACCATTATTAGTCATTTCATCGATGATTTCTTAAAAGGTACCAATGTAGATTATAAATTCTTGGGTACTTGTATCGAAATGCAAAATCAGTAATAATTGTGTTTATTTGTCATTTCATCGTTTACTTCAAATCGATGATTTCTTAAAATGTACTATTGTAGATTATAAATTTCTGGGTAATTATATCGAAAATCAAAATAAATAATAATTGTGTTTATAGAAAACTTAGTTTTGATAATTTATTTCTCTATTATCATCTATAAATTAACTTTTCAGTTTTCAGCTTTAGTTTGTTTACCCACAAGTCCTTATGTAGAGTAGAGAAACTATGTATTCTTTTTTCTATTTTCGTAGAAAGTAATTACTTTGTGGTTTGACATATTCAAAGAAATTATCATAACGCTTACACTTTATTTCTTAATCCGTGTAATAATATCAAATTACATGTTTATAAAGACCTTCACCATGCAGTCAAAATGTATTCAATAGTATAAAGATTTTAAATGCCGGGTTTATCGTATGCAATTAGTAATACCTCGTAATGCAGCAGCTGGCATTGTAGGATGACATCCTGCACATGGGAAAGAATGATCCTGATCGCCTTGTTGTCCCTGGCGGTATTGCCGGACAGTTCAAGCACCTTGGCATAGTTGCAATTCGTAGATTTTTTAGAATTTGTTCTGAAAAGCGAGTAAGTTAGCAGCTGACCGACTGGCAGTCGAGAACCTGCCCACCGGGCCACCAACAACCTATCAATCATGTTTTTTTTTTTTAACTTAATACAATGCAAACAATTGAAATTTAATGAACATAGGAAAATTTTGAATATTGTACAGAAGCCAGGCAGACAACTTTGAAGGTCATAACAATGAGGAGGGATTCTCTCCTCGCTGACGTCAATCTGATAATATTCAGAATGAATAGACACCTTCCCGCAGATAGAGCCATCGGCAAGTTGGTACTACAGGAAATAAGATAAGACAATCTATGCTGACGCTGTCTTCGATAGTCCTCAAAAACTTAGGGAATTTCGCACTCAAAAGTGGTGTCCCCGAACACAAATATGAAACAGAAAAAAGCAAGACACTAAAAAGAACAATGGTCTTGAACGAGACTCGAACTCGGAACCTCTACTCTATCCGGGAGTAAAATTCTACTAATGAAGCCATCAAGACCTTATTAGAAAGCGGCATTTTTAAACGATCTCATAATTCTATTGAAAATTATAAATAATTTTATTTCTTTCGATTTTAGGCTGCCATCTTTTGATGATATTCAAAGTTCTACCCAAACATATATTGAATAGCTAGATGGTGTCTTGGATAAATATCCTTTTTTAAATGCGGAAGATCTTTTAACGTCTTACCAAGCAGAGAATAAATATTAAAATTTGAATTCCTATTTATTATTAGATATTTGAATAATATTAATAATCTAAAACACAAACATAAAACAAGAAAAAACCCAGAAACTAAAAAGAACAATGGTCACGACCGAGACTCGAACTCGAAAACTCTACTGTATCTGAGAGTAACACTCTGCCAATTAAGTGATAAAGACCTCATTAGAAAGCGTATTTGTGTTATTTCAACTTAATTCATATAAAATAACATATGATATATTTGCGGCACGTTTCAGATTAATAGGTACTCATAGTATCGCGCTGGGGAAAGACCACCATTCAGAATGGAAACGTTGCTTGAAATGGCTTTAGCCGTATTTGGTGACCAGATCTGAATAACCAGGTACTTCCCGATTTTCCTATACCCCATTTTCTTCCCCTCCCCACTACCTTCAGTCTCACAACATACCTCAATTAGGGATGCCATAGTCCCACTGGCTCCAGAATGTTGGGACTCTGGTGCGGTATTCACTAAAAATCAAAAAAGGAGGCTAAAGAATCAGGTGTCTTAAAAAAAAAATGTTATATTTCAAATTATATTATAAAAAAAAATCTATTAAAACGTTTTTCATCCTCACATGAATGAAAATTAAACCATTAGCTTTACAAGAAACTGCACTATTTAAAACAAATTACAAAATTATTTATTTTTTAAATTTTATCTTCTTTCGTGGTTTTGGGGAGATTTATTATTTATGAGGGCGGCGCGGTTTATCACATTAAGGAATCAATGCCAGAGAGCTTTTTTACTTTCTTTGTATACCAAGTTACGCCGCATAATGAGGAGGTGTATGTTGAGAGGGACGAATCACTTTCTGATTCTTTAATTGATAAAGAGACTAGCCTTCACGACAAATCTTTAAAACCGCCTTGAGAAAGTTAACCACTACGTTAACATTGTTTATTAATGTTCCGTCAGTGTGTGTGCGTATTTAAATAATAGGTCATGATGAGCTGAAAATACTTAATTTAGAAATTTCACACAGAGGAGTCGTTTGAAATTTTGTTTATAAGATAAAAATTTTTTAAGACATTCTACTTGATTTAACTAACTAACCATCACACCGTTTCTCCCCAAGGGTAGGCAGAGAGGACGCCATTCAACTCTATATTGGCACACACTCCTTGCTTCATTCACATTCATACATCGTCTCATACATACTATTTCGTTATTCTGACTCTTTACATGGCCCGATTCAAATATTTGATTCACTTGATTGTGCCATGTCTTCCTCGGGCGTCCCCGACTTCTTCTTCCATTCAATTTCGCATCATATATTCTTTTCACACTATTTTTTTCGTACTTTTGCTCGACATGCCCAAACCATCTAAGCGTCCTTTTTACCTACTCAGAGAGCGGTCGGTAGCTGAGTGGACAAACGCGTCGGATTCCCACCCGGGCGTCATGCGTTTAATTCCTCTGCTGGCTAAGTCCTCCATCATTACACAATCAACATCTTCCGCTTCTTATGATGGCAGTAGGAGTTTTCCAAATATTGTCAGGCTATTCGTAACCCGGGAATGTTTGTCTTTCTTTAAAATATATGTATAAATATTGATCCTATTCATTACGCTAACATCAGCCTTGCATTCTTTTCGGATATCCAAATTTTTAACCCGGCCATACATGGTCTTACGCACATACACCTCAGGAATCTCATTTCCAGAGCATTCAGTCTACTTTTATACATCCTCTACCAGTTCCATGCATCACTGCCATACATCAGGGATGGTATAAGCACTCGATTGTGGACTGTTACCTTCGCTTTTGGACATTTTTTTATTTGCTACAACAGCGTTCAGTCCTCCATCAATGGAGTTTCCTGTATTCACCTTTCTTTCGATATCCTTATCAGCTTTTCCGTCTCTCTTAAACATACTTCCTAAATACATAAACTCATCCACTTGCTCCAAGTATTCATCATTCACAACTATATTGCACGCTGTTCTCGTACTATCTTAAGTATGGTTTTCAATTTCTTTTTATCTTACTAACCTTAGAAGACGTTGGTTAAAATTCCGTTTCGCCCTAAGATACAGTAATTATATAATATTTTTATTGCTGGTTCCACAAATTTTCATTTTAACGACTTTGTTTTGGGCACTACATTGCGCCATGCCATTTGAAAAGTATATTTTTCTTTGCGAAAATCTGAACCTAAAATAATTTATGTAAATTGATACAGAAATAATTGTTTCAGCTCAGAAGGTATCTTTATTTGCCAGGCCTGCAGACCGCGATTATTATTTACATTATTCATTGTTATCTTTATCAACAACGGAGTTGAAATTTTATGAAACATTGTGATTTTTACTGTAAAAGGACTGCGGTTTACTTGCGGTGTATTTTGTGCGATAATAAAAATAAACTGTTCCCCGAGAGCCTTGTTAACTGAACTAGAGCTACAAAAATATAAAACTTTTTAGATTTATTAACTGTGAAAATTCCACCCTGGGAAACACTACTCACGAAATTAAAACTCCAGAACGCATGTCTACGAAATCCTAAATGTACGTAAATATATTTTAAATGCAAGCCGATAAACAAGTTAAGGCAAAATATTATGTGAATAAAAGTTCAAATTCTAAGTCATTACGCAGATGGTAAAAAGTGAAATGATTTATTCAAATTACGTCAAAATCGGTTATGCAACCGAATATTACTTATATTTTAATAATGAACCCGTAATTTAGATAAACTTTCAAATAAAAGCCGGCCTGCGTGATCGAGTGGTAACACGCTCGACTACGAATCCAGAGATCGGGATTTGAAGCCCGTCATGCGCAAACAATGTATTTAAATAATTTTTGATAAAAACACATTTAATAAATATAAAATAATACAAAGTTTATTTGCGGCACGTTCCAGAGTGGTAGGTTTCTCTAAATATCGCCCTGGTGAAAGACCACCATTCAGAATTGAAAAGATGCTTAAAAAAACAAAAACTAAAAAATAAAAAGTCTTTATCGGTGTTTGGTTATCAGATCTAACGCTAATAGATCTATAGCCAGATGCCATAGTCTAATAACGTCTCAATAGACCTATAGCCAGTAATTACTTCATAACCTTCTTCTTTCTTTTTTATTCCCTTCCACTACCTTTTTTCGAAAACACCTTATTTAGGGATATCATTTCTTTAGAACCAATTTTAAGGTGGGACTCTTTTTTTTTCGCTCACAAAAACAAACAAAAAAACAAAAAAGAAATCATATATTTATTTTTTCAATTGGATGGAAATATACTTTTATATTTTTTGTTGATTGACTTGAAAGAAAACAATGTATTTTGGGGCAAAAAAGAAATACATATATCATTTTTTTGAAGGAGAACGAAATTTTACATATATCGTTTCTTTAGATCTTTTTTTTACCAATATCTTTTTTTTCGCTCACAGAATCATTCTGTAAAAAAAATCCATTTAATAGAAATAGGCACATATTTACGTTTTAATGTCAATTGGATGGTTTTGTAAATATTTGTTTTATCATATTCACTTATGTGTTGATATGAAACCGCTATATTTTGGGGCAAACGGATTATATTTTGGGTAAACGCCCTAACGTTTTTTACGAGTTCTACTTTTCCTGCTGTAAATGCGCTGTTTCATTTTTTATTCATAGTCCATAAAACCAAACTTTATAGGAAAATAGTTTAGTAGGGACATATTAAACTTAAATGATCGACGTTTGATAAATAAATTGGTGTTTTGTATGGCCAAAAATATCAATCTCCGGAAAGCGGTAGAGTATCAATTTACATATATTTTTTTATTTTTTTACTTTTCAACGTTGCTACGGTAAATGCGTGATGAAATACTCTTCTTAATACTTGTGACAGTAAATCAACTAATTGTGATCGAGTCACAGTCCTTCGATAGGTTTAGCGGCTGTCATTCAAAATCATAGTAAAACACAAAAAAAAAACAAATCATTTAAAATTAATTTTACGGTATGAAATTATTGTTAATAATATAGAGTGTTACAAATAAAATGTCTATTGAGTTGATGCATACGTTTTAGAGTTTCTATAAATCATATTTCTATATATTGCTTACAAGCAACCTGGCCGTCTTTCATTGTAAGTCTGAAATTTACAAATTTAAACACACTATAATATTTGTAAATATGTGGATATTAATGAACCACATCTACCGCACACACTACATAAGCAATGGCCCAAAATGCTGATACTACTAAATTCAGGAAGAAGGGGTAGAATGTTGACTGAACGAAATCATTGTGTTTCCAGAGTGTAAGCTCAATGGAGGACGATGATCTTCCCAGCTGCAGCGTTCGGAAAAGTGATATAAAAAACCACTCCGCTCCTTATAATATCAGTCAAGAGAGATACTCTTCACCAAACAGACGTGTTGTAACTGATGCGGTAGGCTGGTGACTGCCGCCGATTTAGCAAATTCCACACAACAATATCATGTATATTTCAGCTTAGTGGTCAGTCACGATACGCCAGTGTATTTCCTACAAATATATTATATTATAGTTTAAGGGTCGAATAAGCTGTCCATCCAAAGGTGAAAATAGCTTAGAAAAAGACAAGGAGAATAGAGCAGATGTGGAAAAGCCTCCCAACCCAGCTCTTAAAGAGCATTATTTAAAGCACTCAGTTTCTTTTTTTTAAATGAACTCTCTTGTTTTAGATATTTTTAAGAACGCAAATCGAAAGCTTTTACGTATATGGAGAGATACATCGATAGAAGTATCGACCGGTCGGTAGCTGAGTGGACAAACGCGTCGGATTCCCATCCGGGCGTCGTGCGTTCAATTCCTCTGCTGGCTAAGTCCTCCATCATTGCACAAGCAACGTCTTCCGCTTCTTATGATGGCGGTAGGAGTTTTTCAAATATTGTCAGGTTATTCGTAACTCGGGAATGTTTCTCTTTCCCTAAAAAAAAAAAAAAGAAGTATGTTGCAAGTATGTCTGTGTGTCCGAATCAAAACATTTTTTTTCATATGTCTATTATTTCATCAAATATTATAATATTTTATTTTTGAAGCCGATAGATAAAACAAATTTTATTTACGGTACGAATACCACGCGGGGCAAGTGGGTGTTTAACAATTGCCAAAGAACTGTTAAATTGATTTGAATTAACAAAAAAATATTGAATTTAAGTTCGATTTTTTGTATCCTACGTTTATTAATTATAAACAACTAATTTTTAGTTATTACCCGTGAAAAATGACGGATGCAATTCGACTTGCAAAGAAAAATATTATTTGTTTTGATCCACCCATTTCAAATATAGAATAATGTCTGCTAAAATACATCCTAAGGTTTTTCACCGGTAACCACTATGTAGTGTACACATAATGCAGGCAACGCGGAGTAAAGTGAGACGATTGTGCCTCCTTTGATCTTGTTAGGTAAATTAGAGAAAACCGTTTAATTTACCATCTACAACTCTATTCCACACTACTTCAAGCTACGCGCCTTACTCCCCCCAACTGCTGACGTGAAGTTACTGAACCGACATCTCCCTGCCGCTGGAAACTTTATATAATTACCTTGGTAGATGAGATTTATCGTCATTGCGGAGTGTCATTATTCTAGAGATGTCTCGTCATTGAAAAAAGTGTCACTAGCACTGAACAGAAAATCCCTAGAAGCCATCAACTAATGTTAAATGAAAATACCATATTTAAAAATAATCTTTTCAAATCCCTGCCTCCCAATAGAGTAATGTATTTTAGCAGACATTATTATATATTTGAAATTTTTGGATTAAAGCAACAAATATTTTTTCTTGGCAAGTCTAGCTACATCCCGTGATTTTTCACGGGTAACCAACCACTAGTTAGGAAATACATTTCAGGTCTTTTACGGAACACTCACACGCGTGGCATTGACTAAAAGATAGCCGCCAGCTTCCCCTTCGTAAATCTTTAGCAGAGTAAGGATCTTAAACGAAACATTGAGTGTAAAGGGGTTAGCGTATAACTGACTAGCTTGAGCGAATCATATTCATTGTTATTTGGGATACAATTGTACAGTTTCTACACGTGTTAATCGCGGTAAAGAAACGCTTGTGAAGCTTAAATAAATAAAGGACATACTTTAAGGTGCTTTATGGCACCAAATATTAATTGCATAAGTTTCATAGTTGTGAGAATAATTCAAATAAGTCAACCTTTTAAAATCTACAGGATACGTGTACCTAGAGTATCGTGGTGCCTTATATTAACTTAAAATTCTTCAACTATCAATTATGTTTCTGAAATAATCCCCCTTTTAAAAGCATTAATACAAATTAAATTAATTCATTTACGTTACTTTATTATTTTAACGGTGTCCGTGGACGAGCGTTTAAAATCCTCGACTACGAATCTTACGATTACTAATTATTTGTAAATATTCTCTACCATAAATAGAATCCTTGTTCATGGTAATGAGTACTGCAAAATAGTACAAACAATAATATAATAATAGGACTAATTGTCCCCGGGTCAAGTAAAAACTTGTGTATTAAACCATATTCTTTTAAATATTGGTTTGTGTTTTTTTTCTATATTTCTTCTTGTAAGTTCCTATCTGAAGGCTATCTGATGGAAAATCACTATGTCTTATGTTATATATATATTTGTTTTAATAGTATTTCAAATTTCATCATTCGTTAACCGTAAATAAATAAATGTAATTGTTTTATTCAAACATATTGATCTGTTATTGCCTAAAAATATAAAACCATAAAAAGCTAATTCTACCACTTTTGATATTTCGAAGTAGCTTCATATTTGTTGCCTTTTCTTACACGCTCATCTAATTGATTATAATATTAGCTTATTATTTTAATTATTCCTTTTATCTTTATTTTGTATTACTCGTCTATTTTTTTATTAAATTTGTATCTTTCTATGTATCTTATGTTTCATCTCTTTTATAGTATGTATCTTTGAACTGAGTTTTCGCGATCAGATTTTACTTACTCCCATGTGAACAATCTATTAAAACCCAATTAAAAATAAATATATATATATCACACGTCACACAAAAGATAATTTATGTAATCTACTGACATAACGACAAATATAATGTCTGACAATTTGACTGACCTACTGAGTTTCGAAGTTTCTAAACTTTTTTACGTCAACTTGTGGGAAAATTTTGTTAAACATACCTTCATGTAAATTTGATATCAAAATCTGGTCTACAAAGTTCAAAGTTTAAAGGTTCCAAACTACTTCACACTATTCTGTTTAACATGTTTAATATCCTTCCACCTCAGATGGGCAACCCTATTTTACTTCTATTAAATTTTGGTGAATTACTTTGGGTACCTAACTATCGCGAAAGTAATGACCATAAACTCTTGACATGATGCTACAAATTATAACGGATATTGTTCATATGCAAACATCGGTGTTAGGATGAAATCATACCGACGGAAATTACACACAAAACACGTGGATAAAAGAACATTCGTTAAAACTGCACTTGTTAAAATTAAACTCCTTAAAATTATGCACGTCAAAAATTTTATGCATGTTTAATCTTCGCGTTATAATTATATGACATCTGTTTTCCGCCCGTGTAATTTTATCATGTAACCGTATAAAACAAGATATAACAAATAGCAAGGAATGGCAGGTTAAAACATACCCCTTCTTGAAATCCGGTTTTGGTACGTAATTCCATAAGTGACCGGTGTAGCACACATCAAAGATAATTAACTAATGTGATACGGTATTACTGCTACACAAATCAACTTGGATTATTCTACATACTTCAAATCTGTCCTGATGATAAATACTGCAACGCTGGCGTTGTTGGAAATGTTGGTTCCAGTAAGAGGAGGAAGTGAAACAAAGCTTACCATCTCAAATGAAGAGTTATTGAATTAGCCGTAAGAAACTTAAATCAAATCTAACGAAGTAAATGTATTTCACACTACAGATACTTAAAAAATCACATTATCACGATGAAATGCGTTTAAAATTATAAGCGTTTACAAATTAAAGCCACGTTTGAATTTTGTAATTAAATTCAGAAATAATACAAGGCTGATATAAGCGTATTCAACAAGATTTAGAAAAAAATGCTTAAATAGTTTGGACGAATAGAATGTATGAACGAAGAAGGAGCACCAGGAGAATATACGATATATAAGTGAATGCTAGAAGAAGTCGGGGACCCCCGAGGAAGATATGGCACGACAAAGTGAATCAAATAGGTATATACTTAAGTTGGGTCATGTTTAGAGTCAGAATAACAGAGTAGAGAGATGGATGAATGCGAATGAAGCAAGGAACGTGCTTAAACCAATACGGTGTTGTATGGCTGTTCATCCTCTCTCCCCACCCTTTCGCACTATAGACATGATGGTTAGTTATTTTTTTAGTCAGAAGTAGGGTGAAAAGCTACTTTTCGTAGTTAAAAGGTTTTCTTTGATAGTTCGCAAGAACTATTTTACAAAATTATCTACTACGTGGATATTCACAAACATATTACAAGGACATGCAAACAAATCAGACGACCAAAAAATAATTAAACTAATACAAAAAATAGCTTACTTTAAAAAGAGATAAAATATTATAATTCGCTGCCGGAAACCTTCAAAATTGGCCAAATTTTAAAATTTGAAATAGCCTGTAAGAACCATTTAAAATGCAATAGTAATATCAAATAACATACAATTTATAATATTTTACTAAGTCAAAAAGAATATGAGTTATATTTATATACTTTGTAATTTTTGATGAACAGGTAACTGATAAAAAATAAAACTAAAACTCGCGTATTTATTCATATGATTTATGCTTGCCACTTGTAACGTAATTGTGAATTCAAATTTTATCGCGTAGTGTTGAAAAAAGACTGGAAAAGAGTGGAAGTAATGGCGGCTCTTTTGCCAATCAAGTCATTCTGATTAGGTTTACTTTTATTGGGGACGTGCCTAATCGAGAAAGCCACCAGTATCGGCTTTCTTTTCCCGCCCACCCGACATAATTTGAGGGCGGTTTGCGGTTCTGGCGAATGGAGTGCTGAGGGTCTCCGGGGCGGCTAAGTAGCACTCCAAGGCTCCGAAGGTATCTCGCTGGAAGGTCGCCCCACTATTTTTGAGGTGAAGAGGGGTGGAATCCCCTTGTTCGAACTTAAGTGGAAACTTATGTACACTTACAAGTTTTATGAGCGTAATTAAAAAATATTTTCAAACAATAATAATGAAGATGAAATTTGATTACATAAGCAGAAATATATTTTGAATAGTGAGCTCTGGCATCATGAATGTTGCTGTATTTTTGGTCTTAAATGTCAACCCTCTTTGTGCAAACACGCCATGTCATTTTCATAATCAGTTAGTGATTTGAAATATTCATTTAACGGCAAAGAAATAAAACGTTTGTTAGGTGGCTAAATTATTTTGTTGCATACGTATATTTGCTTTAATTTTTTTTTATAAGAATACATTTCATAAAAATTAGAGAGAATTCTATATATTGCACATAAATTATGACAAGAAACCCTATGTAGAAGATGACAATATTTTAACTGGTATTATATTTTAAGGGAGAACCAGAACATAATTTTGTATAAAAATTAACCAATTTTGAGGGTCAGCACTCAAAAATACATACTTTTTGGCTTTCTAGTACAATCAAAACTATTTATCTGTTTATTCTATAAAGGTGGTTAGGAAAATTTATAAGGTGTCCAGTGAATGTAAGTCTTAAACAGCTATCTTTTAAATTCTTTATAAAATGCATACTGGAATTTTAGGTAAAACGTTCAAAAATGCCTTTACTGGTTTTCGAACTTTCCTTTTACTAAAATTTTAGTAAGTTTTTCATGGAATTTAAAGGATTAAAAATTGAAGGTTTTATGGAAAACAGTTTAAAAAATTAAGGATATAAAGATTTATAGGATTATCTCAAAAAAATGTTTTCACTTGAAACCTCAAACATTTTTCTAACTACCCATAGAAAATTTGCAGATAAATCATTTATAGTATTGCTTGTATAAGAATGCTACAAAGTAACGTTTGGCGTCATTCTTGAGTGCTGACCCTTAATATGGATTGATGAAATTTTTTATCTTTTTGATTTATTCATCATACTGGTAGATGCATACGACTATTTTTTATTTTATTTTTAAGTTAATACCTAACTAGAAGCTACCCAGTGCCAGTGGGACTAAGGAATCTTCAGTTGGGGTACATAATAAGGCTGAAAGGAGTGGGAAGGAGATAAGATAAGTGGAAGGTTTGAAAATACCTGACTATTTAGATCTGGTCACCAAACACAGCTAAAGCCTTTTCAAGCAACTTTTCTATTTTGAATGGTAGTCTTATAACAAGGCAATAAGAGTATCTACCACTCTGGAACGTGCAGCGAATATAATGCATATAATTTTAATGGAATTAATTGTCAAATAACACATATTGATTTAAAAAAATCATTTTTGCCGGTTGATATTTGAACCCACGACCTCTAGATACGTAATCGAGAATCTTAACAGCTTGACCATGGAGGTCGTAAACTTTAACACAGCGAAAACTGAAAATATAGATAATTTTGTCAGAAAAATATTTTGGTAACAAGTTGTTTTTCATTTTATACATCAATGTTTATTAAAAAAAAACATTTTTTCCGGTTGATATTTGAACCCACGACCTCTAGATACGTAATCGAGAATCTTAACAGCTTGACCATGGAGGTCGTAAACTCTAACAGCGAAAACTGAAAATATAGATAATTTTGTCAGAAAAATATTTTGGTAACAAGTTGTTCTTCATTTGTTTCACTGTTAGCCCATTTATGAATAGTATAATATTTCGATATAAAAGGAACCTACGTTGGGGGCTAAAATAATATAAATATATTGGTTACTATGTCAGTGCTGTCGGTATGATTGATTAGATTGATTTATCGATTTGACATTTACAGTATTCCACTTACATGTTAACTGTATCGAAGTACATAAAATATTCATCACTTGTTAAACATGTTAAACTTGATAAATTTATCAAACTTTGTAACGTGTCGCTATGTAATTAGTTGAAGCATTTCCAATAATTGAAGCTATATCGTGTCACGACAAGGCACATATTAAATCATTATGTACGGTGACATCCGTGGTCGAGCGGTTAATATCCTGGACTACGAATCCAGAGGTCGCGAGGTTCAATCCTGGCGTGTGCAAAAAAAAAGATTTAATTCATAAAAAATATATTATGCAGTATATTAGAGTGGTATGTACTTCCAGTATCGCCCTGGCTAAAAACCGCCGTTCGGAATCGAAACGTTGCTTGAAATACATCTTGTCGTGTTTGGTGACCAGACCTGAAGAGCCAGGTACTTCCCAACTTTCCGCTTCACCATTATCTTTCCTTCGCCACTACCTTCAGCCCCACAACACCCCCCCCATTGGGGATGTCATAGTCCCACTGGCTCCGGACAGTCGGGATTCTTGTGTGGTATACTACCAAGGTACAAATAACAACATGAATTTATTTAATTGTTTTCTTCCACTAACCATTTATTTTGTAAAGTGTAAAGATTTTTCCTAGATTACCTAGAAAATACTCAGAATTATTTTAAAAAATATCTTTCATACAATCAAACTATACGCTTACAATCTCCCTTGGGGCCAAAGAGTTCATAGTGGACGGCCAAATATTCATTTTGCTAAAACATTTGAACAAATTATTGGCTAGAGGTAAAATTCTGTGCAAACATCATTTAAACTTAGTAATTCCGTTTATATATTATACCATCTAGGAATTTACATAATGATCAATAGGACCATAGCCATGATATCAAATCAAATCAGAAACGGATAGAAAGACATTTATCCAATCACATAAAGATGGCACTCTACAGCAGAGTTATAGACACTGACAAAAGCAACATATACTAAAATAAAAATTTTTTTTACTCTAAACATACTGTCGCATGTTTAGAATTCCCTCATAATATATAAACATAAATGTCTAAAGACAACCGAATTGAAGTGCTAGAAGAAGTTGAAGTGCAAGGAGCTCACGACCGAGGAATTTATTTATTTTGTCGCAGATAAATGGAAAATCATCATTAAATTCCGATATCAATGATTATGTTGTCAGTAATGATGTCCAACCTTCGATAAGAGCGAAAAATAAAGATTCTGTTTAATGGAGTCAAATTTAAACTTTAACTATTTTTTATTATTGTTGATGATTTAATAAAACAAATTTATAACTTTATTCCACTTTTACTTTTTTCAGGCTAGTCAGAAGATGGCCGACTAGTCTGAAGATGGCCGTCATAGGCTGAAACCGGTCCAGTCATAAAATAAAAGTGGAATAAAGTTATAAATTTGTTTTATTAAATCATTAAAATGGAATTCCACCACGAATTAACAGTTTCGAAATTAGAAATAATTATTATTGTTGTTACAAAAACAGCCTGTCAAAATGATTTGTCTCCTCCCGCAGGGAACATAAATTTTCCGATCTACTAAATGTGATTTAACGTTGTATTTTGTCGTATGAACGTAATTTAATGGGCTTGAATAAATAACCATATTTTTTTTAAATATATGTTTAGTAGATCTCTAGTGAACTTCTGTTCGGCTAATTTCTTAGGAAAACACACGAATTAAAGATAATACAAACGATACGAAACTTTCTCAATATAGTTCTATGTACGTTTGTTGTTTGTTTTGCTCATCCGGTGTTCAGTTAATTTCTGACAGCGTTTTTGTTAGGTATGTCACCATAGTAGAAAACCAACAATTGTACCCGTGAAATAAAAAGGATACTTTGATACGTTTTCAAATACCTACGAAAAAGGTTCACCTAAGAACTTTGACATTTCAACATTTTTTTCCTTGATAACATCCCCTTTTACGAAAAACATGGATTTTCTTTCTCGGAAACTTTGTTGTTAAAATAGTTTATTCGAGAATATATTTTTTTTTCTGCGAAATATCGGCTTATTTTTTTATATTTTCACTTACTTAGCAGACTTACTAATATCGGATGGTCATAATTTTGTTGACCGCTTTTCTTTTTCTCTTAAGTAAGTAATTTATGCAATTTTACATTATTGTTTAACCTATCTTTAAAAAATTTATATATCGTATCGTAAAATTATAATTTTAATAATAATGGTATTCTGGATTTAAGATAGATCAAAGACCTATATTTTTTCGGATATGATAACTCACAAGAAAATTCCTGTCTGTTATGTTGTACTGTATGTTATCCTAAACCAATTGGTAATATTGTTTCGAGACTGTACAAAACGAATAAATTATGGGAAATCATAAAATTAAACACAACACTGAGAGCCGTTAATTTCACAAAAACACACTTTAATTTAGAGCGCCTCAAACTAGAACAGAAAACATGTAAAAATAAACTTCGACACATCACGCCATTAATAAAACGTAACACGCCGTAAGGACATCGCGATGGATTTAATATTTCAATAATCTCTGATAGTACGAATATAATATATTCAAGGGTTGCGTGTTTAAGGCAGTGATAACACCTTAATTACTACCCTGTCAGGTATAGGAATATTTCATCGGGAAGCCTGTGGTTCTCGCAGTTTGTTTTCCTACTCTGAAAATAAATATTAATTTTTTTTTTTTTAAATTTATTTATTAATAATGACTGCAGTGCACAGTTGTGCGTTTTACTCCTTCAAAGTATTGTTTAAATGCAAATACAAAATGTGTGTTTGAAGAAATGGTCTCAGTTTGTGTAATTAGAAATATTCTTAGTTGGTAAGATTTTCGTTAATTTAGCGGACAAATATGGATTTAAACTAAGAAGACCTAGAAAAAACTGGACCATAATTTAAATATGAAAGAATTTTGAAGTTACGTTTCTACATATTTTTAAAAGTTGAACCAGAATGGAGCCGTGTTCAATTTGTATGCAAATTAGAGTAGGATTTCCTTCCTCTAATAGTTTGATAACTATTTGAGTTAATTCATAGTGAGTTTCTTTGGTTTGGCTAATGCCATATCAATATTCAACAGATCGCATTGGTAGGTACGAGTTTTCGCAGTGCGTTTAGTAAAATGACCGAGGGCAATAGTTTGTTAAGCAACCATGTATAGCAATCTGAGGAAGAAACATACATTGGATTATATTTTATGAACTATGAATGTTTTATCTGTAACGAAAAACTAGATTGACTATTGAATTCATACAAATTTATTGCGAGCTGGATAAAAATGGAAAAAGAGGAGAGGGTTGCTGGGTGCATTATTCAATGCGTTAGTGAAGATTCTATTCATCACTAAGATCCGGATTCTTGTCGCAAAACAGGGCCCCACCGTTAGAGAAACATAATTTATTTTTTAAGTATAATTATTCTATTAGTATATCATGTTTGAGTTTCTGAAAAAGCTTTGATTTATTTTTAAATATTAAATTATGCTTAGTTGAGGTCTATACTGTACATCTTAGAGTTTATTTCTACTTACTTAATTTTTTTTTACAAAAAATACTTCAAGAGATTTATTATTTCTTAAACACCATTTACTAATCAAAAAAATGTTGGTTAAAGCTCTAAACACTAGAAAACATCCTTTAATTATAATTCATTCTTTCAAATTGCAATGCGTGTATTAAAATCTTTATTCATCTATGTAAATCCATAAAAAATGTAAAAATGCGTTACCTCAGATTGAGGTATTTTGACATACAGCATTCTAGCCGCAGTAGCAAAAAAAAAAAATTCTTTTAGAGATAATACAAAACCAGCAATCACTTCGATAAAGAAACACACATAACTCTAATCAGTTGAAATACTCGTACTCGTATTTTTGCAGAGTAACTTGCTTCTAAATGTAATTAAGTATTGTATCTTTCTGAAAGTGTAGTGATAGTACCTAACTACCGTATGATTACAACGAAGACCTTGTTGTAAGCTTGACGAATTATATTAAACAACACAAACTCAATTCGAAGGAATTTGACTAATCCCTGTCAGAAATAAATATCAACATAAATTATAGGATTATTAATTATTAATTATTTGGATTAATAACCAAAATTTGGTTTAAAACCAAATTTATTCTTATTTAAAAGGGAGGCCCTGTTATTGCGACAAGAATCCAGGTCGTTGTCATCACAAATTATTGAGCGTTAATGATGGGGATTGAATAGTATGTAATAATAAGGGTGAGGTCAGAGAAGGGATGTTTTATTAAGAGGACAAAAACTTTTTTTAAATTGTGTGGCGATAAATTTATTAAGAATCATAATATGGTAGAATAATAATTCTAATTAGGTTTCCTTAAAATAAAATACGGATATCTGTACATTTTACGAAGTAACGTAGCTGATGGCTATCGAAGGGGGAGTTTTCTTTTACAGCGCAAACACATTACTTCAAAGCACAGTTTAACTTACTTGATAAGATCTGAAAATTGTTACAAGAAATCTTATAAATCAAATTTGTCAGAACATGAGTAGAGGTTTAATTTATGTCACAACTACAAGGGTAGTTGCCTTTGTCACGAGAACATTTTTATGTTGATATTTATTTCTGACAGGGATTAGTCAAATTCCTTCGAATTGAGTTTGTGTTGTTTAATATAATTCGTCGAGCTTACAAAAAGGTCTTCGTTGTAATCATACGGTAGGTAGGTACTATCACTACACTTTCAGAAAGATACAATACTTAATTACATTTAGAAGCAAGTTACTCTGCAAAAATACGAGTACGAGTAGTTCAACTGATTAGAGTTATGTGTGCTTCTTTATCGAAGTGATTGCTGGTTTTGTATTATCTCCAAAAGAATTTTTTTTTTGCTACTGCGACTAGAATGCTGTATGTCAAAATACCTCAATCTGAGGTAACGCATTTTTACATTTTTTATGGATTTACATAGATGAATAAAGATTTTAATACACGCATTGCAATTTGAAAGAATGAATTATAATTAAAGGATGTTTTCTAGTGTTTAGAGCTTTAAATCCCCGTGTAGTGGAGACCGGGGGTTGTTGGAAGACGGACGCAGTTGAAACAAGGACATTTCTCTTTATCCAGTTCACACGAGTACACGCGGTGGGTAAATGTGGAAAAACAAGGGAACTAAATGTGATATACCTCTGATAATGTTAGCGTAAATAATGTATTTTTGATGCCGGAACGTTACTTTTTGCAGAATCTTAAAAAGTGTGATTGAAAACGGAAACACGTAAATGCCTAATAGACCGGTTGGTAGCTGAGTGAACAAACGCGTCGGATTCCCACCAGGGTGTCATGGGTTCAATTCCTCTTTTAGTTAAGTCCTTCATCATTACACAGACAACATCTTCCGCTTATTATGATGGCAGTAGGAGTTTTTAAATATTATCAGGTTATTCGTAACTGGGAATGTTTTTCTGTCTTTCTTAAGAAAAAAAACTTGGTTTTCGATTTATTTATCGCTGGCATAGTCTATTTTTTTTGGTTGGAACTGACAAAATTTTGCCTAAATGATAATCAAAAAAAACAATATAATTGATATAAATATCGGTGGCGGAGACAGTTGAAGCGGGGACAATTGAAACATTGATTTCAAGGAATAAAGCATTTGGTGAATATGTACAACTTTAACATAATTTTATTTTTATGTTTTTTTTACTGTTATATGCATATGTTTACGAAACACCACTTCTAAAAATATTGATTGAATAAAAATACCACATGAATAAAAACTCCTAAAATAGGTGTATGTTGCAGAAAGTCACGAGTAAGAATCGGAGTTGCACCCATTAAAATAATTAAATATGATAACAATCAATTAAAAACTAATGATTTGTCAAGAAAACAGCAGAATATGATATCATTCAGAAAAATAAAGTCAAAATTACACTCGAGAATAAAGAAAAAAGCCCAATAACGACTAAGAAGTCGGGGAAAAAACCTCTAGTTACTAGAGATTTCTAAGATGCCGAAAGAAAGTAAGTAATTGGTTAGGTTTAGTATATTATGAAACATTATGCACTAGCCAACATGAGTTGAATTCATCGTGAGTGAAAACATGAAGGATATATCAAACAGAATAGTATGCATTATGTTTAAATTTAGGAAACTAGAATAAATTCCGTCCTTAGTTAATACTTTTAAAACCTAAAATTATCTGACTTAAGAAAAAAAATTAAACAATATATTTGTTTCAATCTGCCTCCGGTCTTTCCTACTGTTTTAAGCAAAATTTCAACGAAAACAAAATGCGTTAAAAAAGACGCGTGAGTTTGATTATTGAAGTACGTTTCTATATTATTGTGCAATGTGGTATTTTTTAAGTGTTCTTTTAAATGTATACTACCGACCGTACAACAAAACTCATCGACAAAAACATCCAATATCTTACTTATGGGAGTAGTTGTGAAAGTACTATTTATGTTGAAATATTTGAATAGTCTCGCAACTTCCTGTAAGCTTTTATTTTGAACCATGCGATGTGTGAGTACATTTTGTGTTCAATATGTTTCAAGACTTGTTCATGTTCCCTCGTTCCACATTTTACGTAATTATGAACACTCTACAGCCATCCGAAACACTGGTCATAAACGGAAAAAGCGCAACGCGGCTCAGCACTTCAAATAAAAAAATAATTAACATGAAACTGATATTTTTTTGTTATTAAAATCTTTCATGGGCCGCATCAGTCACAGCCGGCGCTAGTTCATTAATCCTCACGCGGCAATGCGGCCAAAAGCAACCGTCCCTGGCCAACCTGGCTAACCTGGCCGGGGTGAACGAAAGTAAATATTGAATATAATCCCTTCGCCCTATAATCCTTTCATTCCGCGCATGTGAAAACAAACGCCATGAATTATTAAACATATCGGATGAATCAAATTTACTTTCCATTTGGGAGTGTTCTATTTTCGGTCAACCGTTTTCGTTTCCCGGTGTGTTTTTGTTATTTTTGGTTTGTGTTCTACCCGGCTGGGCGGACTGTACCCTCCCCCGTGTACAGTCCACCAGTTGACAGCCGCTAGTGAGCACTTGACCTGGTATGCCGGTACACGCCATATTACTACATTCTGTATTGATCTACTGGATCGTGGATGTATCGTGAGTGAAGCGAGAGAAGGCATGCCGGATTCCCTCTAATCCCTTTTAAATTATAATTATACGTCAGTATTTGTTTTACTACAAAATACCCAACTATCTTGTGGTTTTTTCTGCAGTAATATAAGAATTTATTGAAACAAGTTAACTTTTCCATTTTATATGAACAAAATTGATTACCTTGTTTAGTTTTATTACCATTTCACACGAAGAACATACCCATCCATTCAATACACGACAGAATGAACGTCTATCCAGGTTTTATTTACATTCCTCGCTAAGGCAGATGAAGTCCTGTCATTGAGAGATCCGTTGTAATTGTAGTTGATCAATTTTATATAACGTCGTTTAGTGATCAAATAATCTCAAGGGCCTATTACATTGGTTATTGAATATTGTAGCATTTTTACATATATTTCTGCTACATATTTTACTGATTGGATATAGCTGGAGATTACATATCAGCGGGATGCAAATACAAAGATTTCGGCGTAATAAATCATAGTGTCTAGCCCGTTTATTTTCTAATGCGCGTTTCTGTCAACATACGAGTATAAGGCGAACACGTACTAAAAGAGAGAGACTTAGGCCTTATGAGAGCATATGAGTGTGAAAATAAAACAGTTACGTAAGTACTTAAGAGTTGTTTTGTTTTAAATATAAATCTTCGCTATTTGAACCGCATTCAAATGGTTCAGAGTTCACACTCTTTATCCTACTGTACGAATATATATATAAAGCTTATGGACAAAACCTATTGTCCATTAGCTGTGTATCCAGCCGGTCAATGTACAAGGGAAATTTTCTGTCGAAATATAAAAAAATCAGCATCAAAAATATTCCGACAAGGATTTTTTACTCGGGATAGCTTTGCATCTTTCTATTCACAGCTTACTTAGTTCAATCTCGTAATATTTTCCCATTCGATGAAGGACTATAACATTATTATTAAGTACCTACTTGATTATAAATACCTTCAGCGATAGAGAAAAATTATTAAGAATACTTTCTTGGTAATAATTCATATTATTATAAATAATATAATTCCCCTATGCTTACGTACGCACTAATGAGTGTGACGTATGAAAAAATCGAACTGATATTGTGTTTGTTAAATTATTTAAAAAAATCTTTTCAAAGCCAGACAAGCGATAACATATTTTATCTAAAATATATTTTATCAGACGTTTATTTTTATTCTATATTTGAAATGTGAGTCCGTTTGGCTTACTTTTGCAAGCCTTTTTTTAAAGTGGAACTAAAATACCTACGCGTAGACTAAATTTTATGAATAGACTTTTTTCAACAATAGAATTTCTGGTGATATTTCACTGTTAAAACTTATTTCTATAAAATAAGGTGAATTACAGCAAATAATATTTTTGATTTTGTAGAAACGAAATTTCTCAGTTTAAATCTTGGCGAGTCAAATTTATTTACTTATAAACAAACGGACTATTATCCAATTTCAAAAAAATACATAACACGATATGGAAAAAAAGAGCAACAGAGAAAGAACAGCACATATATAATATTAAATAAAGTAATCGCAAACATAGGACAAAATATGCATAAGAAAGAACATTCAAATCTAAGCCAAGGTCGAGTCAAAGTTTTGGTAGAAAGAATGACAAAAATCATTTAGACTGCTACCAAAAATTTCAAGACCATGGCTTGAGTAAACAAGAGTCTCTACATTCTGGAAAGTGGAGAATAATACCCATAGTTAGTAGAGTGATGATTAAGGAACAGCAACTCATTGTTTCTGAATCTACGGCAAGAAATGTTGAACTGGACGAGTTGCAACAAAGAAAGATAACAATAAAATTATACACGGATAGTAAGAAAATTACAATCTTTAATTTTTCACGGGTAACAACGAGTTACGAAGTTGAAAAAAACAAATGCCTTAACCTATTTTTTTAAATCTACAATTAAGTTTTGAATACTTAAAATACATTAAAAGATTAAGACTTTTAAGATAATTGCATGTATCATATTACAATGGTATGGTTATTATCTGGTGGTAATTTCTTCAAGTCATTTACATTGGGAATTATAATAAAATCTTTCTTGTTTTCCGCATAATGTAAATGTTTTGAAATAAATATTTACACGGGTATTCGAGTGGAGAAGAGACGGGAGTGGGGATATAAAAGGAATTAAGGTGGGTGGAAGCGGAGCATTAAGCTGGTGGGAATAGAGAGTGCCTCTTTAATTTGGCATTAATGGGCGTTTGAGGGGGCAACTATATGAATGCTCGTTCCAAAAGCTCGATGCTTGCACTTTGAAAGAAAGTGTGCGCTTTTTAGAATGGCAGGTTTAGATTACAACGCTTATCTTAACTTAGTTAGAGAGACTCTATGTTCAGTATCTATGGAGGTAATTTGTTAATATTTTTCGGAGAGTATGCTCTCTCTTGGTTCAAGAACTAAAAATCCCAACTGACTCCTAAGCTTGGCAAGCTTATTGAACAATTTAAAAATAAATTAAAAAAGTAAATCTGAATAATCACAACTCTCCAATTTGAGGTATTTTGTCAGGTTAAAAAAAGTAGGAAGGGGAAGAAGATGAGAAAGAGAAAGATTGGGAAATACCTAACTCTTCAGATATGGTAACTAAACAAGGCAATACTGATCTACCTAATATGAATGGTCCGTCTTTATTCCTCTGCCAATTTCTCTGCCGTCAATACCATATACCTAATATATTGCAAAAGAGGTTTTCTTTGTAACAGAGGCAGCATCCGAGAACTACTAATATATGAATGGATATACGAAAGCTTTAGACATAACAAAGCCGCCGGGTATATAATGGTGTGTGGTGTATTATATTCCTTCTCTTGTTTACAATAACATCGTTAGGAACTGGATCTCTGAGCTTTCCTTCATCACATAACTAAAATTGATGGAAAAGTATCCTCCCGCTTCTTAAGATGAATCGAGTGAAAACAAATATAAAAGAAGACCTGCGGAATGCTTCGGATCCAGTCGGAGAACACAACAATGCTTTTATGTGTGGGTACTAAAAATTGAACGGTCGTTTCTCAGACAATAAAACATTTATTTACGCACCTACCTTCTGGATGCGGAGCTTCTGCGCCAGTCAATTTGTTTGGGGAACCGATATATATTTTTATTGTTTCTGGTTTTCAGAAGTACGAATTAGTTTTATTCCCGAGATGGTGATTTCGCCGAACTATGATAACTCCGTGTAGAACCATTTCTCCTAACAACTATTTATCACAATTCCAAAATGGAAAACAAAAAACAATACTTGTAGAGATATCCGGCTCGGTAGCGGTTTTCATGATCTTCGTGTGTTATCTATACACTAACTACATATAAAGCCAGAAAATATATTTTTCATGGCGCCAAAACCTTACTGTAAGTTACAAAACAATCTGGAGGTACTAGTGATATATAAATTAGGTTTATTTTTTGTTAAAGGTTTTTCTCCAACTTTAACAGGGCATTTTTTAATGACCTTACTAAAATCTCGTGGATAGAGCCAATATCACTGAAAATGCATTATTTTTTAATATTATATTTAATATTGTATCTTATTTTTTACCGTGACGAGATATTCAGCTCGTTAAACCGACAATAATCAGTGTTGCAAGCATAACAATTTAATATATATAGTTTTATATAGTTTTCAACCACAAAAGTTTGGAAGTGTGTTGTGGACGTGTCCATGTGCCCCGAGTAAGCTAATTTTTTCCATATTTCTACTGAAATTAATCAAACATTTAAAAAAACTGTAATTAATTCAAGAACAGGTAACAATCAATTTCATTTGCCTATCTGGAGTCATCACTTTTATTTCAAATCCATTCCATAAGCACATCGATACAAGTTTTATCAACAGTATAGATTACAACAATGTCTACTAAATCCACTTAATTTAGTGGACTTGAACTGTTGTTTGTTTGTTTCCGATCTGCAATCGTGCTCGGTAATTTTGACAGATGGTCAATATTGTTGATAAAACTTTTGTCGATGTGCTTGTGTCCAGGGAGGTCAGGAATTATCTGTTTGGTGATGACTATTCATAAAGTATAGCGATATTCAGACAAATACAACATTAAACAAAGAAGACTATAGTTTTCAACAGTCGTAAATTGTTTCAGATGGAAAGTTCTACCGTATTCAACAGTGAAAATGCGCATTTTACAAAATATTATATAATATTCAGAGTTGATATAATAACAGGCACAGATTTTGCATAAACACTGTTACGGGAAGCATAAAATGTTTTACAAAGTTGAGCTTTTCAGAATTGTTCAGACAGAGATGGAACTTTCTATTGTTTCGTAAGTTTAATTGGCCTATTTTTTTACATAAATTAATTATTCAATATTTGACCAACTTTCATAAAAAATGTTTTATGTCTCCCGTGTGTAATCTGATCTAGTTAAATTAATTTTATCTATTTTTAAGGTAATTAATTTTAGGTATCTCCAAAATTTTGAGCAATCTTTTCGAAGTTGTTTAATTCAAACAGTTGTATCGTATTTCATCTCAAATAAAATCAATGTGAAAAAGTTGATTGACTATTAAAAACATGAAATAGAGTTATCTCGTGATGAGAAAATCAAAGCATTTAAAACACACACGATACTAAACATCTCAATAATTATTTATTCTATTCTCAGAAAAACGGGCTCAATTTGAGTTACGTCACCATAGTTTTCAATCTCTCCACTAAGGTATCGCAATGGGATTCATTTGACGTCAGAGCCAAGCCGGTCAGTTTCTAAAAGAATAATAAACTATTTATTCTGAAATGTGGGGAGGGCTCACATCCCATTAAATAAACATAAACAATAAAAACAAAAAAAAACCATAAAAATAATAGTGATAAACAACAAAATACTTAATGTTTTAATAACCTATTGAAACCATAAATTATAATTATTTAATGAAAGAATTAAAATTACTAACACTTTCAGACAGGAGGCTTGTTTCCGACTTGACTTTTATTTTAAAAATTGTTAATGGTATTATAGACAGCCCTGATTTACTTAGCTTAATTACCTTCTATGTACCTAACAGATCCACTCGATCCAAAATTCTTTTTAAATGTAACAATAATATCAGGGCTGAGTCATTTAAATACTCGCTTGTACCTAGATTGCATGCAGTGAGTAATTCTATCGCTGAAATAGTAGATATATTCAACTGTACTGAATCTAGTTACAAGAAGGCCATAATAGCATACCTCTTTCAAAAATACTAGATATTTCTATCAATTTCATCATGTTTTTGGGTGCATCGTTATTTTTTATGTCATTGTTATTTTTTATGTCACTGTTATTTTATATCTTATGTTATGTAAAAGCCCATGAGGGCGTATATAAATAAATAAAATTATCTTTATTAATCATTAAAAAGTTGACATTGCTACAGAACTGTTCATGTAGATTGCTGTCTTTGCTTCTAAGCCTCTCATATATACAATTGAAGGTATGTGTGTATTTATAATCGGCAATGGTGTTTTTCTAAATAAATATATTTATTTTAAAATAATAGTCACCTGAAATATTATTTTCGAAACACGGGTTTTATCACAGTTCATCTGTTTTAAAATATTTATTTGAATAATTTAGTGTGTAAAAAGTTATGTATATACTTTAGGTGTTGCAACCAGAGTTAACCCGAACACAGTACTACCACAGATGAAGAATATATTAAAAAATCCAAATCAATAGAAAAAAAAAATTGATGTAAGGGTAACATAACTCCTTTTTATCCATGCATTTATTGAGTACGTAAAATAGTTTAATAGTTTATAATATTTAAGATTGAAAGTTTTTTTGTTTCTTCTGTAAAGTTAAGAACGTGAACTTTTACTAATTAAGGTGACGATATGTGTATTTTATGTTACGTAAACGCTTTATTTATATTGAGATTTTAAGCGTGAATGCAAAACATCTCACACGAAGCACTGAATGCAGTAGTCGCTAATTAAAAGTTGTCAAAGGAAGCCGTGCTAGTATTCCACAAAGGGCATGGTAGTGAGGCTCGGCACTGACAGATGACAAAGGTCAGACAACAGAAGAGTGATTGCAGTAGAAATGGGATCTGGAAGTCGTATATACATACTTGCGATAAAACTACCTATGAGCGATTTACGAAAGAGGAGGCACGAACATAACGTATGGATGATGAAAGCGTTTTCAACACGATTAAGAAAGGAAAGCTAAGAAGGGAACGGTTAAGACGGATACAGAGCGGATCAAGCGGATGAATAGAAAATGTACAGTGAGCAAAGGGACAGAAGAAGATCTCGGGAACTTCGCAGGAAATCATTAAAGTTTCTTTATTCATGAAATGTTCTATATTTACGTTACTTTAGTTTTCTTGAGTTCTAGCGACTTTCAATCTAGACACGCCCATATTATAATTATCAAATGCATTTCGAACTAACTAACCACTTCACCGTTTATCCGCAGGGTTAGGCAGATAGGATAGACCACCACACAACTCTGCCTTGGCACGCACTGTTTTGATCGTTCCACATTCATACATCGTCTCATAACATACTCTTCTGTTATGATGACTCTTGACATGGCCCGACTTGATTGTATGATTCACTTGACGCGCCATGTCTTCCTCGGGCATCCTCAAGTTCTTCTACCATTCACTTTAGCCTCATATACTCTCCTTTCATTATTTCATCGTTCATTATGCTTACATCAGCCTTCCAGCCTTTCCGGATCTTCACATTTTTAACACAGTCCTACGTGTTTTTAACTCATATACACCTAAGGGATCTTATTTCTACAGCGTTCCGTCAACTTTCATCTTTTTTCTGCTAGTTATATGCTTCACTGCCATACATCAGGGTTGGTATCAGCACTCCATGGTGGACTGCTAGCTTCGTTTCTTTGGATAATTTGTTATTCAAGTCAACCGCGTGTATTCCTCCATTAATACATTGCAATGTAAGTATATGCATAAAATAAACTCAAGCATTATTTCAAAAGGAGTAAAAAAAAATAACGATGAATGAATAAACGAGGAATGCAAAATGCATAGAATTACCTACATTGCTTTAGTAGGAAAAAACAAGCGCGCAAAAATAGCATTTGTACAGCGTCATGCAATATCATGATTTATCACTACAAAATAAAAAAAAATACCCACTCAATCAAAAGGAAATGAGAAGTTTATAGGTGAGCATTTTTTTTTAGATATTTTAGATTTAATGTTAGAGTACATAATGATGTGAATATACGCAAGATCAATAAAAAAAGAACAGATTATTTTTTTTGTCAAATAAGGTATTTTACTCTTTATTTAATATTAAAAAAAAATGATATACCTTCCTACTAAACTTGGTAACGAGTCATGTTAAAAATGATGCATGTGTGTGGATGATGCAAATAATATGTGTCAGGAAAGTGTTTTTTTGGCGTCCATGATCTCTGCCTACTGTATACAAGAGTAAAAGGTGATGGTTGGCTAAATTAATTTCTTAATTTTTTTAAACTATATTTTTAGATCTAAATAATGTGGCCATTCGTGGCAAATGACAGAATGCAAGTATCTACCCCACCGCCCGTTTTGCCCCTTGTTGACATTTTTAAACGTACTATGATATTTCCAAGTGACTGCAGTTTTAGCCGAGTGCCGTCGGAGCCTTTTATATCTTGTTTCTCTTTCTTCTTCTCGTGACACAAACCTTCCCGAAGCCCAGTTATGTAGGCCTACACCACTGAACAGAATATACCTAGAAGTATGATCTGTACCGTTCGACAGAAAAATGATGGCTTCATTTATATAAAACCATTCGTTTTTAAGGCTCCAGACATGCCAAAAAAATTGATCATATCGTCGCTGGAAAGGCAAAAGGTCTTAGGCGACACTTTGGTCAAAAACGAGTTAAATATGCAGTTATGATCAGTTTTTTTTTCTGCATCCAAAACTTTACATTTTGTTTGATTCTGAGGACTTGTGTGGCATTTCAGCCAACCAAAATATATTTACCATTTGGAAGAAGACTAGACTCAAGCGACACGAGTTTGGGACTCTTTTAAAGCTTTTTGTTGCTTCAGGTAACTCAGTGAGAGCGTTGAGTTACCTGAGTTGACTATTTTTTCAAAATCCAACCAGGTACTGAAGACTTATGAATTTTAATGTTGATTAAAAATAACGTTAAAGTGCTTTGGTGTTAACTTCCCAAAATGTCACTTCAGCCCTTAACCTTTCCAGCGACAGAATGTCCATGAAAGAATTATGATATTTGAAAAGGTTTGATCAGTTTAATAATAAAAAAATACCCTCCACAGTACACTTTTATCGATTAATCTCTTCACATTACAAGTAGCACCCCCTTTACCTGTTTCAGAATACCGCACGAAGTAGGTAGAGGGTGGCTGGGAGCTGGGAGCTGGGAACTGGGAACTGTCATCCGCGTCGTTTCTGTTGAATTAACTCGGGTTCCACTGTGACAGCGGAGTTAAGGCTTTGTTCTAGCGGAATGATAAGCCTGCACGACCGCCCTCCCGCAACCCCACACCTTCCAAACTGTTGCACTACCTACTTTAACACAGGGTGTAATCGAAACCTTTCTATTTAAATTCACAAAAACTAGCGGCAGATGCATGGTCATTTAGTTCGATATAAAAAGTAATGATGACCTCCGTGGCCGAGCGGTCAAGAACACCAGCTACGAATCTGGAGGTAGAGAGTTCGAACCCCAAGTAGTATATTTAAATTGAGTGATTTCACATGTAATTAATTACTATAAAATAATATATAGTATTTTGCAACATGTTGCAGAGTGGTAGATATTCTCAATATTCCCCTGGCGAAAGACAAAACATTGCTTGAAATGGCTTTAGCCGTGTTTGGTGACCAGGTCTAGAGAGACAGATTATTTCCCATCTTTCCTCTTCCCCACTTATTTCTCCTCTCCACTCCGCTTGGATATGCCATAGTCCTACTGGCTCCGGGCAGGGGACTCTTGTGCGGCATTTACTTTGAAAACGTTTAAGGCATTATTCGTATGAAGTTAGTTTCATCGTTTTTAAGCTTTCACGCTCTGAAACATCTGAATATGTCTGTCCAACTTCCTTTAGTCATACAGTACTTCTTAATTTAAGATGCCGCGGTATCCCTGGCTCTGGCTTTTTGGAACTCTTATGTTGTGTAATACAATGAAATTACTGAGGTCTTTTTTGTTTATTCTCGAAATCATTTCAATTAACAAAAGCGCCACCCGCGCTTTTTGTAACAATATCAAGCCATATATTTTGTTAGAAAAATTCTACGCACAAAAAATAATTAAACAATTTATTAAGTCAAAGGTTTTTATGATATGTTTTAATTAAAAAATTGTTCGTGCGTCACGTTAAGTCCCGAGTCTAATACAAGCGCCGTAATTTTTCTCAATTGATTATTTCAAACTTAACTTGTGAGCAGCCGATCGCATGCTTTTTCATTTGGTGTTCTGTTATTGTATTGCATAGCAGCTAAATATTTGAATTGGATGGTGTATTTGCAATTATAGACAAAGGAAGATTTGATGACTTCCAGAAGTTTTCTCGACAAAATTTATGTAAAAACACGATTTTTCATAATCATGTTGTCCAATTAAACGTTGGAAAAATGCTGGAAAGTAAACCAGCAATAGCACAACGGGATTAACTCGCCAGCTTTTAGGTTAATAAAATTGCTCGAGCTATAGAGTTTTTACACTTTGAGTATTTTCCTAGAGAACCGAGAGCATATGGTTCGTGGGAACTAATTACCTTCATTTCGTTATCTGGTGGTTAATTCAATTATAAGCAGTGGGTGCAAAGTGCTCTCTAAATTGAAATCAGGCAGGGAAATAATGCATTCACAAACTAAAATAAATCATAATTTTACTCTCTAAATATTCCGACGAAACAAAAAATCCAGTACAGTAAATTAACGAATGTAAAAGTTGCAATAACTTTTCAAGTATAAAGTATTGTGTGGTCACTGTGGTTTTTAAGTGGAATTTTAAAATCTTGTCATGTTTTTTTAGTTTTCTCTTACTCTAATCATATAACCAGTGTTTAGTCCTATCTAAAATTACATTCCGTCCTTCAACAATTTATCTCTCTCTAGTATAAAAAGCCTGAATCCATTTTTCAATTAATAAAACAAAAATATTTCACTTAAAACTTGTTAATAAACTAGTTCTTTAAGTACTTGTTTTCGCAAAATTAAAACATAAAATCGTCGCCGTTTCTCTGCCCCCTAATTTTCTGGCTAAGGAAACCCTCGTCGGCTGAAAGGCAAAAATAGACAAACATCCAAAAAAATTCACCCGTTAAAAACTCACCTTGACATGCTTAACGTAATGTTATTTAGTTAATTAGTGTCAGCACCGGTCTGTCTGGCTGAAATGTGTGGGCGGTAAAGTTGCCCGCGTCCGCGAGGGTGGGGGTGGAAAAAAGGAAGTGGTAGGCGCCTTGTCCGGTAGGCAGCAGTTCTGGGTCATTCTCAGTTGACTACCTGTTTCAAATTACTAACCTAATCATCCCCTAGAGTTAATTTATTTCACCCTGTTACGCCCTGTATAAACCTTTCTAAGAGCCCATCCCTCCACTCTATTACCCCCAGATTGCAGAATGGATTACAACAACGATTCTTCTTTCTTTAAAATACATATTCTTTTGATTAAAACCAGAAATGGAAGGCAGATACTGAAATTAGTGTTTTTTATGTAGGTGTATCAAAAAACATATTATCAAAACGTCTACTAGTGGTCATGGGATTCTGAACTTTAAATTATGGAGTAAAGGAAAACCTTGCATTTGCGCCCCAAATGGTTTATTCATAGCGAATCTTTAGTAATTATTTATAAGGGAATACATCTAAAAGGAGGGTAAATTAATATAACTTCGAAACTACTTTTATGTTCGATATCTCTTTCAAATAAAATGTTTAGTCACCGTGCGTTAGGAAATTTAATTTGTTGGTGGTGATGAAATGATGGTTGGTGTTTGATATTTACAATGATTTGAATAGCCACTTCATGAGCAACGTATCTACGTCTTTGATTTCTGAAAAGTGGTGATGAAATGGGTAATTGTGGTTGTCATCATGGTGAAATATTTTATCATCAGGTGTAGGCATAAAAACGTTCCCCGAATTTTGAAGGTGTTTTCTTATAGAAAATCCCGTAAAAAAAAAAATCACAGAAAAGTTTGTAGTACAAAGTGTTTCTCTTTTCCAAAAAACATATTTTAATATATACTAGCATAAATATAATATAATAATAATACATACTAAAAATCATTACATTTATATAAAAATACCGAATTTACATAATAAAATACAAAAGGTTAGATAAAACGTTTTTTGTGTTCTCTCCTAACGTGAGTCGACTATCATCAGAGTAATATTGACCTTGTGGACTGCAGCCCAAACCACCTGCAGCGAAAATAAATCGATACCATTCACCTGATGTTAGAATCATGAGCGATAGTCACTGAACGGTAGTCTTTACCACGTCTCCCATCAATCCTTTGCTGGATTATTGTATATTGTATTTATCATTCTTTGTGATATACCAATACAACTATTTAATCAGGCGGTATTATTCAAATCAATTAAGTATGTGTGATAAAAAAATTATCCATAACCTACTATATCCAATAACTCTCCAAAATATAAATTCATGAAATAGAAAGAAACCTGATAATCTTAGCATATTGCTGCATTCATATGTATTACATAGATGAGAATACATTATTTCAGCATAATTTGTAAGAGTATTGCGTAAATGCGGCTACGTAAATATACGAAGAACAAAATAATGTATTCATCATTTCCTCGCCAGTGTGTAACAATATTAAGTAACCCCTGTAGAGAGCTGCATTATTGGGACCTGGGGTGGAATGTAAAACGTGTTTACAAATATTCGGATTGGATAATTCATTCGTATTCTGGGAAAATCAAAGAAGACGTCTTTTCACATTAAATGAAGTATAATCTTTATTAAAATAGGGATACTTGTTTTTGACAATAATATTAAAAACTAATCGCCCAGGGCTTAAATGTGACTTGGACAAAAAAATACTGTTTACAGTATCATAATCTTGTTTTCCTGCGCGTCCTATTGATAGAAGTATAATGAAATTTAAAAAATCCATAAAATAACATCTATATATTTTTAAAAAGTTTGATTCAGCTCAAAAAATAAGTCAAATTGAAAAAAGTAGATAGCAGTTGGATCCCACAGTTTCAATCGGGCGTAGCCCAAATTTCAACACTACTTTTTTAACATATTTTCTTGTCGAACTAATGAAAAGTATGCATAAAACAAAATTCTATCTTGCCTTTTTTACAGTTCAATGAATGTTTTGAAGTTCCAGAGCTCACTGGGGTAATTACGTAGCACACTAAAAATATTGTTGGTAAAAAAGTTTTTTGAAATCCATGTAAAACTTTGTAAAATCCGTGTAAAGTTCATCGTTTCTTGAGGTCTGTGCTCGTGAACACCTTGGCATTTTATCTCCTAATAAACTAGGTACAATTTGAAGAAAATGCATCGTGTTCACGCGAAGTTCACGTAATCTAAAATTCTAATCGCCTGCCATCCAGGTAGCCTGAACAACGAAGCAACAAAAGGTCTTCTGGTTTAGAGTGCATTAACATCGGTGGTTACACGCGACAATACGAATAAAAAATATTTTTATATAACTTCTCCATTTCCGTGTTTCAGGTGAAAATAGTGTAACAAAGTTTCCATGAGTTCCTCCCCTTAGACGATGTTGATAAACGCGCGCTCACTCTCCCCCCACCCCCCATCAAGTCCTGTGGCCTGTGTCGCATATTACTACAAAGAGGGGACTACACAGATGAATTTTATTAGTTTTGAGTTAAATAATAACAAAAATATCATGTTGAACTATCATGTAGCATCACTCTCATCCCAGGACACCTTGTTAGTACGAGGCCTGTTCAAAATAAAAGGTGAATTTTGAATTTTTGCGGGCTGTGTACATTCGATTATCGATTTTTTTTTGTTATGTTGGTACACATATGTTTATAATATGTTAGCATTATCAGCCATTTTGGATTAGTGGTTTGTTTTTGACAACTGGAAAGGTTAGTCACGTTTTTGTGTGTTCTTCGATTTTTTACTTTTGAAAAATATGGATCAAAGAATATGTATTAACTTTTGCGTTAAAAATGGAATAAAGTACTCCAACGTCCTTAAAATGTTGACTGTGGCATTCGGCGAGTCCACTTTGTCTCAAAAAAGTGTTACAAGCGCTTTACAGAAGGCCGAGAAGATGTTAATGACGATGAACATCCTGGAGTTACTACTAGGTACTGGAGATGTGGAAAAAAATTATGGATTTTATTCTTTGATCCATTTTTTTCAAAAGTAAAAAATCGAAGAACACACAAAAACGTGACTAACCTTTCCAGTTGTCAAAAACAAACCACTAATCCAAAATGGCTGATAATGCTAACATATGATAAACCTATGTTTAGCAACATAACAAAAAAAACAATAATCGAAAGTACACAGCCTGCGAAAATTCAATATTCACCTTTTCTTTTGATCAGGCCATGTACATCTCGTCACACAATAAATGCTCTAATTCACGTGAAACAACATTAAAAAAACCCTCATAAGGTAGTGCGAGCACACCCGCCGCGCTGAACAAATATACATTTCAAGATAGTTTATTTACAATATCAATAAGTTAATTTGTTAATTACATACTTTGACTCAATGTTATCGTCGAGTTGGTGTACTTAAAACTAATTTAACCGTGTTTGTACAGTGCTTAACAAACAATTAGTGTTTTGCAAATAATCGCTTACTATAAATGGCACGACCCTCGAACATTCATTTATTTTATCAGTACAGGGGAATCAGCTTCCAATCCGCCCAGATACGAACTTTATACATATCGTCACCGGAAAGGCAAAAGGGCTGATGCGCCATTTGGGATAGTTTACCCCAGAGCACTTTAAAGTTTTTTGTTTGTTTTACAATAAAATTCATAAGTCTTTAGTACCTGGTTGGAATTTGAAAAAAAAAGTTAACTCAGGTAACTCGATGCCTTCACTGAGTTAGCAGGAGTGACAAAAAGCTAAACAAAAATCCCTAACTTGTGTCGCTTGAGTTTAGATTTCTTCCAAACGGTAAATATATTTTAGATGGCTGAATCAAACGAGAGTCAAAGCATTCGATGCAGAAAAAAGAACTGATCAAAACAGCATATTTAACTCGTTTTTAACCAAAGTGTCGCTTGAGCCTTTTCTCCTTTCCAGTGACGATATTTTACTAAGACCACCATAGTGTAATAATCAGTCGTTGTAAATTAGTAATTCTAGCACTAGAAAACCTGGCTCCGCTCGAGTTTTTTGTGTTATTATGAGTAGGTATTAGAAAAAGTGGCAATCTGTTCGGCACCTTGCCTTATATTTGAAAAGCAATTTAATTTATTAAAGTACAATATCTGATGATGACGTCGAAATCGAAACTAAAAATATTAACGTTGACCTAAAAAATTCCACATCGTAAACCTGTGCGAATTTCATGACGTCAACCCTTACCGTTCGATAATTTTTCTATTTCGGATATTACATAAACAGATTTATAGAGGACAATATATTGTGTATATATTTATATCTCTGTACACTTATAATTTCTTTATATAAGTTTGAGTTTACCGAGATTCGTTTTTTAATTTGCTTATAAACTTCAATTGATTTTGATTTCAATTTTTTTCAATTGCTCGATAGAAATAGAGGTGTAGGTTAGCTAGTAAACTATACATAATTTCCTTTGTGAGTATGTACGTACTTGAACATTTGTACGAATGTTAACTTTTCAAAATTGAAATCGTGGATGAAAATAATCAAATTAAAAAATTATATTTAAATGTTTAGTTTGTGAGTAACGCTTTCTTTGGAGTAAAATTTGAAAGGCAGCTGATTAATGACATTGGAGTGAATCATCAATTTATTTTGAATGACAACATTAACCATGAAACTTTTAGTTCTGACAATGTTCGGATCAGCGTTTCATGAGACAGATGTTCCAAACATCCTTCGTGGATCATTTGGGACGACGACCTCTGATCCTAGAATAAGAATCCAGAGGTCAACGGCTCGAATCCCGCCGCGTAATTTGTGTTGTTGTTAATAATAATAACAATTGGTTGATTTATATAGCGCCGTTTTTGTGACAGAGATATAACCTCAAGGGCGCTTTACATCATAATTAACACAATATTACGACTAAGACTTAATATCAACTTATGCCTAATACTTATAACTAGTGACTTACAACTAACATATTAAAATTAGCATATATTTATAATGGTTGTTGCCCGTGCTGTCGGACCTAGGGTAGAAAAAAAAGTGGAGTAAGTAATATTTAACTATATATATAAACTATGTATAGCACTCGGACTGAGTGATCAAAACTCTAGCTAAGGAAATTTACGTTATTGTGGGTATGATAATTTAAAAAGATGAGTTAATACCTATTTTGTTATGTGTGTTCTTTTGCGTTGAATTGATATGAAATATCAATTATGTAGAAAATCTTAGTATCGCCCTGGTGAAAGGCCAACTTTCAGAATCGAAAAGTTGCTTGAAATGACTTTAGCCGTGTTTCTCGACGAAATATTAATTTCCAGGTACGTCCCAACGTTCCTATTCCTCATCTCGTCCTTTTTTCACTTTCTCAAGCCTAACAAAATACCCAAATTGAGGATGCCCATACTTCCACTGGCTCCGGACAGTAAGATACAATTGGGACTGTTGTACGATTTTCAGATTTAAAAAAAAGCACTGAACAGAAAATCTCCAAAAGTGTAGCCTATATTGTTTAAAAAACTCATGTTATGTTGTTTACGACATTTTGACTCCTAAGTTCCGAGGTTCATACATTTGAAAAATATTGATTAATTCAGTACACCCACAAAACATTTTTACCGATTTATCTCTTCGGTGGGAACATCGGTACATTCCTTTACATATAAAATACTTTGTTGTAGTCCACACTATGGCGATCGACCCGTTGCGTTAATCCGTCTTTCGCTTATAGAATTCACACTGACAGTTTCGTCATGGGACATATAACGTGGTTAACTTTGCTAACTATCGTAGCCGATTGACACCCTGTTGACAAGCCGCGACCGAGTACCATATATTATTTATGGTTTTAAAGTTTATTTTGTAGAACTCCATTTTAATTTTTTAGGTTTTTTACTTTTATTTAAACAATAATTATTATTATTTTAATTTTTAAAAACAGTTTTTAGTTAAAAGCTCTGCGATGTAATTATTTTTACGCGTGACAGCTGTTTCGCCTTCTGAGGGCATTATCAAACTGTAACCAAACGAATTGTTTTTAATGACTTGACATGCATGCCCTCAGAAGGCGAAACAGCTGTCACGCGATGTATATCGCAGAGCTTTTAACTAAAAACTGTTTTTTAAAAATTAAAAAATAATAATTATTTTGTTTTTAAAAAGTAAAAAACCTAAAAAAAAAATGATATTCAACATATATTATGCGCATATTCAACATAAATCTGACCAATAAAATTATAATAACCATATAATGTTTTTTTTCATTATTTGTTCGTATCAAATATAGAATGTGCATTTAATATTCAAGAATTATATCTGTATATTCAACATATATGTTTTGGCTTATACAAAAAATGAAGAAAATTGGACATGGAAGGGAAATTTTGTTTTTTAAAAATTGGGTAATCCTACCATATAATTGCTTGAGATATTTGTTCGTATCAAATAAAGAATGTGCATTTAAGTTCCTTTATATCTGTATATTGGAGAATATGTTATTTGGCTTAATAAAATGACAGAAAGGACATGAAAGGGAAATTTAAAACGTGGGTAATCCTGGCTGATAACTGTTACTAAATATATAGCCATAGTTATATAAAGACCAGTTTAGGATTTGAACGTTGGTCTCTCACAAAGGCAATACTGAGAGTATATTCCACTCAGGAACGTGCTGCAAATATACGAAGGTTGGTTTATTATTTCCAACGAGTTTTTCACAAATTAATTCTTAAATCATTTTTCCAAAAAGTATGTAAATAGAGATACAAAAAAAAAATATATATTTGTTCAATGAGATACGAGTATAGTTTCAGCGACATTTGAAAGGCAGATTGGCGTAGGATGAGGGATGACGTCTATGAATAATCGGTGAATCCAACCGGAATGGAACAGGTGTCACGGGAAATTGGAAAACGGCATTTTCCAACCAAATGCTGGATTGGAAAATAACCCAATTCGAAGGCTTTAATTTCGCAAAACAAATTGGGTTTTAGTAAAGCGATAATAATGGTTTACTGGTAAAATAAGGCGCCCGATTTGAGCTTATGCAGAAAATTTGAATATAGAATGCCGATAAATGTAACATTTGTGAAAAATAAATTACTTTTAACCGTTTCTCCAATATGATATTATTTCCGTCAAGCAAAGTTTTCACAAACTAACAATTTGTAATAAACATGCTGCTTTCTGTAATAAGCCCAATTCTTATTACTATAGGTATTAAAAGCAAATTTAATGGAAACTTGTAGAAGGTGCTATTAATGTTTCAAATACATTTTCAAATGCACTCGCAACTTTAATATCTTTAAATGATAATATGTAATAATGATTTTACAAAATAATAAAAAAAATATGTGAAAAAAATGTCACATCAAATAACCGCTTTACTATTCTTCGGAAGAGTCACACACTTTTTTCATTATATTCAAGAAACTGTCCATGTTGTGTGACATTTGGTATAATTTCCATATATATGTAATTTTTTTTGTGAAAATTTAATTAAAAAATAAAATTTAAAAAAGTTCGTACAAAATCACCATTAAAAATGTTCCAACAATGTGGGCTGATGAGAAAATGAATACATTCATCATAATTCGTAAACCTCGTTTCAGAATAAACTTTCTGAATGGATCATTTGGCAAACATAAATCTTTAATAATATAACAGTGATCTTATTTAGCGCAGTTTTGTGATATTTCACCTCAAGTGCGCTTCATACTAAATTACCCAACCTAAAATAAATAGAAAATAAAATAATATACAAATTAAAACAATAACAAATCAGAAGGGGAAAAGGTTCAAATATGAATTGTGTATTCTTGAAGATTCCAATTCGCGACAGTCAACTCTTAGATCGGCAATGTCATCGGCTACCGGAAGGTTGAAAGAACCAAAGCGCACACCAGACACTAAGTTCGGAAAGCGCGCCTTCGGAGTGTCAGGTCCTAAAGCCTGAAATGGACTACCACATGATCTGAGAGTAATAAAAGACTCGACAGAGTTCAGAGCCAAACTCAAAACTCATTTTTTCAGAAAATCATATCCATAATCAAGATGTAACAAGCCCAATAGAACCAAGAAAACTTTTCAGATTCTCATTCCTTAAATTCATTAGAAGATTATTACCATTATCTGTTCCTCACTACGAAAAATTAAAAATACCTCTGATATACTTTATTTTAAATTTGCTCTCATGCCCTAAAAATGAATAAAAAATAATAAAGAAATAAAAAAAATATATTTATATATATATATATAAATATATATATATATATATATATTATATATATATATAAATGGTGATATGTGACCTAAGAATCAGCTAAATTTAAAGTTATTATGATATGATTGGTGATTGTGTCCTGCCCAGTGACCCTTGAGGTAAGTATGTTGCCAAAAAATATTTATACAAACTACGAATTAATATTAAGTAGAAATTAAAATTTGTACAGCGCCCTTGAGGTGATTTTTCACAAAAAAGGCGCTATACAAATTATCCAAATATTATTATTATATTATATTTTGGTTTCCTATACATGCCTCTTCTATCTGAAATTTGTATAGTGGAAATAATTTTGTCTTCCCAATGACCGCGTGGTCAACACAAACACCTGGTGAAACGGTGATGATATCAGATCTTAGTATAGACATAATTTTCTCCGACCATTTACGTTGGTCAGTGGTCGATGGCCCCGACTTCTTCCTTCTATTTTTTTTGTTTGTTCGTTTCTTGACCTAGAAATTATGCAGTCTTTGGCCTCAAATGTGTGACATTATTCATTGGCATTTTTTCATCGCATCACCTAAAACCTTGTTTATAAACTGGATAAAACAAACCTTTTTGCCCCCTTAGATAGTGAAGAGGATAAACTGGTTAATTGTTCAAAAAGGGTAGCAGATTTATGCTAAGCAAATTTCCTTAGATTATAAGCAATCGCAAAACATAAAGAATATTCAACAACAAAATAGTATCCTTAAGTTGAGGTGTTTCAAACTTTCATTACATTTGACATCGTTACAGTTTAACGAGTAACGCTATTTTTACGTTTCATTTGTCCCTGTTAAATGTCAATTCTAGGCACATTTCGGCTTTTGAACAAATTTTGATCAGCTGAGGAGCGCATCAACATGATCGTTGTATTTTTCAGTTGATAACTATTTAATCAAATGAAAAATAAATTTGTCAAGACCACAGCTTTGCACCATCAGGTTATTTTTACAGAATTGTTTTTTTCATTTCATTAAATACGTCAAACCAATTTAAAGTAATTGCTTTCTACGAAAATATTTATTAGTATTATTATAATTAGTATTATTTGTTCAAAAACTGAAACGGACCGATCGGCGTTTAACGGGTACCGTTCAAATGTGAAAAAAAAAACAAAATAGCTCTGATCTTTAAATTGTGACGATGTCAAATGTGACAAATATTTAAAACACACTAACCTTTATATTATTTTGTGTGGTGAGAACTGTCAAACAAGCTTAAAAGTTTGTAATTGATAAAATATAAATATAAAGCACTACATTGTCACAGTGTCAAATGAAAAAAAGGAGACTATCCTTACTTATTAAATTGCATATATTGTGGTCTTTTATTTGGGTGTTCATTTTATTTTATTATTCATACTAACGGACATACATAATATTTGAAGCAATACCAAAAAAAAACTATTGAAAGAACATTTAAGTCAAAGTTTAAGCAAGTCTGAGCCGTAAAGAATGACAAAACTCATTTAGACTGGTACGAAAAATGTCAAGACTATGGCTTGAGTTAACAAGTCTCGACATTTTGGACAATGGAGAATGATATCCATAATTAGTAAAGTGATGATTGAAGAACAGCAGTTCATTGTTTCTAAGTCTATGACAAGGAATGTTGAACTGGATGAGTTGCAACAAAGAAGGTGAGTCAATAATACAATTAATATTTAAAGTAAATGCAAATTAAATCTAAGACTTACCTACGCTTTTGAAGAAATATTTAATATTTCATCGAGTGTTTCTCCCGATACATTTATGTTTCCCCAATTGTTGTTGATTTACTCCGGGGTCTCAACGGCTGCCTCAGGTAAAATAATTATTTGATTATTTATTTACGGTGATAGCCAGTATACAAAATAGTATAAGAGTTTTTTTTTCAGTAACCCTATTTTTTATGAAGTTTTTTCTGAATTTTTCTAAAAAATTCTAAAGCAGTGGTTGACAATCTTCCCTCCATGCATAATGGAATACAGACGTGAGGAACACGTAGTTTATGAATCTCCCCTCTCCATTAAATATTACGAGCATCTATTCCACTTGCACGACAATAGGGTTATTTCCAGACCGAACAGGAGATCGATATAGTTAGACAATTTCAGGATAGATAGATAATGGAACGGCTTAATTGTTTAATTTCTCGCCATTCGACGCACGATACGAGAGTGCTTTTAATTACGGCCACTTTGTCATCGCCACATTTCTATTCTAATTGGAGCCAAATCGATTCCGGCTCCTTTGACTCGGGCAGAGTGAAGCGAGGGCGTAATTTCATCACCTCACTTGCTTCAGTCACTACTTCACTACTGTACACTTACCATGCTGGGTATGGCAACAGAGAGGCTTGAGGGAGTGGGAAAGGAGAGGAGAAGGGGAATGGGAAGGTTGGGAAGTACCTGGCCATTCAGATCTGGTCACCAAACACGGCTAAAGCCATTTCAAGCAACGTTTCGATTCTGAATGATGCTTGGAGTATTTACTACTTTGAAACGTGCCGCAAATGTACGATGTTTTTTGTGTTAACTGTGAAATAACATAGACTTTTATTATATTTTTATAGTGAATATTGCACAAAAGTTTCAATCGTCTAGAGCCACTGAGACTGTGGCATCCCTAAGTGGGGTATGTTGTGAGGCTGTAGGTAGTGGGGAAGAGATATAGATGGGGAAGAGGAAGGTTGGGAAGTACCTGGCTATTCAGATCTGGTCACCAGATACGGGTAAAGCCTTTTCGAGCATCGTTTCGATTCTGAATGGTGGTATTTCACCAGGGCGATACTTAGAGTACCTACTACTCTGGAACGTGCCACAAATATACTATATATAACTAACTGCTTAAATTATATTTATTTGTGCTCGTCGGGATTTGAACCCGCGATCTCTGAATTCGTAGCCGAGGATCTTAATGGTTCGACCACGTCGATATATGATAAATGGTCAAAAAATATGAAACACAACTCTGTCACCCTAACAACGATATATTTTTTAGTTTCTAACATAAAGAATAATACCTCATAATAGTAGAGTTAAATTGATGTTTTTAAATGTTAGTATTTGGGTAAAAAGCCTTTAACAGGCGTAAATAAATAAATAAATAATGAACTTCATATAAAGAGATGTTCCTGGCATTTGGCGAATACAATTCACAAATAAGAACGTAGAAATTTATATAAAAATATCAGAGTGGCAGAGATGTGTATCAGTTTGGGTTATTTCCAGATTATATCAAAGATTTAATTAAATATTGCGCAATACCTTTACATGAATTTTGCTTTTGACAATAATTAGTAAAGGATGGAAAGAGTTTTTTGGATACTTTCTGAAATGTGATAAAATATCGCTAGACTACCGATATTAATAATTGAAATAATATTAATAATCTTCAACGTAAATATGAAACAGAAAAAAATATGACGGCCGCGACCAAGACTCAAACTCGGAACCTCTACTCTATCCGGGAGTAACGCTTCTGCCAAATCAGCTACCGAGACCTTATAGGAAACCGGCATTTTAATCGATCTCATTCTTCATTTGAAAATTATCAATATCATTTATTTCAATTTTTCTTTCGAAAACTATTATTTTTTTTTTATCTTGGAGGCTGAATTGGCAGAAGCGTTACTCCCGGATAGAGTAGAGATTTCGAGTTCGAGTCTCGGTCACGACCGTTATTTTTTTTCTGTTTCGTATTTACGTTGAAGATTATTGATATTATTTAATTTATTAATATAAAAAATATAATCTTTAAAATTCTACGAAAAACACAACAAAATATCACTAAAGGTGCAGTTTGAAAACCAGCGAATGCATTTTTGAACTGTTTTCCCAAAATTCCAGTATGCATTTCATGAAGAATTTAAAAGATTACAGTAAAATAACTTTGTTTACCGGAAGCCATAGACATTTTCCTAATCACCTATATAGAATTAATAGAAACATAATATTTTAGTATTGCTTGTATTAGAAAGCCAAAAAGTGTTTATTAAGTGCTCACCCTTAAGTTTTACCTTCATTATAATAGAATAGTGGTTAGTCCGTCTTAAACAATATGAGAACCAAAGTATTTATTTTAATATATTTCAAAGGAAATTGATATTTCACTCAATGTTATACCCCTTTTCAATGTTGACTACAAAGGAAGCTCTCGATAAACATTTGGGCTTTTCTTTGTTGTTATAATAATACTCCATATCTCATGCCAAAATCAAACAAAGGTATATGTTTTGATGGCCGTCGTAAAGTTAGAATACGGTAAATTATTATTCCCCAGTTCAAATGTGATAAGACGTGACCTGTTCAAAAATCTTTTCGATGAAAACAACAAAGGTTTATACATTTAACCGTTGTCATAAAATGAAAAAATAGGCATTTATATTTTAAGGTGTACAACTTTGCTTCCGCCGTTTTTTTTTCGAAATTTGAGGTTTTATTGTAAACAAACCGATTCAAATTCCATTGCTGGCCACTATTTTTTCCATCTTTTGGGCAGCGTACGAATCCCGCATTGAAAAACCGGTCGTCTTTTGAAGCGATCCACGAATCGATCCATTTTTTTACTTCTTCATAAGACCAGAAGTGCTGATCAGCCAGGTCATCAAAACAAGTGATAGTCAAAAGGAACAACGTCTGTAGAATACGGCGAGTGAGTTAAGACTTTCCATTTCTACGTTTCCAAGTATGTCTTGACCACTTTCGCAACATGGGGTCGAGCATTGTCATGCTGCAAAATCACTTTATCGTGTCTCTCGTTGTATTGCGGCCGGTTGTCTTTCAATGCTCGACTGAAATCCCCATAATTTTCTGCGTTTCGGGTTATCGTAATGAACCAGTTTTTGTCCCCAGTCACAATGCGATGCAAAAATCGCTTCCGTCTTTGCCTTTCAAGCAACTGTTCACAAGCAAACAAATGCCGTTCAATATCTCTCGGTTTCATCTCGTTCAGCACTTTATTTCCTTGCTATCGAATTGAGGCGGTTTGAAATTGTTTTTTGAGTCACTCCCAATGATCGTGCCAATTATTCCTGAATTTGGTTTACTATTTACCGCTAAAGCCATCTATAGGAAAACGATGGAAGCATAGTTGTACACCTAATAAATTACCCCTCTCCTTTCGATTTGATTTAAACAACAAATGTATTACACGGCTGTATTCAAGTTAAATATATCCCAAATGTAAAAAATATAAAACGGTTGTTGTATAATATGCGCTTTGTAGCTGCAATGTTTTCATGCTTTATCATTTTTTCGGTTTTTGTTTTAAGAAAGGCGGAATGTGTAACGTAGTACGTGTAATGTGTGAAAGTCTTGTGGATTATTAACGTTTGTTACGGTGAAATCAATAATCTTACAAAAGTTTTATTGTTGCAATTTAGATGTCAGTGCGGCAAATTAAACAAACCATAATATTAATTTAGCTAGCCGATAAAATTATAGAAGTGTCAAAAATAGAATTGTTCAGCACATTTGAGGGGAAATTCTTTACAAAACGACGCTGTTAAAAACATGTAAAAAGGCTTGACACGAAATGCTGAGGGGTTGTCGTCAATTTCAAATACGAAGGTCTTTTTTCGATCAATTTACAGATACTCGTATACATCCTTATTTGCGTAGGTGGGGAGGTCGGTTATCTAGATGTTTGTGGTTAACAGGGTAATTTTTTGTTGTTTGTCAGTTGTTTCCTTGACCGTCTTCACTGATGAGCATGTACATTTGTGATCTACTAATGAAACTGTTGTATCATGATGTGTGAAAAAATAATTTCAATACATCTAAATAAAAATATGAAAACAAACAAGATGAATCAAATGAATCAGATGACACAGATAACTATTATGAAATGTATTGTTTTTTCTTACTAGATGTGTGAAAAATGAATCGGATGAATCTAAATAAAAATACAAAAACAAACAAGATGAATCATGGATGAACCGGATGAACCGGATGAATCGGATGAATCGGACAAACCGGACGAAACGGATGAACCGGATGAACCGGATGAATCGGATGAATCAAACGAAACGTCTTGTAAGAAATGCATCAGCATCCTTCTTAAAATTTGAATAAAAAGAAAAGCGTTATCTTTACGCTTCACACAAATCCAACATAATATTTATTTAAAATTGTGTACAAAGGGTTGAATTATGTTGATGCCGGTCAATTGGGGAAGGAACCACAAAACTTTTAATAAGTTTATCTTCATTGAAAAAATATTTAGGTCATGTTGCCCCTTATACTTCAATACATGCATATGTCTAGTAAATAGTAAGTATAGTATCCTTTAGAAGCGACGACACAATGTGTCGAAATAATCCGACCCCAGGGGTACACCGTATTCTGTGTTATAGTGCAGAGGGTAGATTGTACAGTGTAAAGCACAAGCGAATTCTGCTCTCCTGACAGTAGAGATTCTAGCGGATCCTGAGCATGTTTCACTAACCGACAAAGGGCTGAGTGATTCCAATCTATGTTCGTTAATTGGATATCAAACTTTCAAAGGGATCGTAACTCGAGACAATAACATTAACGGTGGCGAGAGTACGAGGAGTAAAATGGCGATATTCCGTTCAGTGTACTCAATCCAATTAGATAAATGTGCAGTTTGATTGGTGAACCTATTATTTTAAGTGCTCGGACGTAGACAGTTAAATATGCCGCCATTTTCGACAGTAAAATATAAACTTTCTGAAAATCAAGCAACCATCGAATTTAGTTGATCAGTTGGGTGCCTGGTGATTGGCCATATATCACTGTTTTCTCTAAGGATCTATTAGAAAAGAGTGCCAACCAGACTTTTATTAATGGGCACTTTTAATCTCACTCGTTACTTAACAACAAAGAACATTATTGTTTTATTGTGATTATATTTTTTAACAGTCATATATTCTGAGTAACTGGCGCTCGCCCGAATCTCTGTAGTGGACGCATAAACTACAGCATCGTCCAGACAGCGCGCCGCTAGCGTAAGAGGCAGTTTTCAACTACCAAATAAATAAAAATACAATTCAAAGGTCTAAATAAACCGTATCAAATCAATTGTGGATGTAAAATACATTCGGGCCTTTCCGTTAATGTTCAATTATTGCTTGGTAGTTGTTCGCACTTTTCTAGTTTATTCGTCTCCCGCCACTATCCGGACGAAGCTAATAACGCATGGACTGTTTCATATACGAGTATTTGCACGAGGACGCTCATTTAGCTTTACGCGGCCCTGGAAATACGAAAAGAAGACGATTTCATGGAACGGTTTTCATTTTGACAACCGTGATATCTATTTGCTGATTACTCAGTATGTACCGCTTAACACAGCTAACTTTTGTGACGAATCAAACTTCTTTCCAAAAATATTTGAATAACAGTGCTAGTTTTGAGACGAGCTTCTCGGGTATTTGTATATTGAAACACAAAGACGCGGGTTTCAAGGACATGGAGGGACGAATAGTGAAGTGAGGGGTGGTACCACGAGATCGGGAGGTAAACCACAGTTGAGAATTTAGACGCCAGGAGCTTAGGTCGGGGGGAGCTTGACGGCGGTCTACCGGAGACGCGTCCCCCGCCCAGCGGCGCAATGCTACAAAGGTGAATCCCAAGTATGCGATTTTTCGCCCAGAGGGGTAATGGTGTGCATAATCAGAAGAAAGTGCGGTGACCAGATGCGGCCAGCAACCAAAGGGCGGATGCGAGGACGCTGGAAAGACTTGCTGTCTGAGCTGATGAAGATGAATAAGCTGCCACCGACCCCTTCAGCTTCATAAAGGTAGTTTTAGTCAACAAAATTTGTGCATATACTTGACAATGACGATTTTAATAATAAAGAAGCGACCCAAACTATGTAACAATTAGATAAGATTTAATTATTGAAATAATATCAACAATCTTCAACGTAAATATGAAACAGAAAAAGCCAGAAACTAAAAAAAACAACGGTCGCGACCGAGACTCGAACTCGGAATCTCTACTCTATCCGGGAGTAACGTCTCTGCCAATTGAGCTACCGAGGCCTTATTAGGGTTTAACCGGCATTTTAATCGATCACATACTTCATTGAAAATTATTGATATTATTTTTCAATTCCTTCCGATATAGGCTGCCATCTGTGTAATGGTATACAAAGCTCTACCCGAGCACATGTTGTATACCTATATAGTGTCTTGGATAAACCATTCATTTTTATTTACGAAAGATCTTTCGACTTCTTACAAATCGAGAATTAACATTAAATTAGAATAAATATTAAAGCTTTATGCTTTATATTTTGATGTTAATTATTGAAATAATATCAACAATCTTCAAGGTAAATATGAAACATTAAAAGCCAGAAACTAAAGAATAACGGTCGTGACCGAGACTCGAACTTGAAGATAAAATATAGATCGTTAGTAGATTTAACCATAATTAAGATTAAGTATTAGATTTTTTAATTTTTTTTATTTACTTAACTTCATGTTTATTTACAATATTTTATATACATTGTCCTCCACGCTAGGAGTTCACCTGTGATGTGGAGGACATTTTTCGAATTACATGATAAAACAATAGATAAAACAATTAAAATTAAAATTAAAAATAAAAAGAAAATGTAGAAGAAAATACAAAAGAAGATATATAAAGAAAAGAAAATTTGAAAGAAAAGAAGATATATAAAATAAAATAAAATATATAAGAAAATATAATAAAAACAAAATCGAAAAAAAATAGAGCCACTTTAAAACAAACAAAAAAATTATACAAATAAATAAAATTATTAAGTAGCACTATTTTTACCCATAATCTTATTAAACAGTTCTCTGCAATTATAATTTAATTTCTTTCTCTTCGTCCCAACCCGCTCGAATACAATGGTGAGATGGCACAGCGGGGAAAGAAAGAAAGCTGAAAAAATAAAGTGTAAATTGCAAATATTGTTATTATTAACTGAGATAGTAACCGGCGGGCAAAATTTCTGCTCGTTATACTCTGCAGGAAAAGAAACTGAATATGCCACGCTGTTATTATGCGGTAGGCAAAACATTTTTATTGGGGTTACATCAAAGTTTTTTTGTTTTATGATATAAAGCAATACAGAAAAGTAGTAAAAAGTGAGGCAGGAAACATTACTGTCAAGGTTTTGGCATTCATCGACTTTGAAAACCTATTTGTCAATGTTAGCATCCAACAACCATCCATTTACAAGGATCGGCAGCGTTGGCACAAATGTTACGACCCTAGAACATGAAGAATAAACTTTTAAATTTTAATCACTGCATTTATTTGATGGTCGGTTGTTCATGACATACAACACACAAAATCGCTGGAAACAAACATGTACATACTATCTGAAAATGGTTGAATTATTCCATAGAGATAATATGTACTATGTACTCGGGTAATAATATAAATACTGGGAGTAAACACACTTTCCTCGCGATTGCCTTGACTCTGGGCAGGTCGACTCGCGCGCTTCGGCAGTCGACAGGCTCAAAGGCGCCAACGCCCGGCGCCCGCCGGTTTAAAAGGCGCCTAGCCCTGTCGCTTTTGCCACTATTGTTTTAATTAGCTGTATTTTTCAACACCGGTGGTTTTGATCACAAAGGAAATTTATAAATAGCACCTTCATTGTATTATTAATATCTAGGTACCTGTGCGTAAGTATTAATTGATTAAACTATTCACTTTTTTGTCACAGAATCTTTTTTTCATGCCAAAAATTAATTTGCATTATAAATTACCCATATTCTGACGGAATATACATAACAAAGGATGAATTACCCTGTTCTTAAAACTAGGTTGAACTTTTATCGCTGAATCGGTGCTTTGGTAGATAAATAAAGTTTCTTGGTTATCCGAACAGCTTTATTTAATGCCTTGGCTAACTTGAAAACATTTTCGCAAGGAAAAGTTAGGAAAACAGGTTTATATGAAAGTCGATGTGATTTGTTTTAAGGAGGAATGTTTCATTGAATATCCATACATTATGGTACTTTTTAACTAAAAAAAAACTTTTTACTTCTGATTAGAGATAATAATTATTACTTCGAAATATACCTACTATTTCTACCAAGTCATTTTGAAAAAAAATGTGCTTTTCTACATTCATATCAAAGTGCATTTGAAATAAGTAGGTAATGTAATTTCTTACAAAGCGGAAGAAATGGCATTTTTATAAACAGAAAACCAATGGAACTTCTACGGTGTTGAGATTATAACTCTCATGGGAATTCGAAATCGGATTCATAATAATTAAGCTCGCTCGAGCTGTTGATTAAAGCTGTCAGGTTTTTAAAAAACGTTCTATGCGATGTACGAGTACACCGGTGATGAAATGACAGCCTGTAGATCTGGTACGTTTTTTAGCTTCATCGAGAAGATTAATTGAATGCACTCGATAGCCCAGTGGCGCGCCGAAACTTTTTTTTTCAAATTTATCAAACTGGGTTTAACGGATTGTTCACACGTGAGTGAAAAAATCCAATTATAAAAACTCGGTTAAAAGATATCCATAATATCGAAATGACGCAATGAATCAATAATTGTTTATTTATTTACGCCTATTAAAGGCTTTAAAAAATATATGTACACTCATAAGCAAAGCAAACATATTGTACAAGAATTAAAAAATAGGAGTGAATAGAATTCAGAGTTTAACGGTTTCATCAAATAAATCAACTCCACTAGACGGAAAAATCTCTACTAAGGTACGCTTAGATAGTGATATTGATGTACTAAATATACCAACAACCTCGGAGTATTTTTTTCCCAGATGTTGAATTCGTCTCATAGGAGTACAATATTGTGTGGTTGAAGTAGAATGTCACAATAAGATAGTAGGTACTGTCTTTTAACTGTCCTGTCAGGTACATGAAATGTAATTAAATATAACAATTCAGGGGTATAAAACATTGAATAAATAATTTTAAACAACCACGTAATATAATTTTTATAATACAAAGGAGAGAAAAAAATAAAGCTAAAAGAAAATAACAGAGAAGAATACAAGCAAATACGGAGATATTTCGAAAGACAGAAGTGTAAAATAGTGGCAGAATTATTCAAAAGTCGCTTAAGTTTCCGAAGTCTTGAAATACGGTGTCTACTTTTAGTGAGTATTCTATCAATCTTCCTTGGATTATTAGTTGGGTTATTTAGCATTTGTCACTCTTCATAATGCGGCCAAGGTATTGCACTTTTCCTCTCTTTGTATCTAAATGCCAACCGACGAACAACTCCTATTTTTGTTACCCTTTCTGTTCGTGGTATTTTGGGGACGGAACTACGAGTATATATTCATTCGCAATTGAAAGGCTTTATTGACAATGTCACGTGACGCTCCTAACGTTTCTTTATACCTTTCATTAGAGTCTTACTAAAATGCTATCATCGATCGTTTCATTTTGCCCTGCCATCTCTCATCTACCCGTCTCTCCATCTGTAATGTGATCAACTGCAAATGATCCGATTAAGAAAAAACAAATGGAAAGTCTGTCTTTCGGCATTCCGTGGGTGGAGTTGGAAAAAAACAAAACCATAGTAGACCTTTGCTTCAGTCTTATTAGTTTATCTCCAATATTAAATATGCTAGGACAAAAAAACGCTAAATTTTACGAGCAATAAATCGAATCTGTAGATATTTATTTGCAAAATAATTTTTCATCTCCATTACTTCTCCTTTGCTGGTACCTATTAAAGCAGTTTTTTTTATTATTTAATATGTTTATTTAGTAGATAGAAACAACGAAATATGATTTTCTTGTTATTTCTAAATTTAGCATTTATTGGTATTGGCATTTTGTGAAACCCCTAATGACAGATTTTAAATGGTTTAATACATGATTATATTGTCTATACACAACTGGTACACTAGACAATCGTTTCTCAACCTGGGGCCACCTCCACCTTGCCACCCCCGCGGGGCCGCGATCAGGTATATGAGTCGATCACAAAATCTGTCAAAAAAAATACGTCACGTTTACTAAAAAAACCTTTTATTAAATAATGAATTTCAAGTTATATTTAAGTGTTAGATATACCTACTTCCTAATAAACTAGTAAATAAATATGTGTTCATTAATCCATTAATTCGTTCGAGCTTGTTTTCCCTTGAAAGGTTTTCCATATGTGGATCGGCATTTGAAAGACACATAAGTAAATTAACTTCAAGTGATAACAGACGATTTCTGTATTTAGTTTCTAAGGCCGCCATAGACGAGAAGCCTTTTTGCACAAGTAAGAAGTGGCAAATGGTATTCGTGGCAAGTGTAAAGACATTATTTTTCACGTTAGTAATGTAAAACTTTGATAAATGATAAAATATCCAGTGAAGGAATCGTAAGGTTTTTTACAATATTTTTGGTTGAGAGTTATAAGGTTGAGAAACGAAGTACTAGACTGAACATTAGACATTTAAGAAAGAGGGGCAATTTCGAATACTAAGGGAAGGAAAATAATAACTAATCACAAGCAAATAAGCAAATCACAGCTTTTTCGTACTCTTTCTTTCAAACATCATGACTTTGAAGTTGCTAATATTCATAATTCACTCATTATGTATACATATTTCATTCATCCTAGGCACGAGAGACTAGAAATCCGTTGATTTTTTTAAATAAAATTTGTACCCCGCCATCAATCAGTGTTATAATTTAGATATGTATATATTCACAAAATTATTCAATACAATGTGAATTGCCCAACGCCTTTGATGATTAATGAAGTTCTACTAGATAATTGATATAAAAGATAATAGGAAAGATCTAATTTACTTAATGTATTTTTTTTAAATTTCATGTAAAATTATTCAATTGTTTGTTATAAATAATAATTTGTAAACATGCTCAACGATCGCGATAAAACTAAGCCACAGTGAAATAGTGAAATCTAACAGTTTTCAACTGGTTCAATGGAATCCGCAATTTGTTTCACCTTTTATCGCAATAAATATCAGCTATACAGTATAAACTTGTATTTAACTATTCTTTATCATCTAAACTCTAACACTAGCTTAACTTAAATCCTGACGAACGAAAGGTTCTTCCGACAACAGTGGAAAGAATGAAGTTAATGGCTTAACCAAAATATATATTATTTTTTAAATAAAAACAAGCCTTCCCGGGTTACGAATAACCTGGCAATATTTGAAAAACTCCTACTGCCATCATAAGAAGCGGTAAATATTGCTTGTGTAATTATGGAGGACTAAGCTAGCAGAGGAATTGAACCCACGACGCTCGGGTGGGAATCCGACGCGTTTGTCCACTGAGCTACTAGCCGGTCTTTGTTTTATTCACTCTAAGACTATTAGTGTGGCATGTAACTGATATTCACTGACACACTCTTTGTATGAGAAAGAGGGATATTCAATAATTTTACTTTACCTATAGAATTAATATTGATTCCATTAGTTTACTGTTAATTTACACATTTAGAGTTTTACAATGCATTGTAAAGATATATTTTTATTTTTTTTACTGCGTACATGCGTGACATGCCTTACAGATTTATATTTTAAAGAAATGAAAAAATAACTTTGTACGAGACAACGGATATTATTTTATTTTTTATGACCGATTGATTTCGCTTAGCCTAAGCATCATCAGAGTACAAAATAAAACTAAACAAAAAATACAAAGTGTACGATTATATATACATACAGGAAAAAAATTGAATAAAATAACAAAACAATGAGAAAACAGTTTTATGTATAATCTATAAATTAACCGTTTCAACTTTATTTTTACTCTAAATATCCACTCTATATGTCTACGCAATTATTTATATATTCCCGATTGTATATATCCTACCCCTTTCTTCCTCTACCCACTACGTAGTAGGGTAGTCTGAATCAGAAAAGCTCTAACACAAATAAAAGAGCCTAGCTTAAGTACCCCGGGGAAGTAGCAATATAAGGCTTTCCGACATAATTTATCAAGAGCAATACAAAACACAGCCTGGGATGTAGCACGTTCGTTAATTAATTTGCTCACTATGGCATAATAATTAACTCTAGTGGACTTTGACGCAGAACGATGAACTTTCACTCCGCCACGGTTTGTGTTCCTCGTAGATAATACGTAGTTTTATTTTATTTTATGTATTTATTACAAAAAATGTACATTGTCCTCCACGCTATGAGTGTACCTGTGTTGCGGAGGACATTTTTCAAGGGCTAAAAGTACAGTGGAAAATGTTAAATAATATGGTATAAAAATATTAAAAAATATAAAAGTAATTAAGCCAACACAATACAAATAAAAACTTTTTTTTTAAATACATGTAGTTGTAAAAGGAAGAAAAAAATATGTGTATGAATACATATAATTATAATTTAGGAGGATTTCAACCAGTTCCACACATGTTTATCGTGTTTTGAGTTTTGTATGAAGTGGATTGTAAAGTGGTATTTGTAGTGTTTTTGTCCAAAGGATCTGTTTGTTTTGGTATTTGTAGTTGCATGATAGCGTTGCGAGTATTTTGTGAGGTTTTAAATGTATTTATATTTTTGTAAAGGAAAGTTAGTTACTGATTTTTTTAAAGTATGGTAGAAGTCGATATTTGTATTGGTACTTTAAGTATTACTTTATTGGTTTTCTGAGCTTTAAACAGTGTATCAATACAACCTTTACTGGCATAGCTCCAAACAATAATGCCGTATTCCATAATGGATTGTGCTAGTGCAAGGTACGAGTATATATTTTTATATCATAGATGCGTAGAATATTTCTTAGGTTTTTGAAAAAGTCGATCGATCTGTTCAGTTTTACTATTACCGAATCTGTATGCCTCTCATTTTATATATTGGTCGTAGTATAGGATAGAGATATGTAATGGTTTCCGTGTGTGTTATTGGGGAATATTTGCATAGGGAGTGTGGTGGGTGACAGTTTTTGTATTTTTAAGTTAATGCATTTGGAGGATTGGCTTGAATTGAGTTGAATTTAGTGAATGAATTTAGTTTTTGGGATATTTAAAGTTAATAAGTTCAAGTCGAGCATTTTTTTAGTTTTATTTATTTTATATTAGTTACTTGTACATTAAGTTGATATATTTTAAATAAAATTTATGTAATGTTAATGTAGAATAAGTATCTGCGAGTTTTTTTGTTTTCCCATAAAATCTATGCTTCCAGTTAATCACAAATATACTAAAAGGTTAAATAAAACCCCATCCCTCATTCTGACAAATGACTCTCAAGGTCTGAGATACTGTGTTTTTACACGGTAAGGCAGTACTAGTATTCGTCTTTTTCTACACGCATATCAAATGATTGTAAGATTTATTTAGTATGTTTGGTGTTGGATTGTTTACCTCAAATAGAATTTATATATGATTATTTCGTAAAAAAAATGTATATTTATTTTCAAGTTAAATTTCAAGCTTCTATCATAAGATTTTTTTTTGTCACTCGCGTATACATTTATTATATAAATACAAATGGAAGGCTACTAATGTATGGAAGACTCCCTACTTTATTATCAAGTAACTGAGAAGTTATTATTTTACAAAAGTGCCTTTTTCATTACTATCGAGAATTACAACGACCACCATCTAAGTTACCATCTGCGCAACGACCCTTATAGACCCCTAGCTGCCTCTAGGAAACGCCTCTAATCCTGCGAGCCTCCTGCTGTCTCCCTTTAGTGGAATACTTATAGACTTGTTAAGCGCCGTTGAGGAGATATCTCGCGAAAATGGCTTTATTTAAATTAGCCAAGTATTAAATGTTGCGGTGTTGGCCTCCGCGCCATCCACGCTTAATATTTTTAAAAAATCATATTTATGGTCGACTACCTTAAATGCAGTCCCGTGCAGGCGCATTTGGAGCAGTCCGCTCCAGGCGGTGGAATGCTAAGGCGCTAGTACTCGTAGTACCTAATTACAGTGTTTTTTTACTATCAGCCCCTGGAGCGGACTGCTCTGATTGCGCCTGCACAGGACCGGCCTGGGTGTAGAGTATTAAAATTTGTAGAAGTGCCCAAATTCCGCCCTACGATGTAACACTAGGTATATATTATTTATTTATTTACGCCCGTTATAGGCTTTTAAATACATGTTAACCTATTTTTTTTAAGCAATAACCTCATTAGTGCAAAAAATTATGTAAAATAAAATAAAAAAGAGTATTGAATAGCAGATACAAAAATAACTAATAATATTCAATAAATAACAGATTCAAAAATATTGTAAAAAACAAAAAAAAAATAATACTAAGTAACAGGTCTAACTACTAGTACCAGATGACAACAATTGTACTAAATTAAACTTATTGTTTGATATTGACGTGTTAAATATATCAGCGAAATCGGAGTATATGTTTCCCAAATGTTGCATTCGTCGCATAAGCGTGTTGAATTGTGACGTTGAAGCAGAATTGCTACAATAGTACGGTAGGTACTTGCTTGAAACCGTCTTGCTTGGAACATGAAATGAAATCAAGTTTAAAAGTTCAGGGCTGTCAATCATTGAATTTATAATTTTGTATAAGCAAATCAAGGCGGTGATTATAGTGTATGTATTATGAAAGGAAATATTAACGGTTAATTTTCTTTATTAGGCGTTCATTAGGCCATAAAGTCGTTTTGTTGCTCACACTACCTAAGTAAAAGTGTATAAAGTAATTTATGGTTTTGTTCTTAGGCATTTTTATTACACTAGGGGCCACTAAGGGATGGAAATTTGCCATCGTATCTGCGCCCTCGACTAGTCGGTACCTGGCTAAAGGCTGATTCACACCAACGTCCGGATCCGCTCAGTGACGATATTGTTGCGCATGAGATATTATTAATATAGTTAGTTAATTAAATAATAATAGTTAGTTAGATAATTATTTTGAAGTGTAAAAATACTTACATCGCAGATTTTTTTTTTAAACCATTTTTTTACCACTAAATAATATTTTTATTAATTATAAGTTATTAAAAATATTATTTAGTGATAAAAAATGGTTTAAATATATTTACACTTCAAAATAATTATTCAACTAACTAAGTAGTTAAATATCACAAGGGTGGGCAGAAGAATATACTGCCACACAGCTTTGTTTTGGCACATACTCCTTGATTGATATTCATACTATATCAATAAGCTCTCATGCGCAACAAAATCGTCACTGAGCGGAACCGGACGTTGGTGTGAATCCAGCTTAAAGTAGATAATCTTCCAGATGGGGTTTCCGTCAACGAACATCTAATTATAGAGAATGTTGTTTTGAAAATATCTATAAACTAACCTTACATGACCAATTAATAATACTGTGCACACCCCGACACCGACGTAAGTTAATATAAATATTTCATACTGAGATAATGAACTTTAAAGTTTAGCATCTTTACTAAATACATACATGAATATATAGAGCTGTTTATAGCGCAAAGTTTACAACGTACGCGATAGTTTAGCAAAATTCAAACCACAAAAAAAGTTTGTCTGGAAGACTTTAGTCTAGTCTAGAAATTTGTTTATTGTAGTAACCTTGAAGTAACAATATATGGAGGGAGTGCTAATTATTTTTACCCAACCTACACAAACTTGCGATAAATCACTTTCTCAGGGTTTTTACGTCGTACGCCATGAGAGAGAAAGAGACAACCAATTTCATAGACCGCTTCTATATACTGTCGCAATGATCTTAAGCTCCTGGTTCACCGCGGGACTCCGCCCACATTTTTTATTATGCCACTAAACTTGACACAACTTAACGGTTTTTTAGGTTATATGCTATATTTTTGTTGATAAAAATACTGTGAAAAAGTTGCTATACGAATAAACAAAAACCTATAAATACCGTAGCCCTATTCTTAGGTTAAAATCATCAAAAACAAGTCAAAAACTGACTTCACTGCCTTGGCTAGATACTACTCTATGTACTCTAAGGTAGTAACGATGTTAGTTTGAAAAACAAACAAAAAATTGATGTGCGTAGTCTTGAAGATATACCATCAACTCAGTACCCGATTTAGAACTTGTGGCAGTTTAGTTGCGGGAGTGCGTCTTATAGATAAAAACTATCCACAATAAATGTCCCATTTATTTTTCGACTTTGTTTCTTTCGACGGCCTCCGTGGTAGAGTGGTTTAGATGCTGGACTGCGAATCCAGAGGTCGAGGGTTAAATTTTATTTAATTATTACGTGTTATTTCACATTTAATTCATTAAAAATATATAAACTATCATTGCGTTTTAGAATGGGAGATACTTTAAGTATCCCCCTGGCGAAAGACCACCATTAAGAGTCGAAACGTTGCTTGAAATGGCTTTAGCCGTGTTTGGTGACCAGATTTGAATTACCAGGTACTTCTCAACCTTCCTCTTATCCTTCCCCTTTCCCTCCCTACTACCATCAGCCTTACAGCATACCCTAATTGGAGATGCCATAGTCCCACTGGCTCAAAATGGTTGAGTCTCTTGTGCGGTATTTACAAAAAATGTATATTTAAGAAAAACCCAGCTAAACTCGACCTCAAATCATGCAGGTATCAAAATATTGAAATATAGCGCCTTCCTCTATTACATCTTCCCCCAGATTATCCGTCTGATAAAATTGAAATCATCGCTTCTCAAAATGTGGCCAAGATATTAGAGTTTCTTTTTTCAATATATCGACTATGTTTAGGTGAAAGGCATTATTCCATATTTTTTGCACGCAAAACTTAGACCTAGTTTTTTAAACCACTGTCACATTTTACACTGTCGCAAATAAACGGTTAGTGCTATTTTGTTTTTTTTTTACCGCCACCAATTCAAAAGATCGCCCCCGCTAACCACCAATTATCGGCACGTTTCAGCATTTGATCAAATTATGATCAGGTGTCAAGCATAACAGCATGACCATTATTTATTTTAATTTTGCTTTTATTTAATTAATATGTGTCATAACACATTTAATTCATGTAAAAATAATAAAAAGTATATTTGCGGCACGTTCAGAGTGGTAGATATAAGTATCGCCTTGGTGAAAGACCACCATTCAGAATCGAAAACGAGTTTAGCCGTGTTTGGTGACCAGATCTGAATCTCCTTCCCACTACCTTCAGCCTCACAACATATCCTATTTGGGAATGCCATACTCTTACTGGCTCTTGACGGTTGGGAGCAGTTGAGACTCTTGTGCGGTATTCACGTAAAAAAAAAAAAACGCTTTTACACCAATACATTGCAAAAAAACACAAAAATTGGGAATCATAATTATACAAAGAAAAAGGTACAAATAGGTAAAAATAAGTTTTAAAACAAAAAAAAGGTTTTAAGAAGTAAATAATATAGTTAGAACTTAATAGCTGGTTCGTGCTTAAACCTGTTATTGTAAGTCATGAAAAATATCCACATTTCCTCCGAGGCATTTAATTAACCTAGTAAGTCTTCCCAGGGGCATCACCATTGGTAAGTTAGTTCTGCACTTGGGAAGAAACAGAAGCCTGTGTTGGCGGCCTCGCGTGAAATTGTCAAGGACGTAGAATCCGATTTCCGCCAGAATATCAGTATGTTATCACTAAAGCCTTAGTTTCCTTGTACAGAAAGGTGGAATTACTTGATTAATTTACATTATCTCTACATTTGTTTAATCTAAGGTAAGCTGATGTAGTTGGGGCATTTAAGGACTTTATGGTTCGTTTGAGTCACATGCTTCTGGAAAGGTACTATGTGGTGTGTATTGTGTACACTGTACACGTAAGAAAATATAGATAACATAACAGCGCGTGGCGGTAGGGTCGGAGGGTGGAGAGGGGGGGTAGGAGGGGTATGGGAGGGGGGGGGAGGTGGGAGGTATCACACTCGTGTTAATGTACTTAATTTCGAAAGTCAGGGTGACGATGACGAGGAATTATTAGTAAGCCCGATCTTAACAAATTAAGAGCCGAGGAACCTACTAACTAATTATTCAAGTTTGGAAACTTGAATAACTCATTTAACGACCTACGTAGTGTTGAATATCAGAGCAATAATATACCAGGAGGGATAGCTTGTGTAGTCAGGATTGTTGATTTTTTCTTGACTCTGGCGTTGCTAGGCTTTTCATGGAGACACCTTTTTACATCCATTCATAGCACATGTCGTCAAAATGTTTTGTTTATTTGTATTATTACTTTTTCACGGTATTGTTACCGACAAAAATATAGGATATATCCTCAAAAACTGTTGAGTTATGTCGCATAACAAAACGTAGTGGGCGGAGTCGCCGGAGATGCGGGAGACGGAAAACATGCTTTTATACAAAAGTGGTGCTATATTATGTGACAACTTGTCTTGTCTCTTTCTATCTCACGGTTTACGACGTAAAAATCCGGAGAAACTAATTTCTCGTAAATTTGTAAAGGTTGGGTAAAAATATTTAGCTCTCTCTTCATATATATTCTTGCTTTGAGTGTTTAACATTGATACTAGAGGTCGCGTATTAGAAGAATACTTTCTAAGAATAATTTGCGTATTCTTTCATTCGAACTAGTGTTAAAATAAAAACACATTTTTTTACTCAAGCGTTATGACAATGTTCAACAGACTGATTAATTTGTTGAATAGTGTGCCACATAAATAATACCTTATCGTGGTTTTTTGTAGTTTTTTCTAGGAATGATGTTCCGAAGACGTTTCAATAAAAAAAAGTATTGAACATTGTGTTCAAATCATTATTATATACGTACGGTGTAAGAATTTGGCTAGGCTTGAATTTCTTTTTTCATGTATTGAAATTTTGGAATTGTAAGCATTGTGCCACTTGGCCACTAACCAGACAACAACATGTACTTATTTTCTACAGAAGATTCTCCTTTTAAAACTTTATTTCACTATTTTTACTATTATTCATTTATAGATATTTTCAAAACAACATTCTCTATAATTAGATGTTCGTTGACGGAAACCCCATCTGGAAGATTATCTACATTAAGCTGGATTCACACCAACGTCCGGTTTCACTCAGTGACGATTTTTAATAGTGAAATAAAGTTTTAAATTGTCAATTTTAAATCATTCAAAAGATTACACACATAGGTGGTATTTTATAATAAATAATAGGGTGTTATTAATTATTATACAAAATGAATATATTCATAAAAACAAAGATAAAACACAAACAAACAAAATAATGTTGCGAGTATCTATTAAAAGTAGGTATTACTGAAAGTAATAAAGTTAATCTCGCTTTGGCGAAATACCACCTTTTAGAATCGAAACGTTGCTTGAAATGGCTTAAGCCGTACTTGATGACCAGATCTGATTAGGCAGGTACTTCCCAACCTTCCTCTTCCCCATCTCCTTCCCCTCACGATGAAGAAGCTGGGCGAAAATCATTAGGCTTCTACCTTGCAGCTTTTTTCAAAAACTGTTCATCACAAAAGATGCTCTCGTTAACTTTTTGGATTCTTCTCTACTTTTTTCTTCATTATTATCATTTCGCAAAGAATGTGTACCTACCGCTTTCCGAAATGTTGAAAAACGTCACGGGAATAGTTGAATTTCATTTATTTCATGAGAAATCTTTGTTTTGTCTTCCGGGTCAGTGACGGGATGATATACATCCCTTTCGTGTAAATCATTAATGGGGGATTCGTGCTCCGCGAGTCTCTGAACATTTTATTTTATTTTACTTCGTTGAATTATGAAAACATGGATTGTGACTCAATTTTTCAAATATTTATCAGTGTTTCCTTATAGTATTATATATTTCCTTGCATGTCGCATGGTTTGTTGCTTTGCTCCTATCCGAGAATGGTCGATATTAATCAAGATCTATCTCTCAAACTGGCTAAATAATGAGTAACTTGCATGCTGGTTTCCATCGCGCAAGCGCCACTTGAATGCAAGTTCCCGTTGAAGATTGGCGCGCGCTATTTGGCATTAGTAAAATATTTACTTAATCGCAATTCCCGTTTGCATGCGAGTTGAGGTTTACACTGTGCAAGGTACTAGCAACAGTTGCAGTTTGCGCGCAAGCTACTCGCTTAATGAAATCGAGGTCTAAGAGAAAAAAAAAATGGATTGATATTATGATGAGGATGATCATTCTTTTAATGTGTGAATTCCTTTATTTATGTAAAAATATACAATTTTTTTCGAAATGGTTGTGAGTATTTTTTTGATGTATCTACATACTATTTATTTTTTTGTTCCTACTCCCTAATATATAATATCTCTGTATTTTTTGTTATTTTTGTTCCTATCCGAACGAAAAAAATCGTTGGAAAAAATATATTAAAAATAATGTTTTTCTTTTGTAATATTATTATGATTTTAAATAGAATAAAATTTGCTTCCCATCCCGTGATTTACGAATGGAAGCTTTTTAAGGATGATTCACACTAACGTCCGGTTCCGCATGCCGATACAAATTTACAAAAATAATGAATATCGATATGAGCCAAGACAAAGTAAACATATATCCTTCTGCCCACCCTTGTGATATTTAACTACAAAGTCTGTTAAATAATTATTTGCGAAATTAAAAATACTTACAACGCAGATTTTTTTTTTTTAACGTCCGTTTTTAATCAATAAATAATATTTTTTTTGTTTTGCTTTCGGATTGTTGTGAAAACCATTTTGCTATAGACAAATAACATGTCAAACATCTATTGAAGTTGAAAAATCTAGAACAATAAGTAAGCCTTCTGAATACTTGTTTTATCTTTGAGATTGTTGTGAAAACCATTTTGCTACAGGAGATTGAGAAATGTAGAACGATAAGTAAGTGAATAATTTATCAATATGTACATTAACTATCGAAAATTGCTTCTCATCCAGGAAATTTACGCGAAAATACGTATAAAAAACTATGTTGTCCTTGCTTGTGTGATATTTAATTTGATTATTTAAAGTCATTTATTTTTTTACAATCTCATATTTTCGGACGCTGTAAATCCGCGTGATCCTGTACGTTTAGTTATCCGTAATTGCTTAAAGTAGGATATTTTTACGTAGTGCATTTTACATTTTCCCAGTCGCAGTGATTATGGTGGAATAGGAATACAATATGATGTATTACTGTTTTCTGCGATAACGTTGACCCTAAGTTAGAAATTCGTCAAAAAGTAAAAGCAATCCGAAGCTTTTGAACTCCTAATTGTTTAATAAATTAAATGCACATATCGATTTCCTGTAACCGCATGTCCTTGATACTCTTTCTGTTGCGCAATGGACCAAAACCCTACTACTTTAAAAAAAAAATCTAGGTTCCAAAAATTACTAATTGTTTTTAATTTTTACCATAAAAAATATTTCTTAAAGAAATTTTTAATCTGTTTCTTCAAATTAATTATTAATGTTTTTTTTATATTACAGCTACCAGGTTCACACATTGTGTGGAGGGCTTAGTTTATTCCCCATTATCAGGCTTAATGGAATTCAAAGCAATGAAAACACTTGCTGAATGCATGCGAAAAATACATTGTCAATGGAACCATAATGAAGTAACAGATGTTCCTGAAACTGACCGACCTAATAGTAAGTGTCATGTATATATATTATTGTAACATTCAGTGTATTATTTTGTAGTAGGTGTCATAATAATATTAAACTTTCTTCTTTATCATGTTAGTTTTCAAACATACTTAATTTGACTAACTCTTATCCCACGCACATGTAAATCAAGTATTTTCAACAGTTATTGATTTGACCACGAATTTACACAATTATAGCAATATTAAAATTTTAAGAAAATTTGGAATTTCTTCAAAAAAGGGCCCGTTGCAGAGATTTACCAAATGATTATGACTATTGATCTTTATTCATTTTACAGCAAAGGAACCCAGAAAGTCTTTTTGGAAAAGTATAAGGGACAAACATAGGGAGACAATTCAAAAGAAAAGAGAAGCTGTGCTAGAACAGGAAAGAACAAACCGATACAATTATATAATGCAAAAGAACTTGAACCTGGTCAATCCTTACATTTCGAGGCCAATTTACACTCACAGCGTGTATCACAGCCCGCTTTCAGAAATTCCAAAGTCATCATGCACACGACCACGTGTGAACCACAGTCCCGAAGGCTTATACGAAGACTCTTCCATCAATGTGTCACAGGAGACTGGATTTGGTCTTGAACTTCCTTCAGATGACGACAGCACTGTGACACACGCTCCCTACATTAGAAAGAGCAAGAAGAAGGAAGCAAACAAACCATTCAAGAATTACGTGGAGTCTGAACTGAAGAATGTAGTACAGACTTTGCCAAAGTCTGTGAAAGAACACAATGCTACGGATGACTTCTTTTTGAGCATGTGCGTTATGACGAAAGATCTTCCGGAAACTTTTCAGATCAGGGTACAGAAGACTGTGTTTGCAGCTGTGATGGAAGCTAGAGAAGAATACATCCAATATCAGCACGACAAGCTCGCGATGCCAAGGGATGAAGCTGCTCTCACCAGACAGAACAGCAAGAAGGTATCTAGTATTGTTACAGTCCATCAAGCGGCACTTGGCTGCATGACTCCTAAGGTTTCCCCGCCATCCGGGTATCCGGTGGAAACTGTTGTGAAGGTGATTCCTGAGGGAACTGATACTCGTACAACAACATACGTGCCAAAGAGGTGCAGTTTTGATAATAATTACTGACTTCGAAGGTCTTTATTTTCTTTTAGGTTAATTTATGTGAGGTGTGTAGTAACAAAGATGGCAGTGTCAAGCAAAAATTCAAAATAAGTTAACTATTTAGGGCAGATATTTTATAATTAGTTTGGTTTTTACAAAATATAAAAAATAAAGACTCATAACAAGCCTGACAGTGTGCAACTTTTTAAACGAAATGGCCATTTTCAAATGAACCGAGCAGAACACAATAAATGACGTCTCTTGGATTGATCGTTGTATACAAATGTATTTTTTTAAATGAGTACATAATAAACATGGCAGTGTCATGCTGCATTTAAAATAAAACTAGTGTCCACTGTAAAAAGACAAATATCTAAAAAAATTATAATTCCACAAATTGTAGACAATGGCTATGTTTAACAATTATGTATTTACAAATTTTTTGCGTCAAATTTAAATTAAATCATTTTATTGTTTACCAACCATTCCCTGACACTGACACCTTTTTTCCAAATGTCTCAAATTATTACTGCCATTTAATCAATGTAAATATATTTAGATTGATTGACATTTAACAAATATTTTCTTAAACTTTAAGGATCTTATTTTTAATACTGACAGTCATAACACATACATTCCTTGTGCCAAAAAATACACTTAATTGAATTCTAGTCCATTGTGGAATATTATACAGTGAAATACGAATTTCTCTACAAACTTTACTCTTGTTATATAGTTTTATGTATGTTTTAGCTCATTCTGTTCTTAGTTTATGTTCCTCTGAAATCAGAAGACTGTTTTAAAATGAGCTTTTATCGGATAATATTTTAATTGATTGACTTTATTCCTTGATCCATATAAAATTAGTCTAAAAGAAATCACTTCTTGTTTGCTATCGCTATGGACATACATTTCAAAGTATGTGCTTAATGCGGGGCACAATGATATAATATAATAATGATGTGAATCATGATTTAAATCATGGACGATTTAATCATACCAAATTTTAAACTTTATTCCACTCTTTTTTTACTAAGACCGGACTGGTTGCACCTTATAATGGGCATCTTCAGACTGATACAATTTGAATTGGATACAATTTGAATTGATATATATATATATACATACATACATACATACATATATATATATATATATATATACATACATACTACTAATGTTTGGAGTGGATGCTTATTGGGTCTGTATCATATTGAACATCTGTGACTTAGTATTTTGTTTTATTGAGCCGGTTTTACAATTACATTCAAATATACCTTTGGGCGGTTTTATTACCTTCTGGGAGACGAGTTACATAGTGATGAGTTAGATGCATTTGTATTTTTTTTTAAATTTACACAATATCTATTGTTGTCAGCTTTATTTTTGAGAATTTTTTAAATGGAGATTGCTCTTATTATGTACGAGTTTATAAAAAATTACTACATGATATCAATGCATTATTTGCATAGAATATTGGTGACTCATTTCACTCCCAAACAGACATGAGTACCGCATCCATCCATGGTATATTAACAGCGTCCGTCTTATACCAACAATGCGACTTTATTTATGAACTGTTACTACATATATTATTGTATTTATTAAATAAGGTTCAAACAAAGAACATTTATCTAAAGTACACATATAAAGTGTTATTTGGAATTTTCCTTGCCAAAAAAAAAAACTTTAAAATGCTTTTACACATGTTTCTGATAATTGTTATTGTATATGTACATATATTTTTTAGCAGACTGAGGTTTAAAATACAATATTTTATTGAAAGTTTTCTCAGCATCGTTATTTAGTACACATGAATTTGAGGTGCTAATTATTTTGGATATGCCTACTTCTTGTTTTCCTTTATGAATGTTCTTATTTTTAATCCGTAAAGGTACTAATTTTGAATGACTACACTTGTCTATGGGTTCGTTTCAAAAGATTAAAACGGAACAAACACATTTGATATCAACATTTCAAAGTAGACTAGGTATAAGTCTTTTTAAAAAGTGTCAAATATTATTGTAGAATAAGATTAATTATTTTAAAACTAATACAACCACCTTCGTTGTTAATGTTCTGAAACACAAATGTGTATATTACGAACATTCATATGTTATTGGCCACTATATTATAACATTCCTTGTCAAATTGGAGTTGAGAAATCAAGGTGCATCTGGAATTTGATTTCCTTGGAGATAAGTCTTATGGTAGGTAGGCGCTGATATTCATAATGTTGTTTTGCCTGGATGTTGGTGTCTGAGGTGGATCAGCCTCAAGCCACAGTTGGTATTGGTATAAGAATGATAGCTGGGTCGTTAAATATGCTTTCTTGTCATGGTTATAAAATTGTCCAATTTTGTAGTTCATAATATTATTCCATGACTGTTTTGAAGGAAATGAAATTGTGATTCGCAGTCAAAAATATATTTATATCTGTTAATGTTTAATGTCAAAGACAAAAGTCTTATATTTGTGACTGTAAGTGAGTTTAGTTTTAAGCGTATTGTATAAGTACATAATACTATCTTCTGTAGATAATTTTATCAAATTTTTCTATGTATTTTACTTGCATAGTTTATTTCGTAAGATATCCCATGTCCTTGATGATTTCATTTGCAACTATAATTACCTTTTGAGAGTGTATCGGCGGTATACATGGCATTGTAGAATGGAATATGCTAGTCATTTACTATTTTCACATAATCTTCAATCGTCAAAGGACTGCAGACAAGAAAATTCTGATGAGTTTTCTAAAACACATAAACTTTTAAAATTACAGAATATATGTAATGAATATATGTATGAATGAATACTGTACTGATTGGCCCTGGAATATCTAAAATATCTTTGTGCCAACTGACTTGACGTGCACCAAACCACTAAATAGAAAACAAGTATGATCTATGTAATCGTATGTATACTGATTTTCGAAGACTTTTTGACTCCTAGGCCCCCACACAGACCAAAAAAAAAGATTATTTGTTCAGGAAAGAATTTCCATATTTAAAGTGTTTGATTTTCATCCAAAATAAGATAAAATTGACATTACTTTGGGCGCACAGACACGCCAATAATACACTTCTATTGGTTTATCTGTTTAGTGTACCAAAATATATCTCGGTGTGTTAATTGAACATAGTTATGCAGAAAGCGTCCAACCCACAATTTGCCAAAATCGAGTTTTACATAAATACTAGATTTATATCTGCTGGTAACATCCAAGCTCCAAGAGCAATAGATTTTTGGTAATTATTTTTTTTACAAACGCACATTGCAGATATTTGACTTAAATTGAAGTTTAAAAACATTATAAAATGTAGGATAACATAAGAAATACATTTTTTTTAATAAACACATTGATAGATTATAAATTACATTTTTATAATAATGCTCATAAAGAAAAAAAAAAAACATTAATACTCACATTACAAATGCCCATTACGCACATATTAATTCTTTTTTATCGTCATATTTTCAAACACCTTTTTCTCAGTTTCATCTTTTTGGGGTTGGAAGCTTTCTGCATAACTACTTCCAATTTGTTACCTATTTCTAGAGCTCTGATTTGCAGTCTGTGCCTTTGGGTTAATAGTAACGGACGGCCTATCTAGGAATTTCATGTCAATGTATGCAGTGCTGTCATCCAGCGGGTCTCCTAGTGTTTCTGAAAACCTTCTCTTAAATTTCTATACAAATACAGTCAGGTATAATGCGCACGGTTGATAAAAATAAATTGAATTGGAAACTTGTTACGAAAACTAGGTGCAAATCTTTAAAAGCACTGATTTGTAATTATTAAGAAATGGGTTAGAGTAAATGATATTACGGTCGAGAAAAAAAAAAGATTTTTTATTGGAAAATACAGGGATCTGAATAATTTTAAATACGTAGGTTATTTGGTAAAAAAATTACTCAAATTTTTGTCAAATATTACTCAGTTTAAGCCTAAGTAGCCTGTCCATATTTAAAAAAATCTTTTAACAGTAAAAAGTGAAAATTTTCTTAAAGAATAAAACAAAATTAACTTCAATTAATCACTCAAATATTTAATTACAAATTTTGGATCATTATTCGGGACGATAGTTTCTCTTGTGAAAACATATTTTTATATCTGGCGACATGGTATCGGTTGAGGAGTTTGAGGATATATGAACATAGTAGAAGCGTGATGGTAAGCTTTAAAAATAAATATATACGTATTGATGGGTCGACAGTTCTTTTTGAATTTATGTTTACTCTTATTTTTTATACAGAATATTTATTAGGTGCGGAATTTTTGCATTTATATACTTCGCTAGTTCTGTACTGTATATCTTCTTTTTTTATAACACTATTTAAAAAAATATATGTATATATTTGTGGAAATACGGATGTTTTATCCTAATTTATATAAATATATTTATTATGCTATGAACCCATTATACCATGTCATATTTAAGTTATTTTCCTATGTCTGTATAATAGTTTTAAAATTCCAAAGCAACAAAGCATTTTTTGTAATGCTCATTGCTTTTTTGATGGCAGATACATTTTATGCTCACCTAGTCAAACACGAAAACACCTACAGTTGGAAAAATGATTTGTAATTGAATGTGTATTTCAAATAATATTGATGTGAAATAAAGTAAATACATATAAACAAATGTTTTTTTTATTTTTTTTCATCAACTGTTAACCTTTTTTAAATTGTATTCGACTTTGACCTTTGACACTGCTTTAATTAACGAAATTATGGTGATATTTCTACACAATATGAAAAACATACTTTAACAACATACATATATTATATATATATATATATTATTTACTTTAGCTTAGTATTTACCAAATACAAATCAGAAATTGACCTTATTTTTGTCCACTATATGACTAATGACCATACATATATTATTACTATGTTTTTTAAAGTGTTAGTATGTTAAATAAATACCTTAAGCATGTTGCTTTTAGTCGACAGTCATATATTTACAAAAATGGGGGGTAATTTCCATATTTCATAAAAACTACTTTTATTGTTTTTTTGAGAATCGATTGCGAAAGTATTGGTTAAAAAGAAAAAAAATCTACCAGTAAGGATCCAATGCGTTTATTTTTCTCCAATTATTGGTATTTTTAAAAATAATTTCAAATGGCTCTGTTTTGTAATAATTAGGGTTTAATGAAAAAATAACATTTTTGCCCATATCATACCGTAAGGTAGCGCCAATATTACAAATGTGGCGAAACTTTAAAGTTAATTTATAGCATGTTTTCTCACCTTTGGGTTATGTTTTTCTCTGACAACAGAGGGTATTTTAAATAAAAAAAATAAAAATGCAGTTCAAAAAAGATACTACATTTTGAAAAATTTACTCGCAGGTATAAATCACTTGGAGTGAATTTTACAAGGAATTTGTAAAAATATCCCATATTGATTTATGATCCTCTGTAAACTATATAATATTATTGCAATTATAGATATAAAGCAGTATACTTTTTAAACACTCAAACATAGATTTGTTTTAATTTAATAGTTTTTTGTATGTTTTTTTTCGTATTACTATCTTTTACCGGGGTGATACTGAGTGAATCTATCACTTTGAGGCATCCCGCAAAAATACTATATATACTCGTACCTATTAGTCAATCAACACATTTCACGAGGCTATTTTGTACGCTATCGCAACTGGTACCCGGTAAGGTCCCGCGCCTTGCCGCGCAATTATTTTGAATTAGTATTAAATCGCTATATCTTCGAAAATAATGTACATATTTTAATAAAAAATTCTACGTACTATTCAGCACACACATGTTCGCGCACCCCCCCCCCATATCCCATGAGACAAAATTTGGCGGCAAAGAATCCTTTCTTTATCATATAAAAATCTTATTTGTGGAACTTTTCTGGCACCAGGAACCAGCTCCAAAAAGAACTGGATAAATAACTAGTTCCTCGCCAGTCACCGGTAACTGGAACCGCAGGTACGTCCAATTTCCGATGTCAACTATCCTTAATTTTTATTAGTAAAAAACGTCAAAAAATGTGGAACGCTTCATGATTTTGCGTGTCATCCTTGCGCAGGGGCCATGCTAATATTCTCCATATCGTTCCAATTTTGGTGTATGTACTGCCGAAGCAAGTACACTGTTTGTAAAATAAATTAAAATAGGGATCAGAAGCTTATGTCATTACATGTATTTAATAAATTTCTCACATTTGAATCTCATGGACCAGGAGCACATAAATTAAAGAAGACTAATTAATTAGTTTGGTCTATTCAACAATAGATGTCATTACATGTATTTAATAAATTTCTCACATTTGAATCTCACGGACCAGGAGCACATAAATCAAAGAAAGCTAATGAATTAGTTTGGTCTACTCAACAATAGATGTCGTTACATGTAAATGAATTGAAATATTATAAAATAAATTTCTCACATTTGAATCTCAGGGACCAGGAGCACATAAATCAAAGAAAGTTAATGAATTAGTTTGGTCTACTCAACAATAGATGTCGTTACATGTAAATAAATACAAATATTATAAAATAAATTTCTAAAATTTTAATCTCAGGGACCAGGAGCACATAAATCAAAGAAGGTTGATGAATTAGTTTGTTCTACTCAACAATAGATGTCGTTACATGTAAATAAATACAAATATTAAAAACTGAAAATCTTACATTTTAATCTTAGGGACCAGGAGCACATAAATCAAAGCAGGTTAATGGATCAGTTTGGTCTACTCAACAATAGATGTCGTTACATGTAAATAAATATAAATATTATGAAATAAATTTCTTAAATTTTAATCTCAGGGACCAGGAGCAGATATTTTGAGTTTATTTAAATTAATAAAGTTTAGTGATACCGCATTTATATGTAAAGATATGAAGGTAAAATAAGATTTGTATGTTTAAAAAAAAAATTAATATGCACTTTAAAGTTATATTAACATGCATAATAATAACAAATAAACTTTAAATAAAAAATGTTTCAAACATTTAGATTGCGATATCTGAAAGCTGTGGTGATTTTTGTCTTGAAGGGGCTGGTATCGGAAGTCCAGTATGTTGTTGCAAAATATTTGATCCAAGCAACATCTGTCGCTTCTACAACTCGTTCTTGTGTTCAACAGCTCGACTGTGGAATAATTTGCCAACCTCTTTGTTTCCAGCCTTTTTGTTTGAGTCTTCTACAAAAAAAGTGCTGTGTTTACTGATATTCGATCTACTGAGTTTCCGTCTTCACTTCTTCAATAGATGCGTTAACTAATTATTCTCGAGTTAAGTATTCTAATCCTTCTTAGAAGCAAACTACCGCTTCCCTCCATACACTGATATATTATGCATTAGTCTTAAATCACGTTTTCCGAATTTATAAGATAAAAGTAAATCCTGGTAACCTAGCCAGGCGCGTCACATGACCGGGCGCGCGTCGCACTAAGAGGCATCTCAAAACTCCAATCTCTTCATCAACAAGTTAGTCATCTATACGTGGAAAGTAATTATTCCAGAAAGATAAAGTTATTCTGTATAGATCCACATATATTTCAACAGTCATACAATCCAACGAACGGTATAATGTTCTATAAAAAGGAAGAAACACTACATTTGATTCGCATCAAAACTACAAGAATGCAACTTAAAAATCAAAATCTTCTTCGTGGAACTTTTCTGACATGAGGAAAAAAAAACAAAAAACCGGTTCCAAAAATAACTGGATAAATAACCGGTTCCTCGTCAGTCACCGGTAACTGGAACCGCAGGTACACCCAATTTCCGATATCAACCATCTCTAGTCCCAACTGCTCTCAACCGTCTAGAGCCAGTGAGACTATGGCATCCCAAATTGGGGTATGCTGTGAGGCTGAATGTAGTGGGAAGGGAAGAGGTAGGTTGGAAAGTACCTGGCTATTCAGATCTGGTCACCAAACATGGCTAAAGCCATTTAAAGTAACGTTTCTATTCAGAATGGTGGTCTTTCACCAGAGCAATACTTAGAGTATCTACCACTCTGGAATTACGGTCCGCTTATCTGCATTTGCCTGCTTTTTTCAATACCCTCGACATCTGTCCCTCGCTCGAACATAAGAGTATAAGTAGGTGCAGGTGTTGAATTACGTTTGTAGTTATTTGATAAGCCTTTGAATATTGTGTACAAATTTGACCTTTTAAGCATTATTTTATTTTATGTACTCGAATATAAATACTCTGTATATTATTGCTCTGAGTTAATACTCCTCCCATAACCACGAGCTACTCAGGGACGGTTCATAAATAATAAATTAATTTTTAAAACAAACCATTTGTGGACGGCAATTAAACCTGTAGGTTCTTGGCCCGACGGCGCAGAATAAAAACTCGCGCCTCTTGTCTTATAGTTGATACGAGTTGATTCCAATCTTCTGTTCTAACAACAATTTTACCCGCGCAAGGCGCCAATTGATTCCGGACCGGGCCTGGTGAAAGACCACCATTCAGAATCGAAACGTTGCTTGAAATGGCTTTTGCCGTGTTTTGTGACGAGATCTGAATAGCCAGGTACTTTCCAACCTAACTCTTTCCCTCCCACTACCTCCAGTCTCACAACATACCCCAATCGGGGAAGCCGCGGTCCAATCTTGGGCAGTAAAAAATAATAAGAAAAAGCGGGCACTATTAATTTATTGAGGAAGGTGCTAGCTATTGGGAAAGTATACCAGGAGCACAGGCGTGTGAGAAGGTGACTCATCAAATTTATTATTCGAATATTGTCGAATATTTTTTTAACATTTTCTGAATCGTTGTGAATGAGAATAGTCAAGTTTGGGTGTTTCTTAGTTCCCGGTATCCGGAGCACAGAAGTCGGCGGAGTAAAAAGTCGGCAAAATTGCGGTTTAATTTTAACTAAATTCCGTAGCGGCGCTAATGTCACAATAAAAATAATAATGTTTCGCGTAGTCAATTAGAAAAAAAAAACACCTGGAGCACAGAAAAGTGATCGGGCGTTTTTGTTTGGTTATTTTTTTGCTAAGCATTGTCTATTGCTCATTAGCAAGTGGCTTTTGAATATTATATCATCAGGAAACTTTGAGGTACAGTGTACAACTTGACATATTTAACTTTGCATGCGGTCAAAAGAGGAATTTACGAACGAGCGGACTATTTATTAACTTCAATGATTTAATGTATTAAAAATATCTAAAGTGGCGACTTGCAAAGTTTTCCACCTTTTCGCACGTCTGTGCTCCTGGTAAAATCTCCAAGTATCTAGGTGCTACTTATGGGTCGGTTTTTTTAAATATGTTTTTTTTTATTCCATGTCACTACCGCACTAGAATCCCAACTGCCTAGAACCAGTGGGATTATGGCACCCCAATTGTGGTATGTTGTGTATTTGAAGAGATTGACAAAGGGGAGAGGGAAAGTTGGGGAGTGCCCGGCTATTCAGATCTGGTCACCAAACATGGCAAAGCCTTTTAAAGCATCGTTTTGATTTTGCATGGTGGTAATTCACTAGGCATATAAGTCGATTTGTACAGTAAACTATAAATTCAAAACTAAAACAATTTACCTACCAACATGTTGTTACAAATATTTTTTTACTGAGAGAGGCGGCCATTTTTGTCAATTCAATCAACATTACAATTTTTCTATTTGTTTGTTGGTTTTTCTTTTTGCGGCCTGCACAGATAACCTTGTATATCAGTATGCATTTTATCCATAGAAAGAGCAAACCTGCGAGATGGCAGCCCACGTGGTCAAGTGGTCAAGATTCTCAGCTACGAATCCAGAGGTCGCGGATCAATTATTTATGTCATGATATTATTTATTTTCCTCTTTTTAAAATATAATCTTATATCCCTAGGAGGGGGATTCCGACTAAGAAAAGATATTATATTGACTGTGATTTTCATACTCTGGCGTAGTGGTAACCATATTTTGGATAAAACTGCTAACATGGAGCCTCCTTGTCATAAGCCATTTTTAACTTTGTTGATTTCAATAACATTGTTTTCTCTAAGTATGTTCCACCTTAATAGTAGATCTATTCACATAGCGGATGATACAACTTGGCCTACAAGGATAATATTTATATTTATATTTATGTAAAGCAATTAGGGGTAGTGTTTAGTAGAATAAACTGTTTCATCAATGTTTTCTGTTTCTCAATTAGTTTATTTTATTTCATTCATATCGCAGTTTTACAACATTTTATTCACATTATTTAAACAACATGTCTACATTATTTTCAAATACAAAATGCTGCAAGTCGATGGATTAACTGGCGGCACAATGATACATTGAAGATATTATTCTATTTCAATAACTACATCAACTGAGAAATTAAAACAATTGGTTCCACATACTCCATATTAAAAAGAATAATATTGTTTTAATTAATTTATTATATTACAAAATATTTTGCTGTGTAAAATTAATTGAAATGGTACTTGCGACAAAGTGGAAAATTTTATGCTTTTCTCAAATTTAAAAACATGAGGTTCATTAGTCGTAATAAAATAGTATTTTGAAATTCAAAATTGTTATTTGGCTTACTTGTGTGTTTATAAAGCAACGAAAAAAATGGCTTGTAAAATAATAAAATCATGGATTTTCAAAAGTTATGAATCTCCCACTACTTCAGTGTGTTTATATTTTTTGAGTATGTCTTCAATCCAAGTTTTTGGAAAATTATTTTTTAAAAAGATTTATTTTTTCATTCACCATTTCTGATTACTATTTTTCTCAGAAACATTAATATATGTAAAAGAGTTTGATATCTTCTGTTTTTCAGCATTTTTGTTGATATTACAGTAAAGAGTTTTCATGTCTGTAAATAGATTAATTAAATGCGAAGTATTCCTCTTACACAAGGATTTACTCACTCTCATTTTCTAATAGTACCTATGAATTCCTTATTTGTAAATATTAAAATAATTATGTTTGCTAAAAATGCAATCTTTTTATTTTATTCTACGGAAGTTAAAGTATAAATAAATTGTAAAGCCTCATTTAATGGCAATCACTAAAAGGGTAAGGTTTGTTGTTACAGAGTTCTACTGCTATTAGTCAGCACTAAAAAAATATCCACGCCAAATGCTTAGGTGTATAATATATGTGGCTCAAGGAAAAAGGTTTATATAAATAAAACTGTAACACAAAATTTCACGATAACTGTTTTAGTTTGGTAAGGAAACATTACCACTAATAAAATCTATCGATTCAGATACAAGATAGACTTGATAATAAGCTAAATGAAAACACGGGTTGATTTGAAATATGGTTTAATACACCGAATGATTAACTAGCGCTTTTAATCTGACTCCAGAACACTTTTCAATACACTTATAGATATTGTAGATAGGTATACTATTGTCTGAAAACTCAACTAACATGAAACAACTCTATTATAAAGTCAGCATTAATCATAGGATATTATTTTTGAAACAACATCAATATCTTGCCTACTCAAATAAATAAATATGTCGTAAAATGTACAAATTAGTACATACTAACTAATTAGTATGTAATATGAAAGTTAACTTTATTTTTGGAAATTTCTTATTAACAACTTGGTAATTATTTAACTGGTCAAAATATGATTGCTGAACACAATAATAATATTTATTAGATAAAAGTTCTTAATCGTTAGGTACATACATTACAATTCATTGTTTTTATGTATTGTGTAATATCAAAAAACTTATCTTAACTTTACACTTAGAACAATTTTCTTACTGTAAAACACTTATCAATAATAAAGTACAGAAATAATAATGTGTGTATCACTGGCTAGATATTTAATGACATAAACATATTGGTTCTTAATTCCTTTTATATTACGTTTTCACAAGAAAATTATCAAGAGGATTTATTTTTTAACTAAATGCATTGGAGGTGTTATTTATAGAAGATATTATTTTTATAATCATGTATGTAGGTAAGTACTTAAGTACATAGCATCAATGAATGTAATCATTATACTCCCGATATAAAATAAAATGATATTAAAATTAAAGCATTAACATGAAAAATGATAAAGGATATGTGGATGTTTGTTTTACCAAATTAATAATAATTGACTGTCTCAAAAAGATATGGCAGGTTCTCAGAAGATAAAAACTTTCTTACAAATTTGAAGTTTTTTTTTTTTTCAACAAGTACTTTCAGTTGAAAGAATGATTTTGATGATTTTTACGAGTGTATTGATTTATGGATCAAAGTAAAATTTATTGATGATATTCTATTTTTTACAATGGCAACCATGATGAATGTTGGAGTAAAATACTTCATAATTAACTATATTACTTTATTGACATCGTTAATTGATATCGTTGCTTAAAATTTTATTTAGTAAAAATATTATACAATAATTATATTTAAAATCGGAGTTGAAATGTTCTAAATATAAAAATGATGTATAAAAACTTAAATGCTCAATACAACAAGGTGTTTTATAATACGATGATGGTATAAAGACATTTGACTAGATACTTCCAGAAACTTCAGACTTAGTTATTGATATCCTCTGACAGAATTTCTGTGAGGAAGTCCTGGTAGTCTTCATCATTTAACTCCTCGTCGTCATCAGTTGACGTGTTGTTGACGCTGAAACAATAAATAATAATTAATACAAAGAACTTTAAGTTTGTTGAAACTGAGAGGGAGAAATTATAATCAAATATACACTTCTGACCAACAATACTTGAAAGACGAAAAATTGAATTGAAGACAGCAATTAAAAGTGTCTTTTTTTTAACTCATAAGTTGGCTCAAGTGAATACCTGTTATGTTTGTAAGTTGAATTGAATATTCAAAGAATTAGTTTATTTGCAATTACCTGTTGATATCTCTCCTTCTTCTTCTGGATATCTGCGATGTTGCTTCAACGCACAGAAGGACAAAACGATTGTTACAGGAATACCTAGAAAATAAAGCAAAACATCAGCATCAATCAATTTTACATACCATGGTTTCTATTAAAGTTTGAAGGCAACCGTATAATCCTGTTAAAATTAAATTAACTGATTTAGTTTTAGCAAAATAATTTTAAAATATGATTCTATTACGCACCTTTCTTGGTCTAAGAGTTTGTGACCAAGAAGCGAACTGGCCAGTCCAATCTTATCTGGAGAACTGCTGTGCCAAGCATCGCAGTAGGTGTCCATTGCTCTTTCTCCTTGGGGATGTGATCCATGCCAGACTATCTTCTGAGGCCTAAAACGTTACAATCACAAATAAGCATAAATCAACTAGGTTTTCGCAGGATGGATTTTTCTTTAAAATATAGTTTAATTAAATTTGGTCTTTTAAAACATTTTCAAGACAATAATTAAGTTTTTATTACTAACGTCATCTCTTGACATTACACAACACTTTTTTCTAGCGAAGACTAACACCATATGATTTTAAGTCCGTTGAATAAAGTGTCTAGTAAAATAACATAGATGGCGTTAATACAGAAGCTTGGGTGAAAATATGCTTTGCCGAGAATAAAATTATTTATACACAAATTAATAATTACCAGTTTATATCATTGAGGATATTTTTCCCGCTGAAGCTTATCAGACGTGGCGGCTGCGCGAATAGTCCTCCTGCTCCATCAAATAGCTCCGCCCAGGAATTGAATAGGACATCTCCTCTGGTGTTGACTACGGGCAACTCACGGTCAGCCCATCTCACAATGGAGTCAATATTTTGGACCCTGAAAAAGATGTAATAATCATGTAAATCTAGTGTAAAAAGAAACCTATATTATTATGTAGGTAAACTCAAAGCAGTCAAGGATAATATTTTACATACATGGAGTAATTGATTCAAAATGTTTTTTTTTATCATTTTCCCTTTTTTCCCCATAGTTTCTTACCCCATCATGAACTATAATTAATGAACTACACACTCTAACAGTATTCCGAATTACTAATACAATTTTTCCAAAGCAGACTATCCACGAATAAAAAAATACTTAAGTAGTGGAAATTGGTCTTTTTAGACATAAACTCAAACTTAACTCATCTTAAACAAGGCTATCAAAAATCATATATCCTCAACTTAAATCAATCCATTTAAGTTTCCCAAATGTTTAGTAGTATTTTAAAAGAATTACAAAAAAATATAAATCTGACACAAAATTACAAAGACAGTAATTCTATTTCAGATTACAACAAATATAGAACTGACTGTAAAAACTTTTCCAAAAAATAATATCGAACAAACATATTATGTACTTTAAGACTATAACAAATACCATACGAAAATATTATCAAACACCGTTTTCCGGGGGGTATTGCGAAACTTGAGGAGGTGATTATCCACAATATTCTAAGAAAAAATCGTAGAAATTTTTGTAACAGCAATAATTCTACTTTCCAAGTTTTTTTTTGTTATTTGCCGAAAACCTGTACCGTGGTCATAACTTTATAATAAAACAATCACGTCATTACCAAATCTGGTGGGAGTAGGTACCCGCCTAATAACAAAAAATGATATTTAGTCGTTGGGTTATGGTCGGTCAAATAGATTTCGCATATAGCGAGCCAGTAGCAGTAGATTACAGCCTTTGTCGGCGGTATACCGTTTATTATAACGGATTGGATAAACGTTATCGTACGCGAATATAATACTTTTTATTTGGACCTTAATGACAAAAAAATATTGCATAATATTTTTTCCGTAGAATTTATAATATTGCATAACATTTTTTCCTTAGATTTTCAAGAATAGTCACCCCTTGGAGTCACGCGGTATCACCAATTAAACACGGTGTATAAATTGTGTTTTGGCATTGAAATATTCGTGTCAATAGAATATCAACATAAAACGTTACAAACGTCATAAATGTCCCCAAAAATCGTTTTGTTTACAAAATACAAATAATAAGTATTTTAATAAAGTTCGATGACATCATGACTTTTAAATGAATGGCAATTGACGAACTTTTCAATAAATATCCATATAATATTTATTGACAAAAAAAATCCTTTGTTGTCAAATTTTTGTTTTTAAAAAAACCTACAGATCCAATGTAAATTTTGGAACTGTTTCCCCCTCATAACGTTACTTGACAACTTTACTGAACTGTTCTCACATTGTCACATAAAACAACGCAGTAGTTCATGACGGTAATCGTTGTTTTTAACTACGCAATCATTTCCGATTTTTCACGAAAAAGTATTTGTCGTAGATTCGTCCATTGAGGGAGGCTGCGAAATATTGATATTTTAATTCCAGCTGTTCATACAGCTCTCGATAATTGAGCTCGAAAAAATATTTGCTTTTGGTGTTTTCAGACTTTTTATCTTTCCCTTTCTCTGTATTATTTACTTTAGATTTTCGCCTCCGCCAATATTTTAAATAAAACCAATCTTTTCGGAAAAAAAAGATCCAAATGTACAGTATTATAAAGCGAAATTATTATATTGCGAAGACTCAAAAACACAATAATTTTTTTTTTTTTTACGTTAATACCGCACAAGAGTCTCAACTGCTCCCAACCGTCTAGAGCCAGTGACATTACCAAATAGGATATGTTGTGAGGCTGAAGGTAGTGGGGGAGGGAAGAAGATTGGGAGGGGAAGGTTGGGAATTACCTGGCTATTCAGATCTGGTCACCAAACACGGCTAAAGCCATTTCAAGCAACGTTTCGATTCTGAATGGTGGTCTTTCACCAGGGCGATACTTGGAATATCTACCACTCTGGAACGTGCCGCAAATATACTTATTATTATTTTTACATGAATTAAATGTGTTATGACACATATTAATTAAATAAAAGTAATTGGCGCACGCCGGGTTTGAACCCGCGACCTTTGGATTGGTAGTCGAGCGTCTTACCACTCGACCATGGAGGCCGTCGAATAAGACAACGTTTTAATATAGCTATTTTGGGTGCCTTCGAAACATCGATACATTAACACTCTAGGTAGATGCATACAAATATTTTCCGAATGAACCAATACGGCACAGGCTGTACAGGCTCAATTGGAGCAGTCCGCTCCAGGCATCGATATGCCAAGGCGCTGAGAATACCTAATTACAGCGCTTTTTGACGCGCCCAGTGCCTATATATTATATTTAATGAAAAAACCTTACTATCCATGGATGGCAATCGAAACCGTAACTTCCCGAATGGAATGGAAATTAGCGCCTCTCGTTTTATACTATTCACATTTAAAAGAGCAAAGCATTTGCACTCTTAACATATGATTTTTTTGGATCTGTCAAGTTATATTTAGTATTTCTTAGAGGAGAAACCTGCCAAAAACGAGTGGTTAATAATGTTTTATTTTATTTTTAAATGTTGCTATTTGTATATTGTACTTGTGGGTTTACGTGAAAAATAGTAAAGGTATTTAGTATTACAATTACACACACAGTAAGCTATTTTATTCGATGTAAAACAAGACAAGAATCGACAGAAAAAAATCTAAATGGATTGGATATCGTTGGATTTTTATCTAAATGATCTTGTCGATTTAAAATTCATCATTTTAAAGTGTCTAACGAAAATAAAGTAGATAAAGTAATTTAATAGTATGTATTTTTTGCATATTCTAGGTAGTTTAATCTATGTCATCACGTAAATCTGATGTAAACAAAGTTGAACAATCTGCAGACATTCTGTTTGATTTAATTTAGTGCAGGGTGGAGCGTAGAGCAAATTGACACACATAGTCTGCCTTATTCTCTTTGACAACGTGTCTAAATGGATTAGCGGACTACCTACAACATGTGATTTAAAGTCCTTGTTTCGTATATCAACATACTAAGTACTAGCGTTGTGACCGTTTTGAAAGAACTACTTCTTTTAGCAACAGTTCCTACTTTGTTGGCGATGAACCAGTTCCAGTTATTTTCGTTTTCAAATCTCTACCGACTAGTACGTGCTTTTTCGGCGAGGAACCGGTTCCAAAAAGAACTGAACAAATAACCGGATAAATTCAAATCTCTTTTTTGCGAGTTCGACTTCAATTGAAGTGTTTACTTCAAAGGGTTCATTTTAAAGAACTAACAATTCGTGAAGCATTCACAAAAAATTGAAGTTTTTCCCAACGCTACTAGGTACCCCCACCAAAACACTAGTGTTCATTCAACGTTTTCGAAAAACTTGCGTGATGTTTCGAATGAACCGCTCGGGTCCCGATCCTGGAAGACTTGGGTTTTAAACGACTGCTACAATTTAGTCCAGAAAAAGGAGATATTGAAAAACTGGAGTGTTAATAGGTCGTATCGTATCCAAACAATGCATTCCGAAGATCAATCGATTATTCTGAACACGAATAATAATACGTATTCATTCGATTATTCCAAATACTTTTAACTATACAATCAGTACATATACGAGTGTAGATAATCGCTTTGTCACATTATCCACATACATAACAATACTTTGTGTATGTAGAAGGCAAGGCAGGGGTAAATCTAAGTTTTGAAGGGACTATGATCCCTGTCACTGAATACTAAAGTCTTAATATGCGGTACCTACCAAATTGGCGTGATTGTTTGTTCAAATTACTATAATTTGGTTGAAATTATGGACTAGATTTTTTTCATATTGTTGAATTTTACTCCACGCATACATTAGTCTATTTAAAAAAAATAGTATGCCAAAGGACGCCATACGGACGCATATTTCAAATACAAAATTTAAAAAATCGCTTGGTAAAATATATTATAAGTAGGTTATGTATCATTTGTAGATTATTTCTAGATTTCAAAAGATTCTTTTTATAATTTGATAATTTTCGTAACTGCTGATCAGTTTCCATTCTGAAAATGTCACACTCGTACGGACGTACGTACGCACGCGGAAATTATATTGTTTTATTATGTAAACACGTAAACTCTATTTTCATACTGATTGACATGCGCTGAAGCACTTTCCAAACACTTTAGGTATTTCCATTTTGATAAAACGCAATTTATTAAAAAAAATGAGGTATTGTAAAATGTGAGATAAGAAAGTATTCCACCGATTAAAAAGGATACCTTTCAATATATTATAGAGATGCCCATGTTCAAATCTAGTCAAATATAAGAACAGTAACAAAAATGTATTTACATATTTCCAAAAATTACACTCCCATCGGATTATCGGTCCTCTGGGATATTGCGTTTATTTAAACTGTTCAACTACCCCTAAATATTAGCAATTATTTAATCCCGCAACAAAGAAAAAGAGCCATTTGGTTATGCCATTGCACAGTGCACACCTGCTGCGTTTCATTTATATAACATTAGATAAAAACTAAGGTGTAGACATTTGTTGAAACCCTTTGGGGAAATTGGTAGTTTTTGTACTTAGAAAAAATAAGTAGTACTCATAAGTGTATTTTTATCCGCACACTGTTGGGGTTGTGTTGATTTTATAAAAGAAAAAAAAAGTTATGGCTAAGTCGCCTAGTGTACCAACTTTAGATTGCGTACATAGCGGAACTCTGCGCTTAGCAGGGTTTGCTTTTACTGACTGATAATATTTACTTAATACGAATAAATATTAAATATTTGCTTTGCTGAACCGGAGTTCGTTAATATTTGCATACTATAAATAAACATGTACGTTTGTGAGCATAATATCAAAGGTGCAGTTAGCCGAAAGAGATACAAATAAATCCAAACATATTTTTGTTTCAGAAGGTGTATAAACCCTTTTGGTAGTAAGTTAATCACTTTGTGGCATGAAACTCTACAGGTTGACAGGTACTTGATACACAATATTTAAGTATTAAATAGTGAAGGAAGGTTAAAAAAAGTGAAACGTCACTAAGTGAACATATTGTCAACTCTTAATCACCACTGAGATGACGAAAAGTGAAAAATAATTGAAAATATTTCCAAAACCGGTTAGATAATGGAATAATCCAGCCAATACCCGATTCAAATCGCTGCGGAAGAAACAGTGTTGGGGCGGGGTTGTCAATAGGTACTAGTCCGCGTAACGAGTTGGGAGTATCTATTTGATCTAATAATATCGTCGCTGGAAAATCAAAAGGGCTTAAGCGACACTTTGGTAAAAATGTGTTAAATATGCAGTTTTGTTCAGTTTCTTTTCCCGTATCGAATGCTCTGACTCTCGTTTGATTCTGAAAATTTTTGTGGCCCTTCACCCATCTAAAATCTATTTAGCATTTGGGAGAAGGCTTGACTTAAGAGACACAAGTTTGTTTTTTTTTTTTAGCTTTTTGTTGCTTCAGGATTTAGTGAAAGCATTGAGTTAGCTTTTTTTTACAAAATCCAACCAGGTACAGAAGACTTATGAATTTTATTGTAAATCAGAAAAAACTTTAAAGTGCTCTTGTGTAACTCCCTAAAATGGCTTCAGCCATTTTGCATTTCTGCGCCGATATGTATTCCATTCTTATTATTTGATTGTGTCCATATTGGTACATATCTTATTAAAGCCACTATTTTGCAGCTTGTGACAGTTTGTATGCAAGGCTATCAAACAACGAATATTTCGCTCTCCATCACATTTAGAAACTTGTTTTTTTAAGATTAATTACTGTTAAAAATATCTCTACGTTTACATGTACTTTTATACTTGTAAACGTGTCTTCTAATAACTCCTTCATTATTTAGAATCGAGAACCAGTCCCTCTCTACATAAAATAAAACACTTACTTTGGATAAACCACTAATTTATTAACATGCTTTTTGTCGCCTATCCTTTTCGTTTATACCCAAGCCTTACCGGGCAGTAAATTATCAACTACTAACAAAATATACGTACGTTCAAATTATCGCGATGAAGCTTAGCTACGAGCGAAAGTGGTAGGTTGATAGAAAAAGAAATTCTACAAAGCGGGCGTTTTATTCGATAGTATTATTTTGATATCCCGGTCCAAGGTGGGGATTTGTGAAGACCCAGCGTTCCAGATATAAACTGGCATTGTACTAATATACAATACATTAGTAATCGGACTAAAGTCTTACCACTGATAACTGAATTATATCCTCTCTTTCTCCTACATGCGTCGTTTATTGGAACGAGGAAGAGGTTACAACGGATCTATCAAAGGGAATGCCTTTATACTCGTACATGTGTACGCAGATTGATTATGGTCCTGCCACTGAGAGATCCGTTATTACCTCTCCGTATGTTACACGCGTCATTTATTCAGATGGAGGGAGTGGTTACAAATGACCTATTAGCGGAATACCTTTATATTATTCCGGTAATGTTTTTGCCATTGAAAGTTCCGCTGAAACGTCTATCTTTGTTACGTGCGTCGTATATGTGAAATAAGGAGAGGCTACAGCGGATTTATCACCGGTTCGTAGATCGGAGGGCTTAATAACAATTCTAATACAAAAAAGATTACCTGGAGGAGATAAAGGCTCTGAAGGTCCCGCGGAAGCCTGCGCGGCGCGCCTGTCGGTAGCAAGCGTAGTCCGCGCCACGCACCCCGTGCATGTCTCCCGTCACGGGCTCGTTCAAGGCCGCCATTCGAAGCTGGAAAGAAAATCGCAATCATGTTTACAATAAATTAACATTGAGCCAATTTGTTAATGAAGACATGTCGGCGATAAGAACTGGAAACCTCGTGTCGAAAGCTTTTGATACTTGTCAAGAATAGAGCAGTGTTTACACTTGTTTATAATGGGATACCTTATTTATAAAGAAAACACCTTCTTTTCCATGTCACGTGTAATATATTCAGTCAGTACCTTTTTTAAGAAAGTAGGTATAATTTGATAAAAAAATCTCACGTAAATGCTGGCGGATAACTGAAATGAAGACAGTAAGAAAATATGGTGCCAAGAAGCACAGTTTAAAATAAAGATATTTTATTAAAAAAAAAAAAAAACAGAGAACTCACAAGTCAATATTATAATATTAAGGTTGTTTTTAAATGATACTATTATTTTTTTAGAGCGATTTCAATTTAACACAATTCATTAACAGTTTTGAAAAAAAAAAATCCTACCAGAGGAAAATTTAGGATATTAATCTTTAGTTCATCGTGTCATCTGAGCTATAATAATATATTAAAAGGAAACAAAAAAAAACATTAATATTCAAAAGATGAAAGGAAATATTTTTGCTCTTATCTCATTTACCTTCAAAATAGACTTAAAAAGACCTATCACTTTCACTACCTGTGGCCTTTTTTATGAAAAAGTAGAAGTCCTTCATCTCCAACTACTATTTAAGCTTAGAAAAAAAAATGGTATCGATGCACAAACATTCAATGAAACGTTACAATTTTAATAATTCAACTTCAACAGGCTGGATTTTTTTCTTCTTTTTATTCTAATTAAATGAATAGTAATATTTTTTTCTAATTATTATATACGTTAAGTTCAAGTACTTATATGAATAAGGTTTAAAGGTTTTTTTTTTAACGGCTTTGTACTCAACTTTTCAAAGAAAAGGGAAAGCGAAGTGGTTTTTATCGAATACATTTTTATAATACAAAAAAGATAAAGCTCATCCAAAAAGCAGTTAAGAGTTTTTAATCGTTTGGAAAATAACATTTTTTCGGTTGGTAAAACATATTTTTGAAAGTGTGGGGCTCAACGACAACGTATTCTGAGCTTTTTTAAAGCTGAGCCGCCCTTCACGACAGTCATCGATGGTCGTCGACAGACAATATATTTGGATTTTAGTTGAGAGATTAATTAATTGATTCCCGGCCCACCGCAAAAACATAATTGACAAGATTTTTTCGTCGCATATAATATGAACGCTGCTTGAATGAGTATTGTAATATAGCTCTGAAAAAAAAAAAATAGATCGATGCAATGTTATTCAATATTATTATTATTATTCACAGTTTATCCATTTATTCTCCTAAAATATAAGAACTTAATTTTGAAAATATTTTTTTTGTTAATAAAACATCTATGCAATGAATCGAAACACAAATTAGTGTTACCAACATAAAAAAAAATTATAATCATTTGATAGTTATTATGTGCATCTGAATTAATTTAAATAATAATGATCATTAAAAACTCTTACCTTTTTGGAATGTGGGCACATAAATTTTGTAATTCTCATAATATTTATTGTAAAAAAAAAAGGACAACCACAAATCCTAATGAAACCTTTAATAGCCCTTGGGGTGATGTTTTCACGAATACGGCGCTATATACACAAACCAATTACTAATAATCATTACATAAGTACAATTATATAAATAGTACAGTGACAAAATGAACTAATTAGTATACTTACCATTTTTGGGAACCACTGGATTGTTAGCATGAAAAATAATTTATCGTTTAAAAGCGGTAAAAGTCACGAAAGTCATTTGGCAGTTAGTTAGAATCTAATGAGCCCTGAAATTATTACGTTAAAAGTGTTGAAAATTTTTACAACGCGTTTATTTAAGGATATCAAAGCTAAGTGGCAGAATTTTACTAGGGTGGTATATAATGTAGTATTTAGATAAGCGTAGGGCTCAAACATACACAACAATAAAACTTAATAAGGGGATTGCCTGATTATTATTAAGAGCCAAGTCCATATTAAACCAAAACACTTCTTAAGTTAACCTGTGAGAATTAAAAACATTATGATTACTAAGCTGTTGACGGCTTATAGTAAGAATATATACGAGGCCTGTTTAAAAGAAAAGGTGAATTTTGAATTTTCGCGGGCTGCGTACATTCGATTATCGTTTTTTTTTGTCACGTTGGTACACATATGTTTATCATATGTTAGCATTATCAACCATTTTGGATTAGTGGTTTGTTTTTGACAACTGGAAAGGTTAATCACGTTTTTGTGTGTTCTTCGATATTTTACTTTGAAAAAAAATGGATCAAAGAATAAAATCCATGATTTGTTTTTCCACAACTCCAGGACGCTCATCGTCATGCACCACTTATAAACACTTTTTTGAGACAAAGTAGACTCGTCGAATTCCACGGTCAACATTTTAAGTGCGTCGGAGCACTTTATTCCATTTTTAACGCCAAATTTAATACATATTCTTTGATTCATTTTTTTTCAAAAGTAAAAAATCGAAGAACACACAAAAACGTGACTAACCTTTCCAGTTGTCAAAAAACAAACCACTAATCCAAAATGGCTGATAATGCTGACATATGAAAAACATATGTGTACCAACATAACAACAGCAAAAAAATGATTATCGAATGTACACAGCCCACGAAAATTCAAAATTCACCTTTTCTTTTGAACAGGCCATGTATATGGAGAGACAGTTAGGTACATAGAGTATTTTTACCCAACCTATACAAATTTACGATAAATCACTTTCTCCGGATTTTCACGTCGTAAACCATGAGAGAAAAAGAGACAACGCACGTTGTCACATAATATCGCACCACTTTTAGGTATGTAAGCATGACTCCGCCCACCAAGTTTTGTTATACCACACAATTCAAAGGTTTTAGAGGTGATATCCTATATTTTTGTTGATAAAAATACTGTGAAAAAGTGGTTATACAAATAAACAAAATATTATGTTGACATGTGATAAATGGATGTAAAAAAATGTGTTTATAAAAACCCTAGCCACGTCCGAGCCAATAAAAAATCAACAATCCTGACTACGCTGTTTCGCAAAGCTATCCCTCCTGGTATGATATTTCTCTGAGGTTGACGGTTTATTATGTTTATGCAATGCGTAAAACGGGTTTTGTATGCTTTATTTGTCGATAAAAATTTCTCACTTAATCGAAACGTTAAAGTTTCGAAAACCTTTTATGGGTTCTTATTAAACATTTTTGGGTATAAATAAAATAGCTCATTAAAAAAAAACGGATCAATAAAGTCTCTTGCCTAACCAGTTCAGTAAGGGTTAATTTTGGCTTTTAGGCTTGAGCCTCAGCACTCAAAAATGGCACTCAACGTCACTTTGTAGCACTCTAATACATGCAATACTACAAATTACATATCTCTAAATTTTCCATAGGTACTTGAAAAAATGTCTACAGTTTTCAGTGAATACAAATATTAAGCTGTAATATTTTATATTCTATGAAAAACAAACCAAAATATCAGTAAAAGTTGCAGTTTGAAAACCAGCGAAGGCGTTTTCAAAGGTTTCCAAAAGAAATTTCAGAATGCATTTCATAAGAAACTTAAGAGATTACTGTTTAATGTATTAGAAAGCAAAAAAGTGTTAATTTTTTGGGTGCTGGCTCTTAAGAGGATATGACATTAAAAAACCAGGGGGTTTGCTCGAGATTCACATTTTATTTTATTCTGATGAATCTGTAATAATAATAATAATACAATATTAGTTGTTCTAAGAAATGCACTCGGGATGTAGGTAAGTAATTTATATTTTAGATTGATAAAAACTGACCCTTACCATTCACATTATTACCGTATGACAATTTCAAAGTTACTCTAAAGCAATAACATTGGCGGTGAGAACCAGATTTAATTTTTCCATGCGATGAATTAGTTACTTTCCAAAAAGTCCCTATGAACCTATTTGCGATTATTGTGATATGTTCATCAGAGTTATTTTCAATTTACACCTCGGGTTAAACATCCCTCTAGGCCTGCTACAGCGACCCGCCCTTTCTACGACACGTTTTTTTTTCATTCCAGTTTTTTGAGTTACGACCTTTACGATTCAGCTACAGATCAATACTTGGCTGATAAGCACGCCGGCTCTGTAGCTAATTTCACGGTGAATTTTTAAATGAATTTTAACGAGTATTTTTTCAAAATTTTATTGAACATGTAAGAGAAAACAGGAATTTGCGCAATTTAATTTCTTCTATTCTTAAGTGTCCGCCATTTTTTTGAAAACACCGATCACCAATTTGTTTCTAGGGTACTGTGTCTTCATAAGGAGTTAAAAGATTTTGGTCTTCTGTGAAAGATTAAGTAGAAGTTTGCTTAGCTTTTCCTTAAGAAATATTCCAGTAAAGGTTATATTCTTGTGACAAAGTTAACTCCTTACCACGAGATTTTTTATAACTTAAATAGCAGGAGATACGTCATTTAAAAGTCTTTATAGTTCTTTGCCAAATTCATAAAACAAATTTATTTCCACTTCACTGATTTTATTAGGAATCGTACATATTATTTGAAACGTGTATTAAAATACCAAAATAAACGTGTACCACATTAGGTCGACAGTAGGTAAAACATAAAATAAGAGTAAAAAAATACGCGCATTTCGTTAATTCATTTAGTCAAATTCTTGTCAAATAGTTGTTTCATAAAAAGTAATTGTTTTAATTCAAGTGAACTTAGTGTCATACAAAAAAGTGATAGCTTTTAACGAATTATAGGAAAAACTCTGTCTATACTAATACTTTACAAATATCAATACTAAATAATATTTTATTCATTATTTTTTACGTTCGAGCGGAAAAACTGTTTCTCTGAAATGAATTTCAATGAAAAAATAACAAAAAAACTTCCATACTTTTTGCTTGAAACATTTTAAACAAACCATTCATTTAGTACTAACGGTATGAAAAAGGTCATTAATTTTATAAAATTCTTTTCCCCACAAAAGTACATATAATTTCATCCTTTTCACAAACAATGGTTCAATTGTAATGAATGATTCAGAAGGGACGCGGAGGAAGAGAAAGGGCCCGGGTCTCGCTTATGAAACGATTCGATAAACAAAAGAAAGGTTTTATTTATTTACACTCTGTAGAAAAAATGTTTCACGGCCGCAGTCCATTTTCAGTTCATTCAACGACTTCCAAACTGTACACCTTTTTATAAAAATATATAATAAATAGTAAAATAAGCAACTGCGTAGATAAGTTGTAGAAAAAAAAGAAGTTAAATCTCTTAAAAAGATTTTTTTTAATGATTACTGACAAGCTACTTGCAGGAGGTTAACGAGTACAAATTCTTATTGTATAAAAATAATATTAAATAATTAGTAAATTTCATACTGTGTCATGAAGGTCATATTATAATTTAGCTCAACGTACCTATAAAACATTTATGCTTACGTGCTACTTCGTGCATATTTTAAAACATTCATCATTATTTATTATTATTAACTTTGTTAATAACCCAAAACTTGAGACTCGTGTCTTATTGTTGTTCGTTTAAGAGCAGACTTAAAACTAAATATGACTTAAGCCGATTAAAGAAAACATTTAATGAAAATAATTCTGATATTACTGTAAAGTAGAAGTTTTAGTACGAATTCAGATAAGAAGTGTATTGTCTAAAACATGTCACGAAGGTCACACGTGTTGAGGTTGCGCTACACACATAATAATGTTAAATCATTTTTGATTATTTTTTATGTTGACTTAAATAGATATGTTATTTACTCATGTTTCGTATCCGAATCATTCTAGCTTAATATTCAGCATTCAAGAATGACGCTACGCGTTACTTTGTAGCATTCTAATACAAGCAATACTACAAATGTTTTATCTGCAAATTTTCTATGGGTAGTTATAAAAATGTCTGAAGTTTTCAGTGAATACAATTTTTTAACTGTGTTATGCTTTACATTCTACGAAAAACATACTAAAACGTTAGTGAAAGGTTCAGTTTTTAAAATTATTAAATATCTTGCTAACATACATAGCAATCCCGATGAGTTATAAAAACTCAACCAGCAAAGGAATTTTTGAACGTATTACCTAAAATTCCAGAAAGCATTTCAAACAAATTTAAAAGATTACTGTTAAAAAATTGTATTCACCGGAAACCTTGGACATTTTTTAACTATTTGTATAGAATTAACAGATAAATAGTCTGTGGTTTTGCTTGTAATAGAAAGTCAAAAATATTGTATTTTTGGGTACTGACCCGAGAGCGGGTTAGTAACGTTCTAAAATGAATGCAATACGTAGAGTTATTCCTGGAAAAAAAATGGTACGAGAGTATGTAAAGTGTAGTGTATATTGTAGAAACAGAAAACCTTTGAGGAGCACTAGAGCTCGGGGATGTTTTATTAAGGACTACAGTATTAAGGGTGGATGCCGCCTGTTTAAATACTACTCATCATTGTGTATCAAGGTGGCACCGATCAAAAACCTTGTGGTGCGTTTGGCCCCGTATCACCTATTTTGAACGAACTTGGGCTCGTTCAGAATTGATTTCGTCACAAGTGCTTTATATTGTCACCCGGGACCAATATTTACATTCCTGGGACTCATTGGTAACTATTTACTAACCAATAATACTGGAGAGACGAGCTAGCATTATTTTTAAATTTCTTTGAACGGAGGTAAACAGAATTGAAACCGTGACGGAGTCATAAAAATGATTTAAGTAGTGATGTTTTTGATACAAAACGTTTGGCAGAATATTATCAATTTGATTTTGCTAAATAATTTTTTTTTTCAGTAATATTGTCAAAACAAGTGAGTTTTTCGTATCCTGACTAGATAAAAATAGGAACTGGGTAATTAGGTTTAAGTGTCTGGAAACAGTTTTATGAGTCCTTCTGAAATGGCCTATGATTTACTTACTAAACATGAATTTATTTTCATCAGAAAAAGTGATAAGCGAAATATGTTTTTTTTTATAAATAAAAAATTCGGTCAAAGAGAATTTTAAATCGAGGAATTATTAAAAAAAAACTGTGACCCTTTAAATAATTAGGACGTTTTGGCCAGTTAATCAACAGCATATTTTAGAAAGAAAATGTTCATTCTGTAAATACTCAATGCAATAAAATACAGTGAAATATTATGAAATATTATCAATGTTGTATTTAATTTGTTTCTGTCAGATTATGTAGTGAAAATACTAAATGCCCAGTCAGGATATTTTAGAACGCAAGAAAGTGAAAAGTACAGTGAAGTTAACCATTGCGTGGTCCGGAGATGTTTCAATTTTTTAACCGAAACATCTCACTCGATCACCTAAAGTTGTAACAAATTAATTACACGCGAGCGTGTATGTAGCCGTGTGAAGGAGTCATTGAGGTCATCACTTAATGAAATATGTGGATCTTCTACAATTCTACACAATACAGTCCAATATGGCAAAACGTATAAGTGTGTTATAATTGCGTAAATACATACATCAAACAAGTTTCAAATTTGTCTTATATGCATAATAAGACAGAACAAACTAGTCTAGGGCCTAGTGAATATATATTAATAGCGTTGACATTTTCACACGATTCTGTCATTATCGCAAGACGTGCTTGCGACTTTGCCAAAGATGCTTAAGCACTCTCTAAAACCTTGCTAAAACCTACTTTGTATTTGTGTTGTAGGTTTCTTCTGTACTCGGGATTCTTGAGCTTAATGTACAAAGCTATCGTAATGGTTTCCATTATGATTTTTAGCTTTCGAGTACTGGTATGATTTTAGAATCTTCTTGGGTACCAACGCACGCAAGCAGATTCTAAAACCATGAGCCTAATGGGAATATAATAGACGCAAACCGAAATCCGATTAGAGTTCGAATGACTTATTGATTACACAAAGTCATAAAGTTGTTTTCCTAAATAAGTAACACATAGGCTATACACAATAAGAATTCAATAGTCATAGATAATATATGACACAAGCAGATTTAATGAAAATAGTGACTGGAAACAGTTTTAACAGTTATGCTGAAATGGCCTTTGATTTACCTACTTCAAGTGAATATTTGTATACTTTGTTTTGACACGATTTAAAAAAAAATATATATATCCATCAATCAGTTTTGAAAGAACTCATCATTCGTCTGAATGAAAATTTTTTTTAATAACAAATAAATACGCGTCTAATAATTATAAAAGCAATATTCTAGTAAAAAATAAACTATTATTTCTAATTTTGAAACTGTAAATACGTGGTGGAATTCCATTTTAATGATTTAATAAAACAAATTTATAACTTTATTCCACTTTTATTTTATGACTGGACCGGTTTCAGCCTATGACGGCCACTAGTCTGAAGATGGCCGTCATAGGCTGAAACCGGTCCAGTCATAAAATAAAAGTGGAATAAAGTTATGAATTTGTTTTATTAAATCATTAAAAAATATACGTTTAATTTAATTAATTATGGATAACCGCAATGTTTCTTCTTCTGTTTTCCTTATCTTTTGAGTCCTCTACTACTACGTCTTTTATCCATCAAAGCCAGAATAACTGTGATTTAAAGAAACTTCATAAAACATGGCAATTTAATATACATCTTTAAAAGGTTTGTAAAATTCTACCCTACCAAGTAAAAAAATTGTAAGAGAAAATCGTTTCATAGTGAGATTCTCCCATTTGAGTTACTCTTAATCGAATTATCGTTTGGAAATTTTAGAAGTTAGTTATTTTGCAAAAATATTCAGCCACCAGCTGGTCGAACACCGAACACGCTCTCATAAAGCGCCGGCTCTCGGAGGATTCTGATAATAATTACGAGGACTTTGTTGAAGTTATCTGCAGGTTGGTGCAATAAATTACAATTTCAATCGGTGCATTTTACCAAAATGGTGGAAATATTTTACGACAAAAATAATATTTACCCCGAGAATTTTTTGAACAATAATCACAATAATACCCCAAAAAATAATCGAACGATGTATTTTCTCTTTACGACACAAATTTTGAAGTCTAAAAAAATTTACATAATTCCAATTCGTTCTTATTTTCTTAAAATTTATTTTTTATTTATTATGAAAACAAACGAAAAAGTTTTTTTTTCTAACCAATGCCTTAAAAACAAATTAGACAGTAAATTGAACAATTTATTATCTTTTTTCTGTATTGGAAGCAGCAAAGCGAAATTAAGATCTATTTTCGAAACTAGAGCCGAATTTGATCTCACTTTAGAATCAGCGTCTAAAACTTACCTACCAAAGATCACGTCTTATTTCTACCAACAAAAACCCCAACTCAAAAACCCCCCTTTGTTTGTCGAAATTGTTTTGCTAATCAAATTTACTGATGATTTTCACCAAAACAGTATTCACAAATGTGGTCGTGTTTCGGTCAAAAATATCAAAAATATCAAAAGAATAGATTCATAAGCTACACATAAACAATACATGGATTCACATAACTTCAAATGAATTCCATTGTTAATGTTAAGCTTATCTTGGAAGGCAGGTCGTCAAATAGCACTTACCCTAACTTCCGAAAACCCACATTGGTGGTATTGAGTACTAATAGATAATGCCTTCATGAAAAATACCAACTAATTCATTAAAAATAAGTACCATCGTTAAAATAACTAATAATGATTCTAAAAAACATGAAATTAGAGAAAAAAAGGATTTTTGATGTTGGAAATTCTTTTTTCGATGGTGATAGGATTCCTATTAGACGAACGTTGTTGATGAAGCTTGAATAAAATATGTATAAGAACTCCAACACATACCTACTATAGATATAAACATTCTCAGTAGATACTTGGATACAAAGCTTTACCATATATATATATATATATATATATATATATATATATATATATATATGTTATGGTATATATTATATATATAAAGTAATAACTATAAAAACAAATAAATGGAAAGCGGAAAACACAAAAACTTTTCGTTTTGTACCTAATTTTTTGAGTAAATCAATTTTATATTTTCGTGGAAAGCAATCACTTTGTGGTTTGACATATTTAAAGAAATGAAAAAATAACCACAGTTTTTCTGAATTCTCTAATCATCTTTATTGATAAAGATCATACCTTCGATAAGAGCACCGGTGCTCATATTCTTCAAAAAAATGATCATGGCATCAGATTAAATAATTTAGAAGCACTAGAAATCCATTAAAATGAATAGTCATATTCTTAATAATCAGGTAAATTTGTCCAGTAGTCCAATATTCGGTATCCTGTAAACTCATAAAATTTCTCATTATTCTTTAATCACCTTCTCATTTGACGTTTTGTCTTTTTCAATTTATATCATCTGTCTCTTTCTCTCTTTTCCTTTGTTATAATTTAAATGTTATTCTGCTGTTTTCTCATTGTTTTTTTAAAATTTTATTTGTAATTTTGTTCTCTCTCTATATGTATACTCGTATATAACCGCACACTTTATAAATTTTTTGTTTAGTTTAATTTTATACCCTGATGATGCTTAGGCTGAGCGAAACCGATCGGTCATTAAAAAAATAAATAATATTCGGGGTCTTATACAAAGTTTTTTTTTTCTTTAAATTAATTTAAGTCTAAATATGGAAATTTCTCTTGACGTTCTTAATTTAACTAAAATTTTGGATGTGTTGAACAAAGGTAACCTCGCAGGTAAACAATAATGATACATTGTCTTCAGTAACGGGATTTCCGAAGAATGTAAAAGATTAAAGAGGTACCTGTTTAGTATTTACGATACTTACGCTTGACCCTCCTATCGGTAAGATAATGTTGTCGTTTTTGTTTTTTAATGATTATGTTAAAACAGATCCATTCACAAAGTTGAATAACATAAGGAAAACAGTTTACCGAGATAACAAAAATCAGAGTAGCAGCTTATTATTTTTCTATCGGTATGATTGGGTTTTTCAGCGACATTCAAAAACAATCTGGATTAACAGTTCTCACCATAGATCAGTTAAAAAGGAGAGCCACATAGGGAAAAGATCGGATAGTAGCTGAGTAGACAAACGCGTCAGATTCCCGCCTGGGTCACGTGGGTTCAACCCTTCTGCTAACTAAGTCCTTCATCATTGCGCATACAGCATTTTCCGCTTATTATGATGGTAATAGGAGTTTAGAAAAACGTTGTTAGGTTATTTGTATCGGGGAATGTTTTTCTTTATTCTTGAAAAATCAAGAAAAACAGCAGTGGTTGCTTTCGCTTGTTTTTATTCACCAATTTGATCACTTTGTCGAAGAGATTCAGGAAATAAAGAGAACCACGAAAGGAAAACAGCTCACCAGGAAAGCATAAATAAGAGTAGCAGAGGTTGTGTGTTACTTACGCTAGGTCCTTCTACGGGTATGGGCACGTTGTTGATGAGATTGGAGGCCTCGAAGGGCGGCCTCTGCTGCGGGGGGGCGGTGGTGGGCGGGGCGGGAGTCGCAATGGGTAAAACAGACCCCAGCTGCTTACCGAAACATTAAGAGATTAATAAAAAGGTCCACATAATATATACGAACTCAAATAATATATCAGGAAAATAATTATTTGTACGTGGCGTAATAGAAAATTAAGGGTGTACATTTAAACAATAAATAAAGGTACCCAGAAAGTATACAAACGAAATTATTTAGATTAATGCAAATAATTTAAATCCAAACATATTTTAGATGTAAGATAAATATATTTTATTATATTATCAAAATTTTCATTTGCATTAAGTGACTATAAAATCTCGACTATCAACATTATTTTTAGGAAAATCGCTATAGATATTTAATCGAAAATGCACGTAGTTTGTATCCATTGAATTTGTTTTTAACTAGAGTTATGTTTTAAACATTTTGATGTCACATGTTAATTAAAATACGAAAAAAATCTATGAACTAACGAGAATGGTGAAAATTTGTAACAAAAATAGTGTATACTCGTATGTGAGAAAATGAAAAATTATTTGGAAACCATTTTATTAAAATGAAAAAAAAATAATAACATACACGAAAAGTATAAGTAAACAAGATGTATAGATCCAAAATTATTAAAATCAAAATCATTTTATAAATACCTTTCTCGAGAAATGGTATTTAGGGGATTATTTTGAATTCGAATGGGCGACTCGAGAAATCCAAACAGCGAAATTTGTGAAGCCTACATGAAATAATATGAAGTAGATAAATCATATTGTAATGAGGGGTGTTAAGGGATTTAAAACTGGTTGTATAGCATAAGTACTCAATTTAAAGATGGATTCGCGTCATATTTTGACATGAAATCTATTTCAGTCGAGTTTGCACAAACCATTTGTTTATTTATAAAAGGTCTCAGCTTACTAAAAAAATAAGTTTTGTACTTCTGAGTAGATTCTTATTCAAATATTTATTTATAAAAACAAAAGCATTAATGCTTTAAAGTTATTTCCGATTTCAATATTCTTATTTGCTTGGCCGAGGATTTATTAATCCGGCCGCTGATTACCACGATTTTTTTTAAGTCGCAAGCGAATGAAATGAAATAGAGTCAATCACTTCTTGTGGGAAAAGTCTTAGAGATAATAATTGTTAAACTTCCATTGATGTTTTATTGAGATAAAATTTAATGTTTTTGTGTGCATTGTTTCACGATTTGCAATACATTTAAAATCTATCACTTAATCATGTGGCTATATCTTATTAAAAATCTAATTTTCTGCCTCAAAACTTTATGAAAATCATTTTAACTGCTTCAAATATGCATAATCCTTTGATAACTTGAATACAAAACATTTTCGGATACATAAGAATTTAATTTTCTCTTTGACAGTTTTAAAGAACTGGCACAGCATTCCGAAAAATTATTATTAATAATTATTTTACAAACAATTGTATTCACGAAAAAAACTAAGTGTTTTGGAAACAGCAAAATTTTTAATTAGAATTAACACTAAAGGTTTTTAAAAATTATTTAAAAAAAAACGTTATTGATATTTTTTCAATAATTAATAACAATATATTTTATTTATTTCAAAGTCAGTCAAAAATATCCTTTAACAAAATCATTAAATAACCTTTGATTTCAAATAAATAATAATTTCTAGAGTAACCTAAAAATGGTGAATTAAGAATGGTATAGTAATAAAATGAAAGAATAATATGCTCCTAATTAGACTCACAAAAGAAAAGTACTTTCGTGACAAAATAAAAGATGTTGGTCAAGACAGCAAAGAATTTTGGAAAATCATTCATACAATAACCAATAAAAGGAAAAAAACAAAAAATTCCTAAAGAAAATTTTCACGAAGGAATCATTGACACCGAAAATAACCCACAACTTTGTGGTAATATTTTTAATGAATATTTCGTAAATGTCGGTAAAAATCTAGCTAAAAATATTAAAAGTAGATAGTAAGAGAACTAATCAACAAGAGACGATTTCAATAAATAAAGAAGGTTTTGACACTTTCACCCCAGTTACTGACGAAGATGTTGAGAATACTATAATTCGTCTAAGAGGATCAGCAAGCCCGAGTTGTGACAACATAACTGTAACAACATTAAAAGCAGTTCGCAAGGAAATAAGCGAACCTATCGCTCATATAATAAATACAAGCTTAAACAAAGGTATCTTCCCGAACAATTATAAGAAAACTATTGTCACCCCGGTATTTAAATCTGGTGACGAAGAAAATGTATCCAACTACAGACCAATAGCACTCACATCAAACATAGCTAAAATTTATGAAAAAATTGTTAAGAAACAACTAAACAGATACATAATAAAAAATAAGATAATGAGCCCCTGCCAATTTGGTTTTAGAGACAATTTAAGCACACAGGATGCTATTGCTAAATTGACAACAACAATAATGACGACTTTAGATAATGGAGAAAAGTGTATTGGCATATTTATTGACCTCCGCAAGGCATTTGATAGCAAATGGCATTCCGAGTTAAGCAAAAAACTTTCACAAATCGGAATCGACGGAACAGTTCCATCATGGTTTAAAAGTTATCTCAAAGACAGAAACCAATATGTCAAAATCAATAATTCTTTAAGTGAACCCAAAACCACATCATTTGGTATACCACAAGGAACAGTCATCGGTCCTATCCTCTTTATTATTTATGTTAACAAAATGTTCAGCCTCCCCATAGCTGGTAGCTTATACACAATGAATACAAAATTTAAGTTAAAAATGTGTATGTTCTATAAATATTAACGTGAGCAATAAGCCACATGCAGATTGAGGCTCGAGTCTAATTAACATGTATTGCGACTATCGCTCAATCAGCTCGACGATACAATCTGAAAATATTTTAAGGGTGGGTTTACAGAGGGGGGTACTTACTGCAATATATTGCCAGCCATTCGTCACTCTCACGAGTAGGGCCTCCTCGTCGATTATGTAGGCCAAGGTGCCCACTGGACTCAAACCAGACATCTGAAAGAATACAGTCAACCAGTATTATAAGCAACGAGAAAATAAAAATGTTTCAGACATGCCATAGGGAATACTTTTTAATATGTAAAAAACAACTGTTAGACAGATTATCTGAAAAAATCGTAGTATAAAAAGACAAGTTTTAGGATTAAAATAAGTTTTTTTTAAATATTCTATGAAAAACATCATAAAATGTCAGTAAAAAGTGCAGTTTGAAAACCAGCAAAGGCTTTTTTGAACGTATTATCTAAAATTTCAGTATACATTTCATAAATAATTTAAAAGATAACAGTTTAAAAATTGTATTCACTCGAAATCTTGGACATTTTCCTAACTACCTGTATATAATTAACAGACACAAAATTTACTGTATTGCTTGTATTGGAAAGTCAAAAAGTGTCTATTTTTGGGTGCTGACCCTTAAACCAAAGAATACATTAAAAATGCACTAAGTCAGTTTTTTTTTTAAAAAGAACCATTCAAAATGAAAATCGGGTAAAAAGCCAATTGCTACATAATTTAAACCTGCCAAGGAATTAGAACTTATAAGCATTGTGAATTGATTTATTTTTAGGTATAAAATATCATCATTAGGGTCAAGTGGTGAAAACGTTTTTTTTCTTTTGAGTTAAATTGAAGTTTTGGAAACTCAAAAAATCCATGGACGACTTGAGCGAGTAACCTAAAGAGAAAAGCGAATATAAAATCGCTTCTGAAAGATTTTTCATTCCGTAATCCGCCACGGAAAGCTTTTAAAAAACTTGACTTTCGCTGCAAGATCAGACTTGAAATATTTGATTTTCATATATTTTATGACTTTGCTAGTTACTACTTTGGTAGTTTAACCGTTTGATTATGTTATATTAGAGATATTTTTAAATTGCGTAAATTAAAATTTTTAAAATCCCTTGAAGTAAAATATTAGATAAATAATAAAAAAAATACAACCACAGGTTGTATTTATATTTTGACTAAAAAAAACATTTATTATTTAGTCAATTATTTTATTATGTGAAAGATAGGTACCTACCGTATTTATATATAAATTAATGAATTATGTATTAGTTAATTTAATTTGGTAGTGCCCGCCATTTCTGCCTCCCGCATTCGTTTTATGATATAAATTGCAGCATCCATTAATTTTAAGAAACATATATAATTCTATCATACATAAAATTGTTTTCACGATTTTATTATAATGTTACTGCCTTGCTTTCCTCCTATGGAAGCAGCATAAATTCTTAAACAACGAAACAATTCGAGCGTCCCTACATCATCTGATGATTGAATTATCTGAGAATTATGGAGGTCCTGAGAGGACTTATTATTATTTGTATTACAAAATCTTGTTTTAGCGAAAATCCCAAGTTTCCACGCTGCTACAAAATAAAAATAAAAAACAATTTCATCCTTCATGTTGATGGATAGAGGTGGATAATATCCCAGAATATCTATCTTGTAAAATTGAGTCACGCGTGCAAAAAAACATAAATTACTTGAAAATCTGTTATTTTTGTCACCATAAAAAAGTCGAAGAAAAATAATATGACACGTTGCCATTGCCCACGAATTTCTCGAAGCGCAAACGGCAAGCCTTACCCGGGACGCACTCGTACTACCTTTTTGAATAATAGAAATATTATAAAAAAACCGTCCTTCGATTGAACCCTGCAAAGCATTTTTCAATACTAAAATGGTGATATGTTTGAAGGATCTTACATGTTTTCGCTGTCAAAAATTCTGCCATTTGGAAATGAATAACAATTTACTACAACAAAAGTTTAAAGGTGCTTCAATTGGACGTAGTTATGCAGAAAGCATCCAACGCCAAAAAGATTAAGCCGAAAAAAAGGCGTTTGAAAATATGACGATACAAAGGCATTTGTAAAGCGAATATCAGTGTTTTGTTCTTTATGAGAATTATTATAAATAGGCTATTTATAATTTATCATTGTATTTCAAAAAAACAACTCTATTTCATTTCTCCATTTTAATGTTTTTAAACATCAATTTAAGTAATATATCTGCAATGTGTTTTAGTAAAAAAAATAATGAAATATCTATTGCATTATGTTTTCAGCAGATAAAAATATCATGTATATATATATTTTTTTCAAAATCGAGTATAACATGTTTTCCTATATATATATATATATATATAGGAAAACATGTTATACTCGATTTTGAAAAATTGTAAGTTGGACGCTTTCTGCATAACTACGTCCAATTTCCATTTTGGAATGAAACTAGTAACCTCATTAAATGATTGTGAAACTTCATTGATGCAATTATATTAATCTATTGAAATAATATTTAAACACGTATTCATCTTTTATGTCTAATTAGCTAGATGAAATAGGTAAATGGAAAAATAACCGCTTGTTTTTACTCTGAAATTGCGCTTTGAATACTGTGGATGCCTATTCCGTTGTTCAATATTTACAGGGTTGTAGTGAATTATAGCATATCCTATTAAAACATTTATATAGGTAATGGATTTATAGTTCTTCTTGGATTTTCAGTAAGTGTTGCTGTATGGTTCGTTAATACGCTTCCAAGATGGAAACCTAAAAGTTTAGTATGGAACAGCTTCCATAATATAGAAAACCGTTAAGATTTCAGTACTTAACACCTCATTTTCCGGGCGGACGCTTAAGCCTCTCACCCCTTCCATCACTCTTGCGAGGGATTAAGTCTAAGGACGAAGGCTGTGATAGGCTTGATAGTTCTTGAGTCCTACTTCCGCTAGGATCTCTACAAATAGACGGGGGCTTCTTACGAATTTCTAGTGGACCATTCCACGCTAATACGGACCGGCCGCGACGTTTTCATTTACTCATGTTTTTATTTATTCTTGGAAGGCTTGATAGACTTTAATTAAACACTGCTTTGGCGATATTTTAAATGCTAAGTTGGACTGTCTACTCTTATAAAGCCTATCATTTGTATTAGATGCGTTAAAAAGCAGTGTTTATGACAAAACCCTTAAAGGTACATATTTCTTAAATAAACAAAAATAGTACATTGTATCACAAATTATCGTAAATGTAAATAACCTACGCATTTATGTTTTACAAAGCTGCAATTAGACGGGATTACAAGAACCACTAAGAGTGTTTTTCCAGAAAACGACAGGCGCTGAAAAACAGTGTCATTGTTACTGTTAAGTGGCTGTCATTGGCGTTAGATAAAGACGCAGCGTATTTTTCTCTCTGAATTTAAACAAGGTCTAAATCCGCTGAAAACTAAACTGAGATTTGATAAACATTTATTTTTATGAATCAATAAATACGTTGTTATGAGTAAGTATCGGCATTATTTATAACCAAACTTAGCTTAAATCAGTGCAAGAAGTTAAGTTCACCTTGAATACATTTAAATTACATGCATATTAATGTAGTTCAAATAAAGCGATTCTGCCAAAGTGTATTATTTTCTCCTCGCCACGCACGCGAGCTCATGAATATAAATCCTTTAATCTCTACACGTTTTACACTAATCTCAACATAAACACTTGACAGTTGGAAAAATACATTCGAAATAATGTGTAAGTGGAAGACACCACTCCCGCTACCTCCAAATAGCAAGAAGTCTCCGGGGGCGGGATTAGGGATGGGGGGAGCTTCCTATCGCCTGTGACAACATATTAACCTTTGTCAAAAGGAATTCCCAGTCAAACAAACAAACTCACGTACGAAGAATGTATCTGCTCGATTCACAACAAATCTCACATTCTTCTGACGCTACAAGACCCTTTATTTTTTTGTAATGTTCTCATTATAATACAGGGGCCTATAAATCTTTTTCTTCATACGGAGAGCCTGGGTAACGCAGACACATTTCTCGGGAACTACAGAACTCTGTGCTGCGGCATGGCTTCCATGGTCGGTAGGTACGTACTTTCACTATCGGTTCCTCATGTGGAGGCATTCAATTAAATTTAACGATTCGACCCCCACACGGCAATGCGTACGATACAATTTATATTTTAAATTGAAAAAAGCTGCCAATTAGTCGTTTTTTTAACCACAAAATTAAATAAAAATATAGGAGCAGATGCAGTTATTTGCACGCAGTGAATTTTAAAACAGGCTCGATAAAAAAATCAAGATCTACGAATTTCATATTATTCAAAATCGAATATTATATTGTATATCTTGTTACCAGGATCGAAGTAAAAGATGTTGTATCAAATATATAAAATGAAACATTCTGAGTATTCTGTTTTATGAAAAATCTCCTCAAATAATATCTGAAGTATTCAGCAGACAAATCCCGTTTTCCAAGTGAATAGTTATTATCATCTTTCGGAAAATGGAAGAGCAGCATTTTGTTAAACTCCACAGCTGTATTTTTTTCAACCGTGAACAGTATAGAAAAAATCCTGTTGTAATAACGCTTTAAATATTTTAAAACCGATAAGTTTACTAAAGAAATCCCTAAAGACAGAATGGGTCCAGATTTATGATGACAGCTGGTGTTCACGTGTACGCGACGGACTGATCAGCCAGTATGCAATCAGCTATCTAGGTTATCCCGATACGTGCAACCGCGAATTAATCGTGAAGCCCTTTTAGTTGTAATGCTTTTCACCATTTTATTGGCAATTACTATTAAAACGGTCCACATAATTACGTGAAAATATGTTTGGGGGGGGGTTATAAAATTGTTAATTCAATTAATTTCCATGATGTTTTAAAGAATTTCGTGGATAGGAATTATAAGTCACAACGTCAGTGACAAGTAATACAGCTTTGTGTTAAAATAACTCAACACGTAATAAAAGCATTTTTAACATGTTCATTCAGTAAACTGAAAGTTCGTTTAACAGGGGGCGTAATGGCTTTATTTTTTTGACCTCCGTGTTGAGGTCCGTCATAATGTTGTAATTTATTTCCGGTAAGTTGCGGAACCATTTCCTGTAGAATTTCAGACTCACTTTTACCACACCGTCTTAACTATAAAGCAAAGAACTCGTTTGCAAAACCCACTAAAAATTCTCCAACGATGAGATCCGGCGTCATGAAATTAACAGTTTTTTTGGTCTAGAATTTCAAGGTTAACGTCTTTATTAACTTTAGCAATAAGTACTTTATTAAACCGATATATTAAAACAAAAAACTAGGTTATATGAAAACATACCTTGGTCATAGCTTCGGTGTTTTGGAATGTGACAGCTCCGGGAACAATTCTTCCTTGGAGCTCCTCTTCCGGGGCCTGGGGCTGCTGTCTGTTAGTGCCCGGGGGTCCTGGTGGACCAGGGGGGCCAGGGGGACCTGCGCACAGAATATAAATATAACATTTGACATGTTTCTGACTGTATCCCGAAGAATGGTGATCGTTTGAGGGAAATAAGTACATACGTTCAGAAGATACGCAAAAGTAATCGAGATATTCAGAACAAACTGCGATTAGTATTGATACCGAATAATCTGTGTAGTTTATATATTTTTTTTATGTATAATTCGAAAGTTTTAGCTAGGTATTTATTATATATTATGACATCTTTGCAATAAGCAAATTGAGTAAAATAAGTAAAGAACGAAAGTCATACATAGACCTGACAAAACAAGGGTTTTTCCGAATCCGGCTGAAGGTTGTTACAAATTAGGTGATTCATGTACAAAGCACTTGCTCCATTTAAGCCCGGTTGTATAAGTAAAGCCGTGGTTTAGCAAAAATTGTATTTAGCCAAAACTTTAAATGTTTTACTTCGTTTTAAAATTCAAAACATTTGAATGGTGTGGAATGTTTTACCTATGTTATAAAACTTGAGTGATTGTAGGTTCAAATTTTTAAGTTTTGGTTAAACCACCACTTTAACTATGCAACTAATGAAACAACTGAATCTCAATCATCTTTCTGTATCATTAGATCTTTTATTAACATGTGAATTTGGAAAATTTCACAATGTGTGAATTCTGTCGACAATCTTTATATGAAAAAGCAATTTGTTAAAAATAAATTATTATAACAAGCGTTACTTAAATATGCCATTAAATTTTATAAAACGTTAATATGCTAGTAATAGGTTTATTTTTAGGCTTAAAATGGATCGTTTAATATTTCACCTTGAATAAGGTTTCTCAGACACCAATATATTCAAAAGAAGGGGTGAATATAACATCAAAATATTTGTCACAAGATGTTTAAACAAGCATTTTGAATGCTTCACTTTTGTTTGACGGATTTTTGTCACGCAAAAGAAAAACCCACAGGTTAAAACATGCCTAAAACCTACAAATCAGCTCCAAGACGCTTTTTAGTGAAAGTATTATAATTTCCCCACCAAGCTGTCGACGTGTATAATAAAAATGAATAACACAACATACGTCTGCATCATTCGAGTTGATTTGCATAGAAAAAAGGTTTTCATGTTTAGATTTGAGTGCTGGTTTTGCTTTTTGTGGAAGGAAATGGCTTCATTCTAAATAAATGATTGGTTATTTCTGAAAACCGCCACTCGGCATTGACGCTGAGAGAGAATACGTAGAGAATCTTAATAATTTCACTAGCGTAATAATTGCAAGGTTGTTTGCATAAAACAAATGTTTTATGGCTATTTTCGTAATGTTGATTATGTATTACTTACTTTATTCATACATGTTTAGTAAATAGACTTAAAAAATTGTCAAACAAACTTTATACCAAGCCAAATCTAATTAAAACAAAAAACAATTATAAAAGCTCTTATCGGTTGTATCAGTTGTTTTACAAGGTACAAATAACAATACTAAGTAAGCCTTATAAACGTAAAACCGATTAATAGGGTAAAACAATAATAGATTCCGCCCAGATTTGAGCAAATTAGTTGGCTTACCATTTGTAACAGCTTCCTTGAAATCTTTCAGATCTTTGAGATCTTTCAGAGCTTTCAGTTCGTCAAGTGGGCTCTTGGAAGCTTTTGTTATTCCAGGTTAGAAAAGCAGCATGACAAATACATATTTTTTATTTAAAATGAGAAATGTAGAAGAAAATACTTCTCATTAGTAAATCCATGGTAAAATATCGTAAAGCAAAGTCTGGAATAACATATTTTATAAACACATTAATTTTGAGACCGATTCAGTGATTTGTTATTTTATAACCTTCTCTCAACCTTTAACATTATCATTAATTGATTTAAGGTTGTGGTTAATTAAATGACACAAAATATGGTCTAATTACTGTATATCATAGGTATTATGAACATGAAACATTAAATTATGAGCAAAAAATTATTCTAAGGCACTTTATATGTGGGAATAAACCACTGCTAATTTATTCTGAATACTAAAATAGCGTATTCACATGTTTACTCAAACAATTTTAATTTGCTAATAATAAGAAAGAAAAGGTTGAATTACCTATCTCTAAAATCCCAGGTCTCTTAGCATACATTAGCATTAATGTTAGTAACTTAACATAATTCTCGTGAAAAACCAAAATACCCGTATAAATAGCAGGGACGTATAATTTTACTTATGACACAATTAACGTTTCTCTTTGTACACATCGAAAATTTATTTTACGGCCCAGGATATGCAAGAAAAACGGCATGTAATGTAGCATTTTAACATTGTTGCTATTCATTTATTTATAATCCACAATAGAAAAAATTCTACCCATTTTTTATAATTTTCGTAAAAGGTAATTACTTTGTGGTTGGAAATATTTAATGAAATGAAAAAAATACTTTGTATAAGACCACAGATTTTAATTTAAATAAAATCTGTGGTCTTATACAAAGTGATGTTTTCATTTCATAACATTTATTTTTTGGTAATAATTTAATTGCCAATAACGTTTTGTTTGATTGTTGTATTTAATTGGACAACAAACCGTGGAGTATAACGTACTCAAAATGTTTAATATGTTACCAAACAATATTAAAAAAATGTGAATTGTTAACAAGAGTCAGATATATGCTGAAAAAATTGCTCCTAAGTAGAAATACCTTATATTAGGGGCTTAAATAAATATGTTGTATCTACTATGTGCACTAAAGATATTGTTGTACTATATTATGCTGCAAATTGCATGGTATGGTGTAATAGTCTATCAGTTTCTATGTATAATTTTAAATAATAACATAATCTGTATTTACATTGTATTTCCATTGTATTTCTATTGTATTATACTTTATTTTGTAATTCTAATGTATTTGAATCCTGTTGCCAAACTACTTAATTGTAGTTTAACGGGATAGAACGGAAGGAATAATAAAATAAACAAATATATATTTCAGTTCAACCTTTGTCCCTTGCGTACTAGGTTTTTCTATTTAAAACAATTTTTAGCCTTAAAGTGAAAAATCCTAATATAAGGTTTGGTGCAGCGTAGCTTCTTTGTTCAATGTTGTTTTCGTTTAAGTTTAGTGGGTATGTCTTTATTATAAGATCTAGTGTTTCTATCATGTGAGTTGATTGGTGTTTTTGTAAATTATGAATAAAGAGGAAAATAGTTTTAGAATAGTGAAACTATTTTAGCGTCGCGATTTTAAGGGATCGAGTTACTTCACTTATTGTGTCTCGCCTATTTCTACATTACATGTGCGACAAATTTCCGAGTTTCTGGTATGTTATTACAATTAACCCTCAGGCATAAAATTTCTAAGGGGATTAAGTTGCCTTTCATTATCTTTGTAATTTCACGTATACATTTACCAGTTGTCGGCTTAAAAACGGCTTGTTACTTGAAAAGTATCTTCCGATGTAATCTTAAAATCAGTAAGCTCAGATTTGTAGCTTACTGTTTAAAGTGGTGGTATGTTATCTTGTTTAAGTTTTAAACCACTAATTTCAACACTGTTTCGGACTAAATTCAGTGAGACGTAATTTTAGTACGATCCCATCTTACTTTTTATCTTATTAAAATATTTAGAAAAATTCAATAATGTATTTTAAAAATATATTATTTGATTGGTTAAAAGTTTTTGAGTGTTTTAATTTCTTTAATCAAACAATTATGATCGGTACCATTAAAGAGTTTTTTTCTTAAAAAAAAACTTGTTTTTATAAATTAGATGGACTGTTATGTAGCACGATAAATACAATTTTGAATTTACGCGCTAATTAAAATTTATTTATTATGGCGTAATATTTTGTTTATGGGCCTCTCAAAAATCCAAAAAGGTGGTGGAAGGAACAGTCGCCAGGAGCTTGGCTGAAACGGCCAGGAGAGTGTCAACGTTTGACCGCGAAACAGAGTAAATATTAGAGTTCTACATGGGACGGCTAATTAGACAGTTTTACAGTAGACGCCGAATAGAGCAGTTAACGTTTTTAAAATCAATACAATGGTTGACGGCTATGGTGAAATCATAAATTCAATTAAATATTACTATGGAAAATCGGGTGCCGGGAGTAAGAGAAGAGTTGCTACGATCCCCGGCAGCCGCCATCGAGAAGCGAATTAGCGGGATTTTTTATCATAATAGTTTATCTCTACGAGTACCCAATTCAACGTAATCCACCAAGTAAATCAAGTTTTTCCTGGAAATAGAATCAATATTCTCAAATATAATACAAGAGAGCTTTTGCGAGTGAATTATTGTTAAAATTCTATCCGCTAGAAGCTGACCGGGAAGGCATTTAAAAGGTAAGTGAATCCTTGGGACTCATGAGCTCCGTCATTTTATATTTGGTACCTGTGAAAACAGGCTTGTAAATCCGTGCCGTAACAAGACTTAATGTTAGAAATAGATTTTTATTTTATTTGAATAGATATAAAAAAACCTTTATGTATTTTTAGGTATATATATAAGTTGGTAGATTTGAAAATTCAATAGAGGCATTATTTATGTTTTTTTTTTCACCGCTATTACAACAACTGTGACACGTACATATTGTATTAAAATTTCTAACGGATTTTAAAAAAATACGGGTACTTAATATCGTAGTAAGCTTTTGTACAAAACATCAAAGATTTTGATGTTTGTTGATAACATCACATCATTACGTAAATATTAATTGTAATGAAAAAAAAACCATAAAAATAATTTAACATAATTCTATCGAATACAGTGAAACAAAAATAATTAAATTAGAAAACTTAAATAAACGCAAAACGCTTTAATGCGAACTAGAGAGTAACCTATACCTTTAAAAAAATATGAGAACTTCGTAAGAACATTGAAAATAAACCGTAATAAATACCCTGCCGTTTAAATTATCTCTGTCTAGAACCTTTTGAAAGAATTATTGCCACAGGGAAAATACGACTTCATGGAGTGAAGTTTAAATTTTCTTTTTTCGTTTTAACTATCAAGAAAGTCCTGTCATTTGATAAAAGAAATATTGAAATATTAAATTGTCTCTTACGGCTTAGCCGGTTCTGAAATTCTGTATTTAAATTTAAGAAAACAATTAACATAAAAGTATTGTTTTCATGTAAAACCGCACGGGGTCCCGTCGAGGAAGTGCTCGGAGACAGTGGAACCATGGTATCGCCATTAAGGGAATATTTTGAGGCTAAAGAAAGTTAGTTGTGAATGGGAAAAAGGAGTGGAAGATGAAGGTTGGGAAGCACTTGGCTCTTTAGATCTAGCCACTAAACAAAGCTAAAGCTTTATAAATACATTTAAAAAAAAAATTCACGTAAGATAACGAATACAAATGAAATGCAATTTTAAAATCCAGAAAGGCCAAAGGACATGAGCGACACTTTGGTCAAAAATAAGTGAAATATGCAGTTTTGATCAATTTGGGAGAAGACTTGACTCAAGCGACACAAGTTTGGGACTTTTAAGGCTTTTTGTCGCTTTAGGTAACTCAGTGAGAGCTTTGAGTTACGCGACTTAACTTTGTTTTCAAAATACAACCAAGTACTGAAGATTTTATATTGCTTCAGCCCTTTTGCCTTTCCAGCGACGCTTTTGTATTGGTAAAATATATTTTTCGATTTATATTAAAATTCAAAACAGGTAAAAATAATGTATTGATGTTTAATACAGGTCATAAAATAGTCATATAAAAAAGCTCAGTGAGTAGTTTTGCGAAAATGATTTGACTTATTTGCTAAAATTATCACACCTGTTCTCCCGTAGGGTCCCAGGGTCGGGTCTCCATAAACATGCCCTCGCATGGTCATTCCAGGTTCGCCTTTCTGTCCCTCCAGCGATATACCCGGAGGTCCCGGCGGTCCGGGTGGGCCGGGCACGGGCACATACTCCTTGGCGGGCCCCGAAGACGCCCCTGGTGGGCCTGGGGGACCAGCAGTTCCGGGTATTCCGGGCAAGCCGTCCACGCCGTTCGTTCCGTCAAAGCCACGGTCACCTTTGTCACCTTTCTGACCCTGTGAAATGAAAAAATACAATTTCATAAACAGTTTTTAATAAGACTTGCTGAGAGTGGGGCTGAAGGGTTTGACTGATGGTAGCCTATTTTTACTAACGGGAAATTATAAAGAAAGTTTAGAAAAATATATTTTCCAATGTTTCTAGCTCTCATCACATTTAATATTACCGGTAATTCTATAGGCGAGCCGTCCAATGTGTTGTGGTAACTTGTGGTGGGCTTACTATGGACGGAGGCCGCTGAAGTAGCTAAGACAGGGACGCTTGGAAGCGCCTTGTCACATCGACAGGTTCATAACTAACTAACTAGCTAACTAGCTAACTAACTAACTAACTAACTAACTAACTAACTAACTAACTAACGAACTAACAAACTAACAACCATGCCGTTTTTCCGCAGGGGTAGGCAAAGAGGACAGCTCGCCATAGAACTCTGTCTTGGCTCGCTTAATTCAAATTCATACATCGTCCCATACATACTCTTCTGTTATTCTGACTCTTCAGATGGCCTGACTCTATTGTTTGATTCACTTGATCGTGCCATGTCTTCCTCGTTCGTCGCCGACTTCTTCTTCCATTCACTTCGCATCATCTATTCTTTCTCAGGTTCCCTACTCGACTAAAATATATCAGTTGAAACCTCTCCTTCTATCAAATGCGTCGTTATTAGCGGTACCCTTTTATTTGAAAAAAAAAAACACTACGAAGCAGAAATCTGTATTCTGATTCAGCAAAAGCTTTCAAACAGTGACCTCTGACATTATGAAATAATTGATATAATTTGTTCTTTCTGGAATTTATAGATAGTTGAAATGAGTTATTCGAAGTAGTTATATCGTCGCCGGAAAGGCAAAAAGGCTGAAGCGCTATTTTGGAAAGATTACAAAAGAGCACTTTAAAGTTTTTTTATTTGTTTTACAATAAAATTCATTAGTCTTTAGTATCTGGTTGGATTTTGAAACAAAGGGTATCGCAGGTAATTCAATGCTCTCAATGAGTTACCTGAAGCGATAAAAAGCTAGTGATCCTAAGCTTGTATCGCTTGAGTTAAGCCTCCTTCCAAATGGTGAATATATTTTGGATGGCAGAAGGCCCAAAAAAGTCTTAAGAATCAAACGAGAGCCAGAGCATATTTAACATCATTCATCGTTTCATTTTTGACCAAAATGTCGATATATATTTGATGGAGCTGTACACTGCACATGACCACCAGAATATTCACTAACGAGATTCTACTTTGAATCAACTTCATTGCATTATTGGATCCTAGTCAGACCTCTTCCTACTTCAACCAAATAACGCTATTTTTTAATTTATGGTTTTAAAGTTTATTTTATAGAACTCCACTTTAATTTTTAGGTTTTTTAATTTTATTTAAACAATAATCATTATTATTTTAAATTATTTAAAAACAATTTTTAGTTAAAAGTTCTACTAGGTAATTATTTTTAAGATTGTTTTTTTTTTCGAAAATTGTTTCTTTTTTTAATTTAAGATAATAATAATTATCGTTTTAATAAAATTAAAAACCTGAAATAAAAATAAAAAACAGAAAAAAGCTACTTTAAAGTCTTTTATTAATTTTAATTTCTATGTTCCAATAAAAATATATTATAAATATTGGTAATATGGATTTTTTTTCGTATACTTGTTATAATAATCATTATATACTCTGCAATCTACACACTTTTTTGGTAATCGTGTACAATTCCAATTCGTCGAGCTGAGTGGGCTCTGATAAGGTGGGTAAATAAATACTGGTACTATTAAAAATTACGGTTGTTTAAAGCTTTACTTGGTTTTAAAATCAAAACTTTCAAGTTAATTCGAGGATCGAGGTGAAATAAAAATTATACCGAAAACCAGCAAAAATGGGACACACAATGTAAAAAGACTTAGAGAACATGACATTTTTGTTATTAGTGAGGATCATTAAGTGAGTCTATATGTGAATAGATCACTATGGCATATATTAAGAGTTTTGTATCCGGGCCGCTGGTATCGGATCTAAATGTTATGTTTTAGAAAATTGTAATCATACCAAATTTATTAAAAAAGCATTTTGGTTTGGTTATTGTGCTTATCGTAAATACCGCTAGAGTGTAGAGGTCACGTCTAAAAACGTCATTAGAAGGAAAATAAGAAGAGGTTTAGTTTATTTCGTATGAATACCACACAAAAAATAACATTCCCCGAACCCAATTGGACTATTGCAAATCAGGAATGTTATAAGACGAAAGGAAATGGGAGGGAGGAACGATAAGAGTGTGGTTGGAAAGTACCCAGCTACGGAATATAGTCTACATACTCGTATATATATTATATCTTCTAACTGGGTCACCGTAGAACGAAGTGTAATAATAATATTATGAGAAAAAACATTTAAACTAAAAATAAATATACAGATTAAAAATATATTAAATATTACGACTTCCCGAACCAGGCACATGCCCGTATCATGGTGGTCTGCAATAAAAGTATAATACGTACGAGTACGTGCATTAAACGTATTACTTACGAGGTTAGAACTCGCGATTGGGGAGGGAGGGGGACAAAGTATCTCCACCCACCACCGAGAATGGAAAGCTTTCCGTATTTAAAAAACAACAACAGAAAAAATATTAATTCTATGAAGTCAGTTTTCTTCTGATCGCATATAACGAACCTTCATAAAAGCAGAGTCCATTAACATGAAACAGAAAACAGAAAACACAATATCACAGATATAGCGATGGCGAGTGCTCGCTATACCCCCATACACACCCAATTATGTCACGCACAAACCATTCATTTCCGTTACAGAAAACACAATTCAGAGGAAGAAGATAATTACAAGATTCCCCATTAAGGAAAAATCATTCCGGCCACTGTGCCTAACTACTCGGAAGATTTTTTATTTGAAAGATTTCTATAGGGGTCCATAATAATTTCTTACCACAACAGCTTTTTTATGAGAGCCATTTGTCAAATGAAAGATTAACTTCCATCGCTACTTTAGGCCACACTTATACGACGGGTATTAAGTACCCGTAGATAAATTTGGTATTTCTATAGTTATGTTTCTATGAGATAACTTAACAAGCGGCTGGGGATAATCCTATTTCGAATAAACCACTCTTCTAAAACTAAAACTAATTTCACTACCCCCGATGAACTGAAAATCAAAACTTTGTGTTTTTATTTTTAATTTACCATTTTCTTTTGACATGTTATTATTATTGGAGAAAAGTTATTACCAAGAAAAATTAATTTGAATTAATATATTCACGTAGCAATGCGGAGCAACTTCAAAAATTGTATGAAGCTTAAAAATTAATTGTTCTTCTGAAATTTTTAAGCTATTCCTCAATGGCTTCTAAATTCCATAACCTTTTCCTATTTAAATCCACTTCAAAATTCAAAGCTTTATTTGTTATTTAAATTCCAGGAAATTTCAAATTTAAAAAATATATTTTTCAATCAAGTAGGTTATACCACTAAGATTTTCTTTTATTTCGCACTTCACTGATAAAAATAGGATTTCTAATTTTATGACTTATTTGATTTGGGAAACAAAAAAAGTTTTTAATCACATTTATTTACATTGTAAAAAAAAAACATATTTTAACCAATCACATTCAAATAATTTAATATAGGATGGAAGTTTAGGTATATGTACGTACTATTACTAAGAAAACGTATTAACAATAGGTATGAATATAATTTTCGCATTATTAAATCAGTTCAGTAAACTCTATTGTGGTAAAGAACATATTATTTATAACTAATTAAAATCCAATCATGAAAGATAGATTACTACTAACAAAAATAAGCAACAGCCATATATCTGAAATTCAAATAACATCAGTCATTATTTATCACGGCCCTTATAATAGTGTTTTTGTGCGCAATCCTTGTACAGTGTGGTAATAAATATTCAAAGAAATCATTGTGCAGTAAATAAATAAAATAATGCAAATATGCATTTTTCCTAATGGTCTAATAATGTAATTTTAGCTCTAATCTTATAAACGATTAATCTAAGATGCAAATTCAATCCCTCGACATCTAAGACAAACCATAACGTCTCGTAAACAATTTGTTTAATAGTTGCCATAAAAAATAACAAATCATAGTTTAACAAGTCAAAGTCCGATTCTGCCGTGCAGTTGCCAGTAATGCGTCCTCTAAGTCTCTCCAAAGAAGACGCAAAATAGCATGGACGTGGATTCGCCAATGGGAGTAGCAGAGGGTAACGGATGCACTCCTTGAATAAAATCTATGTCCCCTTTGTGTAGGTAAAGGCCAACGTTCTGGGATGTATATGCTATAATACCATAAAGGTTTTTTTTTCTAAAGGGACTCCGTTGATTTCAATATTACATACTCCGTCAAATTGTTCTCTTTAGTTGTTTTTAATACTCATGTATTTTTATAATAGCTTTCAGCTGTAAAAAATCGTATTCAAGCGATTCTATTTTCGCGGTTTTCTGCTTAGAGCAATTACTTTTCTGTTTGTGAGGTTAGGAGGTTAACTGACTTGACAATATGTTCGAATTTTTCCGTGTAACCCAGCGTCTTTGATCAAGTATAGAAATAATGTTTTTTTAAAAACATTTCCGTAATGGATGATAGATAATCCATGGTTTCAGAGATTTGTTTCAGAAATTCTTTTGAATTTGTAGAGCAATGATCTGCGTTTGGTTTTTTAGATCTCGTAGTATTTTTCATTTTTTATAATTTAAATTGAAATGTCACTCGTTACTATGATATCATGTGGTAGTATACGTTGGACTAACGTGATTGGTTTGTTAACACTCAGCCAATTGCAATGCTGAAATATTAGTTCCTTAAATGTGGCGAAGATCAGCGATTAGAGGATAACAAACCTATCAAATGAATCGGCAGTGACGATACTTAATTCTCACTTCATTATAATTATTGCACAAATGTCTATAAGAATTAATTGAATATTTATTTTGCTATCTAATGTTGGGCTCGTAAATTGGATTTTGTATATTCATAAAAATACTGTTGTGGTTTGGTATCAGAAAAACGAGTAAGTAACACTTTTAAGTCGTAAGATTTTAGTTTTTTGCGGAGAGAAAGTAAAAATGTAAGTAGTAAGTACAGGCTTATTGTTGTATGTGAATATATCTTTCAATCGTTCAGAAAGATGAAAATTATATGAAACCAAATTAATTTGATTACGTAGAATGAGTTAATATGTTTGTCTATGCCGATTTTTCAATCGTAGAATATTCTGATTTTATATTTATAATGTTACGTCGACAAATTTAATGTGAAATTTTTCAAGTATTCACTCAACTATTTGAATATAAAAGGAACTTTGTTCATTTGTATATCAATCGACTAAAGTTAGTGTATTATATACAAATAGATATTTTGTTGTTATTTTGACCCCTGGTTGAGAAACACTGACTAATTACCATACGTCTTACGTACGTCTTGAAAGATGTGTGTCAGAGAGATGGAAAATAAATACACAAATTCAAATAAATTCACTTAATCTTGATTAATTTACGCATGAAATGTGAAAAATTAAGCATCGTTCTGTAGAATGTACTTTTGCAACAAAAACTCGTACGGAAATATTAGCAGTATGAAAAAATTACGTAATTTATTTATTTATTTATAAATTAACGGACTAAAGTCCAATTACAAAAATACATATAAAACACGAAGTAAAAAAAAGAGTAACAGAGAAGCAATAGCATATAAATTGAGATAAATGAAGCGATGACAAAAATAAGGCAAAATAAACATAAGAGAGAACATTCAAGCCATGGTCTTAGTCAAAGTTTTGGTAGAGTCGTAAAGAATGACGAAAATCATTTAGACTGCTACCAAAAAATTTCAAGACCATTAAGTCTTGACATTCTGGACATTGGAGAATTATACCCGTAATTAGTATTGTGATGATTGAGGAACAGCAATTCATTGTTTCTGAGTCTACGGCAAGGAATGTTGAACTGGATAAGTTGCAACAGAGAAGGTGAGTCAATAAAACAATTAATAATTTTGTAAATGAAAATTAAATCGAAGTCTTTCCTGCGCTTTTCTAATGAAGACATTTTCAATAATTGTTCAATTTCATCATATGATAAAATAATAGATAATAGATGAATAATAAAATAATAGATGACTTTCAAGTTATTTTACTAAGTATTCATAGATGAATCTACGCTGCACTCTGCAATGCTATTGGTGTATCTAATGATTCATAAAACAAAGACTTGTGTTTAAGAAAAAAAGTGTTTAGGTGAAAACATAAAAAGTAAAAAAAAATACGTACGACCTTTAAACACACTCCACAATAGTAAGTACATAAGTATTGGGAGCATCATAAATATATATAGAATATATTGATATATACATGATTGTATTTTATGTGGGTAGGTTTATTCTTGTGATTGTGGATTGTTAAATTTGAAATGAGCTACATTTAAAATAGATAGGAGGTTTGAAAGGTCATGCGGCTGTTTTACCCAGAAAATAGAAACAAACAGATACCATACATATATGAGATGAAAGCAGCTTTTATGTGCCCATTATTATAATATGGAGTAGAAATATGAATTTATAAAGTTATCCATTGCATTATTATATTTTAAGTGCTACTGTAGGAGTACAGAATTTAAAAAAGCAGGAAGAAGGAAAATAAACCTTACCTTATTTATTTTTTATTTCGTAGCGTATTAAAGCATTTCTGTGATATTGAGAGATTCTTGAGTACAGGCACTTTTATATTATAATGCTGAAATGTGTGTGTAAGTTTTTATAAAAAATATATCGTTTGTACTTTGTTTTTTTTACTGAGTGTGGCAATTGCAGTAATTTGAACGTACACAACGATATCAAAATATAACGATTGTTTACGAATGGTACAATATTGCAATATAACTAGGTTTATGGCCATTTTATGCATTTGTCTGTATTGATGTTTATTCCGGAAGACATCATCTGTTATGGCGATAAAGAAGCGGATATGTCCTTAGCCGCTACAGTCAAATAAATGCGGCTCAACGACCATAAGGCGGTCCACATATCATTACATTTGGAGATACAAAGCACTCTGCCAAATTGGGTACCGTTTTTATCGAAACATGTATTTTATCTCTGCGAAAACCTACGCTTTTCGAAATGGGCTATGACAGATCTGATAAAGTACATGTGTTGCCCGGTCACGAATCACAAACAAGAAAATAATATGTCTCGCGCCAAACGATTAATCCACGTAAAACAAAATAAAAGTTAATTAAATCAATTGTTGGAATTGCGGATTTGAGATTTTATCAACCCTTTCATCACACAAATTGGATTTTTTTTAGAGGCACTTAGGAATAATAAATTTTGTCAAAGTTCGATTAAAAATATAATAAATTCACATTTTCAATTCGGTTATTCGGTTGAAGAGCATCGTTAGATTAATTATTAATTCACGCCTTGTGATTTTTAAAATTCAAGTTAGCTAAAACAAAAAACGAATTGTAAGGTACCTGCCCTTTGAAATTAAATGTTTATTAAAAAAAAGCTGAGTAGTTGACCCTTTTTGTAACAATCTTTTGTTATTAAAGTCTACCACTGAAATTATTTTGTTGAAGCTTTATATGTTTCTAGTATTTTAATTCACCCAAAATACCAATGATAATACTTAGACCAATATGCAGTGTAGATATCGTGGTCCAATTACAAAAGTGTTTTTCATATCTAATTATTCTTTTATCATGTAAGCACTCACTAAATAAACAAACAAAAAAACACATATCGGTTCCATGATTTACCGCTTTCGTATAGTATAAAAGAAAGTTGAATAAAATGCACGATTGTCAATGATACCAGCGTACCTCTGATAACTCCGTTGTAAGCCCTCCCTTACTCTTTCTTATGGAAGACGCACGTAATTAGATTGCAGAAAGACAGTCACAATGGAGTTTTTTAAAGGCAGGACCATATGTCAGAGCTAATTCTAATCAATCAACTTTACACAGAAATATATTACGCTACTTTTGGGTTAACAACGGTACTTTGAAAAAACTTCAATTTTGGCTTATTTCGTTCCAGAATTAAATTAGTTCAGAAAAGGTTACATAATAATAGGTGCCTCTCTTATAATGATGTAGGAACCTAATTTATTGAATTGTATAGAAAACATATATGTTTTCTTCAATTAAATTCCACAAAATTGGACAATGTATTATATTATGTGGTATAATATATGAAAAAAGGTTTCGAATTCACTTACCGATCCAAAGCCACCGAACATTCCTGCCGCTGAATCTCCTTTCTCGCCCTTTAGTCCGTTGGTCCCTGCCGGGCCTGGCAAGCCGCTAGCCCCGGGCCGGCCCTGTAGAAAAGAATTTCATTAAAATCCAATACAATACTTTAATATAACATATTAAATATTTTATTATATCCCGGAGGCATACCTACAAAATTTGTTTTCTTGAAAAATGCGGCTGAAGGATAATATATTTTTATGATTTGCCAAAAGATGGATAAAATATTGATTGATTTTTTTTATCAATAAAAACAACGTTTGAACTACAAAATTCCAATGGAATTTTAAGAAACGTTTCGAAAAACTCCGAAATCTGAGCTCTTTTCAATTTAAAACCCACAAGGGTATTTGTATCAAGATCTTTTTTTCCATTTTTGATAGTAATACCAATCGGTTCATTTTTTCAGGTATTATAAATAAAGTTTGAGATAAATATTGATGACCTATATGAGCTCTGCTTAATAAGAGATTTTTTATCTTAAAATATTTAAATAACAAAACAGTTAATATGAATGATTATGACATCTTTTCGGTGTTTTGTAGAAATGACGTGAACGTCAAATACAACTTCTACGGGTAAAGCTTTTAAACATTTTTAGGTGACTGTGAGTTGTCAACTAATGACTTGAAAATTATTGCATGTTCGTGGAAGAGCTTGCCGTATAACATGAATAAAAGTATATCATTCGGAGATTCATATTTCACAAACAACGCGATGATTGACAGTGTTTTATTTGTCCATTCTAAATGAACTACGACGTATATTGTATAGAGCATATTGTTATCCCAAAATTAAAAATCAAGCTCTCGTAAAAACTAAATCATTGCTTGAGTTGAAAGAAAGAATTTGATAGACTGATATTTCAAATATATCTACGTTTCATTTAACATCGAAGGAAAACATTGCATACATTCATTGTACAGTGTAATCCGACACTTGAATGTCGATTGACATGTTGACTCACCGGTGTGGCACGTCATCGGCGGCTCTTCAGACTACAGAAAGGTGCACAAAGACCTGCCGTTTTTTCTCCAAGGGGTGTATCGTTGTCAAAGGCGATGTGTTTACATAAACGTACTCGTATATGTCAATGGCTTCATTTACATTTGTATATTTTCTTTCAGGTAAGCGAAAGTTTCTGAATTATTTTGAACACTTAGATTGAAAACGTGCGATACCTGGTCATAGATACAATGCTATATTATATAGGCTCGAATAACTGAATCTTTCCTAATCTTCTCTAGGATTTACACCGGCTTGATTTAGGGATGAGATATTCTAACAATATCTAAAACCAGCGGAGTATTTTTTTGCCAATATCTCCAACACGGCAAATCCTTTCAAAGGTTTTCTCTGGATTAAATTTTGTCAGGAATTAGTATTGCCGCAATTTGAAATGCCGTTCGTTAATAATTGAGTAAACAGAAAGTTTTGACGGATAAGATTTTAAGTTCGAAGCAAAGTTTCATAAAAGATCCTATTTATTTGGAAGCTGAGATTCGGCATTAAGATATGTAAATCCATCCCCGTGACGCTCAAGGGGTGAGAAAACCTAATCCCAATAACTAAAACTCGAGATCTTTTTTCAAAGGGCTGTTCACAATATCAAAGCTGGTAAATCCCGAATGAATTATGGCGCTTTGGTATATCCATATTAATAAAATTCTTACCTTGTGAGCATTCTTCTCCTGGGAAAGGCGTAAACAGAAAACCGCATTAGTCGAGGTGAATTATTGAAGTTTTACTACGGAGAAAGAAGGCCTCTCTCCGTTAATAATATTTCAGACCGAAATTTCCGATAAGCTTTTTACCAACGAATAAAATATGCTACCTTTTATCCAAAACGGGTAGGCACAATCACGCAAGATTACCTCACGTGTTCATGTTATTTATAAAATATTTTTTTAAAGTATCACATTTTAAATTAATTAAAAAGATTTATTTTATTTCTTACCTTCGTCTCGCAAACGATTTTTAAATCATTTAAAAATATATAATATACAGGTTGTAACGTAGCAAAGCGCCAGTGAATGATTAAGCTTTCAAAGTAATCAATTCACGTAAGTCTAAAACAGAACAAGTCTGCCGAGAAAGTTTTACGAAATAAAACCATGTGTTTGTTTTGCTAAATCAAAACAAATTTTAGTACAAAGCTTCAAAGTTTTAATCAATATGAAACACGCTTACATATGATGGAAGTTTAAAGAAGAGATTGCTTCAGGCAAACTGAAAATTAAAGTCCCCAGCTTAAGCATTTAATCTTAAACGAATTAATGATTAAATTATCTGCAAACACTGGTTTTACCTGCGGTAAAAACCATATTTAGTATGTAAGGTACATTGAGTCGGCATATGATTAGTTACGCTTTACAATTGTGTAATTATAGATAATAGAATAAAACTTACCGCCCATCCTGGTAGTCCAACTTCGCCTATTGTTCCAGGTTTGCCCGGGGTTCCTGGTGTGCCTTGGATACCCTGTTTCCCCCTTCTACCCCTCTGGCCCACGTCTCCCTTATCTCCCTGCAAAAAAATAAAAATAATAATACGGTTTATATTTATTTGTACAACCCGTAGATATCGATCCTCAAAACTAGTTTGGGCGGTGGTTCTCTTCATCACAGTATAAATACAAGTGTTTTCTTCGAACACGATTACCACAAGTAGATTTTTATACTTGTTTAGAAGTCATGCATAGGTGTATATTGTATATAGAGTAGACAGCTCCATACAAAACCTTGATCAAATCGTGTTCCATTCTGCGCTTCCGGAGACATGCGATAACATCGGCCAAGTTCGGTACCTTCTAGTTCGCAAAACCACCGCGCTTCAGTCAGCTCTCGAACGTAGTTCAGTGATGCACAACCTTTTTAATAAAAGGGTCATATTTCCTATTTCTAAATTTTCGCAAAGCGTACAAGTGCGGGGGATAGTAGAATTGCATTTATTTTTAATCATTAAATTAATAAGGTACGTATCTTCACTAAATATCGTATTCTAAAATAAATTTATGTGAATTTTTCGAGGTACCATAACGTAATTGTTTTTTTAAGCCATGGTTTTAAAACTACTTATTTTTCCCGAAAACCTTTATGTAATTTGTATATCGGTGTTCATTTAATAAATCGATCATGGCACGAATAATCACATTTTTACCAGGTCCAAGAACAAACTAATCTAATAACGCTGTCGATTTTAATCTCATTTTATTCCATTGCTACACCAATACCAAGCCGCTTCAAATTATTTACCATTATAATTCCAGCACCTTGTTCACATTTAAAAAAAAAATACTGATGTTTTTGTCAATTCCGGTTCTTTGATTTATACAGAATAACTGTCTAAACTTTTTGATATAGGCTCGCAGGTTGCGCATCGCTATCGTAGCTCGTAGCTCGCTAGTAGCAAGTCGTTACGCACTTCAACATGCCCTAAGTTGTACGTGTGTAGGTGTGTTGTGATTTCAGCTTAGAACTTGATAATCATAAGGCCAAATAAGCATTGCTAGCAGCTTTTTTAATTTAATAAAAATACACTTACATGTGGAAAGAAATTTCGTTAGTTTTTTCATACATGACGGTGTTATTCTTTTAATCTCTTAGTGAGCAAACCGGCATTATTATTCGCTCGGAAATCAAATATAGGCAATGAATCAAGTTAGAACTTCCATAGGCTCCACTTGGTTAATTTTAGGCGCTAAGTGTCGTATCTAATTATATACGAGGCCTGTTCAAGAGAAAAGGTGAATTTGGAATTTTCGCGGGCTGTGTACATTCGATTACCGATTTTTGTTGTTGTTGTTATGTTGATACACATATATTTATCATATGTTAGGCCATTTTGGATTAGTGGTTTGTTTTTGACAACTGGAAAGGTTAGTCACGTTTTTTGTGTGTTCTTAGATTTTTTACTTTAAAAAAAAATGGATCAAAGAATATGTATTAAATTTTGCGTTAAAAATAGAATAAAGTGCTCCAACGCACTCAAAATGTTGACTGTGGGATTCGGCGAGTCTACTTTGCATCAAAAAAGTGTTTATAAGTGGTACAAGCGCTTTACAGAAGAGGTTACTTGACGGTAAGCGTCCTGGAGTTGTGGAAAAACAAATCATGGATTTTATTCTTTGATTTTTTTTGAAAAGTTAAAAATCGAAGAACACACAAAAACGTGACTAACCTTTCCAGTTGTCGAAAACAAATCACTAATCCAAATTGGCTGATAATGCTAACATATGATAAACATATGTGTACCAACATAACAAAAAAAAACGATTATCGAATGAACACAGCCCGCGAAAATTCAAAATTCATCTTTTCTTTTGAACAGGCCTCGTACATCAATGTTTGAAGGAGAAAAAAACTCAGTCCTACAAATACGAGTACCTTAAATATTTGTTTAAGAATGTAATATTTTATTTATCTACTGGAAAAATAACTAAGATTTTATTTTTATTTTTCAGAAAATAAACATTTTCTAAACCTGTGTAGTAATAATAACATAGGGCCATACATACACACACTATATTCATAATATATTACGTACGGAACATGAAGTGCCTACCTTAAACCTTAAAAATCATTCGTTCGGGTCGAGCCCGGGCGGTCTTCTATGTTACTAATTGGTTCCACCGGTGCCTCAATCCTCGGGAGCTCCAACCAAATATTCCAAATAGCACCCTCTCCTCGAGCTTTCATCATTGATTGGGTTTGAAAAAAAATATTGCTTTTGTAAAGTTATCACATTTACATGGATTGTGACGAAATCATTGCCCGTTGTCGTGGCGATAGGTTTACGCAGTTCATTTTAACCACAGACATCCTAGAAAACAACTAGCTCCAACAGTTTTGAAATGTTGGTGGTCCCGAGGGAATAGTTTTATCCTTTCTCAAGGCTTCCATTGATTATCTAGTTCATGACGAAATCATTTCTCGTTGTTGATTCCTTTAATCTTGCTATCCCTAAGGAACCTATTTCACCCTTTCAACGAGAATCCTTGATTACTGAGATTTTAACGAAATTATAGCCTGATGTCCTGGTAGTGTGTTTAGGCAGTCCTCCAGTAGCTTAGTTCCTTTCATAATTAGTACCAATGACTCTACTGGCTCTTTAATTCGGCAGTCATAAAGAACTAATTCCCCCGTACGCGTATCCCTACGTTTCCTTTATTTATCTGTAATCTCGATTATCATGAATTTATTGCCCACCGTTATGGTGATTGGTCTTGGCGGTTTTTTTTGTTTGATCATATTTGATACAAACAAACTCCAAGAATTTCCGGCAGCCCTCAGCGACCATGTCCGGCCTGTATCCAAGTTTTTGTAATTGTCGTCATTACTGTATTAATATTTTTACAATTACAATAATGATGACGAAATTATTACCTGTCGTCATGATGATGGGTAGTGCAATTAGGTAAGTATTCTAGGTAAAAACTCAACTGACTGCAATAGTTTCTTAATTTCTGGCAGCTCCGTGAGACCATTTCATAATCTCCTAGAGTTTGTATCATAACCATATTAATATGAATTCGAATACCTTGATGGCGACGAAATGATTGCCCGTCGTGGTGGCGAAGGGTCCGAAGATCCCAGTTCCACTGGTTCCATTGGTTCCATTGGTTCCACTGGTTCTGCCAGTATCTCATTCGATGGATGCCCAGAGGGACTAATTTCACTACTTCCGAGCACCTACCATGTCTATAATAATATAATTGCAATTACCTTGATAGTGACGAAATCATTGCCGGTTGTCATGGAGATGGGTCCGGGCGGGCCTCTTTCGCCCCGGTCGCCTTTGGTACCAATGGGCCCCAGAGGTCCCTCGATGCCCGGCAGTCCGGAGGGCCCGATCTCCCCCCTCTCCCCGAGCTTGCCGTCATTGCCAGGGAAGCCCTGTGGCCCCTCCGCCCCTCTGTTGCCCTTTTCACCCTGTTAAATAAATAACATACTCAAAAGTTAATTAATTTTCAATGCTCATAATTTCAAATCAGAATTTCGGATAATCTTCCGGGTATTTATGTGAGTTATTTGTTCGTATAAGGAAGTGATGTAATCACTTGGATAAAGAGTATTCCATGCTATAATTTTATGGTGATTTTTAAAAGTTCTTCCTTTATTTGTGTTTTAAACGTCTTGACCATACCTTTTGGAGTAGTTCACTGCCAAGTATTACGAATGAAGAGATCAAAAAATAATCAAAGACGGATGTTAGTATGATAAAAAAATAATAAAAAATAAACTCTTAGAACTTAGATGATCTCTACATGTAGAGAAAATTAACGGAGAGAGGATTTTCTGTCATGGCACGATCAAGTAAATAAAATACCCAAGTCGGGTCATGTCAAGAGTCAATATAACAAAAGAGTATGTATGAATGTAAAGGAAGCAAGGAGTGTACCGAGACAGAGTTGCGCAACTATGCTCCCGGGCAGAATAACGGCGTGATGGTAAGTTAACAATAATATCTTCCCAGTTCATGAAAAGTTCATGAAATTGCGTAAAGTAATAGTTACTAACGTTGTTTTTGTTAAATTATGTCGCCTTAGTATTCCATATTCACAAAGCATTTCAAAATGAAACAATTAGCATGTAAAGCGATTATTCAAAGATTTGTGCCTTTCCAAAGACATATCCGGTATGTTTAATGAATACGTATATTTATGAGGATATTAGTTAGTAGAAGCGAATATATCTGTTATAACCGTGTAAGCGTTTAACATAAGTTTAGCACTTACATTATTTATTAGACAGTCGCCTAGAGGAGAGAGCCATTAAATAAAGAGATTCGAATAACTTAAATCAAAATTCATGACGGAGAGGAAAGCCATCTTTCTTTGGTATATTTCATCGACATGTCAGTTTGCCTCAGCGCCGCTTTCCCTAATCAGGTGGACCATGAACAAATAATATTCCGACTGCGAATAGACAAAATGGCATGAACCCGTATTTTTTTTCGATATTCCCCTTTTGTTTTATTACGCTCTCTGTGGTAATATTCCTGGTAAAAAGAAAATAGGCCTATTTATAAAAAAAAAACATGAAAACTAAACCCAACTGCGGCGCTTACTTTTAATACTTATATGCACTTTTGTAAAACTTTTATTTTTTTGCATGATTTAATAATGTATATTATCTTATATGTACACACTATTAAATGTATTTTATAAAAATAAATATTTTTAAGAAATATTTATGTAAAAAAAGAAATAACTTTGTTGAAGACCACGGATATTATTTTAATTTTTATGATCGACCGGTTTTGCTTAGCCTAAGCATCATCAGGGTAAAACATGAAACTATTTTTTTTTTACAAAGTATGCGGTTATATCTACATACAGAGGGAGAACAAAATATATATCTTGACCTCAGTAAGGCGTTTGAAAGAGTCTATCACCCCTTACTATGGACTAAACTCATGGAAAGGGGTATACCATCGAAGGTCTTCCACATTCTCAACACTTGGCACCGGCAACAAAAAAACCTGGTAAAGTGGAAAGATAGATTATCCGAACCTTTTTATCTGAAAATCGGAGTTAGACAGGGAGGATGCATGTCCCCACTATTGTTTTACATTTATATGGAAGAACTTACCCATATATTAAATAATGCTAGGGTGGGCTGCCATATCGGAGGACAGTGTTTTAATAATGTGAGCTATGCAGACGATATAGTACTTATGACACCGTCTATAAGAGGGCTGCGTATCCTCTTGAATATCTGTGAAGAGTTTGCACATGAAACAAACATCATTTACAATCCGCTAAAAACGGCACTGATGGTTATCAGATATGGGCGGGGTCCGAAAAAAAATCCTCCAACTACCTTGAACGGTGAAGTTCTAAGGGTGGTAGAAGAAACCATATATCTAGGGCACATCATCACCAGCAAGCTAATGGATGACGACGATATCGACAGGCAAAGGCGAGCACTCAGTTTGAAATCAAACATGCTCAGTAGAAGATTTCGGCTCTGTAGTCCAATCAATTAAATGACCTCTTCATGGAATCCCGTCAGATCCCGAATTCTAGAATAGAAGCGCATTGGAGTAAGTTATTGGCCCCATCAGTCTTAACGCTGCAATTATGGATTATACTTGATTGGCTTTTGCAGAAATGAGACCTTATATTCTTTATTAATATTTTTTACATCTATTATTTCAATTATATTTTCTTATGAATTTATGTTTATTTTTCTTTATTATTATTATTGTGTGTATTACAACTTTTATTCATTTATTATTATTACTATGTATTATAATCAATTGTGGAATGTATTGCATTGCAGTACTCTTGCATACCTTCTGGAATAAAGTTTTATTATTATTATTAATGTTATAAAATAAAACAACAGAACAATGTGAAAACATAGAATAACATTTGAATTATAACAAAGGAACAGAGAGAAAGAAACGGACATAATAAAGTGAAAGAAATGTAATACTATTATTTTCTCATTGTTTTGTTATTTTATATTTAGTTTTCCCTCTGAATGTATATAACCGCACACTTTTTTTATTTTTTGTTTAGTTCAATTTTGTACCTTGATGATACTTAGGTTAAGCAAAACCGTTCGGTAATAACAATAAAAATAATATCCGTGGTCTTATACAAAGCTTTTTTTTCATATCTTTAAAATATAAAAGAACAAAAAACTGATTGCTTTCAACTAAAATATAGATATTTTTATTAAAAACCGAATAACTTTGTGTAAATTACTCATTGCGACTTAATAAAAAAATAATTGGCTAGTTTGAGCAACGCAGTTTTTTTGTGAAATATCACTTACCCATTTATTTTCATCTCGGGCTGATGCCATTAAAGTTAGTCAAAACTTGAACTTAAAGTGCATAGTTTACACCAGCGCTGTGTAATCGTGCTTCCTACAGATATTTGGAATATCCCTCAGTGGATATTAGAATTTTTCTTCATTTCCATAGTTTTATTTTAAATACTTAATTTACAATGCAAAATATACATTTTTTAAATAACAGGCATGAATATATTTATGTTTTGTATCTTGTATGTAAATTTTGCCCATGTTGTTGAATCTAGGCCACATGTGCTTAGTATGATAAGGCTGATAATTTTAAATTGACGAATAATATTGCTATGTTTACCCACACAATGTGGTAAAAAACGTAGTAAAAAATCCTAAAAAGGCTTGAAATTGCGACAGGGGAAAGTAAAGTGCATACTTAAAATGTGTAAAACATTTTATATATGTATTGGTAGTAGTAAATAAAGTAATGTAAATTAAAATTGATTTTAAGAGATCGTTAAAAATGTAATATAAATTTCTTTCGATTTTGTTTTCTCATTCAAAGCTATTACGATAAAACTTCACAATATTTTTTACAAAAGATTTTCATCGTTTATTCATCATGCTCGAATGAAAACATATAATATATAAAATATGTTATTTACCTGATTTCTCAGAATTACATTTTCTGAGAAATCAAGAAACGCTCACGATTATTAAAATGGTTGTCAAAATATCGAAAAGATGAAAATTGAATGAAGAATATTGATAGTTTTCAAGATGTATGGAATTGTTAAAAAGACGCTTAGTGACTTGGTTTGAATGACTTGAATAGCGGATATGGTAGATGTACCGCTTTCGAATAGAGTGGGGGTTCTGAATTCGAGTCTAGGTTCCAATCAATTTATTCATATTTTCTGTGTTTTTTCTATTTTCATATTTTTGGAAGATTGTTCATTTTATTTCAATACATAATCAAATCCATATAATCAGCACAGTTATGGATTCCGTAAAAAAATATTTTGAAACGTCGTTTTGATAATTATTGTGTTTTAGAAACAATAGGTGGTATTAAAATTGTTGTGCTAGGAAATTTCAATGAAAAACGTTAAAAAATTATTATTAGTTTTTATGATTAATAATTCCTAATTTATTTTAGTCACTATCAATATCTACCATATCTTTTTACTAGGAAGTCATCAATGTTTATTGAATAGCAAATTTTCGCGGTCAGTTCTAAAAATGCGCTATATTTTATTCAATGTCCACAATGTCCACCTGTTCAATTCTAATGAAATATTAATTAGTGATTTTTTCTACGAAATGGCGACGACTGAAAGAATAGTTTTTATTTTTAAAATTTAATTATACCCAAAAGTGTTGTTTTCTCGAAACATTTTTGCAAAGTTTTATTTTCTATAAAATCGGGTAGGGTGATTAAATTTAGTTTGTAAATATGTACACTTTCACATACAAGAGCTGCTGACATCGTTTGGGTGGGATATTGTCACCCACCCCCCTATTCACCAGACTTGGCGCCTTCGGACTGTCACATTTTCACTAAACTGAGGTGTTTTGGGTGAGAAACGTTTTCCCAACGATCAGGAGGTCGAGGAAGTGGCTGAAAGCGCTGGCGGCGGAGGTCTATGACACTGGCACACAAAAGCCGTACTACAGAAATATCTCGATCTCAACGGCGATTACGTTGAAAAATATTTTATGTATTTGTGAAGTATCCTGTGAATTTCAATTAAATACAAGCATTTTTCGATCGTTCATAAATTTTGTAACCTTACTTTCTGAATAACCTTAGTATAATATAACTCGACAGTACAAAAATGATCTCAAATTCTTAATTAGCAATAAATAATTTCCTTTCTTAATATGTATGTACGAGGGTGATTTTTAAATTATTTGAATTAAGTTATAACTGATGTTAATTGAAATCCCCGCCTACTTAATAAAGTACTTATTATAATGTATTATAGCAGACATTATTCTATATTTGAAATAGTTGGATTAACAAAACAATTTTTTTTTTTAGCGAGTTAAGTTACATCTTACTAGTAAACAATAAGTTTTGCTCATTAATAAATAGAGCATCATTTCGAAATTACTAATATCTGAAAAGCAATAATATATATACCCCTTTCAGTTTGATTAGTTTAGTATAATATCTTTTTAGCATTTCCCGTGTCCTATGAAGTTTGAGTCTTGGGTAGATAATTGGATATGGTGGATCTTTACATTTCCGTTCAGGAAAATATTTCCTTTAGCAGCCGGGGAGTAACATATTACAGCTTGTTATCGAAGATCCCCAATGCAAAGCAGGAAGTATTTACTCACTTAAAAGGGTTTCAGAAAATCACCGGAGAAATGATTGGAATATAAACTTTTTAATCGAACAGTTAACCCAAAGTAGAACGTATTATATATTATATAATGGTTACACAATGGAACTTATTACATTCTGTTTTGACCGAACCGGCTAAGACCACTAAAAGGTTAGGTGATATAATAAAAATGAAATATTAACTTTTGTATAAGACCACAGATTTTATTTTCATTTATATGACCGACCGGTTTAGCTTAGCCTAAGGACTAACGAAACCGGTCGGTCATAAAAAAATAAAATAAAATCTGTGGTCTCATACAAAGTTATTATTTTATTTTCATTAGATATTTCTTCTTATTTTTCTAATTATTTTTTTTAGTTTTCAGTTTCTTTGGGTCAAGTGACTTAACAGAAAGCACATGAGGTTTTTTTGCAAGCGGTATTATATTAATTGAGGGTGTGGTGTAAATAAATTGCTAATCCACAACGAGATAGTATCAAGATTATCTCTTTTTCTAAAAATGGGAACTAGGTTTACTTCGTCTAAATTATTTAAAGTATTAAATACATAAAACCAAAATATGTTCAGTAACCCTTGACTACTATACATGGGTCAAAAAACACCCGGACAAACCTTTGATCCATTAAAAATCAAGAGCCGTTCGATATTCATACACTCCGCTCCTGGTATTTTTCAATCGCACATAGCACTGTAGCATAAACCAACACGCGTCTGGTTTCGGTGAGAATTTTTCAGAGTTACGAGTACGTACGTAATCTCTCGGGTCAGATTTGATCCATGTATACCTTAAGTGTAACTTTTTTCCTGGGGTGAATTTTGAAAATTGTGGTACATTAAGGAAATTTTACTGTGGTAGCTCACAGAGTGTGACGGTAACATGTCAAAATTATTTAGACCCAATTAAAAAAAAATCGTCTCGTATTCCAAATAATGTTTTTAACGTAGGAATATTTCTGTTTTTTTCAATACAAAAAATGATAAGGAAGGATTGTTGTTACTATTTTTATAATGGAAAATAATCACAAAATTTAGGTAATTTCATAAATCACTAGTTTTAATTAAGTTGCGTAAATGAATTATAATGAGTTTCAAACATTTTCCGGATTTCGAAAAATGAGATTAAGAAGGCCTTTTTTTTAAATGTATCCTTTTGAAGATCTGACTTTAATTGTGTAAATAGGCTAATCGATACATCGTTATAATAAGTAAATAAAAAAATAAAAATAATAATTAAACCCTACCAAATAGAAAATATTTTAATACAAATTCTACAAAACATTTTAAACGGTATATTTCACAAAATAGTGTAATACGTATATAATACATAGCATGATAAATTTTAAAGAAGTTAGTAAGTAAATTGTAAGTATGCAACGTAATGTAGTAACAATTAGTTGTATTATTATAAAAGATTTGAAAAAAGAATATAGTACATGGCATAATAACAACAACAATTAAAGATAATAACAATAGAATGACGATAAAATTAGTAAGTAGGTACTGTGTAGGTAAAATCTGTTCTCAACTAAAAATCTTCGAAATAGGTTTTGATAGTCTAGAATATAAAGTCTTAAGAAAAAAACAAATACAAAATCTTTGAAAATTTACCCACATAATAAGCAAAGGTAAGTTAACAACGTGATATTTTTAAAAAATTCGATATACTTATAGATTTAATAAAAAAGCTTTACATTGGGTGGTTAAAATAACGTTTGTGTCAACTCATTTGGAGTGTGTTGTATGTATATCTGTTACGTAATTTACAATACAAATAATAAACTTCATTTTGCGACTTGACTGAAAGATGTGTAAAAATAAAGTCGTAAACCCTGGTCGCGTACGAATTATTTGTTCCTTCAGGTTTGTACTAATTTAGAATGTTTAGCTAACTAACTAACTAACTAACTAACTAACCATCACGCCGTTTCCCCGCAAGGGTAGGCAGAGACGACGGACTGCCATACAACTCTGTCTTGGCACACACTTCTTGCTTCATTTACATTCATACATCGTCTCATACATACTCTTCTGTTATTCTGACTCTTCACACGACCCGATTCAAGTATTTGATTTACTTGATCGTGCCATGTCTTTCTCGGGCGTCCTCGACTTCTTCTTCCATTCACTTTCGCATCATATATTCTTTTCACACTCCTTTCTTCGTTCATTCGCTCTACGTGCCCAAACCATCTAAGCGTCCCTTTCTTAATCCTATCCATTACGCTCACATCAGCCTTGCATTCTTTCCGGATATCCACATTTGTAATACGGTCATACATGGTTTTACCTCACATCCGTCTCAAAGATCTCATTTCCACAGCATTCAGTCTACTTTCATCCTTCCTCTGCCAGTTCCATGCCTCACTGCCATACATCAGGGTTGGTATAAGCACTCCATTGTGGACTGCTAGCTTCGCTTCTTTGGACAATTTCTTATTTGCCCCAACAGCGTTCAGTCCTCCATTAATGGAGTTTCCTGCATTCACCCTTCTTTCAATATCCTTATCAGCCTTTCCGTCTCTTGTAAACATACTTCCTAAATACACGAACTCATCCACTTGCTCCAAGTATTCATCGTTCACAACTATATTGCACGCTGTTCTCGTACTCTCTCTTTCAAACACCATCACTTTGGACTTACTTACATTCATCATCAACTCATTTTGCATACATACTTGGTTCATCCTAGACACGAGAAACTGTAGATCTTCCATACTGTCAGCAATCAGCACCGCATCATCCGCATACAATAGGCAACATACTTTCACATTGTTCATTTTCGCGCCCAAGCCCACACCTTTCAATTCTTGCATACAATTATCCATGTACAAATTGAACAACCACGGTGACATTACGCAGCCTTGTTTTACACCTTTTGTGATGTTAAACCACTTCGTAAATTCACCGTTCACTCTAACACATGCAACGCTTCCCTCGTACAAGGACGCGATTGCCTGTATAAGATTTGTGTTAACTCCATACATGGATAATACCTTCCACAATTTGTCCCTATCAACTCGATCATACGCCTTTTGCAAATCGACAAAAGCACAGAAAAGTTTCTGGTTTTTGCCAAAACTTCTCTGTAAGCATCCGCAATGAGAAAATTTGATCCATGCACCCCCTTCCACTCATGAAAGCACCTTGAATGTCCCAAATTTTGTCTTTGTTTTCATTCTTACCCTTTCAATCAATATTCTACCATACAGCTTGCCAACTGAACTTAGTAAGCTTATAGCCCTATGGTTCCCACATTCCATGCGTGACCCTTTACCTTTGTACAGAGGCATGAGCACAGCCCTTCTCCAATCTAATGGCGTGTAACCCTCCTCTAAACACTGGTTAAAAAGTTTGCACAGCCATGTGAGAACTACACGGATATCTCCTTTAAAGTATTCAGCAGCGAGATTGTCGAATCCAACAGCTTTACCATTCTTCATGCATTTAATCGATCTTTTTATTTCATCCATGCTGATTTCGACAACATTCACTTCATCATCATTCATACCTGATTCGACACTGGGAACACTGTCGCTTGGGGTGCTTTCAAAAACCTCTTCGAAATATTTCATCCATCTTTCTTTTATTTCTTCCTCATTTGTCAACATTTTTTCCATCTTTCGATTTTACAACTTTCACGCATCCGCTTTCTGGGCCGTTTCGGGACCTCTTGACCTCCTTCCAAAACAATTTAATGTTTTCTTGGAAGTGATTTGTCATTTTATTCCCTCTTCTTCTTCCAGGCGTTTCTTTCGTTCTTTCACTCCAACACTTACTCTTTTCTTGCATTCCTTGTATACTTCTTTCGCTCGATCCCTCTCCGCGCTAGAAGCATTGCCAGTCGCTATCAGACATAACCATGCTTTCTTCTTCTCTGAGACCAGTGCTTTAATCTCGTCATCCCACCATGCGTCACCTTTCTTCCTACCTTGCGTGCTTATTCCGCAAACCTCTCTAGCAGATTCGCATAGACTCACTTTTATATGGTTCCATGTTTCCTCTATGCTTAGACCATCCATTCCCTTCTCATTCAATCTTGTATCCATACATTTCTCATACTTACTTCTCACATTATCGTTTTGCAGTTTTTCTATTTTGACTCTTGTTGGAGTCGACACCGTTTTCACTTTAGTTCGCCAGCCGCGAAAGAGGTTTAATCTAGAAACTACCAAGAAGTGGTCAGATTCAACCTCAGCTCCTCTGTAAACTCTCGTGTCCACGGTATTGGCTCTCAACCTAGAGTCAATTACTACAAAATCGATAATTGACCTTTTCATTTTCTCCCTTTCCCACGTATATTGGTGGATACCTTTATGATCGAAGAAAGTATTCGATACAAACAGGTTCCACTCTAAACATACTTCGAGTATTCTTTTACCGTTATCATTCGTTCTTTTATCCCCAAACATATCTAAAGCCGACTCAAACCCGTCTCGTCTGATTCCCACCCACCCATTCAAGTCTCCTGCCATAATAATCCTTTCATTCGTATTTTTAAGCCTCATTACATCATTCACACTAGTCCAAAAAGCATCTTTCACTTCGTCGCATTCAGAATTGACAGGAGCATAACCAATGACAAGAAACACCCTTGTCAACCCGATTTTGAACCGGATCCACATTATTCTCGCACTTACACATTCATACTGCAACATACATTTTAGCCATTCTAGGGAGACAGTATGACAAGCCCTCTCTGTTTCTGGTCGCCCGGACCAGATGACGAGCGTGTCATTATGTTGCACTGTACCGCTCTCTTTTTTCATACTCTCTGTTAGACAGAGTACATCCAAACATTTAGCCATCATTATATCACATAGTTCATTCATCTTCCTTTCCATTCCTCCTCTCACATTCCACGTGCCAATTCGACATTGTTCACGTTCCGTCCTCTTCTTTGCGCCACCGAAGGGTTGGCGGTGTGATGGATAGCGAACCTCATCGCCACCTCACCGCCAGAATGTTTAGCATTATCTAAAAATGCGTTATATGTGAATGTAACATATAAAAATGTGCTTCTTATTTCCAGTTATTAAAGATTATTCTCCGTGAATAGATTATAGCATCCTTATAAATAAAGGTTTATTTTAATGAAATATTCAGTTTCAGGCTCTTCGTTTAAAGACTTCTTTATGAAAATAATTATGAATTTTCCTTGCGGAAACTTAACGAAATCCTTATTAGGAAGGTAATTTTTACAAAACATCAAAAGTTTGATTTTTCATCATGAATAATACCCCTTTTAAGACGAAATCAAACCTCCAACAAAATTTAAGCATTTCACTTGCCCTCTCCTTGTTAGTGGAAATTAAATAAAACCTTGAAGAGTTTTCTTTTTTTTTTCTTTCATAGCGCTCCAATTTAAATTAAATTTCCATATTTTAAGCGACTCCATTTAAAAACACGATTGCTACGAGGGAATATGTTATCAGTGCGAAATTTGTATTGCGACTTTTCTTTCAAAGGGTTAAGCTTTTTCGGTGAATTGAAATTTTTTAGGGGTAGTTCATTAAAAATAACTAACCTTCGGTCCAGATGAGCCCTTGTCTCCCTTGGGTCCCTCGGGTCCGATCTGCCCTCCTCCGCTGAAGCCTCCTGAAAAAAAAACATAAAATGTAATGATTTTTCTCAAAAACATTTCATTACAACTTCATTAAAGTAAGCAAAACGTGGAACCAGTAAATGTTTAACCAAACAAGATATTCCGACTGTGTAAATAATAATATTTCTCTTTGTTAAAAATTACAAAGCTTTTGCTTGACTTAAACGAAACCACATGTTGTAATAAAAGATTTTTTTAAATTTAAATTAATAACCGAAAGCTCGTGAATAAACAAGGATGTACCTAAGGTTTTTTTGTAAATAATATATAAGGCTGTTCATATTTATGGTAGATTTTCTTATGCTTGTTCTACATTGATATATTTCAATTACAGTATTTATCAAATTGTAAACATATGGGCAGTATGATTTAACTGTGTTTGATTAGCGTATGTTTAATATTTACCAAAGGAATTTATTCAAATGCGTGTTTAAAAAAAAACATTATTATCATCTTTGTTATAAGTACTGCGCAAAAAGTTCTCATTATTATTTTTCTGTTCCATTTAAAAAAATGAGTTTTTTTATCTACTCCACACTAGAGGTAGAGGTAACACTTACCTAGGAAAAACCATTTCCCTCGGGTTTTAATCATCTTTGAAGATGCTGTAAAAAGAACAAATCTGGATCTCAAAAAGATCCATGTAGTAGGAAACACAGAAGCTGGCAAATAATACCACATTCGAACTGTTGAACGCAAGAGCAAGCCGTAGAAGCGAGCCGTTCTCGTGTGACGAATGTCAATCGTGGCAAAATGTCGGGCGCGCGTTTAAAACATTTTCCGGTTGTGCACTGGTGCCGAAGGGATTAATGACGCAAGTTTCTCAGAGCAACCTCCATTAAAATACCGGTATATCATTTTCTGCTGTTTTAGTAAAAAGCAGAACGTATCACATAACAAAATGAGCTTAACTCAATAATTTGTAAACATTTACTAAAATACCAATTGTCTTTTCGTCTGATAATTTAATAACAAAATAAACTTTTGATATCCTCTATACTTAATTAATATTTAACTCAAACCCACGTGAAGCAGTATATAAAAATAAATCAATGTTATTGTAATCGTTTCGGGATTTGAAAATTATAAAATATGAGTGATATATAAAAGATTTATATTTTACCTTAGCAATATAGATGATTTATGTAAACAGAAGTTACATTCTTGCTTGCCAAATACTTTTTAATATTCACAAACTTTCATAAAAAAATAGTTTATAATAATAATAATAGTAGACATAATCCATAATAATATTATGTTAGCGCCCAACCCTACTCCTTTCGATTTTTCCCTAACCATGAATGATTTCACAATCTTTCTACTGTTATTTGTTCTTGGATCCTTTGCTCTAATAATAAAATGGTTCTTTTGAAACTGATCGACGGTGCAATTAAATAAAATAAATAAAAGGTTTTTAAAATTAATTTTACTTTCTGACAGATTCTTTTACGGTTGTAAATTATTATTATTGTGAGTCGAAAAGATTTCAATTGTTCCAACCTAGAAATCCATTTACATAAAAAAACACGATATTTTATGAAACAAACAAGCTGTATTGTATTTATTTCCCATCTTTCACGTTCAAAGACTGTTTTGCTGAATGCCTGGATTGAAACAAAAAGTGAATTGACTTTTTATTTACGTTTGAAATAACTTCCTTTTAAATTTGAATTTTCAACAGATGTCGCCGAATTTTCGTAAGAAATATGAGAAACGAGACGCAAAAAATATCAATGTTATTTATTCTCTGATACAAAAGGAAGTAAAATAGCATTTGAATGAGACAAAGGATTTGGCGGGTGGGGAATATTAACAAACTTTTAAAACTTACATTTCTTGAGAATGCTCTCGCTGTAACTGGGCCAAAAAAGCAATCAAAGATTTTTTTGATGTGGTTAATCTTCTTTCAATAATCAATATTACAATCAAGTGTAAAGCTTTAGTAAGAAAATTTCAACCCGATAAGTTCAAGACTTGCAAAAAATCGAAGATTCTCGGTAAAAAAAATCTATCCATGACTTCCACATATGTTTTCAATTGCGTTCGAATAGAAATTTGATCACGATTATAAAAATTTAAAAAAAAGAAAAACAAGACGATTTTGAAAAGTTGGGGTAGCAGAGTTGGTCAATGCGTCGCTTTCGGATAGAGTGAAGGTCACGAGTTTGGGTTTCGGTCACAACCGAAATACATTTTTTATTTTCATGTTTTTCAAACATTATTCATATTCAGCCAATAATCAATAAATAAAACATTACAAAATATTTAGTTGTTTTAATTAAATGAATAATATTTAAATTATAAAAATTGATGAACAACCTTATATAAATGTGCTTTTAAAGGTTATTTTTGTCATGTAGATTGGGTTTGTTTGAAATTTCTACTAAGAGATCAATCAATAGCGCTGTACTCGACTGTAAATTTGCAACACTTCGGCGACACTTATCGCTAGATAAGACGATTTTAATTAAATAAATTGTTTCTAAATAGGTTTGTTTTCAAATTTAAAAAATGTTAAGCCTGATAGAAAACAACTGCTCTCGGCGTACTAGCTAAATGTTGCTAACCAATATGTACGTACACATATTACGTTCTTGCGTTGCTTTTCAGCAAGAAGGGGTCACATTATGTAACTTCGTCTCTTGGTCTCTTTTTCGCAAACGAAACTCTCTCACACACAGTGGCATGTACAAATACGTTACACGTCAAAAACATCGAGCAAAAGAATAAACGTAGTTTGGTTTCAAATTTTCATTTTTATTACGCACTTAGTTCATAAATTATATGTTTCAGCCTTTGTTATCTAGTAGCCATTTCTTTATTTACTTCTTCAAAGATAGTGAAAGTTTTAAAAACCAAGAAAACTAATTAATTGTAGGCGTCTAGATTTTTTCAAAGGGGAAGCCAGGTAAAGCTTAAAATCAGGTTCTGAAAATATGAAAATCGAGATTAATTGCATTTCACGGAAAGCATTCTATTCTGTTCCGTTCCGTTCCGCTCGTCTTTGCCAATTTCATCCCTTTTATTTAAATGAGAAGACATAAATCTATATTCCGGAAACATCTCTCATTCTAAAGATATTGTTCTGATTAATGAGGAAGATTTTGAAATAAAGAGCAAAGTTCCTTATCCAAACAAAAGATATCCTTAGGAACAGTCATGTTCTAGTTTCTGGAAACCGATAAACTCTTTTGTGGTTGAATTAAACTTGAGAAACTAAGAATCCTTTTAACTTGTAATCAACATCTCGATACTTCATCCAGTCCCCAGACCATTGCCTGAGAAATTTGTTTTCCTTCTAGTTGTTATTTTTAAGTGGCCGGATATTTTTTTTCCGAAACCGATTTGTAATAAATATTTTTCCGGTTATTTGTTAACAAAAATTATGAGTTTCATATAATAGAATGTCTAACTTTAATAATTTTGGGTAAATTGTAATGCATTTTCTGATTCGTGAAAAAGGACCACATTATTCAAAACTCACTAAAATAGTAAGTTTTCGAAATATTTTAGTTCTTACTTTTGTTTTAAGACGTTTTCATTTTATCAAATATTTTTTCAGTAACAATAATACATTTTTGAAAACGATACCAATGTAACGACTTTTATAATATTTGTTAAACTTAAAACGCTTTTTTTCTCAAAAATATAAATAAAAACCACCATCAAAATCTATAAATTTATTACATTCACAAAAAGTTTCCTGATGTCCGGAATGAGTTTTTTTAACTCCTTGGGAATAATATTAAAAAAATAAAAAATTGGTCGTAAATAATTATAATTATATTATTATGGTTATAATTGGAGCTTACTGGAATAATACATACTTAGAATTGTGTGTATATTTATACACTACTCACAGTCGATTGACAAGTTCAAAACAAGCTATATGCAAGCAATGCACCCGTTTGAATATTGCATATCTCTCAAAATTCACCACGATACCAATTAATAACGAAAATAATGTATTCTTGGATATAAAGTTTACTAACTAAAATAAGAATATTTGAAAATCATACTTTCTAGTCAAAATATTCTTTAAAAAATAGGACAAAGTACTTAGTTCCTTAGATTTTAAAATAAATATGTGAATGGAAAGTTATGAATATAATTTAATGTAATTGAAAAGTGATATCTGTATCGGATAAAAACTACGAAATACACTAATCTCGCTTAATGATTTAACGAATAGTGTTAAATTTTGAAGGTCAGCACCCAAAAATAGACACTTTTTGACTTTCTAGTATAAGCAATACTACAAATGATTCATCTGTTAATTCTATATGGGTAATTATAAAAATTCTTGAGGTTTCCTGTGAGTACAATTATTCAACAGTAATCCTTAAGTTCTTTATGAAAAGAATACTAGAATTTTAAGTAAAACGTTCAGAAATGCCTTTTCTGGTTTCAAAACTGCACCTTTTACTGACATTTCAGTATGTTTTTCATAGAATTTAAAAGATTACAGTTGTAAAATAAGTCATTTTTATAACTACCAATAAAAAAAATCAGATATATCATTTGTAGATTTGCTTGTATTAGAATGCTAGAAAGTAACGTTTAGTGTCATTTTTGAGTGCTGACCCTTAACATGTTTTGATTGCCTTGTTTCCGTACATAGTGCCACAGCTGTAGATCGAAACATCTCTTGGGCGGATACTCGATCCGAACTCCATTGTGATTCCACCGGCGGAGTATCGAAAAGATGGTGATTGAAAGAGAATAATATTAGTGATATGTATCAGTTTCAGAGTTAACGCTGATCCACTCGGAACCGTAATGGAGGAGTGTTTTGTTCAGAGCAATTTGTTATTTGCAGAGGTGAAAAGTGCCGCTCTTATTTCCCGCCATGTTGTGCTTCGTACAATTGCTATCATTCTCGTGTTTGAGAAATTGGAGTAGCCGCTTTATCGCTCGCAATAAACAATGATTATTTTTATTGTTATTGCAATACTAACCCTGTTGTGAGTTGTATAAATTCTATGGCACTTCAGCGAGTAATATTTTATAAAGAAGACGTCAGATAACGAAAAGGAGTTTTTTATTTGCTAATTAAAATTTTACCAAATTTGAACCGAAACTTCGCGGAAGTAAATAAGTTATTTTTAACACCAAACCGGTTCATGTCCTCCTTGGGGAAAATTTTACATTTTTTCCCACCATGATAAGGTACAAATATGAAGAAAACGGTTGGCGTATTCGTAGAATCAAAGTGATGTTCGTTCACAGGCATTTATCAACATTCCATCGAAAAGTTACTAGCAAAACACAACGAAAAATCGGCTTAAAATTTTTGGTAGTAAATGAATTACAATTAAGGTGGAGACTGCCTATAAGGTACATGAGGTACCTCGTATTTTAAAAATAAAATTTTCAACCTAGGATTCCAGGTGAAATCACCCCTATGGTGATTTTATTGCTAACTAGCGTTATAGTCATATCGCTGAGAAATCTGCTGCAACTTCTCTTTCTGCAACATACGTCGTTTATGAGAAAGAGGGTGAAGTTATAATGGAACAATCGGCGATAGGTGTGCCAAGATAAGAAAAATACCTTTTTAGTTATTATGTAAGTCCATCAAAAATCCTTTCAAAGGGTTTCTCATCATTACTATGTAAGCGGTTGTTTGATTCTGGCTAGCTACTGACCTGATGAAGCAGAACCAAGTCCAGATCCGAAGAATTCTCCCTCATCTCCACTGTATCCTCCGCTGATCGGTCCAGGGGGTCCGGGAGGTCCTGGTTTTCCTGCTGGTCCACCTTCACCTGGAAAAAAAACACACAAAATAAGAAATACATTATATTATATTTTATCCAATAATGTTAAAGTGATTGATTTTGGAGTATTGCGCCGTATTATGCATCCTTTTCCTATAAGACAGCCTTTCAGTGTTTATCATCAGGATTAATGTGATGCTGGGCACTGCAATATTGTCTAAAGTGTTGGCTAAAATAAGAGGAATCGCTTTGTACTCCAAAAACCAAACACCATAATAATTTTGGCCATAGGTATCTGAAATCATATCTGGAATATTGATGGTCTGGTGTATGAATCAGCAAAAACTAAACACTCTCAAGAATTTTAGCTGCCCAGGCACCCCCAATATTGGAAATAATGGTAACAAAATAATTCTCTAAGCTTTAAATACACTGGCTGCATAGATCTAGTCACTCAGTTAGCAAACTAATTTCGACTGGGACACTTCAATTTTCCGTTAATAAAAAATAAATAATTGCATGATCGAACTAACAAAAAAATGCTGATTTAAACGAATGTTGCTTATGTTTTGTGTGACTGTTTAGAATAAAAAAAACTGCTTTTATTGCTTCATTTATCAACCAATTTAAATGTTAATACTTGTCCTGAATAGTTTGACCTTTTCCAACTTTTCTCGTAACTTTGTTTGCCATAGTTACCTAATCCTTTTCACTCATACTTTTGTGCGTTTGAAAAAGACTTTTGGTATGAGAAGTTGTTTATAAAAAAATATGCTAAAGCGTTCGGTGCGATAAAAATCAAACTTTTCTGGAAAGTTCTCAAGTTTGTTATCAAGAAAAATATCCGACTCGCTAGATAAAATATTTTGACGACCTGGCGACAATGAAGAAGTCTTCATAAAATAATATGGCGCTGAACATTATGTTCAGTAAAACGTGTAAGAAAATTTAAGTTTTACCAGCCAAATAAAGTCAATAAAAAGACATACTCTTTGTAACACAGAATACGATGGTATGATGTTTATATATCTCAACAATGTTGCATATCTAAGACTACAACTGACATAATATGCTTTTGAAATGAGTTGTTATTCTTTATGTATGTTACTTATTTAGTAAATATTATGAGGTTATTCATAATTTGAATACATATCCTAAGCATTTGCTGAAAAATATTACCAAAAACACTTTCTTAAACCTTTTCGTTTGAATATGAAAAAAATAGTTTGATTTTAATTCCTGATTTCTCATTGACATCACTACTACATCTAAACCAAATACAGTCAGATAATGCTCTCGTGTTTAGTCAAATATCAGTTTCTTTGATATTGACTGTGTTGCCTTAAGTTTCTGAAGAAAGTTGATGTTCGCTGAATTATCCAGTCTGTAAATTTATTTTATGCAATTGTACGTGTGCATACCAATGACATTCGATTTAAATATATTTGAGTATCTTCTGATGACTAAAACATTTTGATAGATGAAATAGTCGAGGACGTCACATGGTGATATTGCATGACATAAATAGCTTCAGTCAAATACACAAGTAAAATAGTGAAGTAAGATTTATCAACAAGAAGATTTATGAATAGAAAAGAAGCATTAATATGGATACCGTATGCGAGCTCTTTAGGAGAATGCACCTATCATGGATCTACATTTTAAAAATAGTTTGTTTTCAATATTTTTTTCATAAGAGCTATTTTTGTTGGTTCAATTATTGTTTTAAAGTTTGACAAAAAACATCTTACGAAAAGTTACAACTCACTTTGAACACTGTTGTTGAAACGAGAGACAGGTTAGGAATGAGAGTTGCAAACCAGGCAACCATCTGTTTTGACGGCGTGAAGTAATTCCTACGTTTAGAGTAGGTATGAAGATATCACGCTAAGAGTGGACTAGGACGGAGGGTGATGGTGTTCTTTTTCTCACTGTCTTTCGAGGAAGGGACAAAGGAACATAAAAAAAAATCTACCTTTTTCTCCTTTGTCAGCGGGTTTTCCGTTAGCACCAGGTAATCCTGGTAACCCATCTAAACCAGAAGGTCCTCTCTCGCCCTTGACTCCATGGGGTCCTTGAGGTCCAAGATGACCCTGAAAGAAAAACACTACTAAAAATATGTACACCTTTTTTATTTTTCTCTCGAAAAACAATTTACACCTGAAAAAATAAAAAGAAATCACCTTCAAACGTTTCTTAGAAATTCTCTCAAGGCTTTATTTTCTGTTTTTTTAAGTCTTGGAAAATATCTGTTTTAATTAAGAATTTAATGACTTTGTTTTCAGTTTTTTTTAATAATACCAATAGGGTGTCAGAATTTAAATATGAAATTTTGATTTACCCATTTAAAAAAAAATAATCAAACAAACTCATGGTTAAATTGATGTTTTTTTATATTAGAAAATGGTAAAGAGTATATTTCGTTCATGAATACATTTGTGGGAAATACACTGAACTGAAGATATTTCAATTTTCATAAATGCCGAAGAGATCTGTTCGAAATGTGGACGCAAATTATAATTATAATTAACCAGATTGCTTGAATAGACTTTTCATACCAAGTCTGAACAAAAAGATGGAGCAATTAAATATGATGGTTTATTTATCTGAGGAAAATGCTTCTTTATTTTTAATTAGGACTTTATTCTGTGAAAAAGCATTAAGATGGAAATTGCTGGTTGAAAGAATATAATATCAAGTGTAGTCTAGTGCTAGTGGGTTTTGGTACTTTCATTGATTGAGAAAGGAGTGTAGAAATAATATATGGGGCAAAAGTGAATAGAAAAAGAAGTCGGGGACGCCCGATGAAGACATGGCACGATGAAGTGAATCAAATACTTGAATTGGGCCATGCGAAGAGCCAGAATAACAAAATAGTATGTATGAGACGATGTATGAATGTGAATGAAACAAAGAGTGTGTGCCAAGACAGAGTTTTATGGCGATCCGTCCTCTCTGCTTACCCTTTCAAAGAAACGACGTGATGATTTGTTAGTCATTAAAACTCAACCAATATGTTGGAATAATATTTTTTTTTAACACTTGTAAGATGTTATTTTTGGTTGCGGAGTAGATTTATTAAAAACTTTAATTAGCTGATTAATTCAAATTATTTTTCGGTTGAAGAGTATTTAGAAAACCTGTTTTCTACTTTATATTAGAACATTAAAAATATGTAGGTATTTACTACCTTTCATTAAAGATTTTTCAGTGAAATTATACTAAATAAATAATTGTAATTTTAAATTCAATAAAATCATACATATATAAATATATATACCCAAAACAAACTTCCACAAAAGCTCTTCAATATTTCATAATAAGGACTGTTCTGTTCTTCTTTTCATTATCTATTAATGAAAAAAAAGTTTTTTCATCAATAAAGCCAAATGGATACCATTGACACATTACGCAAGCTAAGAAAAAAAAATCTTTCACAGAGAAAATGACACAAATATCGTTTATGGGGAAATACTTAAACGAAAGTACGGAATAAATATTTTTTAAAATCTAAAAAAAATAATTTTTTTTTGCATGTTTTGTTAAAAACGATTATTTTATTTAAACCACATCATTTCTATAGTGTCATTTAATTTTTTAAAAAATTGTGACTTTTATTAACCATCCTGCAATAAGTTTATCAAATTCTGAGAAATAGTATATTTTTCAATGGGTAACCGAGTTTTTTAAATTTCGTTTTACCTTTAGGCAGGTTAAATCAAAATAAAATTCATCAAATTTACTTAAAAGGTGTAAAAAATGTATTTTTTAACACATGTAACATGACTTCAAAAAATAATAAAGCACTTAAAATCTGCGGGATTGGGCTGAGCGGGGTTAGAAAATGTCACATATTAAAGTTGATTCAGTATTTTTAAATCTCTAAGGGTCGCTTTTACCAATAAAACCAAAAATAAAGGTTTGATTCTTAGAGGGTTTTAGAGGATTGAAAAAAAGCGCTGTTAGAAAAATTGTTTTTTTTTTTAAGAGGTTGGTTGTTTTCATTAACTTATTGATGTTTCTAATGACATATCTAAAACAATTTTCAAAGCTTAATAAAAAACATCAAACAATATTACAAGACTCAGGCTTGTAGCAATTTAATATGTTTTAGCTCTGCAGAGATAATAGAAACCGTGCATTGATTATTTTGCCACGATGGCCGTTAAGAGTATAGTGAAAAAAAACACCCAATGAAAGGTCAGCATCCAAAATACACACTTTTTGGTTTTCTAATACAAGGAACATTACAAATGATTGATCTGTTAATTATATGCGAGTAGTTGGGCAAATGTCTAAGTGCATACAATAAGTGGTAATAATATATTTTATATTATTACATAATTGTTATAATATAAAATATATTATTACAATTATGTAATAATATATTTAATGAAAATGTAATTATTACTTTTTATAAAACCACAGATTTTATATTAATTTTTATGAGCGATCGGTTTCGCTTAGCTTAAGAATATTCAGGGTACAACATTAAACAAAAATACAAAGTTATTATTTCATTTTCATTAATATGTCAAATCACAAAGTGTTTGCTTTCTACGAAAATAAAATTATCTAACTAACTAACCACGCTTTATCCTCACAGTGGTAGGCAGAGAGGACGGACCGCCATACAACTATTTATTGGCACACACTCCTTGCTTCATTCACGTTCATACATCGTCTCATACATACTCTTCTGTTATTCTGACTCTTCACATGGTTCGATTCAAGTATTTGATTCACTTGATCATCCATTGTCTTCCTCGGACGTCCCCGACTTCTTCTTTCATTCGCTTTGGTATCATATATTATTTTCACACTCCTTTCTCAATCAATGGAAGTATCTGTTTCAATGAAAGTACCAAAACTATCCATGCAAATGCTTTTTCACAGAATAAAGTCGTAATATTAGGTAAACGTTTGAAAATGGCTACGCTGGTTTTCAAATTTCACCTTTTACTGACGTTTTAGTATGTTTTTCATAGAATTTGAAAGATTACAGCTTAAATGTTTAATTCATTGGAAACCTTAGACATTTTTCATACTGCCCATCTAGAATTAACAAATTATTCATATGCTGTAATATATTTATTAGAATTCTACACCAAAATTGGCGCTAATGGGTGGTGAAGCTTAAGATGAAAAATTAAAGTAAACGAATTGTGCATTTATTTTATTTGTACTTACTGGCCGACGGAAAAAGTTTTAGATAATTTTCACGGAAAAGCGATTAATTTCCTTTGAGACTTTCAACTCCATTGGATCGTTAAATTCTATTTATGGGGTCTTAGATTAAAACTGAGGAGTCCAACAATACTTATTTGAATTACCGTCGGGGGCTTTCCAGTGATTTATTCAAGAATTCAAAGTGATGAATTAATTACAGAGGCGTGTTTATTGTCTTTGTATTGAATTTACAATCGCAAATCAAATTACGCAATTCTTTGTGCTTTATGGCCTGGCTCCATTCAATTCAATTTATTGACAGTTTTTTTTGTCTTTTGATATTTCACTGAGCTTACTGGAATATTTATGATTAAAAATTACGAACGGGAAAAACGAAATCATTAATTGTAATTAATAATAATTACAATGTGGTTCCTATAAACTTTACCAAAAATCCAAAATCAGTTTCGATGAATTTTTGAAGAATTTCGGTGAGCTTAGGCGTAGTGACATTTGCAAACCTTTTCACTCAGTAATTTTTATAAAAAAAGTTGTAATTCTATTTTATTGTCGAATAAGACATGTCAATATTTTACATTCATTCAATAAAAAAGTGTGTTGAATTTCTGACGACGCCGGATAGTAAATACAATATTACAAAATAAAAAAATAAAAACCAAAATTAATATTTTTTCACTGATACACAATGGCATACCGCTGTACTTAGAGGATCTGAGGACATTACATATTTCTATTATTTATAATATTATTGGTTATAATATGGTATAATCGTTCTTAATTTTATAAAACCCTTTTGCGGACTATTGTTATACGTTATACATAAATAATCAAAATAGAACAGTGATCTTTACAAAATACATGAACATACCCTTTCTCCTTTTGGTCCTTTGCCTCCGAGGTCCCCTCGCTCGCCCTTATGCCCCGTGAAGCCCCTCTCCCCCAGCGGCCCTGGCCCTCCTTGCAGGCCAGGCTCCCCTTTGGGCCCTGGCGTGCCGGGGCGCCCCACTCCAGAGCCAAAACCGGTGCCGAATACGGATTCCTGGAAATATACAGATTTTTAAGTATTGCGCTCAAAACTTTTAAGGTGGTTGAGCTTTGATTTTTGAAGCACAATGGATTGGTGGAATGAGAATAATAATGATTATTGATGGTGATTACGGTAGTATCCTTGGTTGGAAAAGAGAATTAGGGATTGTCTACCAAAGATGACTTGAAAATAACTGCTAGCCTCGGATAGAAAGATAGAACCGCCAAGATAGAAAAAAGAAAAAAATTGAGTTAGGTTTATGTCCGAAACTGAACGTCCAAAGGCTAATAAAAAGATGAATAACAAAATGTTTTTATATTGAATATTTTAATAATTACCGCGATATATGTAATGTGAAAATATACGTGAAGATTGGTTTTTGTTGCCACTAGATAAATTGAACGCCAAAATTTTAATTAATCCAATTCATTCCAATCTAAATAAACACAACAATTTTTATGTAATTCATATTGACTACACCAGTATTTTTTAAACACATAAAACAATAGGAAGGCTATATTTTTTCCGTATATAAATTCTGCTTTGTTGTTTTATATGAAACGCGTTCGTGGTTTTATATTTATTTCGTCAAATTAATGAGTTTTTAAGCACAGTCAATTTGTATTAATTTATGAAAAACACTCAATTACTTTGTTTTGTATTTTAATTACCTACGTCACACTTTTTATTATTCAACGGAAAACTTTTTATTTTATACTTGTTCGTTTATTAAAGTATTCTTTAATAAAGGAACTGATTAATTAATTCACTTTATCGACACTTTTATTAAAATGTTTTGCTCCTTGAATTATGTTTCCTTCAGAAAGGATTTATTTTAATTAAAAGTTTCAATATTTAGCTAACTTTCATAAAAAAATACCTGTTTGATTTTGTTTTACATCACAACTTTTAAATTAACTTCTTGATCGGACACTGAATTATTTTTTAACTGTTATAATTAAAAGGGTATGTTTATTTATTTAATTTTTGGTTTTTAATAATAAAATCGCTTAGAAAATTTAATAGATACCATTCACAATAGATTTCATTTATTTAATTGCTGGTCTACAAAAAAATTATAACAATAAATTAAAAATGTTTTTTTTTTTTATGAAACACTAACAAAATATAACATCATCGTTTCTAGGTAAAAATGTGTATTATTCTATTTTATATACGTAAAACAATGTCTAAGAAATACTGTACGTATTTTGCAACCGTAACGTGAAATAAAGTTCCCATTAAGGATTATGGAAAGACAATTAAAATTCGTATCTGGTTCTGCGTTCACAATTAAGTCAGTAAATTGTTCATTATAAAATTCTAACCGTCTTAAATTCATCCGATAAATAAATTTCATGTCTGCAAAGGCGCTTTCATTGGTCGTGATTAAATGGAGTAAATACAGAGAGTCTGAAAGTTACTTTGAAAAGGCGCTAGTGTGACAAGTCGGCCAGACTTGTAAAGCTTTCTGCCGCATTTCTCAATCACGTCTTCAAAAGCTTTTCACCATACAGACTTAACCTAACTTAATCTTTATCGAAAAGAAAATACTTAAATGTCGACGTAGCTTCATACGGTGAACTCGGAACAGATACACATTGTTAATAGAGTTCAATTATTTTATGTTATTTGGTTTAATGATAATTATTATTATAAACATTCTAAAAATGGTTGGTTGAAATTGAAATAATGTGTTTTTGTGTAAAATATAAAAGTAAGGGAATTTCAACATTGAACAATTGTGTGCTTCGTAGATAAGAAAACAAACAAAGTGAATACATACTTACTACGACCTTAAAACCCTGTTAAATGTTGTCACCTATATAATTTATGTTCTCTTTTGTAATTGTGAAAGTTAACTAGTTTGAGAGTAAGTACCTCAAAAACCGTGGTCGATTGCAAACACACTTAGGATGATCCAATCTTAATCGAAATGAAACAAAAAAACGTATCTATCAGCTGTCTTTGTGCGGTATTGCCAATTGGCACTTGGAAGATAAAAGTTTTGGTAGCTGTGAACCTGTTATTCCGCCCCGGAGCCGAAGCTATTATACGAACGGGAACTGAAACTGCTACAGGAGCGGTAACGGATTGCCATGTACGTAATTAAATTCCCGATGAATCGCTTTTATGCTATCCGGATCGAAGGCTACTGCCCTGATTGACACTTTTCATCCATATTGGTCGGTGCTACAGGCGAGCATATTGGTTTTCGTTGGATTCGGTGAACATTTCCGCGTCAGGAATGCATGTTTGTAGATTGAACCATTTTTTACACCAATTTCAGATCGAATCAAGTATTTTTTACAAGTCTAGATTTTGCGTGTATTCAAAATGTTTACGCGCTTCAAATACAAAATACAACTCGTTAAAAAAATACAAATACCCACCTTTTATTTGCTGTTTCATCAAATATATTCTCAAGAACACTAAAGGTTTGCAAATAAATGTCGAAATATTATATTAATAGAGAGAATTTCAAGTTAAGCAAAATAATTTAACCGGGCTGTTGTATTATTTAATTGGTTTTATTTGTTGTTTATTTTGTCGATGTATTTTTTTGTTATATTTTAGAATAAATATATATTTTTAATTATAAGAAATTTAAGGCAGTTGCCGAAACAGTTTTATACATAAAAAAACGGTTACTTAAAATTATTATTTTGTTAACTGCCCTCTTCTGTATAAAGAAGAAAGAATGTAGACATTTTAGTGGTTAGTTCGAACCGTTACTTTTGATGAGATATAGTTACTTTCTCTTTTCTAAAACATTTTGAGTTGCCTAATTGCTGAATGGTGGTTGTAAAGTGTCCATTAGGGACTTGACTGTTTAGATTGGCGAATCTGCCATCTTAATCTCAACATTTAACAACACAAGAAGCATCTTAAATTAAAAATTATGTAAAGCGGTTTTTGTCTCTTTGAATTTTATTTTTTTACATGGCGTATTATAATTATTGGTGCACCAAAAACTATATTATTACATAAAAAGTTCAATTTAAAAAAAAAACACATTCTTTTAGTAAGATATATTTTAGTCAGTGAAACAGCCAAAGGCGTTGACACCAGAAGATATGAAGTAGTATCAATTTATTATTATTATATTTTATTTTTCTTTTATTCAATGTTATTTTAATAATATTTTAGGACCGACTGTCTTTGAATTATAATCGTAATCTTTATTTTTAAGTCAATATTTAATTCTAGAACTTAGGGGACTTAAGGAACTTCACAATCAGTGATTTTCATTATTTTTAATGCTGCAGAACTGTTGCTAATTTGATTGAATTTTACACATTTAAAATAAAAGTAATATTAAATTCTCTTTCATATATATTGTTTAACAAAACATAAAATCCCTTCTCATGGAATCTCTGTTCATATAAATTATAGGAGCCACATTTACTTACCAGTGAAGACGCCACTTTCAGTAATAGAAACTGTTGTAAATATCACAAAAAACCTATAAAAATAAGTTGTCATTGTTTTTTATGAGTATTACATTTGCAACATCTCCATTCCGAAGTGGTTTCATGATTTACTAACCTTAAATATCCCTCTAGGTTTCCAACTTGGCTAGAGAAATACGACGGCGTGAAAATGAGAAAAATATTGTGAATATTACATTTTAAATACATTCTAAAAGCTTTTTCATGTAACTTCCCAATCACGTCAGGTAAACGAAGTCACTGCAGCAAAAGCTCTAGACTTAATGAAAAATCAATACCTCAATCATTAGACTCCAGCGTCTTCCCAAGTGTTTCACGTTTTTCGAGTAATGCCGCGCTGTCAAATTCAGCCCAGCCATTTTCCCCAAAAATTGATAATATATTGAATTATCAGACTTCTTGGAATCTGAATAAAACCCAATACCAATTCACCAAATCGCACAATACGTTTGATTTTCTGATTGATGATATCACGATCTAAATTAAATTAACTCCAGCATGGCGCAGATTTTGTCAATTGTTCTCGTATGATAAAAAAATGCTGACGAAATTCATGTTGAGAATGCTTCCCGTTTTTTGAGATTGCTATCCTTTTCTCTCTTTGAACACGTACATTCGTATTATATACGTTATCCGCAAATCTAGAAACGAGAATGATTTTTTGCTTGTAATATTGCCTGTTTTACCGTAATATTATACTCAATTCAAAATTTTGTCTCGAAGTAATCTTTTTGTGATTAGGAGAAGAAGAAATTGTTGCGGGTTTGTGTTTTTGGTAACAGATTTAATGTTGGGGAGAGGACACAGAATGAAACTCACAGATATTAAACATGAGGATTCCTAAAACAATAAAAGTTAAAAAGAAACCTACCGTCTCTGATTTACTACCATGAACATTCGTGTAGGAGAGGGTGGTAAATTCGGATATTTTTTAAAAATATTTTTGTTTCTCATAGTGGATGTATATTTCACATAATAATTTGCTTTTATGGAACTTAAAAGAGTTTTACAACTACGCATAAAATCTATTTTCCATAGCGATTCGATCAAGGTAAATTATTTATTAAAATAAAATGTAAGAAATGTACCGTTGGACGTATCCTACCTAGGAAGCACATTGCCACTAGAGGGGGAACTTTTTTTCATGTTGTTTTGTTGACGAAAAATAGTAATACATGTTGATAATAATAAAGATTATGGGAAGAGGAAGGTTTGAAAGTACCTCGTTGTTCACCAAATTTGGCCACCAAACATGGCTTAAGCCTTTTAAAGCAATGCTGATAGTACCTATTTACCACTCTGATGGATGAGATTACATCTATTTCTGGGTAATAAAACTTATATTTTGCAACTCAGAAACTTTACTTCATACTCAGTCAAGTTGAATATTCTCCACAAGGGATGAATTCATGTGGCGCATGAAGTCATTTTTACTTAAATGTTATCTTAATTCCAATAAAGTTTTCAGAGATTTCATCTGTTTCTGGGTAATAAAACTTATATTTTGCAACTCAGAAATTTTACTTCATACTCAGTCATGTTGAATATTCTCCACAAGGGATGGATTCATGTGGCGCATGAAGTCATTTTTTACTTAAATGTTATCTGAATTCCAATATTTTTTTTTAAAAGTTTTGATGAGAACGGATAATTACGATTTTTTTCAATACAAAAGGCAATTTTGCATAATTTTTTCATTTATATTTTATATTGTTATTTGTTATTAAAAAAACGATAGTGAAATGTATTGCTTTTTTTAAATTTTACAAACATTTCTTAGTGTTTCCCGAGGACAGATAAATATAATTTCACAATTAAATATATTTTTTCCATTATAATATTGTCGATTTATTAAGATAATTACAAATACTGAATGTTCCACAGGGTGGAAAGTGCCCCCCTCTCACCAAGTATGTGCGTATTCATTGATACGATATATTTATAAAAGTTCTTTCTTAATTTAAACAACAAAGAAAATTCTATGGTTTGTTAATGAATTTGTTGAAAAATAGTAGTATGCACGTCGTACAAAGTTTATCTTAATATTTCACAATACCAGATACTGTATAATAATATAAACAATTATTGGTTGTGATCGAAAAATAAGTATTGCCTAACCTACTTTGCCGGGCGCGCAGTTGTAAGTCACATGACCGGGCGCGCGCCGCACTGAGTGCGGCATCTCAAAATTACATTTTTTTCATCAAAATTTTTGTCATCTATACCTACGTAAAAAGTGATTATTCCAGAAGGATAAAGTTATTCTTTATCGCTTTATATATATTTCAATAGTCCTAAAATCCAACGTTGGGAATGATATTATATGAAAAGGAAAAAATACCACATTTGATTCTCATCAAAACTACGGGAATGCAACAATATCAAATGTTTTTAAAAATATATTATCATTTTTTTTTAAATGCATCCATCTCAGTAGCAGTATCATTAGCTGCTTGTTCAAGACCTGGGATTTAAAAAAAATATTCTTAGCTCTCACCCGCGCCTGTGATGCTACTGGTTTGCTGCACTTTCTAATAAGATTTTAACTGACTGGTGACGGTGAGATGAGTGCAGATAGTGTGCATAGAGCGGAAATATAATGAACAGGGATTACCTAGACATTTCGTCCATTGCTTCTCCTCAAAAATGCAAAAAAAGGCGGACTTGCCGCTCGGCGGTAGGTTAAATAAACATGTTGCGTGTACACTATAAGTAAATTATTGTAATATACAATGCTTCCAAAAACATTTCACAAAAAAGTATCAGATCATCATAATAATAATATGACACTTCAGAATAATTATTATGCACATCAATGATATCAGCTAGGGACGCAGTCTCGTATTAAACAAAAAGTTTATTGCAGTCTATAAGTCACTGAAGTTTTAATATAATTTAATTATTTTTTCTCAGAAGAAAGGTAGTTTAAGAGGATTAATATTCCTCAGTGAATAAAAACGGTTATATTTCTTACCCAATAATTAAAAAACTTTTTGTATAATATAATTTTGGTTCCATCTGTTATTGTTATTGAATACAATTATTTAAGAAAGTTTGGTTTCTTGGAAAGCGTACAAAATCCAAAGATGAATAAACTTTTAAAGGCAATTGAAACTTAGTCATGAAGTGCCGAGAAAGCTGATGAAAATACCAGCAGAATATTGTTTTTAAAGTATTATTTAAATTGTGTAATCTTAGTGCTTAAACAGCCACATACAATTGTCCCTGTAAATCGAACATAATATAAAAGTTCTTTTGTTTTAGTGAAGCATTATTGTAGAAGATAGAGTTTTTATATTTAAATCAAACGAAAAAGGAAACACAACTTAATTTAATATAAAAACTAATTACAATATTATTTTTTTTAAGCATACATATTTATAAAAAATATCGTGTTATGGATGATTTAAAAAAACCTTAATTAAAAAATGATCTAATAAAATACTCATTATGAAAGATTGAATAAAATCACACAAAATCAACAAGTAAAATACGTAAGTATTAAATTAACAGTTTCGGTTATGAGCAATGGGCTTCGTGACGTTTACTTTTGCTTTCTGCCAATAAAATCAAAACTCATATTTCACATAGACGCAAAAGCGCCCTTAATTCTTTGTGCTATTCCATCAAATGGGAGTTTATTGTGCCTAGTCACGGGTCATTAATTTCCTAACAGTTCATGATTACTCATATTCCAGTTCGTGGTAGACCTACCCTCTGCAGGTAGCGAAATTGCGAACTTGATTTATTTTGCGAATGAACTCAGTTACTATGAATCAAACACGGATACTTCACTTTATAGCAAGACCTTTTATACTACTCGAAAAACATTCCTCGTTTATTCCATTCGCATACTTTTTATTAGAAATCACCTCTCAAATGTACGCATCGGTAATATAATTATATCAATATCGAATAATAGAGTAAGTAGGTTCTATTCAAAAATATAAATTTAACAAACTAAACCATTAGGTAATTTCTCCGCAGGGATAGACAGATAAGATGATATGCCACGCAGCTGTGTCTTGGCACATACACCTGGCTTCTTTCATATCCAAACATCGTCTACTACTAACATACTAATTTGTTATTCCGACTCCTGGTATGACTCGACTGAAGCGCTATATTCACTTAAACGCAATGTTTTCCTGTGATTTCCCCGACACCCCTTTCTTTGTACATCCGCTCTATATCTCCAAACCATCTTAATATTTAAAAAAAAATATCGTTTCTTACGCCTAAATATCCTTTCAGTCTTCTCGAATATCATCATTATTTTACGATGGTATATGATTTTACCACACATCCGCTTTAGGGATCTCATTTCTTCATAACCCGACTCAAGTATTTAATTGACTTGATCGTTCCATGTCTTCTTGTGGTCGTCCTCAATAAATAATTACCATTGAAAAGCCATAAACTTTCCACGGTAATTTATTTTAAAGTAATATTTATTAACTTTGTATAAAGAGAACGATTTATTTGAAAAATGTTTACAAAGCTGACGAAGTTGATAAAATTAACTTCTAACAGGATCGTGTTGTTTTTGGATGAAATAAAATTACTAAACGAAAAAAATATTTGATCAACTTAGAACAAAATTAATTTGCATTCCATAAACGAAGCATTTGAGCTGTGATGAATGTTTTTTCATTTCAGATAGAAAAACAGCCGCGTATTATCAGATTTTCCTCGGATGAAGTATTTCTCCCTCAAGCGGCCGTCAGAAAACAATTTATCACTTTAAAGGCGGTGTTTGTATTGACGACTGGGAAGCAACTCACCGCCAATGGCAAATATCTTCAAAATGGCATATCAAAAGTTCTCTATTCTTTCATATTTTATTTTTTGATAATAGATGTTTTACAATACCTACACTCAAATCTTTGTAAGGTGATTGAGGTGATTTTTCACAAAAACGGCGCTATACAAATTATCCAAATACTATTAATATTATTATTCACTTCTAAAGAAGAGATATACATATTCATTTGTAAGTCATTTACAAAGATGTAATCCAATGCAATCTGTTCTATCATATTTTATTTTTGTGTATTTTACAAAACTCGCTATTAAATCCTACATACTCGTACATGATTCACATAGACGACAACTATTGCAGATATATTTAAGAACCAGGTGTAAGGGAACAATACCAGTAGGTATTTAAGAGTTTTTAGGTCTAGCGTTATATGAATCAGCCTAATTAATTTCCATAAAATTAATACCACTGGTTGAAAGTTATGATACGCCGAACCAAATCGTATAGTTTTCTAAAGTAGGAGTACCGTAATTTAATATTAAAAAATAACTAGATAAATAATTACACGCTTTAGCAAATAAAACGTAGCACTAACAACATTCCTTGCCATAGACTTAGAAACAATGATTTGCTGTTTCCCAATTATCACTCTAATAATTATGGGTATCATTCTCCACTGTCCAGAATGTCGAGACTTGTTAACTCAAACCATGATCTTGAAATTTTTGGCACCAGTCTAAATGATTTTTGTCATTCTCTACGACTCTACCAAAACCTTGTTCAGGCTTCAACTTGAATGTTCTTTCAAATGTATATTTTTGTCATTGCTTCATAATGTCTGTGCTATTTATCTTTGTTGCTCTTTCTTTCCTATTTCTTGTTATCTTATTTTTGTAATTGAACAATGGTGCGATGGTATATAAATTTAAAAAATAACTCTGGAGACAAATTTTAAATGTATTTCCGGTTGCCAGGTATACAATATTTTATAAGTTGCGAAGTTAGTGTCGAGGAATAATATCTTTGACAAATAATTCGATAATTCATTAGTATTCAAAGGGATAAAATATTTTTTGCATTTTTAAAACCTTTTTTTCGACATTTTTTTAAAACCACATGCGAAATTTTTGTCTAAGGTGAAAGTAATGTTGAGCATATTTGTGATTGAAAAGAAACGTAATGAATCAATGTAGAATGAAGTGTTGATAGAAGCAAAAAAATCATGTTGAAGATGAAAAAAGCTTTTGCATTAGCAATCACAAAAATAATGGTTTCTAGTCAAATAAGTAAATAAATGAATTCCACCAGTCGGTCTGATGTATTTATTTTTATTTGTATGTAGATTGCAAATTGATAAAGTTTATGAGGCAGAAAGGAATAGGGGAGGTAAACACAAAACGAGAGAGGGAGGCTAAGTGGTACGTGTAATAGTCAAGTCCAATTCATAAAAATGGTTTAAATTGTTCCAACCAATGTTTCCATTCTGAGCGGTAGCTTCTCAAAATAACGACAAAAATAATAGCTCTGATCTGAACGATGCATGTAGGAATAATAATATCTTTGTGCGCAAGGAAAAACGGAATAAGTCACAAAAATCAAAATTTGAGTTTAGCATGCAGTATTGTTCCTTAGATACGAGTACATATCTTCAAAGGAAAAATGAGATGTGTCAGAAAATAAAATAATTTACTATTATTTTTTAAAAAGGACACGAGAGCGTTTTGTCTTGGCTCTCCTGAACATTTGCGTTTACTGACCCTTTCCATTCTTCCTTGCGCATATAGATATATTTATATCAATATGTGACAAAACTTCTCAATTTAACGTTTATATGAACACTGTGGTTTTTTTACACGCATCTTTAAAATGGATGGTTCTTCTTTACGTACCCTCTCAAAATGTCAATAAAATATATAAAAGTTGTTTGTCAGTTTTGTAAAATTAAAGACCAAAGTGGCAGAAATCCATGTGGAAAGCGAAAGGATATTCCCGAAATTCCAATTTCCGAATCCAGTGGCTATTAAACACATTTTTAACAATTTGAATGTAATTGACACAACTTGTAATGTGATATTTTCGAACCGACCCAATTTCCATTCAACCCATCCTAAAGGGCATTTATCAGCTAAAAGGTCTCTTAGTTCCGGACATGTTGAATTCTTTAAATGTACCTTTTTATTCAAATTTCCGGCACGTGATAACGGATAGAACTCGACACATTCCCCCGGACTCATTAAAGCAAACATAATTTGCCTACAAAGAAACCGGCGTTCAATCAATATAATGTTCTGCTTAATTTTGATTATTTCATGTTCTTCTCCAGAAAATAATATAACCTGAATTAATACACTTAAAACACATTTAATATTTTATGTACGTAATTAGATAAGTAGATACTCATGATAACAAAATTAAGTACATTGCTTGAGTACGTACCAGAAAATAATTTGTTGAGAATTAATATTTCATGTTGGAAAAAACCTACCGAGAAAATCATTTCGCAGAAATAATATATTGAAAATCTTTTGAACCGATCGTGATGATCGTCTATAGATTTATGACCATTATAAAATTTTGCTAAGAGTTTTATCATGTTCACAGCTCAATTTTTTTAAATTGAATTTCTAGAAGTTATTAAAAATGTAGAAAGGTGCATTTTGATGATGTATAAAATCGATTTGCGGTTGAATGAAACACTTGAACACTCAATATTCCCAGATCGATGGTGCAAAAAAATATATATCGACTGTGTTTAGGTCAACGGCATTATTCCACATTTTTTTGCAAGTTAACTTAAGGCCTAGTGATTTAAGCCACTGTCACATTTTACACAGTCACAAATCGATGATTAGCGCCATTATGATTTTTTATCGTTACCACTTCAAATAATCGCCCCTGTTAACCACCGATTCTCGCCCTGTTTTAGCATTGCTCAAATCGCATGACCGTTTTGTCATCACTAAGGTCTCAATTTCCTTGCAAAAAGATGAAGAACAACATTTTTGACCTAAACATAGTTGAGATATTTTACTAATGAATATCCAGATAGTAAAACAAGAGTGTCATTACTCATTATTTTAATCGAAATATTCTTACTGAACGCAGATATACATAAATTAAATGCAATTTTCAAATATAAATTTAAAAACCATTAATTTTCTAAATGAGTACCTACCAACCGACCAAAACTAATACAGTCCAAAAATATGGTCGTTAGTCTTGAAGATAAGTAACTGTTTACACAGTTATTTCATTGAACTTTTTTAAATTTATCAAATAGTTTTTCCATGATAAAAGATATCCCGAAAGGTCTTTTTTGAAAAGAAATACAAACATCCCGGGTTACGAATAACTTGAAAATATTTGAAAAACTACCACTGCGGAAAATATTGCTTGTGCAATGATGGTGGACTTGGCTAGCAGAGAAATTGAACCTACGTCGCCCGGGTGGGAATCTGACAGGTTTGTCCACTCAGCTACTAATCGGTCATTATTTTAAAAAATGATAGAAAATATTGAAAATGAATTGGTCTTTAATCAAAAAAAAAAAAATCGGTACGTCCGGTCATCTTTATCCAAATGGTATTCTTTGGTACCTGAGTGATTCTTGACTATCGGAGAATCTAAATCTATGTTAATGTGATTGACGCTATCTATTAATATTCATGTAAATAAAGTGATTAGCATAAAATAATAGTGCTTCACTTAATAATGTTCTAAATATAACAAAAAATTATTACAATCCATAAAATACTGCATTAAAATAAAAATTAATAAGAAAATTGTTGGTTGAATTTAGCTATTTAACGTATATTTTGTTCTTCTAAAATGTTTGTTTTAGTAACACAAGATTTTAAGTAATGTCTTGACACAAAACACACAACAGAAAGTTGAAGAAACCCATATTAATTTTAAAACTAAATAGTTTATACCATTCCAAAAAAACGCTCGGGCCATAGAATATGTATTTGAGTCTATATTCACATTTTAAGCATTTCTAAATAATTATGAACAAAATTTAAAAAACACCTAAGTAACAATATTATCGAGCGCTGAGAGTGTTGGGCTTTGAAATTTTGATATTTAATTCTTGCAATTCTGTAGGGTGGAAGTGGGTTAGAGTTTGCAGGTGGTGTTCAGTGTTATTATTAACTAAGCATTTTCATGAAAATAAAATCGACTGACCATTCTATTACTATGCAAAGGAAGAACTATGATCTAGGAGAGAAGTGTGAACCCGACGTGGTAATATATATCCGTGCGGTTTCTGGAAGCACCGTTGAAAGTACGACACATAATGCGATCATGGAAAAGGGAAACACATTGGCATTTGTATGGAAGAACACAAGAGACCGGAAAATACCTGTCATTGGCAAATGTCACGGCAACATTTATATTATGAGAAACATTTACTTTTGCTTTTGTTGCGACTCTAGGAAACTTCTCACAGCAAGTCTCTGAAAGATCTGACAGAATTTTAGGTTAAATCCACCCCCACGTAAAAATGACAAAGCACAAAGAAATATCGTAGAAATATCGAAAATAATTTAATGAACCCTTTGAAGTTGGGCGCTACAAAATAATATATATATATAGCCTATTGAAGAAAATGCGTTGATTTCATACATAAGAAAATTCTTACTTGTATTTCGTGGAGCCGCCTTCGGAAATCACTTTTCTCTAGGTACATGCAAAACGTTATGGATAAACGTATTTTTGTGTTAGGATTGTGGACATTTCACTTATCAGATATATCAAAAATGCGAAAGACAAATATGTGTTTTTTGTAGTTTCTCTCTTTACATTTTAAGGAATGTCTTTATCGTCTATTGTATGTAGTCATATCGTGCGTGGAGAATTTTGTATTTTACTTGTAAAGAGATTTTTTTTCTTTCAAGTATAGTTTGAAGGGGATATACAAAATATTTGTTACATAAATAGTCAATTTTTTTTTGCTATTTATTTGAAAGCATTTATTGGTGGTATTCTTGATTTATAACAAGAAACCGTTTATGGAAGAAATATCAAATATTAAATTATTGCTGTAATGAAGTCGTTATTGACGTCCCTAATTGGGTAATCAAATTTAGTAGATGTATTTTTTTATTACCAATAGTTCGTTTTTATTAATCTTAGCAAGTTGCGGCATGGACAAATTGCAGAAATCTGGAGGCAGCAAGAATATTGCATTCCTGATTAAAGGTAAATATTGTAAGGCCAAAATAAGTGGGGAAAGAGATGAGATGGGAAATACCTAATTATTTAGATCTGATGACTAAACACTGCGGTGCCCTTTTAATAGGGCAATACTGAGAGGATATAATACTCCGTCAAAGCGATTACGTTGTTGAACGTTACACAAAGCTGATACTGGTTTTGTGAATGACTGAAAATATGCATAACTATTTTTTATAATAACTGATAAGTCTGCTCTGTGATGCAGTAATCAAAAAGTTAAATACGTGTTTATCAAAGCCTTCGGATAGATTACTAGTAGGAAACACTTTGTTTTTTAGAGTAGGAAATAAGCGTGCAAAATATTGAATTAAAATTGTATGTTAAATATGTTATTATCAATTCAATTTCCTGGCGGGTTATATCTTTTAAGTCCTCCTCGTTTATCCGAAAGCTCCCGATTTCATACACCCGTTATAATGAGATTCTAATACTTTAATGAGAAAACGAATTATTAGATTTCGCTTTAGGAAGCTTGGCCAGCCACCTGAATGACCCAACTATGATAGTTGGGTAAGCACCTAGTTTATGGATTTGAAAAGTGGAGTAAGTATTCCTTGGGCATTTATATACCATAATTCGTAATACCGTCGCTGGAAAGGCAAAAGGGTTTAAGCGACATTTTGGTCAGAAATGAGTTAAATATGCAGTTTTGATCAGTTATTTTTTTCGCATCGAATACTCTGACCTTTCGTTTGATTCTGAAGACTTTTGTGGCCCTTCAGCCATCTAAAATATATTTACCACTTGGGAGAAGGTTTTACTGAAGCGACACAAGTTTGAGACTTTTTGTCGTTTCAGTTAACTTTAAAAAAAAATCCAACCAGGTACTTATGACTTTATTTAAAGAAAAATAAACATTTTAAAGGACTGATTTTGATGTAAACATCCCAATATGGTGCTTCAGTTTTTTTTGCCTTTCCGGCGACGATATTTTTATTGTTATTGCTTCATTATGTATGTGCTGTTTTTTCTCTGTTGTTCTATTATTCCCCTTTCGTGTTATTTTTTTTTTTGTAATTGGATAATAGTCCGTTAGTATATATAGTATTTGCAGTTGTGAAAGGAAGATACCTAAACCTTTCCTTAGTGGCTGACTTAATATTACATTTTCAATGCATAATTAATATTTATAACAACGGATTAGTCCGTTCTACGATGCTGGAGTCAAATAAAGTGAAGGTTAAATACATTTCCATTTATGTAGTATGCAAAAGGAAATTAACTTCACTTCAATTTAAAATATTTTTTAAATGTGCTTAAAAAATAAAGAAGTGCCCTCTTATTAAAAACATAATTTAATAAATTGTGCCATATAACCGTTATATAAGTGTTATAAATTTATTTCGGATGTCAAGGGAAATTGATACTTCACCCCAATGTATAGGGATGTAAAAATACCGATTCACTTAATAAATTATCATAGTAATATATTCATATTTAAAATTCAGAACCAACAAGTTTTATTTAATTAATAATCTTAATTCTTAAAATGGCCAATTTTTGACTTTTTAGATGTATTTCTCAATGTTGTGTGACATAGAGCATTATTTTATTTGGATTCTTAACTTATTATTTACCTATAATTTTATATGTTAGAGCACTAAAAAATGGCGTCAATTAATAAAAAAATAAGTATTTGAATTGAATATTCAAATTAAGTTTGTGCTTAAATACACAGATGGTTGCCAATGTCGGAAGGAAATTCAAAAAGGTTTCCATATGAAATATGGTTAATGCGTTACTCACGGATAGAGTAAAGTTTCGATCCTCGGTCACAACTTAATATATTGATTTTCTGTATATTTTTCCATTTCATATAATTGATATTATATCAATAACTAATAAAATATTTTACATAACCCGGAGGAAAAAAGTAAGAAAAAAGCTGTGTAAATAAAAGTGCGTTGTAAACCGTTTAGCTTTATATTAATTTCATCGGGCTCGATACATGAAGCTTGGTATTTGTACAAACTAACGAATTTGATTAATTTTGTAGGGTTGTGGATGAAAATTAAGCATGTCATACTCTACTAGTTAACTAAATTAAATACGAATAAATAATTTGAATATAAATTTAAAGTAGAATATCCCACGATTGTAAACTACCGAAAACATACACTCGTAGATATGCCTACCCAACTTTTAATATTTATTTGTGTGGATGAACTACCTTTGAAAAAAAAATAGTTTTCTTGCTTTTATTGTAAAACAAATAATTCTGTGTATTACTAAACCTCTACAATGATTTTACTTCTCTCTCAATTTTCTTCCCATTTATTTCCCCAATACCCAAATCTTAAAAAATACATGTATTCGTAATTTTTTTATTAAATTACCCCTGAAAATCAAGAGATGTAATTCGACTTTCTATCACCCATTTCAAATATAAAATGATGTCTGCTAAAATACATTAAAGGTAAGTAATTTATTATTTGTAGGGATTTGAAAAGATTTTTTTTTTAATTTCATGTTTTTTAGTACATATCCGTCAGTTTCGAATTTGAAAAGTTCACACTCATACGTAGGTAAGTACGTACTCACAAAAGATTTTTTTATAGTTATAAAGCATAAACCATTAAAAAATGTTATCTCGACAAACAAATAAATAAATCTCATTAACCCGGGTTTTAGAACCCGTGGAAATAATTAACGGATATCGGATGGCAGATTCATTAATTTATTATAAAATATTTGTGATATTGTAACGTCAATAGATTTTTTACACCTTCTATTATATAGAAAGTGTAAAAGTGTTTTGTATATATATATATATATATACCAGTTGGCACACTCAAAAAATATTTCCACCGCTAGTAGTATTTCTAATAAATAAAAATCTTAACACAACATTTCAATACAATAAGGAATTTGAGTCATTTTATTTATTTTGTTTTATCAATATCCATTTTCAAAATTGAACACCATATTTTTTTTCAATGTTCGTTTTTTAAACGCCGCCAAAACGGCAGTATCTCAGAGATAGGGAGCGGGGGGTGCGTGACGTCTTCTGTACCGTGAGAAGGGCAATTTGTTTGGATTTCTTAAAAAATATTCCACAAGGAATTCCAGTTTATTTTTTGGAATAATTTTAACCGCTTAACTTAATTAACGGAATTTTTTATATTTTTAAAAATTTTATCTGAAAATTGATTTTTACAGTTGGATTTTTTTGTATATATCGCCAAAAACACCACATTGCACGGTATTTATCTTTGATATCTCAAACAGTCGTTATCCAGCTGTCAGTCACGTATTTTATTAGCTTGTGTTTTTCCTTCAATTTTACCGCTCTTAATTTAACAAAACCTTCTAAAATGTCAAGAGATAATATGTATTGCACCGCAGCGATGTCCTCCACATCACAGGTGAACTCATAGCGTGGAAGACAATGCATATAAAATATTGTAAATAAACACGAAGTTAAGTAAAAAAAATTATCATCGTTCCAAGAAACGCAGTTTTACGCAAAGTTTTACGTAAAGTTTTACGTGAAGGCGGCATCACATCGTACGTAACGGTACATTTGACGTCTTAGTTCGACTAATCATGAAGCGTTTATATTTAATAAGTTTTAACCAATTTTCAAGAAGCATTTAATAATTCTTAGGATGGTAATATGGAAATATATATATATATATATATGTATTCAGAATCGATGTTTTTAATCTACATGAACGTATTTTCTTAAAGTCATAATTTTTTCACTTAACTTTCTTATTGAGTTCCATGCAAAATCTAAAACTAGAGATTTTTTTTTTTCATTGGTTGACGTATTTATTGAACTAATTATATTACACCTACAACTATTTAAGCTGAATAGTTTCACAAAATACCTTTCCATTCCGATAATTGATACGGAAAACATGTCAACTGTAATGAATTCAGCGGTTTTGGCAGCAAATTATCGATTCTCGGCGAGCATTGCAATGCATCGATGCGCTACAGTATTATTTTTTACGCTACTATACGCTGTAGGTTTATACTCGTATAATATAATGGCACAGGAAAACCGCCGTATCCGCGTCGTAGAACGTAGCAATAAAATCGTACAACGTAAACAGCGTTGAAATCGAACCAGCTGTGATTGCACCGTGGGAACTTTTTAGGTGTAAACATAAACCACCAACATAGTGAATTAGGACGAACAATTTTAACTTCTTTTTTTCAACAGTATTTGATTGCTCAAAAATAGATATTGATGGAGTCTTGCGTTTGAAAGTTCCATTGATATTTAAATGTTTAAAATTAAAATGAGGTTGCGATCCGAAAACATTTGCATTGACCTAAAAAGTTTGAATTGTTTTTTTTTTCTGCAAAATTGATGATAGGACAAAATATTGGAAGGCCTTAATGCTTCAAAATAAATCCCGTTTTGTAGAATATTTAAGATTGTTATCGGAACATATTTTTTTACAAATATGAAAGAATTTCATCGGCATATTTTTATTAACATACTTTTATTCTAAAAGAAAGACAAAATTTCCCGGGTTACGATTAACTTAATATTTGAATTCTCCCTTTTCTAATCAGTTAAAACGTTAAATATTCCGGATGTTTTAGGCCACTCAGCCACTAACCGATTAACGACGTAGGAAATGTCAATTACTCAAATCTGGATACCGTACACAGAGTATTTGTTTTTTTAATCATTTAATTATGCATATTTTACGTAGTATAAATACAACAGGTTAAAACAATACTTATTTCCGTTAAGCTTCACTCTCGATTTAATTCACACCACACAGTTGAGTAGATTTTAGGGTAAGGTTAAAGGTAAAACATTTTCACGTTGTATTGAAGGTATTCTAAATATTTTACTGCCGAAAGAGAACAAATTTCTCGGAAATATAATTCTAGGTTATGTCGTTTCGAGTCAGTGCGGCATGTATGGCAACAGGGTTCATTAAAACAATAACAATGGAGGTTTGTTTTTCGCTCCTTTGAGGTGTGTATCACAAAATGGTAAAGCATTATACTTTACAAATAGAAATTTTGCCATCTTTAATTTTAAAAATATTCTAGTGTATTTTAAAAAATAAAATAAAGTAAACAAATTCAGTAGTATTGAAATTTACTGTTTTTGTATTTATTGTTGTTTTTTAAGGCCAAAAGGATGTAATTAAACCTTTTATATATCTCTATAAAAATGCTTAAAGCATATATTATTCCAACAGAACAATTCTATCTTAAATATAAATAAGATAACTGTTTGTCTAACGAAGAAAAAACTATTGAGCTGTAATCAATGTATAGAGCAACGTTACTATTTTCAACATGCGAAGTTGGTTCCTTTGTTTGTTCCATATTAAAAAAAATATATTAAAAGATTGATGAAATTAACAGATAGAAAATATTAATTTTTGAATGAAACCAGGTAGTAAAACTTGTTAGTAATAAGAAAACGATAAGTTATTTTGACTTTTCTACAATGGGAATTCCTAGATTGAAAGTAAAAAAAAGGTAATATGTTATGCTCTATATAAATTATTTAAATAATAAAATAAATTAAAATGTTTTGTTCTTTAAAAAACGCCATGTATTTGGCAATGTCTTACAGTTTATTACATTTTTTTGCGCTTAACTACAGCGAGGTGCCGAGGAATAGTTCAAGGGGTTATCGATTTTTTTTTTAATTTGTAAAAATTGGTCTGTACCTACACAAGTTTATAATAAAAGCTTTCCAATTCTATTTTAAAATTAAATTGGAATTAACTTAAAAGCCTTATACTTTTTTTAAATATTTATTTTCGAAATTAAATCAATAATCTTCAACGTTAATATGAAACAGAAAAAAGCCAGAAACTAAAAATGGATAGTTAATCCAAGACACCATCTAAGTATACAATATGTGCTCGGGTAGAGCTTTGATGGAACAAAGATGGCAGCCTATATCGGAAGAAATTGAAACATAATACTAATAATTTTCAATGATGTATGAAATCGATAAAAAATGCCGGTTTCTAAAAAGGTCTTGGTAGCTTAATTGGCAGAGACGTTACTTCCTGTAAGAGTACAGTTCAAGTCTCAGTCGCGACCGTTATTCTTTTTAGTTTCTGGCTTTTTCTGTTTCGTTTCTACGTTGAAGATTATTGATGTTATTTCTCTTTTTAAATATTGACCAAAACACAAGAAGTACGGCTCCAGCATATCATATTATGTTTATATTAAATGACCGCTCCAGTTGTCGTTCTTGTGACAGACACGGTCGCAGATCCGGCTCTGAACTGAGAGATACCCACACGAAGTGTTATGCCCACAACTACAAAACAATAAACGTACTAGTACAGAAGATTACGCATACAAGTATATCTCCGTACATAAAAACGAGCTTGTAGGTATATACGAATATAGAAAGAATACAGAATTAGACAACGGAGGTAAAACTGTACCAGAAAGTCTGTTAACTGCCCAAAGTCTTAAATATATATTAATACATTTTTTTTTTACAAACATACATAGTGAATTCTGATTTTATAGAATATTTAGCACTCCTTCAACCGAATAAATGAAACAAACCATATATTGTGGCTACGGTGTCCAGTGCATAAGCATATCCCGGTGAATTGGAAACTTTTCCTATTTTTCAAAGGGGGTCTGAGCCACGAAGTTAACAAAATAACTAGACATAAGTATTAACTACGCAGATTAAAGAGGTAGTAGTATTAAAAAAGGATTCTAGAAGAAAATATTACGTCATAATAATATTAGTGACGTAACCTGACCCTGATTCCCTCGACGCCATATAAGACTTCCAGTTGAACCCGTTTTTACGAGTACAAACAATTAAAACTACTTACTATGTCCATAAAAGGATGCTTTACAAATTGCCATTCAAGTTAGATGTTGTATACTGACAATTCCACAAGTAAATCGAAAAAGTAATTATATTTTCGTAGAAAGCAATCACTTTGTGGTTTGACATATTTAAAGACATGAAAAAATAACTTTGTAAAAGACCACGAACATTATTTTAATTTTTATGACCGACCCATTTCGCTTAGCCTAAGCATCGTCAGGGTACAAAATGAAATAATTTCTTTGTAAAAGTAATAAGTTGGGGTTTAGTGCGTTTAGAAGAAAAGTGGCTAGTCCACCGGCGGATACTCTCCCCTACATGCAAACAAGTTCACATACAGCGAGGGTGGTATTACGGATGGCCCGTATCAGGGTAGCATTCGGCTGTCGGCTGTCGGGTGGGCGGCCCCGCGAGCCACGGAGCCAGTTAGCGTGATCATCAACGGCCCGTGACCTATGCAGTTTGTTCGCAATCCAATTTCCTGTCGGCGGTAGTTCGCTGGCGGATACGCCCAATTATCCATAAATACACAATGCAGAATGGGCCTGGCCCATTGCTGGATATTGAATACACTTTTGTTAACTTTCACCGCATTTTGATGGAAGCCACGCCAGGCTTCTTGTAACGCAATGAATAATGTATCGATGTCTGTTCGGTTTTATGCGTAGTTTTCACATGGATTTTCAATACTTTTAGTTTTTTTTTTAAATACAATTTATGTTAAAATAATAATTGACTGCTTTTAATTGTCACATTTTCCGACAGGGTGCTGGTTAAAAGATGAAAAAAAAACTTACAGTTGTTACTTGTAACCAAGGAAGGTTTGTTTTTCTTGGAGTTGTGATTTAATCAACTATTTAAAAAAAATGATTAAACTAGGTTTCATAAAATAAACGAACTTTGATAATTATAAGTGAAATAGTTCTGATTTGTGGGATAAAATCTCAGAGCAATAATATACAAGAGAGAGCTGTAGAGAGAGATGTAGTGAGTTTTTACGAGGTTTGTCGGACTCGGCTAGACCTGAGCGTGGCTAGGACTAGGACTAGAACTAGGGTATTCATAGAACATGTTTTTGTTTATTCATATAACCACTTTTTCACATTCTTGTTAAAAAAATATATACAACCCTAATAAGCCGTTGAGTTATTTCAATTTATTTCGCGTATCATAACGTGTGGGCGGAGTCAACGGAGACGCGGATACGAAGAACATTCTAACAATACTTTTAAGCGGTGTGATAATTCGGGAAAATTTGTTGTCTCTTTCTTTCTTATGGCGTACGACGTAAACACCCAGAGAAAGTGATTTATTCCAAATTTGAATAGGTTGGGTTAAAATAATTAGCTCTCTCTACATATATTGTTACTTCAAGGATAAAATGTTAAAATTGAACACATTAAGGACACATAACAACTTAATGATTTTATAATACCATTTTTTAACTTTATTTTTGTATTTTTTTAATGGTGGTAATTCTGACCGGTTTCATCTTATGACGGACATCTTCAGACTAGTCATAAGGTGAAACCGGTAAGGTCTTAAATAAAAAAAAATTAAAATAATGATATAAAGTTAAAAATTTGGTATTATTAAAATCATTGAAATAGAGTTAATGATTTTACGTTGGACTTCATGCTGGTTAAATTCATTGGGAGTTGTAAATTAATAATTTTATTTCGTTTTCTCTATTTTTTTGTTCATAAATAAAATTCATTTAACTACAAATTGTATATTGGAACTTCTTTGATGTTTTTTTTCTGTTGTTTCTATTCATAATATAATTTAGTTGTATTTTCTCTTAATACTAATTACCCCATTTTTAATACTGTATTTTTTACTGAAGTTTGATTACTCTGTATTATAAATTTGTAGATAATCATGTATTGTTGATTTCGCTTGTACCAGAGTAATTTTTTATAACTCATCAGGATTGCTATGTAGCAACATATTAAAATAATTAATGCAAAATATTGATAAAAGAAAACACCACTTTTAAAATGTAGGTAATAAAAATAAATATTACTTGCAATGTGTATTTCTAAGTAAAATATGAGAGTATTGTGCATATGCTTGTACCTATTAAGTAAATGCGATAATACGTATTGATTATTATACTGTGCTTGCACGGTTCTTATTTTATCTCCAAAAATATGTTATTTTATTTATTGTATTACCAGTTAATTTGACAATCCGTGTATTTGTTTATACTCAAATAATATTTTATAAGCCTTACAAAAGGCGTGCGTGGGTATATTTCCTCCAATGAGCAATGTTTTCATGCTTCTTGATATTTTTTTGATTACAGGTTGAACAAGTGAGTATTTCGTAAAAAAAAGGCATCAAGGGGAGCTTACCGCCCGCGGCACCAGACAGGCTGGGGAGATTGCCGCCTGGGGGTTGTCGCCTATTAGGCCTACTGTTGTCAATCGGTGATAGTGGCATCGGAAATATTGTCAATCGAGAAGTCAATATTGAAGGCAAAAACATCACCACCGTGAAGGTTATTCATGTATCGTCAATTATGTTAAAAATAAGCCTGTTGTACGGATTAGAGAAAGTTAAAAAAGGCATCAAATCATCATCAGAATGATAAATTTGTACTAATTTATATCACATGGTAGTATCTAATGTTCTCGCTGAAAACTTTGGCAGAACCTTAAATAATTTATTTATAATTATTTCAAATTTCGATTAGGCTAATCCAAAATATAATCTGTTTTTAATACAGCATTATAAACGCATTATGCTTTCTCATATAATCATGTTCAGATTTGTAAAAAACTATCAAGTAAAAATTCAATAATTTCATTAACGTTTAGCGGCATATTCTGTACATTTATACTGAACGACAAAGTTCTGTGCTGTAATAAATGGAATCGCTACATTAGGTCTTATCTTTTGACGTTTTGGGAGCACGGCACATGTCTGGGGATTGTGTTATCGCCATTATTCAGATGGAACCGCAATTGATCATAATATCCACATTATCTAATATCTTAAATCAGTCACTGAAAATCCGCTATACGCGGGAAACAACCTTTTTACCTGAATTGATTTGCCTGAATTTTGCACAATGCTTTGAAATCGAAACAAAACTTGATATAATAATGGCGATGTGGATGTGGCTGTGTAGATTTCTGTGTGTTTCTTATTTTTTGGATTATCTCGTAATCCTTATTACTTTCTAAGGATTATACAAATTCCACTTGTTTAACATTGTATTAACATTTCGGCATTTTGAGCCATATTGCTATTACCGCATTTGGGTTTAAAATATAAACGTGTGTTTTTTACTAGTCTTAAACTATAATATTAAATCATTGACGTGAAATAAATCTATCTTTAAAACAGTAATGTGAAAAATAGTAAATTAGTTATACATCATCCGGAAAACTCTCTATCAATAACAACTTGTTTTATGAATTTCTAAATTATATTTTAAACTTTCAAAATACCAAAAATAGATCTTCTTATTTAGTACCTAAATATGAACTCTAGTCAAAACACACTTATTAGTTTATCTAACGCCAGTTTAAAACAGCATTATTTTCAAGTTATTGTTAATGTGTAAATACTACACGAAATGCATTTTTTAAGTGATTAGGTGGTCATGAAAAGTTCAAGATCAATTCTTTACGCCCCCAAAAACATACAAAATTTGATTGTTTATTATTTAAAAAATAACAACTCCGCACTCACCACGATTTTACACTTGCTAACGTCAAGTATCGAATTTGCGAATAAAAGTACTTGTAAAAGTAGAGTAAGGAGCGTCAGTAAAGTAGGCGAGTCGATGCTTAATTAATTGCAAAACACCTTTTCACGTATCCGTGAAGTTTTACTTAGTCCAAGTGTTACATATTTTTTGGCAGCGGTAAAGTTTACGAAACGAGAAGAAAAAACACCCGTGCAGGTGGCGGGCGATTGATGGATCGAGCTGGCGTTTGGTTTGGTTTTTGGAAAAAGTAACGAACGGGGTCTAACGGCCGGTTCCGAAACAGATATCCACGATTTGACTAATGTTATTACCCCATTGGCTTAGCGATACGCGTACATGATTCATTGTTTGTTATGAATATTGATGGCGTCGAGGTCCGCATCAATGCTCGCGTTTAGACACAAAGCCGCCCGGAGCTCAGGCAGGAAAGGTGCCTTCGATACACATAACAGCACTAAATTGAGAATAATTAATGACCCATAATTCAATACAATACTTAGCGCTAAGATGGCTGAGCTTTTATATAACAGTGAAATATTGCCTAAATCGTGAAACGCTTGGTGAGTTTTTCAACTGAATTAACAGCAATAATAATTATTGTAATGATTGGTTACTTACCTTTGACCACTTGTATACCTTTATTGAAATTCTAAATTCTAAAATTATTCCACAGTAAAGTTTTGCTTCAACGACAATTTTAAAATGCGAGAATTTTTAAAATCATTATTTCGCAGAAAAATGTACTTTTTCAATTATTTTTTATGATCGTTAACACTATCTCATTGACCATGATTTGATGAATTTAAAAATAAGGCAATATAGTCGATTCACGAATTGAAATATTACAAAGCACCTTTCCAGATTATTTATATCCATTCTTCATTGAAAATATTGTTTTTAAATTCAAACTGATTTGTTAGGTTTAGGAAAATCGATTTTGAATGGTTAGAATTTAAAACAAAATATTTATCTCAGGTATAAACTGCGTTGAATCTTTGAAATAATTGATTATGGGGTAAAAAAGTATGTAATACCCCATGAAAAACTCTGAGTTGATAAAATTCAGGATAACTGATGGATTAAGACGATGATTTTAATATAAAATATTGGAATGTTTCAATAAATGCTTTAAAGGCATTTACCCCTCGCAAAAAAAAAAACTTAAAACTATTAGTCTATAAGATGTCGTTTTTTTCTCAATAAAACTTGTTAACGTGCTGCGTGCGTTGGAATGATGTTCTGAAAAAAAAACACGTATTTTTTAAACAATAAAATGTGAATAATACTTACATCGCCAGATGAGTGTTCGTGAGGTGCAGCGGGTCCCGCGGGACCTGGGGAGCCCACGAGCCCGGGCCTGCCATCGAGGCCCGGCTCGCCCTTAGGTCCCCTGGGGCCCTCGAGACCCGTAGGTCCCGAGTCCCCGCGCTCGCCTCGGTCTCCGCGAGGGCCCGCCGCACCGCGCTCTCCGGTCGGGCCTGCTTGACCCTGGAAATATAAAAAAAAACATTAGTTAAGATCGCATAATTACAGTGAAAAGTATGATGCGGAAAAAGCTCTCCGAAATTGGAATCTGGCATCATTGAAAAGAAATTTGAGTTGAGGGGAAAAAGGCATCATAAATGAATGTATACCCATTTAAAGCAAAGTTGTATCATAATCGTCGTAATCAAATAATGAAACTAAATCTGTGATTTCTCGATGATCAGATTTTTTTTCGAATGGTAAACTTTTGAATCACGCCTTTCACAGAAAATATATTTTTAGCTTGCCAAGTCATTTCGCAATAGAGTATGTGGTTTTGGTGTGTATATCATTTTGACAGTGAAACTTATGATATTTTTTTGTTTCATCTTTCTCTCAAAACTTCGAGCACAACCGGGTAGGAAAGCTAAATTATAGGTACTAATATTACTTTACCTAAAATCCTAATTTATGTAGGAGCTGGGGAATAAGTAATGGTTTGTAAAGTTATTCTATACTTAAAGCACTGCTGCCAACAGCTTGTCTTGACACGGGGAACTTCCTAGTCAGATAGGTATGGACCTCCATTATAAAAAAAAAACATCAAAATACACAAAGAAAATATAACCTCAGGAAACCATTTCCCATCAAATTCAGATCGCAATCCTATTTATGGCGATTTCGTAAAATATGAAAAGTTAGTTCAATAACAATGGCGAAGGAGATGATGGTTGAAAAAATGCACTTACTATTGATACACAAAACTTTTACTAACTTATAATAGTTAATGAAAATGATTTCAATTCTCGATTAAATATAATCATCCACTTTTTTTGTTATCTTATTATTTCTTTTGCAAAACCAATGATTCGAAAAAAAAAAGAATTTTGTAGTAATGTTCGTAAATGATTGGCAAAAGGCGATTATGTAATTTGGCAGCAATTGAAAAAAGTTAACCTTAAAACAAAGAATAATAATATAACAATTCATCATAACCATTATACCCGTAATTTGATACCTCTTGCATTTGTATGATATGTACTTTACGCGCTATTCAAAATAAGTTGATTTTATTAAAAACGTTCGAAATACTCGCACAACAAAAAAATCATTTTGTTTCAAAAAATTTATGCTCGTAATTGAAATAATTCAAAGGTACTTTTTTGATACATTGACGACACATAAAATAACAATAGATGGAAAAAAAACTTTAACTCGCATTTTCGCGGATCAACACAAAAAAATACAAATTATTAATCTTTTCGTTTTAACCAAGCAAACAACAAACAAAAAAACTCGAGTCAACAAAGCTCGAAAAAAGCTCAATTTGAATCTGAACAGTGTTTGCCTGGAATTGTTTCAACAGTGATTAAGCTTCATTAATTATTTTAAATTTACAAGCAAAACGCGTGTTGTAAGGTCAGCGAAAATGATTTATTGTAATTTATTAAGGGTGGAAGCGAGGGGGATTGACGCGAGTCTGTAAACTTTAAACAGGGGATTCATGCTGTTTTGTATTCATTAAAGGCTACTGTCAACGGGCTCTTAAGAAATTCCCTCTAAAACTACTTGCTTTATGACTAAAGTAATACATTTATTATCTACTATCAACTTTTCAATTATTCATTTCAAACGAACATGGCTTCCATATTCTTACTTCAAAATAATAATTATTAATTTTTATAATATGTTTTTTTGGAAATGAAATATGATTTTTTCATGTGATTTAGATGTAATTATATTAAAACGCTTAAATTTTGCTTTAATTTGCACTTTGGCATTTATCTAATTCCGGTCTTCATAGATGTGGTTAAGAACAAAACATCCATCTTGTTTCAAATTTGACTGAAAAGGTATTGATTTTTGGTTGAACAGTTTCAAATAGCGTCGTTTTATAAGTATGTTAGCTCAAGGACGCCTTGTATAAGTAATTAATTGAAACCTATTTTTAAGTATGCGTTTTAATTGTCTTTATTAGGTATTCATAGACTTACTAAAAAAATGGCTGTCATCGGCTTCACCACATAATGACATGCGTACGGAAGATATTGTAGAAACACATACAGTGAGAAAAAATACCCAGAAGAGCATATCGTCGCTAGAAAGGCAAAAGGGCTGAAGCGCCATTTTTGGGAAGTTTACACCAGACCACATTAAAGTTATTTTGTTTACAATAAAATTCATTAGTCTCCAGTTGGATTGGTTGGATTGGTTGGATTTTTGAAAAACCCTAAGCTTAACTTAGGTAACTCAATGTCCTCACCGTTACCTGAAGGGATAAAAAACTAAAAAAAGTCCAAACCTTGTGTCGCTTGTGTCGGACCTTCTTCCAAATGGTAAATATATATTATATGACTGAATGGCCACAAAAGTCTTTAGAATAAAATGAGTTTCAGAGCATTTGACGCAGAAAAAATAAACTGACCAAAAATGTGTGTTTAACTTGTTTTTTACCAAAAAGTCGTTTAAGCCCTTTTGCCTTACCAGCGACGATATCATAAGACAAATTGTTTTGATTTGAATAATAAAAATTCCAGCTAAAACGCTTTCCACTAAATCACAAAAAATAAAAATAAATTATCTTATTTTTGAAGTAAAGTTTTGTATACAGATGAGGTAATATTAATTTATTGATTACTCAACGATTTCGTTTTATCGAAAAGTTATATTACAATAGAGATTTTTTAGAAGTTTAGACCAAAAGTCTTATGTCTGTTGTTTATTTGGGTTCCTGAGCCGTTGTTGAGTTTCTGTTTTGTCGCGCTGACAAATTTTCAGACCTTTTCTTGCACATAATTTTTATCGTCGACATTAGTTTTTTCCATATTGAGAAAAGTTCCCATAGTCATTTAAAAACGAACTGTTAAAACTAAATAATGTTATATTTATGCAGGTATTATGAATTATTTAACACATCACTATATTTCGCGTTTTCAGTAAGTATCCCAAAATAAAATTAACAAACATAGTTTTTGCTGTGAAGAAGAAATAATTCTTCAAGAATAAATATTCTATGTTTCAAAATATTACGAAGCATTGAAGAAATCTTGAAACGGAGACGGAAAATTTGGTAATTTGTGTAATTAAATTTTCTTTGCCACGAAGGAGTTTACTGTTAGAAGTTTCAGCGAACAGCCGTTGCATGTTATTTATGTTTAAAGTATCTACGTTGTAAAGAGATACAGCGGTCATTGAAAAACACTCTAAAAGTTATTCGTATTTGTTTTGAAAATTTAATTATAACGCAATTATTACCAGAAAATACATATGTTATACATATTAAATCTCTTTTATTATTAAAGTCGCTTTTATTATATTTTTTTAAAATGAATTTAGTAGCTTTTTAAAATATATTCATCATTCTGACACAATTTAAAGTGTAACATAATTTATTTAATGGTTCCATGAAAATAACACTCTTTTCACACAAAAAATCATTCTTAGTACCTACCCTCCAAATATAATTACAAATCTAAAAAAACGAATGTACGAGTGGGTTAAGGACGTAAAATTTTGAATTGAATTTCGATCAATGGGTTGATTTACTATGTTCCAAATTTGTAAAATAAATTTCCTTTCAATTGTGTTTTTTTTTCATCGCAAATTGGGAAACTCTCATCACTGTGTAAAATCAATTTTCGATAGTTTAAATCGCATTTCAGTTGGCAGATGCATATCAACAAAAAACAGGGTTCACCTTTAATAAAAGTTATTTAAAAATAATGTATTTTAGAAATCACTTTTTTATAGCAATTTTTTTAACAGGAGTTGAAATGTACGAGTACACATTAAAAACATGAAGAATAAAATAAGAAAAACTCTTTTTTTATTTATTTAAATAAAACATTAAAATATTTCTAACCTCGATAAATGGTGATATTTCCTCGAAATACCTGTTTTCCAGAGTACGTGAGTAAAAAGACTACCAAAGGTTTGTCAATATGACATTTAAACACTGGCCATACGCATGCCTAGCCATATTCATGTCACTGCGACTAACTAGATAATTTATTTTGTGACAGGTAATTGGACATGCGAGGTCAAGTTAGTTAAACTTTATGGTTAACTTTTACCCTTTTGTTGGGTCGCTTTTCCCCAAATTTAAGTTTTACCGATGTCGAATTTTCCGCTCTGGAGCTAGATTGACGCAATGTAAAAAATCCAATATTAAACTAAATACATTTTTTAAACACTAACTCGTCATGTTTCCAACCACAACATTCTTTCTTAAGTTTTCGATTACACCTATGCTTATTTGAATTAGTAATCAATATGTTAACTTCTGTACAACGGAAAAAATCGAAGAAAGATAAGATGAAGTACTATTTAAAACCATACAAATTTTATGTTTGAAATACACCAAAAATATTGTTTAGAGGTTGACAGGTGAATTTTGTGATATAATCGTAAAAGGAATTCAATAGAAGGGTGCGGATGTATGTATTTTACGAGTTTCACAACAAAAGTTTTATTAAAAATCGTAATGAGATTTTTGGAGGTAACCCAGTGTTACGTGAGCAAATTGACAATTTCTCCACGCGTTGACCTACAAAAACAAAAAGTGAATCAAAATTGCTTGGATGTCCCCACGACATAAGGAAGTTAAATATGCATATTATCCAGATACGACAACTATCTCACTGCGTTTTTGAGTTTTTTCTTACTGTGAAGTTTATTAGTAGATGCTTCTAATGCCCCTTCATATCAAAAGTAAATACAATAAGTCAAATATAACAAGAAAGCCAGGTCATATCAAAAGAAAGGCGTTCTTGGGCCAGACGAAACCACTGAAACTCGGAGAGGTCAGATTTACAGGATGGCTCAGTGATCAGAAAAGAAAACACTTGCACAGTGATACGCGTTCGGTGTAAATTGAAGCTTTATTTAATATTTCGTTAAATATTTACGAAAGCTCGAGGAGACTCCACGAGATCGTGTATTCACAGTGAAGCCGAGATACCATAGATAGATAAACCTCAATTGATCGAAGTTGTAGGTACTTACAATGAGACCGGGCGTTAATAGATTTTACCTGATCATAGATATACCTACAGTGAGACAGTTTTACTTTCAGTAAGACATTGAAATTATAGATCGATAGATCCTTGGAGTAACAATGTATGGAGAGAGAGCTAATTATTTTTACCCAACCTATATAAACTTGCAATAAATCACTTTCTCCGGGTTTTTACGTCGTACACCATGAGAGAGAAAGAAGCAACAAATATAATACATCGCTTCTATGTACTGTCACAATGATCTTGAGCTTATGGGTCACCGCGTGACTCCGCCCAATAGTTTTATTATGCCACTAAACTTGACACAACTAAACGGTTTTTTAGGTTATACTCGTATGCTATATTTTTGTTGATAACAATACTGTGAAAAAGTGGTTATACGAATAAACAGAAACATTATGTCTATATGTGCTATGAATGGATGTATTAAATACCCTAAACTTAGTCTTAGCCACGCCCAGGTCCGCCGAGTCCGGTAAAAATCATCAAAAACTGACTACGAGTACACTGCCTTGGATAGATACCACTCTATACTCGTATACTCTAAGGATATATCTTACTTGAGCGCAGTTGTGCTCATAGTAAGACAGTTGTATTTGCAGTGAGAGCCAGGTGTCGTGGATTGATAGACCTTAATCGATAACATTTATACTTACAGTTAGACCGGGAGCGCCTGTCTTGCCGTCCACACCAGGAGGTCCCGGGGGTCCTTGCAGAGTCTCGGGCATAGTGAAGGACTGCAGAAGTTGGGTCATGTTGCAGGCACACTGCCCCGGTGGTCCGTAGCCCTCGCCCAGGATTTCCTAAAATATAAATCGTTGTTTAAAATATGAACATACATGATTATTATTACTGCCTTCTGACCCATAGTAGAAAAAAGGCTAGAACACATATCCAAAAGTCGATGTAAAAAAACCATCGATATTAAGTAAATAGCTCGGGAACATCTCAAGAAGAATCTCAATTGCATCGCGGATTAGTGAAAATTACATTTTTCCTTTTTTAGCATCTAAACTTTTTAGTTTACTCACGTTTTATTGGACTAACACGAATAGACCCTCCAGAACAAAACAATCGAAAAACAAAAAATGATCAAAAATGCAAACGCCCTTCTTGAAGTTGAAGGTCGTGCTAATAATAAAATATTAATGATTAACACGTCCATCAGTCATCAAATTAACAAGTAGTAAAAAATATTAGATTATTTCTCTAGTCGAATTATTGTGTTATATGAAATACCAATATAATGATGTTGAAACACGTCTGAAGTTGTGCAAATGTCAGACATCGATGTATGATTGTGGAGTAAATAAATATTGATTCTCTATAAATGGTGAGATTTGTTCTCATTAGGAATTGTACGTCCTCGAGTAATTTGTGTTTAAAGGTCTATACAATTTCATGAATGTATAATTAGTAAATCGTGGGTATAGATTACTTTTATTAAAAGGTTTCGACACCTACCTACATTTTTTATTCAATTGCTAGCAATTTTTATTGAAAGAACAATAAATTTTATAATTTTATAGAAACCAATTACTTTGTAATTTGACATATTCAAAAAGTTGAAAAAAACTTTTGTATAAGATTACGGATATTATTTAACTTTTTTATTACCGACTGGTTTCGCTTAGCCTAAGAATCATCAGTGTACAAAATTAAACTAAACAAAAAGATATTATGTGTATTTTCGGTAAACTTTAAAATTTATTGTTGTCTTTTTCTCTCTTTTCTTTTGTTATAATGTAAATGTTATTCTTTTGTTCTCCCTATGTATATGTATATATAACCGCACACTTTATATTTTTAGTTTTGTTTAAGTTTGTACACTGATGATGCTTAGACTAAGCAAAACCGGTCAGCCATAAAAAAATTAAATATCTGTGGTCTTAATATAAATTTGTTTACAACTATGTTATTTATTTGAATATAATAATTTTTTAAACCCTCTTGAATAAATCTTATATTCTCAGATATATCGAATTTATGATCTGGTGCTTTGACTTTTTTCAAACATTATAGTGAATTACATGGTAGATATACCGTTCCCACACAGATTTATTAATAATAAAAAAATCATGTGAGCCCTAAATTCACATTGAAAATTAAAATTAGTTTCATTTTGACAAAACAATTTTATGTTTGCAGTGGAAATCAATTATTTAAAAAAATATTTTGAATATCAGTATTGTCGGGGCATCACTTTTTTACATATTATGGATACAAAAAAATGTAATTCCTTAGAATAATTTTCTATTTGGAAAGGAAACTTCATTTTGTGGAAGAAATCAAATTATTGTTAAAGTACCACAAAACACAAATTAATAATGTCGACAAAATAATTTTTGTTTTTCGTATAATTTCCGCCTGAACACCGTAAATAAAGATGAAATCATATCTCAAAAGTTGTTGAAAGTTTTCTTGCATCTGATTTCCATATTTTTTGTAGGAAGGAAGACTTGGTGGAGTTTAAGGACTTAAAACAACCCTTAATGAAAACTTCAGCGGGCAATTACATCTATCTCGGCGGCGCGGGGTGGAAACGCGTGTCGAAAGCTTAATCATTACCGAACGAAGAATTTCTTTCTGATTTGCAAAATAAAATAATTAAATTTACATAAATGCCTTGAAATTTCCCATCTGGTGTTATACGGAATAGTTTTAATTTTTGCAGAAAATCAATGTCCAAATGAATTGCTGTAGGAAAACAAATCCAATTTTGAAAAAGCTTACCCGAATCAATTTTATCTACTGTTCATCCGTATTAGTTTAAAGTTTTTGAGAAAAATGAGAAATTTTAATGTTGCTTATCAATTGCGTATATTTTCTTCAAGGAACATCCTAGAAGTATTTACTCAAGGGAAATACCTAATCACTCGACTCGAGCATAATATTTTTAATACACTACTCAGAATTATTATTTTCGAAAAATACAACAAGGTCTCTATGGTAAAAAAACAGTGTTATTTCAAAATTCCCATTAAAAAGTTCTAAAATAACACGGTAGTATTATTTTGTCCAGAAATTCATAACGTTACTTTCCATAATGGTGAGAAAAATTTGAATCCCAGGACGCGTAAATTATACCCCATGAGATATCTAATACTGAGTGAGTGACATAAAAACTTATTTTGGCGTAGGTCTTGGACGAAATACGTATAAATATACGATGAAAGTAATACCAGTTGTTTTTCACATTATCTTAAGAACTACACGATAAGTAAACAGAACTCACCTTAACTCGACTCCTCTGAAGAAGAAAGCAATGGAAATAAAATTCAAGATCTTTAGACATAAGGTACACAGGGAATTGTAAGTAAAGGTAGTGGTTTTAATATGCTAAAGTTTCAGCAGCTTGCATACTCCGCTAAAAACCTTTTACTTTAATCGCTTGAAAGTATTACGGCAATAAACGCAATGGAACCTGTATATTATATACATGTGCAGGAGTGTTTATAACTCTGAGAGTAGTGTGCCACCGTCTCATACATTGCCGTCAGAATTTCAATTTGCCTTTGATACAAGAAGTGAACTCAAATTTTAATGGCGCAGTTGAGGTAAAGTAAACCGACACACCGAAAACTTGCAATGGGATTATTTTAAGTTTGACAAGTGAGCAAAAATCATTTCTATCAAACCGAGGTGAAGTTTGGAGTTTGAACATACATAAGTAATGATATTTGAACCATCTAACTTTTAAAATTTACTTTTAGAAATAAACTAAGATATACCTAGCATAAAAACAGGTAAAATTTAATTTTAAAAGAATCAACAATAGAGTAAAGTTGTTGAAATTATATCGTCGCTAGATAGGCAAAATGGCTTGAGCGATACTTTGGTCAAAAATTAGTTTGTTATGCAGTTTTTTTTTCTACATCGAATGCTTTGACTCTCGCTTGATTCTAAAGACTTTTGTGGCCTTTCAGCTATCTGAAATATATTTACCATTTGGGAGAAGGCTTGACTCAAGCGCCACAAGTTCAGGAGTTTTTTTAGCATTTTGTCGCTTCAGGTAACTCAGTTAGAGCATTGAGTTAGCTAAATTATTTTTTTTTCGAAATTCAACCAGGTACTAAAGACTTATGAATTTGATTGTAAAACAAAAAAAAAAATACAGTGCTCTGGTGTCAGCTTCCCAAAATGGCGTTTCAGTTCTTTTGACTTTCCGGCGACGATATATATATATATATTATCCGTATGCAACACTGAATTGGTAAGCAAGGAAAACGAGACGAGTCAAATTATTTCGCATGAAATAAGTACATATTTGTCCTTGCTGACTTTTTCAAATACGTACCTACGTAGTAGTATGTACACTTTGGTTTAGTGAAAGCTTTAATTTGAGTCATCTAATATTTTCTTGCAAGATGTGTAAATAAGAGATAACTTTTCTTACCTCAACATCCCCTTCATCCTTGCGCACAGATATTACATAAAACATGTAGGTTTACGCAAAAAAATTGCTTTACGGGTTTACGTGCTAGCGACCAAAGCCTTGCAATAGTATTAAGATCTAAGCTTTAAAATACAAAAAATCGGAAATGGAGCTTTGCTACTCCCTAACATAAACAAATACTTTCTAATTAATATTTTCTGAATACCTTAAAATTACCATTTTACAATTCTTATTCATTTGACCAAGATGTTAAATTTTAAGTCGTTAACTACTACAACCAAGAAGTTCAAATATGGGTATGTATTTATGATGAAGTGCAGCACTGCATTTTAGATATTATTTTTTTATAGCTTAAATATTGAATTGAGTCTTAGATTGGGCAATTTTTTCGCTTTAAGTCGCTAACTGATCTCAGGTTAACGAGAATGTTTTAGATTAGGGGTGATACTCACATCAGTTCCAAATCCTGAGCCGCTGATGGCAGAACCATCCTGGGAGACACCTGGCAGGCCTGGAGGACCGGGGGGGCCTGGGGGACCGCGGATAGACTCTCCTGGGAGACCCTGGAATAAAAACATCACATCATGTCAAAACAATTTTTCATGTGAAACTAACCTAACCTACCCAAACCGCTTGTACTATGACCGAATAGTTCGCCAAACCGAACCGTTCGGTGCACAAATGAGAGATTAAGACAACAGTGGAATTAAATCCGTGTTCAGTAGATGGCGGAAGTATGAGAACGGTTCGTTACTCCGACATGTATTTTTTTAATACGAACCTCTTCAATACACGCTTTGACGAATTTCTTCGTTGACCCCCTGTAAGACGCCGTCTAATCGGGGTGATATATTATCCATGGACACACATTGCACGGACTTCTTATGAGTTGTCACGTAAAATAAAATATATCAGACATATAGAGTAAGTACTTGAAATATCTAATTGAAGTACGAGTGTTATGAAGAATTATCTAAACTCTGGAGTCGTTATTTTGAGACGGCTTAGAGAATACATTACTAATAATAAATTTCAAAAAATTCTTCTTTGACTATAACAAACATTTAAAGCGTAAATTGAAGAGGATTGAATACGCTGGCTGAACGTACTGAACGCCGCTAGTAACCTTCACTTAGTTACTAAAAAAATATTCGCACTTTATTTAGAGGCATCATTTTAATGCAAATTTTTATTCTGATTATAGTTGGGTTTAATCAAATCTAATGGATATCGTATTTTGATGAACGTTTTGGAATTCAACCTTGATAAACTCATCAACAATTCTTGACTTAACCCGCGTGCTTTTTCCCTTTACTTCCGTTCTATTTTCGTCTTAATGCGTCGGTGTCTATCACCCCTAAGTGAATTTATATCTCGCCGTGAGAAATGAATTTTATTCTTCGTCATTCAATGCCTTGTGAAACTCCGTATTTTATGTCGAATTTAATCCAACTTAATTCAACTCAATGACGAGTAGGTTTGTATGCCGGAATTTTAATTGCACATTCTCAAGTGGTATTGCAGTAAAATGTGTTTCAGTTTGAACCGGCTTTCTGTAAAGGTGTTTTACATCAGCAACATTCATTTAACAGGTTCCGAGCGTAAAAGATATTACTTATTAAGGTTAAGAACTATATTACACAATATTTTAACTAACTGATTAATTACGCTATTTCTTCGAGGGGAGGGTAGAAGGGGTGGACCGTAACGCAGTTCTACTTTTCTTGCTTTACCTACATTAATACATACTGTTTTGTTATTTGTATGACATTTTTTTATTCACGGCCTTTGTGGTCGAGTGATACGATGCTTGACTACGAATCCAGAGGTCGCGGGATCAAACCCGACGTTCGAAAATAAATCATATTTGATAGAGTGTGTCAAAACACATTTAAATCATACAAAATAAAATACATAATCTTTAAATGCAAATATTTAATTCCTTAAAATATAATTCAACTGAATTAAAGAAAATATTATTATTATTTAGTTCTGCTATTTTATTTTTTAACTTTTAGGGACAGCTGTTTCGGCGTTGAAGGCCATTATTCAACTGCGGTTTGGGCCAATAAATAGCAGAACGAAATAATAATAATATTAAATATAATTCAATTGTATTATTTAAAACAAAAAAATGGAGTTCTACAAATTGAACACAAAAACTATGAATTAATATAGTATATTTGCGGCACGTTCCAGAGTAGTAGATACTCTAAGCATCGCTCTGTGAAAGATCAGTATTCAGAAACGAAAAGTTGTTAGAAATGGCTTTAAGCGTGTTTAGTGACTAGATCTGAATAGTTAGATACTTCCTTATCTTCCTTGTCCCTATCTCCTTCCCCTTTCCACTACCTTCAGCCTCACAGCATTCCCCAATTAGGGATGCCATAGTCTTGCTAGCTCTAGACGGTTGAGAGCAGTTGGACTCGTATGCGGTATTCACCATAAAAACATATTGGGAGTATCAATCTGTGTCTCGGTTAAAAAATATTTTTTCAAGCATTTAATTTTGACTACATCTGTTTAGGTGTAGTGAGTACCTACACTTATCACAAATGTGTTTGAAAAATTAACGTAGTATCAAAATTAATTTAAATAAAGTGACTTTTGGTGGCAGAGTTATAGTTGGATAATATCCAGTTACAAATAAATTGGATGTCTTAAAGGTGATTTTTTATAGTCAATACATAATAAGGTTAGAAGGCAAACTTTTTTACGCAGGAGAGTTTTTTTATAAACGGTATTTAAGTTGAAACCTTATAATGGTTGCATTGTCTGCATTAGGTTGCATTTTTTAAATTTTATCTCAAAATCGTAGCAAAATATTTTCGACATAAGGTAATCTAAAAATGTTGATATTTCAGCGTTGGATGGTAGTTTGTTCAGTAAATAGACTAATAACACACAAAAGCATTTATTTTTTTTGCATTTACTATGTCAACATGAAACAACTATCAAATAGAGATTTTATACATATTTTTGAGACCGACAGAGGATATTTTATTGACTGCTTTATAAAGCGCCGTTTAGTAGTTGAATTATCCCAAAGAAGTTTAACCTCGTTGTAACTGAAAAATTTTGACAAAAAAAATCTTTTGACATTATTTTATGATACAACACTAATTGCTTAAAGCTAGCGACACTATGGCATTCTCAATTAAGGGATGCTGGAGGACTGAAAAAGTGGAGTGTAAGAAGTGAAAGACTAAGGTTGAGATTTGCATGTCTTTTTCAGATTTAGACAATAAATTTAATTTTCAGCAACTGCAGAATTTTTATTTATAATGGTGGTCTATCCAAATGACCTACGCTCTGGAATAAAGAGCAACTTTCATAACAATATATATTATTAAAAAAGCGAGAGTACATAATGTGATATAAGTATTGGGTATACTTTCCGTAAACTCATAAAGCTTTTCATTATTCTTTTATCATCTTCTCAGTTGACGTTTTGCCTCTTTCATTTCAAATTACCTTGGTCTCTTTTTCTCTGTTCCTTTGTTATAATTTAAATGTTATTCTTTTGTTTTCTTACTGTTATTTTATTTTATTTTATATTGTGTTCTCCCTTTGTATGTATATATAACCACACACGATGTATTTTTGTTTAGATTAATTTTGTACCCTGATGTTGCTGAGGGTAAACGAAGCCTGTCGGCCATAAAAATAAAAATGAAAACTGTGGTCTCTTATGCAAAGTTATTATTTCATTTTCATTAAATATTTCAAACCACAAAGTGATTGCTTTCTATGAAAATATTATTTGAATCACACAATACTGCCCTTACCAGGTTTTAAACGCGTCATTTTTTAAGTAAATCCCGAAGGACTTTTGCGCAATAGCAAATAATTAAGTTTTAATGTGATTTAATCTGCTTTAATATTTTTATATTTCACGAACCTAGACCCTTGATGCATTCAATCACTGAAATAAACACAAGCCCTGACTATTCTAAGTGACAATTTACTGTCAGTGAGTAAGACTGTCCCTCTCCCTGAGAAAAGTCAAGTAGGATGGTGCCAACCTGCTCAGTGCCATACATGTATGATGTATATATATACACCGTAAGACAAATCTTCAACCAGACTGTCTCGAAGCCAGTGCAGGCAATTATGTAGAAGAAGGGTGTTTCGGCAAAATCTGGTGGCACGGTATATGTGTCGGGCTTGTATAAAGTTGCTGAAATGTACACTAGACAGACCAGCAAACATACTTTGAGGTAGTTTAGTCTGATATAATTTAGTTTTTACGTTTATTTATCATCACTGAAAAACTTACTCGTTTTACTGCGGGCTCTTTTAAATAAATCTTAATTTTAGTTTGTCAATACTATGCAAACCAAATTGAATATGCATAACATTAGAGAGTGTTTAAATTTAATATACCAATAAGGTGTATATTAAAATGTTAACTGAAAATATGTGAAATAATGTTAGTTTTAGTAATGACCGGTTAATAGCTGAGTTGAAAATTGTGTTGAGTTCCTACTCAGACGTCTTGGGGTCAATTCCTCTGCTAGGTAAGTCCTCCATTATTGCACAAGCCATATTTTCCGCTTATTGTGAGTAGGAGTTTTTCAAATATTGTTATATTATTCCTTACTCGTGAATATTTTTCTTTCTTTATAAAAAAAATCATTACTCTCGTACGAGAAATTGCGACGATGCGAAGCTTCCTAGAACTGAGTTAGTAGGAACGTAAAATAACACTTATTATAAGAGTTTAAAAATATTGAATAAACTCCATACATATAAAAAAAGAAGTGTAGGAATTTTTCGTTTGTTGTACTTCAAAAAAACTTGTGTACTTGTGAAAAGCAAAAATATATAAGTATTGCAGGAAGTTAATAATAATAACTACACAATTTTTGAAAAAATTATGTAGCTCCGTTTTTGGATAAAATCAACTGATTGGTGCTGTTATATTGGTTCATTGAAGCTATATAATACTAAATTTTAAAACGTAAATAAGTATTCTAGATTTTAATGCATGTCGAAAATAGTTACTCAATGAAAAGCATTCTCTAAGTATATACGATAGACACTTACATTTTTTTAAGTGTGAATCACCCACCGAAGCCCCAATTGCCCGCAGCCAGCGGGCCATGGCATTCCCAGTTGGGGTATGTCATAAGAACAAAGGTAATGAAGAGAAAAATGAAATGTGGAAAAACAATGTTGGGTAGTTATTTAATTTAATTGAAAAATTTAATAGGTACCTGAAACTACACTTTTACTATATTGACAATAAAGAAGAACATCTGTATTTACTATTCAACGAAAAAATACAGTTTTCATAACTTTTAATTTTAGTCTATTTTGACAAAGTGCACAGTAAGATATAATTGAAATGCATCCACTGTGAAAATAATTAATATTTTTCAATATAGTTTAGACAATTATGTACAGTTAAAGTTCACAATACTGCTTGTTGAGATAGCAAACTACTTAGTTATTAATAAGGGCCTAAAGCATCGGAAAACTTATTTTACTTAAATTTAAAAAAAAATGTTTTTTAACATTCCTTCTAAATATGGTTGGATTGTAACGAAAAACGAACCAACAACATGCCAATACAAAGCAAAAGCGTCGAAAATTCCGCTATGGTTGGTGAAATTGTTTTAATAAGATAGTTATGATCTGAGATTAATTCGATAGAAACATTTAAAATGTAAAGTACTATCAATCTTAAAGTTTTAAAAATCACAACAAAGTAATGTTTTCTGTGTAATATAATAAGACATGAAAACAATACATTTAGTTTTGTTGAACCTCACAAAAACCTTTAAAAGATTCACGCGGATCTAAATTAGAAACAAATCTATGCTTTAAATAGGTTTAATTTTGACAATTTTAGTTTACTAAGTTGTTTTACAACACTACCACCAGGAAATAATCATAAATATTTTAACATCTTTTTATTATTTACGGTTAAAAAACACACATTATTTTAACCAAAAGTCATCCAAAGTAAATATTGAATGTTATAATAATTCAAAACATTACTACAATCGTTGGGATTATTTCAATTTATCTATTAAACCAAATTGTTGACCTTTATGGAATTTTAAATCCGAAATTTTTTTCTATCAAACATAAAATTTCCGAACAATGAGCACTGGTGTTAAGGAATTTACAGCGTTGGAATAATTTTCAGAACTAAACGTTGACGCCAAACAGTTTGATCCATATTTATCGTTCAACACTAAGCTTTTCCGCAAACAGAATTTTAAAACCTCGGGTAATTCCTGGTAATAAAAAAAGTTCTGTCTAAAAGTCACCAAGGCCAGAGAACTGTAATATCTCTGTATTTTAATACGCGTAGTTTTGCGACGCGTGATGCTTTACCAATTCTGTAAATTCATCAAATATAATTTGTCCGGTTGACATCACATCCCATTAGAATGACAAATATGTGAATAGTTGATAGTCGTCGATAAGTAAAATTTCAGCATTTCGTGACAAAATTATGGCAGTATCGCTGGTTTGGCTATAATGATGCTGTTTAGCGACGAAATCGTTATTTCGGCATCAAACTACATTTCTATGATTTGATTTCTATTGACATTTAGGCAATTTTTATTTATTTATAATTTTTTTGTGTATGGGACCTTTAATAATATTAACTACAAAGATATACGATTCGTTGTACATATTTATTTGAGAGTTTTAATTTTGACAAAGTAATAAATGGTTACAGAAAAAAAAAACATTTTGATTATCAAAGCCTTTCTTTAGTTTTTTATCATGATGTTGCAAAAAATAAAAATTTCTGGTTTGAAATATTTTTAAGCATTGTTACGAACGAAGAGGAGTGATTTCCGGCCGGGCATTTGTTTTTTTTTATCAGTGTATTTTATGTATTTTTTTATACCTAATGTATAATTTAACTTAGTCAGATTCTGTTGTGTTAGCGCAGGAGAAATAATTGGTAGCGCTTTGATGACCTGCCACATCTAATGAGTAATACAGAAATTACTATTACATTAGAATTAACTTTAAAGCTTATTATTTGCGATATTAATTGTTAAAATAATATCAATAATCTTCAACGTAAATATGAAACAGAAAAAATAAAATAGAGTAGAGGTTCCGAGTTCGAGTCTCGGTCGCGACCGTTATTCTTTTATTGTCTAGCTTTTTCTGTTTCATATTTACGTTGAAGATTATTGATATTACTTCAATAATTAACATAAAAATACTATTAATAATCAATTGATATAAGTTTGACTGTTTGTAAGTTCAATGATATTGATTTTGGATGGTGTAATTCAGAGAAGTCGCAATAGTCGACAGATACAGTAATCATGCTAGAGAAACTTTAAAAATTGATTCGGAAATATTATGAACAAATATTGCGAAATCCTTGCAGGAGGAGTTCTTTTAATCTTATAAAGTGAAGCTGTCAAAGTTTTTTCAATATTTTCTAAATATGTGTTTAGTTGCCAGTTGGATGTTTGTAATCGGAAAGTTTCTCCACTCGTGGAAATGAATTTTAGGAAATAACTCCTAAAAAATTTCACCGAAACTAGTAACTCAAATTTAAAAAAAGAACACATTAATTTATAATGCTGTACAGGGTTTATGTTATCTAAGTGTTTATCCTTGTCACATTTTTTCAAGCAAAACATGTTAAAGTCCAAATATCATTTGTCATTTTTATACCTCAAAATAGCCTCGATGGCCTTGATAGATCTTAGGTATTACCAATCGATAAACGAGCATGTTTTACATACTATCTCTGGTTCTTTATTTCAGGTTTTTCCTTTTTGTTTGACACCAGAATTTACAGTGAAAATAATAATACGAGGGTCATTAAGAAAGTAGGGTTACAACATTTATGAAGGATTGAAAAATGCTTTTGTTAAATTGAAATTCATAGGATACTTTGAAAATATATTGAACTATTTTTAAACGTAATCGCCGTCGTAATTGAGATATTTCTGTAGTCGGGCCACCAGTTTTTGTATGCCAGTGTCATAGACCTCCACCGCCAGCGCTTTCAGCCACTCTCGACCTTCTGGGAAAACGTTTCCCACCCAAAAACTCCTTTAGTTTAGTGAAAAGGTGATAGGCTGAAGGCACCAAGTCGGGAAAACAGGGATGGGGGGGAGGAGAGTGACAATATCCTTACTTACATATGTTTAAGGTTAAGAGTTCATAATCTTGCTCATAATGGATGCTCTTTTTCATGTGACTACCACAATAAAATATACCGCAATGTGGAAGAATAAGGTGAGGAAGTAATTGAGTATTCAGATTTGGGCACCAAACATGGCTAAAGCCATTTCAAGCAACTTTTCGTTTTCGAATGCTGGTTTTTCACCAGGAAGATAATGATTATATTTTCTACTCCGAAACCTGCCTCAAACACACTACATATTATTTTCAATAGATTATTTGTAAAATAATACAAATTAATCAAATTAAAATTGTTTGCGCATGCTGGAGTTTTAACTAGCGACCTCTAGATTCGCAGTCGAAGATCTTAACCACTCGACCACGGAAATTGTTAGTCCTCCTCTGAGGCGCCCTGAAGTTTGACGGTTCACTCCTAACATCGATCACAAGCCTAGCAGGACAACTTGTTCGTGGTAAGAGATGAATAATTGAAAAACACCAAACACGCAAAGTATTGGTATCGAATTGAAAATGTTTTTGTTTTCATTTTTTAAGCCTTCTAAAATTACTGGTAAAATATTCATATTTTTTATTGGATACATACATAATAATCAGAAAATGTTGGCATCTTTTGTGACCTATATTATATGATAAGATACAAACATAGCCTTTCCCAAAATACTCGATATATACCATACCTTTCGATTAAAAAAATAGCATTCATCTTAATCAGATAATTGACAATCAAAACAGATTTTTATAAACAAAATATATAAAATGTGCGAATTACGCACTAAGCCACCCCAAACCAGCTAAAAAACGACATCCCCAATTGTTTTTTTAAATTTTTTTATTTATTTGACTTTTTGTTACTTACATTTTTTGAAATAATAAAAAAAAAAGAAAACAAAAAGAAGAGCATTAAGTAAAAAAAAAAAACATATTATAAAGAATAAAGAAAAGCAAAAAAAAAAAAAAAAAAATTAAGAGATTACAAAAAAACCCACATAGGTACAATTAGTGCCTGGGTATACTAATACAAATCAATAGTAGGCTCACTATAACTCTCTATATGTGGTGTGTTATGTAGCTAGAGAAATTGGAAAAGGGAAGGAAATGGAGAATAGAAAGGTTGGAAAGTGCCTCGCCATTCAAATCTGGCCACAAAACACGGCTAAAGCCATTTCTTCCTCGATCGTCCCCGAATTCTTATAACATTCACTTTCACTTCATGTATTCTCGTGGCGCTCATTTCTCCGTCCATACGCTCTACATGTCCAAAAAATTCGAGCTTATTTAATAATAATAATAATAGTAAATGGATAACTTTTATAGCGCCGTTTTTGTGGAAAAATCACCTCAAGGACTTTTACTGTGTTGTGAAGTTTTTTCTCATAAATTGAATGTATTGCAGGAAACAGCAATGCGTGAAACTTAAACCGACTGTTAGCCGAAGCATTTGAGCGCTGAATCGATTCTTATACGACAGGCAAGAGTTGCGTTCATATTACCCATTGCCTATGCAACCGCTGACAGTGATTGCTGATTCCTGTAAAGTAGATTTTGATCTAGACAACCTATCTATGTTTTGTAGTAAGACTCTTCCGAAACCATGATACCCTCACGGAAGCTTCAACTTGGTAGTTTACACAATTGGAAGAAATTACACGTGGAGAATGTGATGATATTGACGGCGTTTGGTATTAACTGACCATTTTTATTTTAAGAAAATCCATGATGTGTTAAAAGTGCGTTCGAGCTTAATTTAAAGTGCCACACAATTTTTTTATTATTTTCTGTAGGTATTTGTAATTTGTATTGTAATATAATAGATATTATTTCAATAATTAATATCACTGTGAAAGCTTTAAGCCGTAAAGAAATAATTCTAATTATATAAAACATCAATAAAATGAAATAATAACTTTGCATAAGACAGAAGAATTTATTTTTAATTTTTATGACCTACTGGTTTCGCTGAGCCTAAGCATCATCAGGGTACAAAATTAAACTCAACAAAAATACACAATGTGTTGTTAAATATACTCATACATACAGAAGGAAAACACAATATAAAATAAAAAAAAGAAAATAAAATAATTACATTTAAATTACTCTGATGATGCTTATGCTGAGCGAAACCAGTTGGTCATAAAAAAAAATCTGTAATCTTACACAAAGTTATTATTTCGTGTTATTAAATACGTCAAACCACAAAGTGATTGCTTTCTATGAAAATATATAAAACATTAATTCTAGATTAAGCTTACCCTAAACAGCATCCAAGTTTGCAATTTAGATCAGATCGAAACGTTTTATAACATAAAGATGGAAGCCTCTCAAAGAAAATATATTGAAATAATGTTCACTAACATCACTATTTTCAAGAAATGTGGAACTGATAAAAACGACACTTTGAAGAAGGTGATTCAGCAGCACATTAATAAGTGCCGCTTGGATAAACGAAAGTTCTAAATTCGATTCTCAGTCGCATTTTTTTTTCTAGTTTAAATTGTTGCGATATATTAAATGCTGTTTCAATAACTAAAATAACTGAAATGCGTTACTATTTACTCGAGTCTTTAGAATCCGCTTAAAATTCATAATGTTTGAAACGATATATGAATATAATTGTAGCAATAATACATTATGTGCATTTACATAATTTGATCGACGTGGACATGTACGAGGCCTGTTCAAAAGAAAAGGTGAATTTTCGCGGGCTGTGTTCATTCGATTATCGGTTTTTTTGTTATGTTGGTACACATGTGTTTATCATATGTTAGCATTATCAGCCAATTTGGATTAGTGGTTTGTTTTTGACAACTGGAAAGGTTAGTCACGTTTTTGTGTGTTCTTCGATTTTTTACTTTTGAAAAAAATGGATCAAAGAATATGTATTAAATTTTGAGTTAAACATGGAACAAAGTGCTCCAACGCACTTAAAATGTTGACTGTGGCATTTGGCGAGTCTACTTTGTATAAAAAAAGTGTTCATAAGTGGTTCAAGCGCTTTACAGAAGGCCGAGTAGATGATAATGACTATGAACGTCCTGGAGTTGTGGAAAAACAAATCATGTATTTTATTCTTTGATCCATTTTTTTCAAAAGTAAAAAATCAAAGAACACACAAAAGCGTGACTAACCTTTCCAGTTGTCAAAAACAAACCACTAATCCAAAATGGCTGATAATGCTAACATATGATCAACACATGTGTACCAATATAACAACAAAAAAATCGATAATCGAATGAACACAGCCCGCAAAAATTCTAAATTCACCTTTTCTTTTGAACAAGCCATGTATTTATAACATTGTTTGATTGTTTAGATCTAAGGCGTTGAAATTTTACCGTTGTACAAGTTTCTGGCGGTCCATCCTTTTTGCTTACCCCTGCTGAGTAAAGGCGTGATAGTTATTTGTAAAACAAGATGATAATATTATGAGTTAAAATACATTCTTTAGGGACACCTACAATAATAATGCCGAGTCGCTGGGATTAGTTTCCGTGTCCCGAGTAGTATAAGAATGATGATTGCTTTTCCCGTTAGACAGGAAAACCTCTATCATATTAAACGGGTTTTCATACACACGCGAATGTCGGTGTCGATATACTGGCGTCATCGTAATAATATCATAGGTGCAGACTGTGGATATCACAATGTTGCTACCCGTACATGGTAAATCACAGGAAAAAGTGTAAAAGTGTAATTCTTTAGTTCGAGTAGTCCGACCATAGGTAATATCAGTGGCACCTTTTTCATCACGGTTCTTATTGAGCGACAAATCGCCCTTCGACACAAACAGTTTAATCAAATCCCTATACTATACTGCAAATTCAGAAAGCCTAATATGAATTTTTTCATCATGCCTAATCGAAGAATAAGAAACATGAATAATTTAAATATATACCAACTTGAATTTTGCCAATATCATGTCCTCCGAAAGAAAAACTGTACCTTTCAAGTGTCTAAACTAAAAAAAAAAATGATGATATTCATCTGTGAAGTGACCTGCCACCTGCCAGGTAAGTATGCTTTCATGTACTGTCTGTGATTTTTTTTTTTTAATTATATGAATACCGCATAAGAGTCTCAACTGCTCCCAACCGTCTAAAGCCAGTGAGACTATGGCATCCCCAAGTAGGGTATGTTGTGAGGCTGAAGGTAATGAGGAGGGGAAGGAGATTGGGAAGAGGAAGGTTGGGAAGAGGAAGGTTGGGAAGTACCTGGCTATTTATATCTGGTCACCAAACACGGCTAAAGCTATTTCAAGCAACGTTTCGAATTCTGAATGGTGGTTTTTCACCAGGGCGATACTTAGAGTATCTACCACTCTGGAACGTGCCGCAAAAATACTTTTTATTATTTTTATATGAATTAAATGTGTTTTGAGACATATTAGTTAAATAAAAGTTTTTGGCGTACGCCGGGTTAGAACCCGCGACCTTTGTGTTCGTAGTCGAATGTCTTACCACTCGACCATGGAGGCCGTGTACATAATATAAGTAAATATTAACATGCCATAGATTAAATGTAATAGTAATAAGGTAAAACCTAAAAATTAAGATTTGTACAGTACCTTCTGAGGTGATTGTTTTTACATAAACGGTGCTATACAAACTATCCAATTTTTTTTATTTTTTATTCATTTTAAATTATTATAACTGTAAAATAGAAAAAATGTTTCTGTTATCAGGAAAAACCAACGAACGGCGAGGTCTGACGTCATGAAAATTGTACAGTTTTTTCTCACCTTAGTTTTTTAAATCAACACAATTAATTTAATTGGCTGTAATTTAGTTAGTTATTAAAAATTATCAAATTTGCTCGAAATCAAAAGCTTCAACATTCACTAATTAATCTGTGCAGGGAAGTAATAACTGTCTCTCCCTTTGAAAAAATTATTTATCTTATCGCCATCAATGCACAAAAATTGGTGCTCATATTAGTAAACCAAAGTGTGTTAGACATGGGGTTCCACAAGGAACAGTTATCGGCCCGTTATTGTTCCTAATTTATATAAATGATCTCTGTAATATTAACATTTCGGGAAAACTATTCTCATATGCTGACGATACTGCAATCACAGTACATGGTAAATCCTGGAACGAAGTCACTGAAAATGCTAATAAATGCACCTCCATTGTCAAAGAATGGCTCAACCAAAACCTTTTAACTCTGAACTGTGAAAAAACTATTTATATTCCATTCTATAATACCAAAAAGGCTGCACCTCTAACTAACCTAAATATAAGGTTCCATAACAATAACTGCAACCCTATTTTATGCTCTAATTGTGAAATCGGAAAATACAGTCAAATATTTAGGAATTACAATAGATAGCCAACTCAAATGGACGAATCATGTAGAAAAGCTTGTAAATAAACTAAGATATTTAACTTACATTTTTAAACGATTAAATAACATAGTTGACATAAAAATAATGAAATTGGTGTACCATGCATTGGTTCAGTCATCAGTATCTTATGGAATAATCGGTTGGGGGTATTTATAATACTCATATTAAGCCATTAGAAATATCTCAAAAAATTAATAATAAAAATAATGTTGCATAAAAACATTACATACCCCTCCATACAATTATTCCAAGAAGCTGATCTCTTAGATATAAGAAAAATTTATTGTATACAGTGCCTAAAAAGTACATATTTTCGCGAAGTAAACTATTTGCAAAAAATGAAAATCGTTACAGCAACAGAATAAATAATGTACTGGAGGTACCTCTCTGCAAAACTAGACTTGCGCAGAGACATGCATACTTCATTGCCCCAAAATGTATAATTCACTTTCATTACATTTTAAGTGTTCAAATACACTACTTCCTTAAATACATACAAAAATGTAATAAAAAACTGGATAAAAGCAAAAGATACCAGCCTCTTCATTCTATAAGTGCTAAATTCTAAAAAATTAACTAACTTATCTGTTGTGATTTTGAATTTGAAAAAAAAAAAAAAAAAAAGAAAAAAAAAAAATAATAATAACAGTAATATATTTATATATATATATTTTTTTTAATTATTTTTTTATAATTTTAAATGTACCTTATACTGTAAAATGTAACTATAGAGAGCTATAACTATGATTTGAATTAGTATACCCACGCACTGGCTTTTGCCTATGTGGGATTTTTTTTGTTATGTCTACATTATTTTATTATTTCTGTAATTTTTAAATGTATGTAACAAAATAAATCAAATAAATAAAAAATAAAAAAAAGTCAATTTCCACTATTACACATTAAATGATGCGTACGAATTACTTCTCCAAAGCATAATGTTAGATTTAGGCTCTTACGTGGAAGAAGGTCGTTCTACTGAATTCAACATTAGCTCGATTTAGCGATACTTGATTGCTCTTACACTTCGTACAGAAATTTATTTAATTATATTTTATATCAACTCCACCTAGGAGGCCTAAGTTATGGTTGGAGATTCTGTACAGAATATAGAGGGTCTTCTTAAGGCTCAAAACCTAACGATTGCGCTAAACGTCACTTTATAACATGCTAATACAATACTGTACATGACTTATCTGTAAATTAAACTTGGGTGTTTAGGAAAATGTCTAAGGTTTCCAGTGAATAAAATTTGAAGTCTGTAATCTTTCAAATTCTATGAAAAACATACTTAAATGACAGTAAAAATTGCAGTTTAAAAACCAGGGTAGGCATTTTTAAAAGTTTTAACTAAAGTTCCAGTATGTATTTCATATAGAATTTAAAAGATTACCTAAAAAAAAAAATTCACTGGAAACCTTAGACATTTTCCTATTAACTATAAATATAGAATTTAAAAATATATCTTTAATAGTATTGTTTGTATTAGAAAGCCCAAATGTGTGTATTTTTGAGTGCTGACCCTTAAAGAAAGGAAGTAGTTAACCTGAGTCTTAAAAACATTTATTTCGCAAGAGAGCAGAAAAACAACCCACAACCGAGTTGATGAGCAAGAAAACGAGCCAAGCTATAACCGACCAAAATCCACGTGACAAATATCGATCGTGTACAAATGTAAAAAAAAATCATTACACTGCTGAGCACAAGAATGAATCATAAAAACGTCACAATTCTAATGCGGAGAATTTGCCGTTTGGCCTGTCTCCGGTATGTGCTCCGCGCCACCCAGTGTCAAAGGGATCAATGATGCTAGTTCTTGCTAGCACCTCGCATAAAAATATCGGTGAAGCGAACCCAGTAATCCCACGTGACGTGTATGTTTTCAACATAGCCCGCTAAAGGAAAAGAACAAAAAAAGAACAAAAGTCGATTTTTTTCAACTCTACTCGTCTTTGAGATTACAGTAACAGTTTTGATTATAATTTCGATTATAGTTTAGATTTGGTCTGCTTGCCGAGGTCAAAGCTCCACGTAGCTTGGAGAAGCTCAAATAAGCCTCTCCTGGAAATCGATGGCATAATAGAACTTGATTAGTCCATTTCGACCAGTTTTCAAACGAAAGGTCTGTTTTTGATTCTGAGCCGTGAGATATATTATCTGGACTTAACTTAACTTGGAACCTAGATACTAAGTATACTAATATTACGTGTAAAATTTTACGCCAAGAGCGGTAACTCATTCCACTTTGAGACTTAAAGTAGAGTGGTTGCATTGTTCAAAAAAAGGTTATTGTATGTGAGGCGAATGAAACATAAAAATAAATCTTAGAGCTGAGATGGATGCATGACGTTTTAGTTGATAGAAAAATGAAACCAAAATATATGCCTACGACGCAGTCCATAAAAATAATTTAAACTTAAATGTTTGGTTTTTTTAAGACAAACATTCCCGGATTACAAATAACCAAGCAATATTTGAAAGACTTATTACCGTTATTATTAGCTGAAAAATTTACTTGGGCAATAATGGAAGACTTAGCTAGCAGAAGAATTGATCTGAAGATTCCAGAGTGGACACCCGAAGCATTTATTCACTCGCCTCATAATATGTAATTTTGTTTTATGTTTTATTCAAAACAGTTTGATTAGATTTTCCAGGAGGCCTAAGCTATTTAATTTTCAAAAAAAAGGAATCAAGTGAATGTATTACATGGATCCAAAAAGGTTAACAGCGGATATGTAACGATTGACAGTCTTATATCGTATAATCTTATAAATTAATCAAAAAATTGTAATTCTGTATATACCCTGTTTTGAATAAATAATTGTGTCTCTAAAGTAAAAACCTACTTGTATTTTTTTTTTTAAAGTACGTATTAACTTGTTAATAATAGATGTACTTCGTTGATTCACAGGAAATTGAACAGTAATTTATAACGTCAAAAGAACAAACCAAGTTTAGCATATTAGACGACACAAGCTTAATGAAGTCATGAATACTAAAGCAGTAATAATAACGTGGAAGTTAAAGTTGATTATACCTACGCAACAGGATAAATTAAAAAACAACTTTGGTGACTTTTCATAGAAGCAGTAACGCACAATAGCGAACAAGTTGTCGCCCGTTGGGGAGAAATTCCAAGATTTATAGAAGACAAAGAAGACAGCAATTTAACTTACCCTTTGTCCGCGCTCTCCCTTTTCTCCCCTCGTTCTGGAGTAATCTGCAAATAAATCAAACGAATATAATTAATCAAAATATAATTGTTTTTCAATAGCTTCTGCCAACGACCTTTCTATATACATGGCAAACATTAATCAATCGTTATTACTCGATTTTGATTAGAAAAGATTTTTGTTCTTTTAATTCAATTAACTATACGCAGAATCTTGTTCACACCAGTGGCAGCGGGGGACTTTATGCAAAAGTTTGAAAAATAAATTTCTTTTTAGCTAATTGCTCGAAAACAACGAGTAGGTTTATTAATGATTACTTCAGGGTTACGGTTAAATAAATATAATATATGCGTTTTACTTGTAGGTACCTACCTACAGTACACTGTGTAGGAAAGAAAAAATAGTCATTTTTTAACCATTCAATAATCTTCTTTTTTATACAGAATACGTGTATTATGTGTTTTGGATTTGTGTAATTAAAAAAAAAAATTTTGTAAGTAACGAGTAATTTTGAAAAAATACTTGAAAAAACTGTTTAAAAAGAAATAGGCTCTATAATCTAAGCACAAAAAGCATCATCAGTTGGTCAAATCTCGTTATTAGAGATTTCATGATATTTTTCGGGAAAACTCAGCATTTATATTGCATGATTCGTAGCAAGCGATATGAACCTGTGTTAAGTAATATGTATTGAAAAAAAAGCACAAGAGTCCCAACTGCTCTAATTGAAGTATGGTGAGGCTGAAAAGAGTGGAAAAAGGTTGGAAAGCTCTTGACTGTTCAAATCTAGACACCAAACATAACTAAAGCCATTTCAAACAACGTCTTGTTTCTGAAAGGTGGTATTTCACCAAGGCGATACTTAAGAATATTTATCACTCCAGATAAAACTCTTACATAAAACCTGCTAAATACGATTTTATAATAAACGACAATATTTATCATTATTTAAAACAAGGATTGTAGTTTGTATTAAACTTTAGCCCTCAAAAATGACACTAGACGTCACTTAGAAGCTTTCTAATACAACAAGCAATTTTAAAAATGATTTATCTGTAAATTCCAGATGAGAAGTTAAGAAAGTGACAAATGTTTCAGGAGAATAAAATGTTTAAGCTGTCATATTGTAACATAAATGAAAAATATACTAAAATGTCAGTAGAAAGTCCAGTTTAAAAACTAGCGAAGGCATTTCTAAACGTTTTGAATTTAAAATTCCAGTATGCATTTCATAAAGATTTTTAATGATTACTGTTGAATAATTGTATTCACCAAAAACCTTGGACATTTTTCTAATTATCTGTATCGAATTAAGGGATGAATAATGTGAAGTGTTGCTTGTATTAGAAAAGACAAAAAGTGTATACTCTTGTGTGCAAACGCTTAACATAAAAATAAACTTTCATATGTTAAAGTATAGAAAAATTATAACATTTAATGAAAGCATCTGAAAACACCAAATAATTGCTTGAATGTTTAAAAAAACGTGAAGCATACCGAGTTCTATGTTAAAAATGCACACATTGAGTTAAAAGTAAGGTTAAAAAGGCTTCCTCCATTCTGCTGAAGCAAACGACGGCGAGCATTGCTAATATTTTTGTGCTGTCGTTGAAATACTGGGTATACAATGCATATTTTATTCAGTCAAACAAAAGAAAAATTTTCCTAGAAATTTATGGTCAGATTTGTGTGCTGAAAGTAATACAGATAATTTCTTGTTTTCGGAACATGACTTATTTACATTATTTTTTAATTTTATTAACCTCGAAGGAACAATATTTTAAGCAATGCTTTGCCTTTGAGTATTTATTCCTCAGAAACAATTTTTAAAACAAGAGTTAAGAATGTAAAGGTTCAAAAGCCGTAAGTACCGAGGTTTTTTGTGTCTTTATTCTGTAATGCTGTCATTCCGTGGTGTCTCCCTACAACGAAAAAGCATCACTCAACTGTCACTGTCGTTAGTTAATTTTACGTTATTTGGCAAATATAAAAATGTTACTTATGTAAGAGTAAACAAAACTTTTTATTTATTTTATTTTTGGCAAGATTACTATTATGAATGTGTCTTGGCTGTACCGGCAAAGTTGCAGTGTGCTTTAAAAAAATGTGACACGCCTAAATATCAATGGTGCACGTAGCAAGGTGGTGAGATAAAATGTAAATTTTGTGCTCAGTATTAAATAAATCTTGGAAAGTAGCTCATAGACAAAAATAAAAACTCTATCCACAATTCACACGTATATTCCCTTTCACTTTTCAATCATTTTTGAAAAATGTGAATTACTAGTAGCCAGTAGTCACTCAAGTCGCAAGAAGAAAAAAAAAGCGTTCTAAACACCCAATACCTTTCTTTTGGGAGAATGATGTGCACGTTTACCTGCTCGAGGAGTAGACAGGTGTAAATTTAGAAGAATGGTGCCGTTGTGAAAAATGAACGATGCTGTGTTTTTTTTCTTTCGTTTGACACCACCAAAGAATTCCATTTGTTAGAGGCAGTGGGACTAAAGCATCCTCGACTGAGGATTATAGGTAGAAAAGAAGAAGTTCGTTAAAGAAAAGAGAAGGGAAAGGGTAAAAAATACCTGCATTTTAGCAGCTCTGCTTAAACTTCTGAAAACCTTACAGATGTCATTTCCACTTAAATGCGTTTTGATCATAGCCAATTTTTTTTCACTCTAATGCGTTTTAATCAAAACCAGAAAATCATTTCTTATCAATTAAAATATGATGTCAGCCAACCATTTTGTGTGATTACGACTCAAAAGTTTTACTATCGAAAGCCAAAGAGACTACGACACCCACAATCGAGGAATGTCGGGAGACGGACAAAAATATGAGAGGGGTAAGAGACGAAGTAAGAATTTACATTCTAACTAAATAAAACTAGATATTTTGGACAATACTTCGATTATGATAACTCATCAGGATGATAGTGAACGTGTCTACTATAAACTTGAGAACAAACTGAAAATGTGCTACATTTTAATCTAATTAAATTATTTCTTTGAAACTTTTCATCATTTTTTAATTGTACTTGTCACAAAGATGGTCGTTGAATAAAATAATGTAAGCAATATTCACAGCTTATGAAACATCCTGACCAAAACAAAATACATGTATGTATCTAAATGTCATGCTTCGTCGATGTATCAATGTACTCCGACGAACTTATATTGATATTTAAATAGACTTGCGCCACTCTGCTTCTCGATTACAGAAGTTCATTCTCCGAATAGAACTTTTTTAATAATGCCGCTAACGCACGGGGGATGATTTGCTAACTTTCCGTGCCTCGATGTCAAAGCTAGACCCCAACAGATTTTATTGACAAATGTACAAATAAAAGTCAAATAATGAAAAGGATGCTGAGGATTATTATTTATAGATATAAACTCGTTCAACGAAGGTTTTTAAGGGAACAACGAAATCTGAGAAGAGGACAACATATTGGGGGTGGTTAAAAACCTTGACAGGTGTGGTCAGAATGGAAAATATCCTCCGTATTGCTCTGGTTAAAAACCACCAGTCAGAATTTTAATGGTAGTTGAAATTATATACAAGTACATTGCGACCTTTGTCTTCTCTTCCTCAATTTTTAAAGCCTCAAAATATTACCGAAATGGGGATGCTATAGTTCCACCAGCTCGGTGCAGTTTTTTTACATTTTTTTTACAATAAACTCCACACAGGAGGCCTTGAGGGAAATAATTTTCAGGGCCTATTTCATCTTTAAGGAAAGGAAGGAATGAACTTGGGTCTTGAAGAGGCCCATGTTGAAGGAGGGAGGAAACACAGCGGCCGGTAAATCGTTCCATAGCCAAACTGTTAAACATAAAAACAAGTCGTAAAAGCGACCTGTTCTCATGTATTGAATGTCAACCGTGTACAAATGTTGTGCGCGAGTTTGGCGAGTTTCCTGACTATGCACCGGTGCCGAAGAGATCAATGACGCAAGTTCCTCGAAACATCTTTCATAGAAATACCCGTAGAACAAGGACAACATTCCCACCTGACGTCTGTGCTTCAAAGTTTGCAATCCGTTTGTTAAGATAGAATAATCTATCGAACGGACCGCCCGTTTCTGCACAAACACAAGGGTTTTTTCAAGGGGCTCTAGACCAGAGGTGGCTGCCAAAAGCAACAGTAGGGCGTACTTGCGATTTGTACAAGGTCGGCAGTTGTGTACTATTGAAGTATCTGCGGGCCCTGTACAACACGCCCAACTTATGAGAGGCTAACTTTACTCTGGCTTCCATGGAGCCCTGATGCCTTAACTGGTCACTTAAGGTTACACCAAACATTTCAATGGAAGGTTTGTTGGGAAGATTACTTCCGTTGAAGGAGACTAAATTATCATTATCATTTGGATCCCTTGTGTGGTAGGTAGCATATAAAAAACAACACCCGGCTAGCATTATAATTGAATTGATTGAGTTCGAATCCCATTGCGGTAACATTTGTATTCATGCTTTTATGGACCGTTTCCATGTATACCAGTATGTATGTAGACCGGTCGGTAGCCGAGTGGACTAACGCGTCAGATTCCCACCTGGGCGTCGTGCGTTCAATTCCTCTGCTTGCTAAGTACTCCATCATTATACAAGCAACATCTTCCGCTTCTTTTTAATATATATATTTTTAAACATATAAATATATTATAAAATATGAATTTTGCTAACAGTACCATATTCTTAGCGGGAACCTATTAAACCTGTATTAAAATAAGTTTAATACCACATTTTGGTAATGTTAAAGAAATATAAAAAAATAAAACCAATAAGAGTTCGTATCTCGACACGAATTACACACATTATATTGAACCTCTAATAAGTGTTTTTAAGCTTCGGTTATGAAGGGTCAAAACCCACAAAATTAGATAGAAGAAACCTAGATATAACATTGTTAAGACTAATTAGTTATTGAGATGTTTAACGTAGAGATGCATATGAGGGATTTTTAATTGGAAAACATTCGGCATTGTAGAGGAAATTTGACGTACGAGCATGCAAACTGGCGTAAGATTGCGTACTTACATAAAATATTTTTTCGTTAAATCTTCGGTACCTTTGAAACCTTATTAGAAGGTCAACAAAAACCTATTGAAAAAAATGTACGAAAAAGCTTTCTTTATGTACTTAATACTTACTTTAACGTAGGCTGAAATATTACGCCATTAGGTTGTAACCATATTTTTGACAGAATTTTTGACATGATTTCTGAATAATTTATTTTTATTTCTACCAGTAATTTTTTTTGGTGGTTTCTTTTGAGTCACCTAAATACCTATTCTAAAAGTTTTTGTACGATGTACATATTAAATTTATTCTAGTACTTTGACAAATTGTTACGAACAAAGTAATCCATAATATAATTACTTTTTTATGGATTTTTTAGCTTGTTCGTTGAAAAAAAACATAATAATATTTTTTTATTAATAATTTATTGTGTAGGCAATTAAACAATATGCATAGTGCATTTGATTAAATTTATACAACACAAAAATCATTAAATAATCGATTTCTTCATTTTAATAGTTAACTATTCGTTACTACCAGTTTTCACTAAAGCCACCATTGAATTGTTTTAAAAGTTTATTTTGTAGTTTTGCCCCTTTGAGGCATTGTCAAACTTGTCAGGCAGAACTTGGTGTCTTGTCTTATTTTTTAGCAGTAATATATTATGGGTTTTTCAAAATTCCATAGCTCATAATAGAAATTAATTTGCGAGCTCAAAATTATTGAATCGACCTAGTAAATTCAGACGGATAAGTTAAAAATTATGAAAAGTTTATTGTTCAGATTTTTCAGTTTTTTGTGGAATTTGCATAGAAATAATCATAAGTTAAGAAAAGAATTTGAACGATGAAAATAAAATAAAATAGATGTATTCATAATTTTACTCGTTTGTTATTATTATTCATACAGAAGTTTCGAAATAAGGTACTATTCACTTCCGTAATGCATCTAAAAAGAAAGGGGAAAGCATGTTTATATTCTATTTATTTATTTATTTGATTTTTTCTTACATATATTTAAATAAAAGAAAATATTACAATAATAATCTATTTTTTTAAATATTAAGAAAAATATAGTTTTAGAGAAAAAATAAATAATGAAATTGGAGTAAAAACTATGTAATTTTTTTTTATTATAAATATATACTTATGTGTAATATAGAGATAACTAAAAAAACTCTAACTAACTAACTAACTAACTAACCATCACGCCGTTTCCCCGCAAGGGTAGGCAGAGAGGACGGACCGCCATACAACTCTGTCTTGGCACACACTTCTTGCTTCATTTACATTCATACATCGTCTCATACATACTCTTCTGTTATTCTGATTCTTCACACGACCCGATTCAAGTATTTGATTCACTTGATCGTGCCATGTCTTTCTCGGGCGTCCTCGACTTCTTCTTCCATTCACTTTCGCATCATATATTCTTTTCAATACTCCTTTCTTCGTTCATTCGCTCTACATGCCCAAACCATCTGAGCGTCCCTTTCTTAATCCTATCCATTACGCTCACATCAGCCTTGCATTCTTTCCGGATATCCACATTTGTAATACGGTCATACATGGTTTTACCGCACATCCGTCTCAAAGATCTCATTTCCACAGCATTCAGTCTACTTTCATCCTTCCTCTGCCAGTTCCATGCCTCACTGCCATACATCAGGGTTGGTATAAGCACTCCATTGTGGACTGCTAGCATCGCTTCTTTTGACAATTTCTTATTTGCCCCAACAGCGTTCAGTCCTCCATTAATGGAGTTTCCTGCATTCACCCTTCTTTCAATATCCTTATCAGCCTTTCCGTCTCTTGTAAACATACTTCCTAAATACACAAACTCATCCACTTGCTCCAAGTATTCATCATTCACAACTATATTGCACGCTGTTCTCGTACTCTCTCTTTCAAACACCATCACTTTGGACTTACTTACATTCATCATCAACTCATTTTGCATACATACTTGGTTCATCCTAGACACGAGAAACTGTAGATCTTCCATATTGTCAGCAATCAGCACCGCATCATCCGCATACAATAGGCAACATACTTTCACACTGTTCATTTTCGCGCCCAAGCCCACACCTTTCAATTCTTGCATACAATTATCCATGTACAAATTGAACAACCACGGTGACATTACACAGCCTTGTTTTTTACACCTTTTGTGATGTTAAACCACTTCGTAAAATCACCGTTCACTTAACACATGCAACGCTTCCCTCGTACAAGGACGCGATTGCCTGTATAAGATTTGTGTTAACTCCATACATGGATAATACCTTCCACAATTTGTCCCTATCAACTCGATCATACGCCTTTTGCAAATCGACAAAAGCACACAGAAAAGTTTCTGGTTTTTTTGCCAAAAACTTCTCTGTAAGCATCCGCAATGAGAAAATTTGATCCATGCACCCCCCTTCCACTCATGAAAGCACCTTGAATGTCCCAAATTTTGTCTTTTGTTTTCATTCTTACCCTTTCAATCAATATTCTACCATACAGCTTGCCAACTGAACTTAGTAAGCTTTATAGCCCTATGGTTCCCACATTCCATGCGTGACCCTTTACCTTTGTACAGAGGCATGATCACAGCCCTTCTCCAATCTAATGGCGTGTAACCCTCCTCTAAACACTGGTTAAAAGTTTGCACAGCCATGTGAGAACTACACGGCTATCTCCTTTAAAGTATTCAGCAGCGAGATTGTCGAATCCAACAGCTTTACCATTCTTCATGCATTTAATCGATCTTTTTATTTCATCCATGCTGATTTCGACAGCATTCACTTCATCATCATTCATACCTGATTCGACACTGGGAACACTGTCGCTTGGGGTGCTTTCAAAAACTTCTTCGAAATATTTCATCCATCTTTCTTTTATTTCTTCCTCATTTGTCAACATTTTTCCATCTTTCGATTTTACAACTTTCACGCATCCGCTTTCTGGGCTGTTTCGGGACCTCTTGACCTCCTTCCAAAACAATTTAATGTTTTCTTGGAAGTGATTTGTCATTTTTATTCCCTCTTCTTCTTCCAGGCGTTTCTTTCGTTCTTTCACTCCAACACTTACTCTTTTCTTGCATTCCTTGTATACTTCTTTCGCTCGATCCCTCTCCGCGCTAGAAAACTCACATAGGCAAATCCAGTGCGTGGGGTTTGAACGAACGTTTGACATTCTCTTATGCCGTTTAATGCTACATATCTAGGTAGGTATTGCTTTAGATTTTTTAAAGTAACACAATATGTTATAATTTCAAGTGAAATAAATCATAGGCGGCCAAGAATTTTATTTCGTTTGTTCGTGTTGACATTCCATTGCCCAAACATTTTTTCTTTTGATAGTCGATAAATGAAAACAACGTGTAAAAATGTTGAACACTTTTTTTGTTTCGTAATTTCAACATTCCTTAATATTCAACTAATGCATGCTTTTTTGTTGATATTTAATTCAGCCTGAAACGAAAATAAGTTATTTCGCTTAGCACAATGACAAGCGAATAATTTTCATGTCACTCAGCCACTTAACCCTCATTTGTGTAAGTTATTAACTTTTTTATTAGTTGTATTTTATTTCCTTCGGATTTTACGAGACGGAACTAAATAAGGTCAATGAACAACTCACTCTAGACGCCAGACCAATAAATCACTCCGGCAAAATGCGATGAGTGGTCAGTGACAGTGTGCGCATACTGCATTGTGTCTGTACAACTTACAATGATACAATGCAATGAGTCATTTTTAAGTTACAACGGCGAATAACAATGCCTTTATGGGTCATTAATTTGGGTAGTGAATGCATCGATAAATACAATGAACTTCTTGCATAGATTTTCAATTGTCTTAGTAAAAATTATGTAAGTTTTATCCACTCTGAATACGTAAATACTACAAAAAATACTTGTGTTAACTAGTTACAACATAAATATGATTCTTTTATAATGGATAATTTTTTCACGGTCGACATTCAAATTAATGAAAAATTTGATGATTTTAGGAAGAGAACATTGTCTTAGCAAAATTGTAAACTAGTCATAATTGATTGATTTATTTCTGCGATCTTGAATCCAACGATATTTGGCTGTGTAAATATCAAAAATTAATACAACTCGTTTTAATTTACGTAATTTGACAGTTAACTGGCAATACATAGACTCTCTTTGTAAAATGTGCACGATCATTTAAACCACAGTAAAAAGCAATTATCATAGTTTTTGAAAGAATACTCTACTTTCGTAGGGATTAAACATATCGTCGCTGGAAAGGCAAAAATGCTAAAGCGCCATTTTGGGAAGTTTACACCAGAGTAGTTTTTTTGTTTTACAATAAAATTCAAAAGTCTTCAGTACCTGGTTAGATTTTGAAAAAAATGTTAACCCAGGTAATTCAATGCTCTTACTGAGTTACATGAAGCGACAAAAAGTTTAAAAAGTCTCAAGCTTGTGTCGCTTGAGTCAAGCCTTCTCCAAAATGGTAAATATATGTTAGATGGCTAAAGAGCCACAAAAGTCTTCAGAATCAAACGAGAGTCAAAGCCTACGTCACAGAAAGAAAAACTTATGAAAGCTACATATTTAACTAATTTTTGATCAAAGTGTCGATTAAGCCCCTTTACCTTTCCAGCGACGATGTTATATCTATTTTTAAATACTGAGTTTTTGAAAATACGATTGAAAGTAAAAAGAATTCAAAATGCCTTACGCGAACAAAAAACACCATGTTAGAAGCTCATCGATAAATATGTTGCCGCAATGAGCAACATATCGTGGTTAACGCAAAAATACCTCCTATGTATCAAAATCGTAATTGTTCAGGAGGAAATTAAAAACTGATTTTTGAGAGTTACAGATTGTTTTTTGAGACATCAATAATACACTTTTTTGTTTTAGATGCAATAATGTATTTTCACAAATAAAAACATTGAAACTTGAAGTACCAATTGAAACTCTACGCCATGTCATGCTTAACTAATTTTTGTAGAGTTTACCACATAGGAGATATTTTCACGTTGACGACGATATATATACTCGTATTATAAGCAATGATTGCCCATAAATTTAAATTAAATGTTCTTTGAGAGAGAAGACCTAAAGTAAGGTGATTGGATGGTGCCAAAGCAAACACCACATCCTCGGGAATAAGGAAACAGAAAAAGACTCTCGAAGGATTTTGAAACTTTAGATATTGAATTTTCGCTTTCGCCATATTTTTTCATATCACCTGGGCAATCTAAGCCCTGTATACTGCAGCCAAAAACTGTAATCTTATATTTATCGAAGGAAGCAATCACTTTGTAGCTTGACATTATAATTTAAATAAAAAATATTTTAGTTTTAAGCCACTTTATTTATACACATATAACAATTCGACCGGTTTCGGTTAAACTTAACCTTCTTCAGGAACGTATATATATAAACTGAAAGTGTATAAATATACGTTCCTGAAGAAGGTTAAGTTTAACCGAAACCGGTCGAATTGTTATATGTGTATAAATAAAGTGGCTTAAAACTAAAATATTTTTTATTTAAATTGTAATCTTATAATTCAGGCATGTATGAGACGCGCTGTCTTCCTTTTCTACAAGTTTCATCAATCTTACCCACTGTAAGACGTTAGGTAATCAATCAATTAATATACAACCAAAACTAGTATTATAAAACGTCACAAGATTATTCTCGCAGACTGAAAAATGGGGGTATTTAAGATCTTAGTTCCCACACTTTATGGCATTTTCATAAAATATACAATTCTACACAATGATCGTAGGAAATCAAATATCAATACTCAATGTTTGTAATGGAAAGAAATATGAATTTTAATTGCTACTGAAAATGCAAAGCTAATAATTTTGAGTTAATGTTGTTCGTATTTATTATATCGACTACCAATTTTATCCCAAGACTTGGATTAATTACATGTTTCCAGTATCCATTTATAATAAACGCTCACTCACAAGGGAAATCAAACGTAAATAATGAAATGAGTGGAGTGATCCCTCGTCAGCCCGAGGTATTTATATCAGACTTAACTAGAAATTTAATAGACCAAATATTTCAATGTTGTTTTCTAATTAAGAAATATGTTAAGTCTTATTTTGATTATATAAATTAGGAAAAGCTTAGACGGATTATATTATTATTATATACACGTAGAACAACGATCGAATCACGTTTACTAAGAATTATTTATGTTGTTTAAATATTAATATTGAGATAAAGAGATCATCTGTAATTGATATTTACAGTTTGGAAAGTGACATTGTAATCCAATAATTATTCTGCGGGTTCCGCTTTGAAAAAAGAATTAATTTTTACAAAAATTATTACTGCTTTGTGTGAAAAAAAAACGAAGTGGATTATGGAAGTTCCCAATTAAAATTTTGATAATTCTTTGATCTTATCAAAAAGTGTGCTTAATATTGAGTTAATTACTCTCATTATTGCCCTGATGAGAGATTATCATTTAGAATTAAAACGTTACTTAAGTCGTATTTGGTGGGCAGATCTGAATAGCCAGGTACTTGTAAAATTTCATTTTACCTATTTCCTCCCTACTTTTAGCCTCACAATATTCCCCGATTTGTGGATACCATATTCTACCAACCTACTAGCTACGGTCATTTAGAATTTGATGCAGTATTTTAAAAAAACCATGGTAATAAAATAACAAAATGTAAATAAAACCATGGATAACTTCAACTCTCTGAGAGGAACAACATTAATAAGCAATGTTGGTCCATCATAGACGATTAAAGACATTTTACAAAACATACGAAATGCGCATAAATACATTTACAGGAAAATATTTTTCAAACACAACCTTCGTAAATTTAAAGGCTTTCACAGCCGATTATATTACATTGGTTAATTTTGAGGGTGATAAGCAGTGTCGTGTTTCTTCCTTCTTGACCAAACTTTTCGTAAAGATTTTCATCACTGTGTTGATATGTACATAGCGAGGCTGTCCAAAACATTGGTTCAAGAAAGATGAAGACGCACAACAAAGCTTAAAACCCCAAAAGTAAACCAACACAACAACCTACGTAGCTTGACATCATCGATGGTGGGTAGAACAAATATTTAAAATACGAGTGATTTGGGTTCAATGAAACGGGATATTTATTAAACGTTAACATCGTTAAATGTTATTGTCAGTGCCTTTCAAAATAAATAATGATTTTAAGGTTTTATTTAAGGTTCTCCACTAAACGTTGACTTTTTATTGAAGCGGAAATAAAAGATGACTGAACGTGGGAGTGGATGGGCCCACACGCACTAGCCCCGTGCTAGGCCCAGGATGTCAACCATTTCGCTGAAAAGAGGTGTTTAGTTAACCTTATAACTTCAGATTACTTATTATTTCAATTCCCGTGTATAATGCCATCAACTCAACATTTCTTTACACCTTTTGAACACGGTATGTATTATTTAACCGGCGATGATGTTGGCGTGACTTTGTCCAAAAGCGTATGTGATCATAACCTTGATAAGAAACACCCTTCACTCACACATAGGAAACAATATAGCGCAACTCGTGTTCTACCCATTGTTTACAGTGAACGTTCACGAAATATTTGTGAAAATTATTGTCATTTTGAAAGAACATTATAAAGTTAAACGATGTATCTTTGTGTACATCACTTTATTAATAACAACACATACATTGATTTCGACACATAAATATAGTTTATTTTATTTGCTGTGATTAAAGCAGAGTTAAATTTAGAAAAAAAGTGATGTACGCCAAAGAACAGTATTTCAATTTCTTAAATAGATCAAGTGTGTGGCAATTTGAGTAGAATTTATCTCCTCGTGTGCCCCACAAATCTGTAATATTTTGCTCTACCGAAGTGTTCGTATTCAAAATTAAATATTTTATTTATACCCTCCTTAAATATGTTACTTTAATTCGATTAGAGAGTTAATTAGTTAATTATTTGAGAGTCCATTAAATAAACGTACTTATGTTTCTCTGTAGAGTCATTCATACCCAATATTCATTTGGTAGGCCTACGTTGTAAGTACGATATTATTTCAGTTGAACGATAAACGTTAGCAATTAGTGTTGGAAGTCGAGAAGTGTTAAAAGGGTTGAAACACGAGAGCAGACAGGCGAAACACGCTGTTAATTAGTAATGGTTTTCTTGGTATTTTCTTTGTTCACTTTTCCACAAAACCGTTCAATCCACAAGACTCGCTATGCGTGAGGTAGAACAACATACCGACACAGCGAATGGAAAATTACGAAATTCTTGGTACCTAATCTATCCACCTTCAACAACTATGAGACGATATTTTCTACGGATACTACTGAAATGGAATTCTTGAAATAACTGAAATTCGCACTAGTATTATTACTTTTAATCAAGCGCATTATCTTCACTTATGTAGGTACTTTCTAAATTATGAAAAAAAAATAAAAAATAAATACAAAAACATCAATTTAAATATTTATGTTTCTTCATGGCGACCTCCGTGACCGTGCGGTAAAATAAGCCCAACAAATCCAGTGGCCGCGAGTTTGAGCCCAGCGTGGATGAATTAGTTTTGATTTAATTTATATGTGTTATTTTACACGATACTTCAGCAAAATATTATTTATATTAGGTATATTTCCCGTAAGCTCATAAAATTCTCATTATTCTCTTATCCCGTTCTCAGTTGACGTTTTGCCTCTTTCATTTCATATTATCTGTCTCTTTCTCTTTGTTCCTTTGTTATAACTCTACTGTTATTCTTTTGTTTTCTTACTGTTCTCTTTATTATTTTATTTTAAATTGTGTTCTTCCTCTGAATGTTTGATTACATATAACCACATACTATGTAATTGTTCTATGTTTAATTTTGTACCCTGATGATGCTTAAGCTAAGCTCAACCGATCGGTATTATACAAACCTATTATTTCATTTTAATTAAAATATCATTTAGTATTTTCGCAGTAGGTTCTAGAGTGGAAGATACTCTAACTGTCGCTCTAGTGAAAGACCACCATTCAGAATCGAAACGTTGCGTAACTTGAAATGATCTCATAGTCCCACTGGCTCCAGATAGTTGAGAGCAGTTAGGACTATTGTGCTGTATTCACATACATAAAATATAAACATACATTACAAACTTATTTACATAAATAACCTTATGAGTTTAGTTTAAACAAGCTGACATACTTACAAAAATTAGTAGCGCTTTGTATGTTTTAAGGGCTGATAAATCGGAAAACTTCTATCATTTAAGATACCTACAATCACATACATTAATCTAAATAATATTTTAAACTAAACGAGGGATTGGCAATGGCTCAAAAATTATGAAAACTTCCAATCACATTGAATGGTGTTCTTCGCTGGGAAAGAGAAACAGAGGTCGCTCACTGATAAGGTAATCTTAAGAGAAGAGAAAAGTGGTACTAATAGAGAAATCTTTAGGGTTTGGGTGAAGGAGCGAGAAATAAGCCAGGAATCAGCAGAACTGGAAACATTTAAGATATTCTTAAGTCCGAAACTAAACACTGAAAAGTTTATGAAGAAGTAGAGAAATATAGTGGAACCTCGGAGTGCATGTAACTTTGTTTGTGAGTGTTTCACAAAACAAATTTTTGTTTTGTTTTTAGATAAAATAAATTTAATTTGACAAACGAGTGCTGTTTTACTATACAAGCGATGTCTTGCCATATGAGCAATATATCTGTATAAGAGTGGGAAAATTTAGTAGAATACCAACACCCAATCAGTGGTGGCCTATGTATTTTAAATATGCTAGAGTGCTAAAATTGACAAATGCGACGTTATTGTTATAACCTAACATTTTTGTTTTATTATTTTTTTGAATGGAGAATTTCAGATGTTTTTTTCAGTTAGGTAGGGCACTGCCTTGTACATTTCTGAAAAATTTTCCAACAAAAAACAAACGAGAAAGATAGTAAATATATGTTTTGGCCTCAACATATAAATAAGGTCGTTTATTTAATCTTAGCACTCTACAAAATTAAAATGTCACGAACTGCCACTACATCCGGGTAAGGCTGTAGCAGTGCGAGCGATAAATCTGTTCAACGACAGTGCAATGTCCCATTTCAGTGAAATCCCCAAAAAGAAGCAAAAGTCACTAAGCTAGTGAATATAATTAATAAATTTGATGAAAGTTTTGTACTTAATAATACGATACATTTAAATAATTATAATATTAAAAAAGTGGGTTACATACTTGTTTTGGAATGAACCATGGGAAAAAATACTAGTGTTTCGTATTTTGAACACGTTTTTGAAACGAATCATGCTCGTAGATCGAAGTTGCACTGTATATTGTATTAGTAAATTCACGAATCAAGCAAAAACATAACAAAATGAAACGAGAAACGAACATGTAGTATTTACAATATTTATGTGATCATAATTACCTCCTTCCTTTTCTAGGACTCTTTTGAAAACCCCTCCTTTAATAAGATTGTATACAGGAGATATCGGATTTACCCTAAACCCTTTTTGTAGATGATGTGTTGTCGATACTGAAAGTGTTATTTTTAATGTATTGATAAGATTCAGACAGTAAAACAACTTTCAATTGCAAAATATCGATGTGATATGAGGGCAAAAAAAATCTGAATAAAAAATACAAATATGCGTGCACAACTTCATTTAGGTATGAAGGCAAAATAAAGCCATTAAAAAGAAATATATTGGCTCTATACTCAAGTAAGCAACATAAGGACACAGTATAATAACACTTTATCATTGAATTTTGATCTCGTTAATTATATTATCATGCAAACCTTTTTTCTAAAAATCGTCATTACGTGTTATTAATTATTGTGTAAAAGTAATATTATGCCAGATTTGTGGTTGTAAACCATTTTTTTCTGTGCCATTTCGAAATTTATAATAATAATCAATATTATCATTTAGCGTTGTAAATAAATTACCAAAAATTGTTGATGTGTTGGTAAAAAGATATCAAGATATTTAGCTTTATTTTGATTTAATCATTTAGATATGGCAAGCCACATCACTGGTTTAGTTACCGTTAATCCGAGAAATCATTCGGCTAAATAAAATGTGTTGTTTCATATTTCATTAAATAAAACAAAAACTCTACTAATCTCATACTATATATGTATCATAGAAATGTATGTATGTATCATATAAATATATGTATGTATCATATGAATATATGTATGTATTATAGAAATATATGTATGTATGTATATATCATAGAAAATGGAATAGTGTTGGGCAACAGAAGTGAACTGTGGGCGTGTCTGTGTGCCTGAATAAAGATTTATTTATCCTCACTTCTGGTGAAATTATTAATGATAAATTGATATTATTCACATTTCAAATAACTAAAATTCTTTCTTGAATAAAGTCGAAATGTCTTAAATATATTGGCTAGATAGTTTTCTTTCATATCGGTATTGATACACTTCTTAAGATTTCCTGTTCAGTGAGTTGTTATTAAATATGTTTTTATGTAATGTCAATACGAGTGCATTTTAAAGTATTGTTAAGTAAATAGAGAGTTATTAAATGAATCAGATTATATTTACCGTCCAGTCCGGGGGGTGGTGGCGGGAAGGGAGGCAGGGCTGAACCCAAATCAAGCCTGCCAGATCCCTCCCCCCCTGGAGAGCTATCTTCCCCATCTTCAGTATCAACCTGTAATCATCAAAAGTATGAGTTGACTGTATTAAAAATGCATGTAAAGAGGACATGATGTAGCTAGATTATTTGCTATGTACGTATTTTCTTAATAATTGTACAAAAAAATCGTTTGAAGATTGTCCGGAAGTTGTCTTGACCAGTGGAATTTGAACAAATATTTTAAAAACTTTATTCACATGTATATGAAGCAAATTGTTGACAATGAATTTTCGATATTTAAACTATTTCTATTTTTAGTTTAACTGTCAGATACCTCAGTTAATATTTAGTCACTTCACAATTTGGAGCAGTGGTTTTAATCCCTGAGCTAAAAAGCAGATATTAATGTACACAAGTACTACTTGTAAATATGCCAGGGCTAAATATTATTAATACAATTATTTTTGAGGACAATATTCTTAAACAAAATCGCTTCTTCATGATTTTTGAAATCCATGATATTTAATAAAATATTTTACTGCGAAATTAAATTTTGATTAATAATACCAAATTTGGTGATACCACAATTGAGGGGCTTAGAAGCAAAGGCAGCAATCTCCAAAAACGGTTCTGTAGCATTGTCAACTTTTCAATGATTATTATAAAGAAATGGAGAATAAAGTGTACAAAAATGTTAGTGCACATTAAACTAGGAACAATTTGAAACAATTATTTCTAAATTTATCAACATATTCACAAAAGAAAAGTACTTTAAACGTTAAATCAACTTTCCAAGAAATAATTTTAAATGAAGGAGATTGCTGCCTTTGCTTCTAAGCCCCTCAATTATAAAGCATGATTTTTCATAATGGTGTTAGTCAGGGGCGGCTCGTGACTTTTCAGTGTGCTTAAGTGCTAAGATTGAAAATAAGTCATAATTCATGTTGTTGTAGCCGAAAACATTTATTTTTATTTTTTCAAATAATATTTTTTTTGTATGATGATTTTCAAGAGTTTTGGTAGGTCGATGGCCCACCAAAATAGGATTTGTGCTGAATATGTGAAAAAAACCTTTGATTCTTAAGATTACTAAGATTTTAAATTATATCTGCTGTATAGGAACCTTATATGCTTTGTTCTACCATTGTGAAATGTATAAATGTTTTTCTTACTAGATGTGTAAAAAAATATAAAAAAATTGCATACATCTAAATAAAAATATAAAAACAAACAAACAAACAAAAACTGAAAAATCTTCATACAAAAAAAAACATTTTCGGCCACACCAACATTAATAACGTCGTATTTTTCAATCTCAGCTCTATAGCACACTACAAAGTCACAAGCCGCCCCTGGAGTAAGTTTAAAAATATTCTTATAAGTTAGTAGATAGCATGTTAATAATAGATAATTAAAATACACTTCACATAGTTTTAGTATAGCTAAATTTACATAAATTTACTTTACACAAATCATAATTTTAGAAATTGAAGAATGTTTTTAGTCAAACCATAATTTGAAGGTCGATAGACGTCTGTCAGACACAACAGTGCATAAAAATAAAAACCAACCAAAGTTTCATTTGAGGTTACATTAAATATATAAAATGCTTGTTTTGAAAAATAATATTTTTAATGTAATGTCTGAATCCTGACATTCTAGGTAGCCTTTTCATTCAGAAAAATATTTAGCATTAAGCAAACCTTCCCTACCTAGAAGCATGCATAAGTGAAATAGTACAAATGAAGTTTATTTTATTGTGTTAATTTGTTATTCATTCCTTAAATTGTACATAAATATTTAAACAACTTTTGTATTAAACAAACAAAATTATACAAACATTTTGGAGAGAAATTCTTATAACTAATATTTCCATTGTGTAGAATAGTGTTTTCTAATGTTAAAATAAGCATGATCTTCTTGTTACCCAATACACGTAGAATAATATATTAGCAACCTAAAGCGAGTAAACTTGAAGCTAACAAGGCGGCAGAAGATAGGGTAGGTTACACGTGAATTCAGAAACACCCTCGAGATGTTACTTTGTTTTCCCGGACGGTTAAATTAATTACCCTTAATTAAAGGAACCCTTAGGTAAAGAATAAGGATTGTATATTTGACACGAGGATTTGCGTCTTGTTCCAAATGTTACTTTTTCCTTAAGCCTTACACTTTAGACAAACCCTTAGCCAAATAAGTTACATGTTTTTACTACTGTTACATTCGGAAGAAAAAAAAACTTTTAATACATTGAATTGAGTGTCAGGTAGGAAAAAATATGTAATCGTTAACTTTTTTTTTATTAAAAATGAAAAATATGAGGTTTGAAGCAGGTGAATAAAATTTTAAATAGGTACACGAGTAAACCTGTAATCATACTGAATTTGTTTGAGAAATTATTTTTTGGCAAGGGCATTCGATAACAGACGAATTGCATTTTAACCGGTGTGATATATGAAAAACCGAATCTACTCGTGCCAAAAAATATACACTCGTAATTAATTGTTTCAATTGAACCTGAAATAAAATATAAAACTTATCTAAACGCAATCGGCAGAGAATGAACTGCCATAAAACTAAGTCTTGATCAACTCCACATTCATACAAGTTATGCTTTATTTAAATATTTTAAGACGCAAGTTTATAAACGTGTAATTTAACTGCAACAAAGTTTTTATTTTTAATGAAATATTTTATTATGTAGATATGGAGTGTAACATCGTAAATACCTATCACGTATCACTTTGATAAATATATTTATTTCATATTTTAAAATATATGAGAGATGGGTAGGTACATAACAACTTGAACAACTCATGTCTTTTTTCAATGAATCTACAACCTCTTATGTATTTTCATAGATATCAATCTCTTTGTGGTTTGACATATTTAATGAAAATCAGTTAAATTTATCCAGTAGTCCAATATTAGGTATATTTCCCGTCAGCTCATAATATTCCTCATTATTCTTTTATCACGTTCTCAGTTGACGTTTTGTCTCTTTCAATTCATTTATTTTTTATAATTTAAATGTTATTCTTTTGTTTTCTTACTGTTCTGCTATTTTATTTTATATTGTCTTTTCACTCTGTACGTATGAGCAGAGGCGGCTCTGGGGGTTCAGAAGTGGAAGGTCAATTGAAAGAAAATCATAATTTTTTTCGTAAGAAGCAATCACATGGTGGTTTGACATTATATTAATAATAAAAGAAAACTTTGTTTTTAAACCACAGAATTTATTATAATGAAGGTCAACCGGTTTCGCTTAGATCAAGTTTCGTCAGGGCACATATAATAACTGTCAGTTATACCTGACGAAGCTTGATCTAAGCGAAACCGGTTGGCCTTCATTATAATAAATTCTGTGGTTTAAAAACAAAGTGTTTCTTTATTATTAATAAAATCATAAATATTAGCTAATCCAACCTTTACGCCTCTCGATCCTTATGTAAACAATATTACATCTTACATCCATATGCGGCATTTTTTAGAACCTTAACTCATAATTTCTGAATTCGTGATGTGTTGACGGTGTTCACCTCGGATTTGTAGCGGCATAAAATAAATATAATACAAAAATACCAATATAATGAATTTGTCTGTACTCACCAATATCCGAAGCCGGTAACACAATATTGTTTTTTTCAGCGTTATTTATCTTATCACTAATTAACACATAAAACTTGAGTGTTTTTCTATTATTTATAAATGTTTTGACATCGATTGAGCAGTAATTACTATGAATGCAGCTCCGCTGAAATTGAAAATTTCTACAAAAATCCATGTACCTAAATAAAAAGAGTGGGTGTGTACACAGCCCTTGGATTCTAATAATAAAAAAAGCAAACTAACATTTCTTGTATATTAAATCCACCCTTCTTTTCTTTGGCCGTTGCAAAATGATCAATAACACGGTTGTGGAATTTATCTATTTTAGAAACATATTTTTTTTTCGATACTAAGCATTGCAAGCGAGCTAAGTCTGTCTTGACTCATTGTATTTCTTAAAAATGTTTTAATGCGTTTTAGAGTTGAAAACACCTTCACTTTCGACTGTAGTCATTGGTATCACACAAAAATTATTTCAAGTACTTTAATGGTTTCAGAAAAAATCTCCTGGAAATTATTGCTCATTAAAAATGTAAAAAGCGATACAGCACTGTTAGCGTGGTGTAAGTCATCGCGTTGGTAAAACACAATTAACTCGTTTTTAACTTTGATGAATCAATTTCATCAAATTGATTCAATAAACTTATATGTGTTGTTGGAAAACAACGGTTAAATTCGGCAAAGTTATCTCTATTAAATAAATTGATAAAATGAGGTGATCGCTATATTTGAACCTACTTTCCATTTCCACTAGAATAGTATCACAAACTTCTATCGCTACCAAGTGACTGTTTTCATCAACACGCCTTTTCTTACATTCGCCTTCTACAGAACTGATTGAATCTGCGGGATTGGAACTTAATTCTGCTCGTATAACCAAAATATGATGTCTAAATTCCCCGATATGTTTTTGTATTGATATTGCATCCAAATTTCTTTTTTTTGCATTTGCTTAAATAAAATTTCACAGTGAGGCATTATTTTATTAAAGAATGCTAACCAGTAAATAAAAAACTCTTTTTCTAGGTTATTTATCAAATTGTGTGCCTGACTTATAGTGTTTTTGATCATTTTCCTTTTCCAAAATTAAGTTTAAGCATTTCAGAATATCTGATTTATAAGTGAAGACAGTCATTATGCATTTAGCATTGAAACACCACCTGGTTGGAGCTGCTTTTGGTAGACGAGCTTTAACGGTTTCGTCTAAAAAATTGCATTCGCTTTGAGATCTTGAAAAAAAACGGAAAATGATTGAACGGTTGCAAAGAAAACCTTCACTCCCCGTCGTTATCGTAGATGCCTTTTGCAAAATAAGGTTTAATTGGTGAGCATAACAATGAACGTATTGAGCACGAGGGAAAGTTTCTCTGATTCTAGTTTGAACGCCCCCAGTTTTCCTGACATGACGGCCGCCCCGTCGTATGCTATCAGCTGTCGCGGTTGAACTCCCAAGATTCTTAACTCGGTTAATATCTCTTCGGTCAATCCTGCTGCCGTGCAAACCCCTGGGTTTACAAATTTCCAAAAACGTTCGCATGCAAGATTTTCTTTCAAATATCTAATTACAAATACCATTTGAGTTTTAGTTGAACTGTCTGTTGTCTCGTCTACCTGTATTGCGACGTACTCAGATTTCTGTATATCTAGTTTTATTTCTTCTTGAGATACTGCTAAAATTGAGTCCAGCAAATCATTTTGAATCGTTTTAGATAAACCTTTAAAACTCGAAGAACTTTCTAAATGTTCTTTCAATACAATATCTATTTCCTGGATGAAATCAATTAGGCCACGAAATATACCTGGATTATCTGACTCTTTTGACTCATCGTGACCCCTTAGTGCCAGCTCAAATTTTCCACAAAAACTGGATACACTTCAATATTTTTGTTAAAATATGTCTATTTTTATCTACTTTTTCATTGTGATCTACAATTGCTTTTACGATATGCGCTATCTAATTGAATCCGAATATCAATGGTTCCTAGTAAAACAAAGCTCATTGAATTATTAATATGCAATGTCGAGTTAGAGTGCTTTTTTTATTTTTTTTCCTTCAAGTGTTTTAAATCACTAACTCCAATTTCAGTCCATTGCTTTTTCAGTTTTAGAGTCGAAAAAGTAAACAATGAAAACAAAATATACGTTCCTTTTTCACACCCACAAATCCAGTCACAGAAACTATAACTTTTGAGATTAAAATATCGTTTAATGTCTTTATTTTTTTCTTTCGATATAGAGATTATTTGCATTTGTGGCTTTGGCCGGCCAATACACTTTGATTTCAAACACGCTTTTCGTGGTTTAATGAACTGCTCGCGACTGCTTTTAATATGAAATCAACTGAATTATACATATTTAATTATTAAAATGCAAATTACGTACATCAGCAAAGGTAAACAAAACCCAACTGCCAACTGCCACAATATACACATGTTCAAAATGGCCATTGTTTCAACTTTCAACCTTTCAACCGTATTAAAATTTTATCGACATCTCTTTCAAGCATCTTTCATAATTGTATGTCCATCTCTGCTGGGTCATGGCCCGCGTTTCTCATCAGATAGCAGCGGATTATGAAATTTTGCATACATGAGACATGTTAGTGTTTATTCTATGTATTATATCGAATAGAAAGAGAAAAAAGATTACTCTTGGGTCAATTCTTGTTTTGGCCACGACACATAAGCAGATAAATTTGATTTTTGGACGCTAGATGGTGATACTCGCGATTATTTACAATGATAATAATGAACAAGCGGACGCTAGATGGTGCTAATACCCGCGATTTTCAAAATTTTCGACTTATAATAATGATCAACCATCAGTTGGTTTGTTTTAAATCAGATTTTTTATTGATAATTGTCGTTGCATATTTTTGGGGGGTCAATGTCCAAATGACCCTAAGGGGCGGCCGCCACTGCGTATGAGTATATATAACCACACACTATGTATTTTTTGTTTAGTGATGATGCCAAAGCCAAGCAAAACCGGTCTATCATAAAAAAGGTAAATCTGTGGTCTATTTTATCTATTTTACTCACCATTTTCTCGGCCTTTTTCCGTAGTTATTTATCAAAAGTTTGTTAATATTCAGCACATTCATTGAAGTAAGTTAAAGCTTAACATGTTTTAAAATGAAGCAAAAAAAAAATGTTGAAAATTTGAATGAAGATAGAAACATACTTTAATGAAAGCGTCTGGAAGTTGCACAAGCTAATAAGAAAGTTAGGTATGAGGTTCATGCTTTCAGAGCAGAATCCTTTTAAAGCAAGTTTTGAGGTTTAGAATAAAAAATATAAGCGTCTTCTGCGACAGAGATATCTCTTTAACTCATAGAGTTGTACAGAAAATATACATTTCTGCAGCCGTATTCCTCGAATCTTCATTGTCGCCGCGTTTGGAACTTTGAATCAAACCAGCCACTAAAAGACCTCAAAGAGAAAATATGAATCTTTTGCATCTTGATATAATGTTAATATTTTTATGTATTAAAAAAAATACTTTTCCAGACTTCGGAGAAACTCTGTAAGGTTAAAGGATTATCAATATTTGCCCTTGGAATAATACAGCAGTTGGCAAATACATTAATAAGTAATGTGAATATTGAAAAAAACATAAATAGTCGGAATGAAGTGGAAAAATGGTATTATTAAATCATTAAAATGAAGTTTCACCATGAATTGACAGTTTCAAAATTAGAGATAAAATATTTAAAAAAAATAGAATCGTTTTTCAGCTTTTCTTTCATTAACGATAAGACATTTAATAAAAAATCATATTAATTATTTAAAAAAGTATCAATAATCTTCAACGCAAATATGAAACAGAAAAAACCAAAAACTCAAAAGAACACCGGTCGCGAACGAGACTCGAACTCGTGGTTTTTTTCTGTTTCATATTTGCGTTGAAGATTATTGATACTTTTCAATAATTAATATCAAAATAAAAAAAGCATAAAGCTTCGAAGTTAATTTGAATTTAATTTTTTAAAATCATATTGAAATTATTTTAACGCATACAAACCTGTAAGTAATTATAAATACATTTGTGTGCCTACCTACATTATGAAAACTAAACATAGCATCTTAAAATTATTAGATGGCGTAGGTAGTATATTAATTTATTTTACATTGATATGTTTCTATTTCATGTGTGTGATATATTAAGCATGGTTTAGACACATTAGTCTAGAAGCATTTATATAAATTAACATCTATGTGATACATATTTGAACATGTTTTTAAAAGTTTGTGTCTTAATGAAAATAAAATGAATAATAAATACATAACTCACCTAAAATATCGTCATAGGTGAATATACTGCCATAGTGATGCGTATGAACAAAACCGGTAGTCGATGAATATTTCAATATGATAAGTTGTGTTTAACATAAAAATATTTCATATTTTTTAAAGTCAAATCACAGAGCGAATTATTCTACCGAAAATCCCAAATATTTCAATGGCGATAATTTTCCACGCGGTTAATAACGACATCTTTACAAGCACATATTATGCAGTTCTAAATATTGAATTATGGCCAAATCTATGTATTCGTGTCTTCTAAAAAACTATTTGTAACAAAAAGTATCTGATGACGTTATAGTCACATCCACTATAACCCGTGCCATCGTCTCATTAGAGGCGTATTCCGAAGATCTGCAACCGACTGTGGCGACTGTCAACCAATGATGCTGCAATACGGGGACTGAACATATGCAGCGACTCAAGTTTGTACGTTTTAAGACTGATCAATGCAACGTCTTTGAGTCAAACGCGCCTTTGAGGCATTAGCCCGTTAGTACGGTGGTGATGATTTCACATATCGATTAACAGTGAAACGATACAAAAACTTATGTCGACGGTGATGTGAATCAGGTTGTCATACTGATACCGTAATCTCGTTAGCCGTCTTTAAAAAAGCACCGGTAATTAGATTTCAAGAAAGGTAATGATAGTGTTTCCATCAAAATACTGATATTAGAAATATTATCTTTTATTAAAATTGGAGTTGACTTTAAAGCACTAATGCTTATTTATTATTAAATGTTAATAAAAATCTAAAACACAAATTAATACGAAAAAAGCCAGAAACTAAAAAAAAAGAATGGTCATGACCGAGACTCGAACTCGGAAAATATACTCTATCCAGAAATAAACGGCAGCCTAAAATTGGAAGAAATTCAAATATTAAATAATTTTCAATATAAGTATAACATCGTTTAAAAAAATTCCGCTTTCTAATGAGGTCTTGATGACTTAATTAGCAGAGTGTTACTCCCGGATAGAGTAGAAGTTCCGAATTCGAGTCTTGGTCATGACCATTGTTCTTTTTAGTTTCTGGCTTTTTTCTGTTTAAGATTATTAATATTATCTTGTAATTTTAATTTACAGCTGAATATTAATCGAATTCATGCTTATTTATTTTGTGCCCTTATAAATGTTTATGAATTGATTTGACCTCGACATAACGCGTTCAAAAACTCTTTCGTTCTTAGTTCTTTCCGAATCAGTATCTATATAATTAAGAAACCAATACATTGGCATAGATATATGTTTGATTTCTAAATCACCAAGTTAACTACAAATAGTAGTTGCATGCAAGAATTTCATAAAAAAACACCAGTTTAGTTAAAAGGATAGGATGTCAACAAACATTCCTTAAAAAAAACTCCAGTCTTTTTGCAAGAAGTGAGTATGAACAAAGAAAACCCGAGAAACATCAGTCTAGAGAAAGCAATCCCCAACAAACAAAAATCATAATGAGTAACTGCTGGCAAGCAACCTCTATAACAAACCAATGATGTCACAAGTTACAAGCAATCTCCTGTAAAAGAATACCCAAACAACAATCAAAGGAAAACAATGTTGCAGTCGGCACGGGGCTCGTTTTAATAACACAATGGTAAACAATATTGTCGGTGTCCAGTTTGAAATACTTCTTACAAATAAACATTCAAATAACCAAAAACCTGTAATGTTTTTCTTTCCACCACGCAGTTATTAGACGTATATCAAATTATTTTTGTAAAAATGGTTATTTTAAATAGTTTTAATGGTTAAGCTAATTAAAAGCATCCTATTATATAAAACATGCTCGAAAATTAGTTTGATGCTTTAAATACAGAGCATTTTTTTGAATATGCGTACTCATTTGGTATTAGTTATTATTTGTAATATGTTTAACACTCACGTCGAAAAAGTCGTTCACTTTGTCGTCGCCCGAGGGAAAATCCTGTTCAAAATAAATAATTTAAGTAACATAAATCAACACAAAACAAAACAACTAAAAATAAATAAATAAAATTAAACCCTTGTAGATATATAGTATGGTAGGTTCTTTTGGCAAAATAAATATTTCATGTTCTTATTTTTTTGATTAAAAATAAACATCACCTACTTTTTCTTTCATATCGTACATTATTATATTAGTTTGGGGTTAAGCCCGCTGGCGGTATTCTATGAGTCGCTGCGCATCGTTTTTGGAACTTACCCCTTTTTCTGTAGGCACTGTCGGTCTAGGTGGGGTGTGGTTGATTGTTATTTTGATGTAAGATAGCTAAACTTAACTAAACACATTTTACACAGGTAACGTAAATTATATAAACTAAACAAATCTTGTATACCTGACATAGAATGTCTGCAGACAAATATGTAATAACATAATAATTAAAATAATTACCAAAAGATCTTTTTTACGTAACAAAAACTGTCTTCTTTAAATCTGGTGTAATTCACATAAATATAAATACATATCTGGTGTGATTCAAATATATATATATATCTGGTATCTGGTAAATACTTATTGCATTCTTAATACTGTTTTTTTATAGTTAAAACTGTACAAGAGTCCCAACTGCTCCCAACCGTCTAGAGCCAATAAGACTATGGCAACCCCAATCCGGGTATGTTTTGAGGCTGAAGGTAGTGGAGAAGAGAAGGAGATGGGAAAGATAAAGGTTTAATCCATACAAAAAAAACAGCCAATTAATCTTACCTACCTCATAAAAAAACACTCAATATCCACATTTGAAGATAATTAGATAAAAGACTGAGACGAAAATCATTTGTCTGTACGTCAAAAATTAAAAATAAAATTATGTGCCACACCTCACATAAAAACGAACGAAATTCATGTTCTGTATCAAAACAATTCGTCTGGCTCTTTGAACCGTATCTCTGATGTTGACATTGATTGGATGAGTTAGTGTACATTTTATACTCGATTCCACTAAATGTTTCACGAGGCTTCGCGGACGGCAAGGACTCACATAAAAAACAATTTTAGCGACAAACACACTATGAACATTTAACACACAAAGCAGATAAACCGAAAAATGAAACAGAAAATCTCAATATTATTATTATTAGGGTTCGATTTTTTTCAATTTTTTGTATTCTTGAAGATTTTTATGTTTGGAAATTGAGTTGTTTACACGTTTTGGTGCACGTACAACGTATGGAAAATCTTACATAAAGTTTTTAATAAGTGTGCAGAGTATTTATATTTCCGTTTAGTTTCCTTTGGGCAAACTTTGTTTAAACCCATCTTGTTAAAATAATTACATAATATTTTGCCTTTCTCAGTGTCATTATCCTAATGAAACTTTGGTAACTTGTATTAAGAAAATTATTCACGTGGTTAAAGCTCCAACTATTTTCTAAGGAATCACGTTTATGACATAACATAGAACTTTCATAGAAAATAGAACCTTTCTACGGCGTTGTGTGGTAACTTTGTGCGTTTTGTGGGAAGAATTAGGTATCATTAGTGATAGAAGATTTTGTTATTAGGAAGAAACTTTTTGCGCAAAGTAGATATTACTCAAAAAACCTCAATCTTATTTGACGTATTTTGCACAACACATTAAAGCTTCAAAGAAAAATTGTATTCGTTTATTTCGGCGAATAAATTAATTTAGTAAAAAAAGTTTTATCATTATATTTTTCTATGGGATGAATATACTAATTAAATATTAAAGCTAAACTAAAATCGACAATTTAGGTAGGTACCTAAATACTTGAAAATCTTAACAAAATGAGGTTCATAGGAATATCGGAATTAACTTATCTAAAATTATAAAATTTAATAAAATATAAATAGAACACATACACTTTGTTTTTAACCACTTTTTATTTAATATTTTGTTCTATTTATAAATATGGCAAGCCACAAAGTTAATGCTTTTTACGAATATTTAATAAAATATACTTTATTTTAAGAAATATACTATGATAACTATATTTATTAATATAAAGGTGTGTAAATCAATTTATGTATATTAAATAAAGAAATGTTTGTCAGTACAGCCTTTTTACCAACTGCGGGCTTTATTATTTTTGGTGAGGAATATGGAAACGAATTTAACATGTAATAAAATTGCCATTATTGGAAACGTTGTTTCATAATACGCATAATACATAATTCATAATTCACCCGACCTTATAGTAAAGCTCGGTTTACTCGGTATTACTTCAGAAGATACAAAGTGAAACAATATAGCAAATATTTGGCAAGATTCTGCTTAGCTTCTCCTGCGGTGGAAACTCCGCGCGCTTTAGGTTAGATGTGAGATTAAAGAAATGTATTGAATGTAGTTTATCCATTAAAAAAACACTTTACGGTTATGTACAAGTGCGCTCCTATCCTTCACTGCTTTAAATTGTGGCATTTTATAATAAATCTTTTATTTTTACGCATTTGGCCCTTATTTTTATCATTGATGACTATGAAATAAATAGTACGACAAAAGTAGTCATAACACAAAAGTCTATTATTATAGTTTCCTAGCAAGATGGATATCGTCGCTGGAAAGTAAAAAGGGTTTAAGACACTTTAATCAAAAGTGAGTAAAATATGCAGTTTTGATAAGTTTTTTTTCTGGATCGAATGTTCTGACTATCGTTTGATTCTGAAGACTTTTGTGGTGCTTTATCTAAAATATTTTTACTATTTAGGAGAAGGCTTGACTCGAGCGATCCAAGCTTAGAATTTTTATCGCTTCTAGTAACTAAGTGAGAGTATCAAGTTACCCGAGTTTTTTAAATCCAACCAGGTACAGAAGACTTATAAATTTTATTGTAAAACAGAAAAAAAACTTTGAAGTGCTCAAGTCTAATTTTTTCAAAATGGCGATTCAGCCCTTTTGACTTTGCGGCGACGATATACTGAATACGAGTATATGAGTGCTTTAAGAGTATGTTAACGGTACTATTATAATGTTTACACTCAAGAAGGACAGTTTTAGGCACAAAGGAATGCTAAAACAGAAAAAAAAGTATTTCGAATATCATTGAATGCCGTTCATTGTTGAGAAAAAGAAACAGATGAGATGGGCTGATGTTCTGAACAGGCCCAGCCGGTGCATCAAATGTTTGGTGGTTCACTAAGCAAAAAATCAAAAACATGTGTACCTTTAATGGAAGTGTGGGAACCTCGCCTTTTTATAGAGAAGATCAATGTTTCGGTCCTTTTACCGATCGAAGACTTGGTTGGTTGATTATTAAAAAAAAATCAACGAGGTGTAATCATAGTTCATACGATTCTTTTTTTATATAGTTCACATTAATTATTATGTCACTCATTTTTAATAGATCAACGATATTCCATTATATCCAACAATAGCGATTGCAAACAATAAACTTTACACTACGCGGAGCGGACGAAATAATATTAGCTGAGCTTTGATGTCAGATATGAAGTTAACACTTGAGTGACAAGAACGCACTCAAACAAAAGGTCACTTTTAACTGTGGAAAAATAACTAATGATGAAAATTGCAAATAGATTCCCTAAATCTCAAGCGCTCTACTATCGCACGAGATATCTGCTGATCCTTTGACTCATAGTTGCATTTTACAAGAGAAATATTACTCTCTTTCTCAAACCCGTAAGCAATGATAATTTTGTTCCATCTTTCCGGAATATTTCGGAAGATTCCGACGGTATTCGTTATTCGGCCGGCGCACGGAATTCGCCCATTTTTTGATACGATGTGTGATATCCACGGTTAGACGGCAAGTATGCTCGGCTCCATACAAAATGATCTAACTGCAGAACAATTCAATCGAACGTTTCTTGAAATCGCACGGATTCGGTAGATTTAAGATTTGTCTGCACGGCTGCAGGGCGCGCATCTAGCGCACATGTATCATGCCGGGCGGCTTTTATCTCTTACCGAATTCATATATATTTCGTAAGGACTGTGTCTAATTTAATAAATAATATTCTATAGGAATACGATTAAGTGTGAAATGCTAATTGATTTTGACGCTTCAGTGAATGAGTGAACCTTAGGACGAGCCGCGCCTGGTCCTGAAGAGAATTGTCTGATTCAAATGAGTGTGAGCTAACATGAATGATAATGAAATGCTAACATTACAATAATTCTTGTGAAATCTTAGGGATCCTATGTGAAAAGTTTATTGCCAAGAGGCTTATTAAACTGGTGCATTGTTAACGTCAAAATCGGTATAGACTAATATTTCTCAATCACGTTTTTAAGATGCGATAGCCGCCTAGCATTGTTAGAACATGACTTCTCAAGATCTTTCATCAACCGTGCTATGTTGTACAGGGTGTGTTTAGTGAGAACGAGGAAGGTATCTAGATCTACCCAGGGTACAGGATGTCACACGGCAACAGTGTAATAATGAGATATGGTGTAAACTCTGTAACCATTAAGGGCGCCGTATCGTGACGTTATCAGATTGAGGAAGATCGCGAGGCGAGACCACCGGTGATAAGAAGTTTCGAGTAATTATTTTAATTACATGTTATGAATTAAAAACATGTTTAAACCATTGCAATATAAACAACTCCAAACACAAGGCTAGCTAAAACTTCAGTATTTTCACAACAAAATAATTAGTTTATAATCTGCAAGAGATTATAATGTTTTGTGTTTTATTTTCATTTTGCATTTCTTTTACTTGCCCCGAAAACATACCAAACATGTAATGAAACTAGTTGGTATCAAATAAAAAAAAATAACAAACTGAAACTAAGTTATTTAGTAATCAATATAAGTTTCAGTCAACTCTATAAAACATCTTCGATTAAAATAAAAAGAGATTTAAAAATATTTTTAATTATCTATCCAGAATCTTAAAGTAGACAATATGTCTGTCTGAAGCAGCAGAAACTCTAGAATATTGGACTCTGTCGTCGTGATATTTGCTGAGCAATTTTCCGTCCATGATTTATTTATATACGTTTAAAGCAATAATAAACTAATATGTACAAAACTTTTTTGTTGAAAGACCCCACTTAGGGGCTTATAGGTGTGTTGCAAAATATAGTAGTGAGAGTGATAATATGTTTTTTGGAACATTGCCAATGAAAAAAAAGTTTTGTGTTATTTTACTATAATTACAATTGCAATATTATAACTAACTAACTAACCATCACGCCGTTTCCCCGCAGGGGTAGGCAGAGAAGACGCACCGCCATACAACTCTGTCTTGGCACACACTACTTGTTTCGTTCACATTCATAAATCGTCTCATACATACTCTTCTGTTATTCTGACTCTTTATGTGGCCCGATTTAAGTATTTGATTCACTTGATCGTGCCATGTCTTCTTCGGGCGTCCCCAACTAACTTCTTCCATTCACTTTCGCATCATATATTATTTTAACACTCCTTCCTTCGTTCATTCCCTCTAGATGCCCAAACCATTTAAGCGTCCCTTTCTTGATCCTATGCATTACGCTTACAATACGCTCACTTATGCTTGCAATATTATTACGTGTAATAAACAGTCGTCGAGCACCTAGTGGTGTTTTGAGTCTCAAATCACTCTGTTTCGTTTAATTGGTTGCCAAAATTGTTATTCAGGGGTGATTTTGTTGTATCTAGGCGCTCATTAACGTCACTACCGACTTCGCCTAGTTTTTAGGGGATAATATACGTGATGCCAGGCTTCGAAGTATTTCGAAAATGTTACCTTTATCAAAATTTAATTACGTGCTTATGGTGACGCCGAATGGGAACACCAACCTTCGCATGTTAACCACCACGCGCCGTCTTTGTCCAGAACGTACACTATTTGCACAGCCTCGTTACTGACTTGTGATTTGTGGCAACACGCCTGTGAACGGATAAAAGCCTTCTTTGATATCAGATACCGGGGTCTTCTATAATTTCGTTTATTTCTAATTAAAATTAGTTTTACCTGAACAGTCATATTGAATTATAGTGAACTTCGGTCGTTTGTTAATTTAATTAACAGCATCGCATTGCCGTATTGTTTTAAAAATTGCAAAAATTATCATAAATAATACCATTACACTAAAAGTGGATCGTTTTCAATAAATAATACTTCTAAAAACTACTTCCGATCGTACACATATATGTAATTAACGAGCAATATTTTCTGTGTCCTCATAAATTGAAAAATATAACATTCATTATGACAGATGTAAATCAACTTGAAAATTTTAGTAATTGATAGCGATGTCACTATAATATAACGATGAATCGGGTACAGGTACAAAAAGTTTCTGGCTAATAATTCCTTTATTAATCGGTTATTGGGTGAATTATCATTCTTCATTGTAATGTGTCCATATTATATAATATTTAATAATGACATAAATCGAAGCGTTAGCAAAGTGACGCTATTATTACAAAAGTTGTATTTCATAACATTAGTGATTCTAATTTTACATTAATCTCTGCTGATGTACTATTTCTGCAGAAAATTGCTAGATCCACCGTAGATTGCCCGGAACTCCTCCAACGGATCCAATTACGAGTTCCCAATAGACTAACCAGATCTGACCAATTTCTTAGTCTCCCTCGATGCAACACTAATTCTAAACAAAACTCCTTCTTCTATCGGGCCTCACACACTTTTAACACACACTACTCACAATATGACATTTTTAACTCTGCACCTCACTCTATAAAATCACACCGACGATCTCACGAGCCTTTATAACTACAGATAACTACTCATTCCACAATACCACCAATTCTTTTAACTTTAACTTTATTTCTTTAAATATATATGTTTAAAAAATAAACAAAATCTTTTAAATCACACATATCATTATACATATCTACTACATCTAGATCGATCCCCCCTCATGTCCTTCCTTTTCCTCAACCCTTTAAACATACTGATATGAAAATTTTAAAATTATGTTTCTTATTTTTTTATTTTTTATTTGATTTGTATTTCTTTTAATTTATATCTTAATTTCTTGTTTAATTTTTAAAATTAGATTCACTTACAGTATCAGTTCACCTGTATATACAAACACTAAAGTGGAAACCTATAAATGGTCATATTAATACTACTTATATAATATTTTACCTAGTATGTATGTAAACTGTTGGTCTCCCAAACAAAATAAAATAAAATAAAATAATACACAGCTGATCGATGTTTATCAAAAACAACAATCAAACTAGCCCATACATAGAAAAATGTTAAATTTAGGTTAATACGTATTTGAGCTGCGCTAGAATTGAACCCGCGATTTAACTATTAAATGTTGAAATGAAAATTAAAATAAATGAAAATTTGCAATTGGATTACAATTAATATATATGTTTAATTGCTACGGGCAAGAATCGAACCTTGATAATCTACTCGATAGGGAACTACGAGTATGGTGACCATTTTGCCATTAACAATTGTAATAGCGGTGGCATAAATACATCATACGTACCTACGAGTATATACTAAAAATAAGAGTTATGCATTTTTGATTTTTAGAATGTTACGTATGCACATTCCATCGCATCCGAAATTATATTATTAAAATAAATAATATCGATTCCACCTACTGTATGAAAGGCTGGAACATATTATGTGGGATAAATTAAGTATCGATAAAAAAATATTACGAGTGATATTCGTTACAATTGAAACTGATCAGAGATGAGGCAAATTTTACATATTTAACTTATTTTTACCAAGCATCGTTTGAACGTAATTATTAATAGAAAATTAGAATATAATTTTAAAATATGTAAAGAAGATATCTTAGATAAAACAGAACCATTTAGAAACACAAATAATCTCAGGAAAAATAGCTTATTACGGATTCCGATATGTAAAAAAAACAACGAGTCAAATATCTAGAAATAAAATGCTTTAATAGATTAATATTAAATTAACCATTTCAAAGAATTCAAAATACAATTTAGGAAATTACACTACACAACTTTATTTTTATATTTATTATAATAGTTTGTGAGTAATTAAATAATTACCCCCCCCCCATACAAATCAGAAAATCCAATCTTTAAAATGAAAATTTAAGTATAAAACTTATACACAAGTATAACAATTTACAATGCCTACATTTATTATCTCTGTATCTATTATCATGTTTGAATAAATTAAAAATATATAAATATGTATATATTCTAATAATTCTTAATATGAGTCTGTGAAACTGCGAGCCATATCATAAACACTGATAAAAGAATATCCATTTGCCTGAGAAAATGAATGCAGTTGTTTACATTGGCTTAACAAATTAATAACAAAACTTCATCTCGTCAAGCCCGGAAGCTATCTGCAGCATTAATAACTCTAGAAAGTATGACTCGTAATACAAACTTTGAAAACATCCCTTTATCTTAAACCTAAGCGTTACAACTACAGGTATGTTTGACCGTGTAACGCAAAATACCTGGTACTTAGAAAACACAACGCGCTCCTGCAGTATGTCTCCGAGATGGTAAGCAGGTGAAAAAGATTAAATTGTATCACCTGTCTTATGTGCGTCTATATATCAGTTCAGCGTATGGAATTTGCGGGTAATCTGTATTTATAATTTATCATGCTTAATTTAGATTTTAGATGACAATTTAGCTGTAGAAATGAGGCTTTTAAACGAATGGCTTAAGAAAATGGAGGCATAATATGTTTGTGCACATGCTTCCTATGTTCGCTAATTAATTTGAAATATATTCTGGTAAATGTGCGAGAATCATGTCTAGATGACTTTGAATCAATCATTAATCTTAACTGAAGGCAATTTGCGTACATGTCTCACTAAAACTCGCAAAAAGTTAATTTCGACATCATGAAATTTGTCTATCTTTTGTGTGAAGTCAATTTGAATGTTTGAAACTATATTCATTACACGAAATTATTTTTTACATGTGACATTGAGCTGTTTTAATTGAGATGTACTTATTTAAAATTTGTTTCATGTGATTATCGCACAAGAGTCCCAATTTTCCGGAACCAGTGGAATTCACTATAATTGGGGTAGGTATTTTTGTGGCTAAAGGATATAGAGAGGGTAAGACAATTGAGAAAATAGAGGTCACTTAGTACCTGGCTATTCAGATTTGGTCACTAAACACGACTTAAGCCATTTTGATCAACTATTAAATTAAAAATATTGATCTTTCACCAGATCAAAACTGAAAGTACTTACCACTCTGATAAATGAAAAAAAAAAAACAGAAATGAATTGAATAAATGTATACATGCGTTTTGTTTATAGTCGTAATCTCCAGTTAATTACAATTTTTAGAATTGGTATCCTCTAGTAACGTATTAGTACAAATTAAGTATCAAACTCGTCCTAGTTTATCTCTGTATAAAAAGAATGACGTAATAAAAATGTCACGATAATAATATGCCCATAAAGTTGACAGTGTGAATCACGTATGCCAACCAACTAATATGGGCAAACATTTTAATTTAAAGAGGATGCGATATGTAAACGTAAGTAAATCACATCTGCGTAGTCAATTATTATCGTGTTATCTAATTATATAAAAAACAAATGTCACATCAATTAATTAAAATTAACATAATTGCCATATCGCCATCTAACGACGACTCCGAATATAAAAGGGGAATTGAAATTATAAATGCCATCAGCCAAGCAATGGCGAAATAGTATCATACATGTTTTATATAATAGATTTAGATGTGTAATTTGAGATAAAGCTTATTTACATACGAGATACATAAGTCGTGAAATATAATTGCAGGTTATGTTTTGGGATTTAAAACTGATGTTTGATCACAATTTTAAGTCATGGAAAAAAAACTCTCCATAAAACATTTCTATTCGAGAAATTATAATTTAATTCATATCGACTGTATTTGGGTAAAAGACGTTGTGTCACATTTTTTGCAAACTTAGGCCTAGTGGTTCATATTGTCTCAAATCAATGATTGAGATTTTTTTACCGTTACCACTTCAAATAATCTCTCCCGTTAACTACCGATTCTCGGTTCGTTTCAGCATTTGATCAAATTATGATCAGGTGTTAAGCACAACTTCTTGAAAAAAACATCTGGAATAACGCAAAATTACTGCCTCAACACAGGCTTGCCCAGTGAGGCAGATTACGAGAAAACAAAAGTAATAACTGTATACAAATATACGAAAACTAAGTTAATATGTATTTAAGCAAATACGAATAATGATCTATATTTCTATTTAATTAATGTTTATATTATATATATAAATATATATATATATATTTACTGTTTACAATGCATAGATCTCTTGTTAAAATATATAAATGTACCTACACCTTTATACACCTTATGTATTTTATATGATTATTCTGCTCTTATTTTTAATATTTTGCTATTATTACTGTAAACTGTATTTAAATAAAGATTTATTATTATTATTATTATTAACGCATTTCATCCTAAACACTGTCCATATCGTCGTCGGAAATGTAAAAAGGCTGAAATTTACACCAGAGCATTTTAAAGTTTTTTGTTTGTTTTACAATAAATAAAATTCGTCTTCAGTCTCTGGTTGGATTTTGAAAAAATAATTGACTCAAGTAACTCAATGCTCTCACTAAGTTATCTGAAGCGACAAAAAGCCAAAAAAGTCACGCCTTTCCAAAAATGGTAAATATATTTTAGATACCTGAAGGGCCACAAAAGTCTTCAGAATCAAACGAAAGTCCGAGCATTAGATGCGGAAAAAAAAACCTGACCAAAACTGCATATTTAACTCATTTTTGACCAAAGTGTCCCCCAAGCCGCTTTTGCCTTTTGTGATATATTATTTCACCAAAAAATAAAACAATAGTATAAAATAAAGAAATAAGCGTATTAGCTACAGAGTGGTAGATAATTCAGTATGGCCCTGACGAGTGAGCACTATTTAAAATTAAAATAAATTAATTAGATTGAGTTTAGCTCAGCAGAACCAGGTAGATACTCTCTCTTTTTCAATAGTCCCACTGGCTCCTGGCAGCATCTTTTGACTATTCTACGATACTAAAAAAAATAAACGAAAATCTGTGATTGCTGGGACTTATCTTAATAAAAACAAGGGCTTATCTTATATACAACTGATATTGACCCTTTTATTCCTTAGCGTTCGATTGTACTTGTGATGAAATACAGGAAAAATGTTTTTGCATTGTTTGATGGGAAACCTCCCTTTCAGGCGGATATAATGAAGGGTCAATGCACTATGACGATTGATAAAATCCAATAATCTCATGCATATTTCATATGACCTGAGTCGAGTAGAAAGCTCCATGTTAACCTGGGATATTCCATAGAGCCCGATAAAAATGGTCGTAAATAATGTTTTTCTCCCATACAATGTCGTTAATCTGCTTTACATTTTTCGTTCTTTGTAGCAAACATAAAACCAATGTCTGAAAGTCTTTTAGCTCGAATATTGATAATTCATACACAGAAAGATTATCAGCTAAGTGAATCACATCTACTGATTTTGTTCTGGATATTTGCCTTAACTCAATACCTAAGATCTAAAAACGTTGACTAACTACCATTGTTTGTGTTTATAAATCTTAAGACTATCTCAGATGGAAGAAAAATGTCAATAATATATCATTTAAGTGAACTTTGCACATAAAATTAGACTTAGCTTTATAAAAACCTTGATCGTATCGATTTTTGAACTTTTAAAACACCGTAGTCGAATGGTTAAGACGCCCGACTACAAATCCAAAAGTCGCGAGTTCGAATTCCGGCATGCGCAAATAAACTATATTTAAATTTGTTATTTCACATTAAAAATATATAAAATCTATAATATAGTATATTTGCTGCACGTTTCGGAGTGGTCGATACTCTAAGTATTACCCTAGTGAAAGACCATTCAAAATCGAAACGTTGCTTTAAATTACTTCAGCCGTGTTTGGTGACCAGATCTGAATATCCAGGTATTCCTAACCTTTCTCTTCCCCATCTCCTTTCCCTTCCCATCAATTTTAGCATCACGATATACCTAATTGGTTATGCCATAGTTTCACTGGTTCCAGATAGTTGGGTTTAGTTGGAACTCTTGTGCGGTATTCAACATAAAAAAAATAAAAAAATAATTAGAATTTTGGTTTACCCGTATTTTAAATACCTATAATAAATGCATAAGATACTTGTCTTTGAAATCAAAACCTGCTACAGTATAAAAGTACTTTTTAAATATGTGTTTTAATTGAATGTCCTTTAAACCAAATAACAATAACAAAGATATCTATATTCGTTAAAAATATAATGAACTAAGATATTTCTTACAACCAAACTAATTACCTAATCAAGTCTTATTTGACTTGTATGAAATTGTATGATTTAATAAAAAAGAGAAGGAGGTGTATAATGTATAAACAAAAATGAATATAAATTAACTAATTCAATGCATTCTTAGGGTGATTTAATCGTTTGACGGCGCTATATAAAGATGACAGAATATTATGATAAACAGATTATTATCATGGTTTCACCAGGGGAATGTTTTTTTCAACTTTTCAACGCCCATAGAGTACATCTTCAGTTTGACAATGAGAAATAATAATAAAAACACAATAAATACAAATAAAATTCAGTGATCATGTAGGTAAATAAAAATATACAAGTTGTTTGGATAAAATAAGGTAACATAATAAACACTTTTCTATGACTGTATTAATGATGATAACGAATTGATCAAATAAGTTGGAATAAGCGTTTCATAAGGTCTTTAAAATTCACAATCATATTCATCATATGAAATACAAATCAAATCACATAAAATCTAACCAAACTTTTATCCCTGGAAACAAACGATTTATTATCACGTTTACGATATACGATTGTATTATCACAATTAGGGATACCACGAAAGAACCAAACCATACCGTATATCTCTGGAAACAAAGTACAATATTCAAGTCACAGTTTAGAAAAGACAAGACAACATACCTCGAAAGCGTTGGCACATTGCTGCCCGGCCTGTTGAGGGTTCCCGAATAGTTTCAGTTCTTGAAAGGACCCCTGCACAAAAACCAGAACACAATAGTACCACAGAAACTTCTCGGTCCAGCGGAGTAATTCCATCTTCAGTGAGACATTACGCTGCCCGGATGACCACTCGCAACTCGCAACTCGCAACTAGCAACTTGTTAGTTCGTTCATCGGGCTCTTCTGCTGAAAGTTTGCCCTCCTTTGAACTACAAATAATGTATTTATGATACCCACACAGACACAGATATCTCAAGAATTAAAAACATTTTGTAAACACACAAGCTTAAAACTAAACACATTGCTTTACAATCTTAACATACCATCAATATTATTTACGGAAAAAATACCCAAACAAAAATATCTTTGCTTATAGATAATTGAAAAATAATTGAGTGTGTAGTAATAATAACACTTGCTATGGTTTTCATTAAATATCTTCTCAAAAGCGCTTGAAATATGTCAGAAATAACATACGTGTTGTGTCCAATGACATTACGTTGTAATGTCATTGTTTTTGTTCTGTTTCGTTGGGTTGAACTCGGATAACTCTATCTTAAACACAAATAGTTCACAAGCTATAAGCTAAACAAATAATCAGTGTAAAAACTAAATACCCGCCACTGAGATCCCCATTGCAACAATTTTATTGTTACATAGGTTGTTTATGAGAAATAGGAAGAAATTATAACGGAGCCATTAGACATTTTTTTAACGAATTGTTTTTTTTTTGATTTACACAGATAATTAAAATATTCAACGTATTTTTTTACACATATCATCGCCGAAAAGGCAGAAGGGCTGAATCACCGTTTTGGGAAGTTTACTCCAGAGCACTTTAAAGTTTTTTTTGTTTTACAGTAAAATTCAAAAGTCTTCAGTACCTGGTTGGATTTTGAAAAAAAAAGTTAACCCAGGTAACTCGATGCCTTCACTAGGTTACCTGAAGCAACAAAAAGCTAACAAAGTCATAAACTTGTGTCGCTTGAGTCAAGCCTTCTCCCAAATGGAAAATATATTTTAAATAGCTGAAGGGTCACAAAAGTCATGAGAATCGAATAAGAGTTAGAGCGTTTGATGCAGAAAAATAAATTGATCAAAACTGCATATTTGACACGTTTTCGACCAGTTTCACTTAAGCCCTTTTGACTTTCCAGTGACGATATCATATTTTTTACCTAAGACCACAAATATCTTTTACTCTCTTATCTCGAAGCGCACTGTGCAGTAGTTATAAAAATAAGTGTTTCGTTTACGTTAATTTAACAATAACAAAAACATATCAATTGACATAATTAATTAAACGGTGTCATAATTAAATTGCACGATACGCTGAGTCACCAGTGACTCAGAGTTAAGTCGGCATCCTAAAGAATGTGTGTTTTTTTGTAAATTTACATAATATATTGTTGTGATACCTATTTTAACATATAAATTTTATGAACTGAAATTCCTTGAGATCAGTATAAATAAAACGAATAAGATTATAATAAATGTCAAGTGATGAATAATTTCTAGTTTAAAATGTATATCTCTCAATTTAAATTCAAGTTTTTAGAATTATTTTAGATTTTTACATTATATATTGAAAAGTGTAGCTAATTGGTTTTTGATTAATTAATATTTATGCATAAAACGAAAACGAGTATTATAAAAGACGACAGAACATAAATAATTTATTTAAATGCATACAACAGTATTTGCATTAAGGTGCTCCGAACTTAGTCGGATGAAAAACACTCGTAACGAATGCTTCCTCACAAATGTTCAGAAATAAGTAAAGGTTCATCTACAAAAATTTTCTTTTAATAATAAAAATATGTTTTTGTAATTTCTAACGGAACTTTTTTGCATTTTATAATATGCATGCAGTACAGAAAAAAAAAACAGACAAATCTCGTCAATACGTGACATGTGTCATGTTGTGAGCGTGAAATTATGGTCACAACGGTTTACTGAAAACGCGAACTCGCTAAAACAATTAAGTGAATCTGCTTCCAACATAGGTAAAGTAAATATCAATTTTCTAAATGTAGATGTATAGTGTAATAAAATGAAGCTTTCGTGGCTGAGAGGTAAAAAAATTATCTGAATGGATTTAAAAAAAATAATATGGGCACTTTTTTATATTATAAGCGGTTTAACGTATGTAACAAAATGAATCATGTTGCTCATAAACTTTGTTACAGAGTGAATGATACTTTCATTATTGCTCTGACGAGAGAAAGCAATTCAGATCTCCAACGTTGCTTGAAGGCTTTGGCTATTTACAATAATGTGTTTGCAATTAACATTGTTTTTTGAAAATCTTATTTCGCGAACGAATTGTAAATCTAAACAATAAAGTAGACATTTTGAATGTTTAACTTTATGAATTATCTACGTTATCGTTAATAATTTCAGCTTGTGACGTAATTTTTAGCACAGGCTTTAATGCTTTTAAATACGCATTTAGCAGTAAAAAAGACAAGCCGACCTGTTTTTTAATAGTTTCATTTATTAAAAAAAATATATAAAAAGAGCTAAAACTCGATTGATTCCGGGTAGTTACTTCAAATTACTTGATAAAACAAACAAATAAGTACCTTTCTACATCGGTCACTACCCACGTAGTTACCTGTTGACAACATAATATAAACAAATGTTTATTTCTGACTTTGTACAGAATGCCTGGGGCAATGCGCTGTTTATTCAGGAGAATATACTCAATCTTCCAGAAGGAAAAATTGTTTGGATTAAGTACATCGAGTTGAAAAACATTAAGCTTCCCAGGAACTCGTCTGGACTGATACATTTCTGTTTATGTTCTATTTTATTGGGTCCCGAGCACATGCTTTTTGTTGCAAGGCAGAACGAAAAAGATGAAAGCTTCATGCGAAAAGTACATTACGGAATGTTTGTGTTATATTTTTTTCATGAAAAACAGGATATTGAACCGAAATTACGCAGACTTTTTCAGAACTTTGTATCTCAAGGAAACATGTTGAGTAAAATCGATGTTGCAAGCTGTAGAAATATTTACATGGAACTTAATTTAAAATTGTTTAGTCTACAATTTAGATGTCAATAATACCATAACACGAAATATCGTTGATCGTACGATAGTATTTAGAGTTTAAACACGAAAAATATTTTAGAACTAATTGCTTTACGTAGGAATGTGATTTTCATTTTAAATAAAACTTCGGCTCAACCGGTGCACTAAAGAAAACTAACAGAAAGTTTAAGTGCGAGGTTCAAGAAGTCCATTAGCTTATACGTATATATACACATGTAAGAATACTGTTTTTGGGGAGTTCCCTTTTCCTTGCCTCACATAAACATTTGTTACATAAATAACTAACTATCACGTCATTTATCCGAAGAGGTAGGCAGAGATAAAATCTGCCAAAAAACTCAAGTTTTTTTAAACACGCCTTGCTTCACTAAAATTTATTCATCATCTCATAATTTTTTTATTCTATTATTTGGTCTCAAGAATTTGATTACGCCATGTCTTTTTAGAGTGTCCCCGACTTCGTCTTCCATTCAATTTCGTATCATATATTCCCTGATACTGCTTTCACCATCCATTCGCTCAATCAGTCAACAGTATCTAAAGTCCCTTTATTAATTAACCCTGATCTTCTTATTTGTAACGACGTACCTCTCCACTATATATTGATGTACGAGTATGTTTTGTGATTGTCTGTGCTTGTTTGTGAAAAATAATCACTCACCGACCGAGTACCTCACACTTCCGTGGTCTAGACAAAATTAATAATAAAATAAATAAATATTAATTAGAAGTATGAGATCGTTTAAAAATGCCACTTTCAAGTGAGGTCTTGATGCCTTAATTTGCAGAGTGTTACTTCCCGATTGAGTAGAGGTTCCAAGTTCAAGTATCGGTCATGGCCTCTGTTCTTTTAAGTTTCTGTCTTTTTTTCTGTTTCATATTTGTGTTTTAGAAAATTAATATTATTTGAAATATCTAATAATAAAGAAGCATAAATGCTTTAACGTTTTTTTAATGTTTTAATTATTAGAAAATTCAATTGAATTAAATTTAATATTGTTATTATTGAGTTCTGCTATTTTCAGTTTTTTTGTTTTAGTGACAGCTGTTTCGGCGTTTAAGGCCATTATCAAATAGTCCTTAAACGCTGAAACAGCTATCACTAAAATCAAAGAAATAGTAGAAGTCAATAATAATAATATTAAATTTAAACTGAATTATATTAAAAAAAAAATGGAGCTCTACAAATTGAACACAAAAACTATAAATGCTTTATTAAAGTTAATTCAAATTTTAATAATTTTAAACCGTAAAAAGCTTTGTTTTGGAAACAAATATTTCACTACGGGAGCCAACTGTCAGCTATTATTGGACTTCTTGTAAATGTAGAACAAACTTGAATAGAAATCTCACTAAGGCTGACAATAATTTCAATTGTGACATTAAGAAATTAAGATAATATCAGCTTAGTTGACATAATGCATCTTTCTTTCTGTCAATCAGGCTTTCAGCGTATCCTTTTACCCGACTGCTAAATATAATTATTCATAAATATATCCTGTCGTTAAATTATGCAAGTGAAGCTCTCGAGGAGAAGTGTTTGAATGCCAAAATCTCTCTTTGTTACGAAGAAAATAGATAACATAAATACTGTGATTTATAGTAACCCAGATACTTCAAAAAAATGTTAAACAAATCTTAATACAACATTTCTAATTGATTGCGTTAATTTAGTAGGCATTATCAATACTATTTTAATTGTTAAAATAAGAGTTTTTTTATTTAAACTTACTATGAAATACCTACTTGAAAACCGACAAATTTTAAATAAAAATTCCAATAGGATCGAATTATGTAATTAAAATTTTTCAGCAATTAAATATAAAATTTCATTTTTTTTTAAAATAATTATTTAGGTATGTACAACTTGACACTGTTAATTTTTCAAATGGCCACAGGGGAAATAACAAACGCACGAACTATGATTATTTTTTTAATGGAGTGTGGCCTCCCCGACTGCAAAATTATGCTTCTCAAATTGTACTTGAACACATAAATCAGAAAGAAAAACTTTGAAAAGCTCGAAAGCTTAGTAAGACCTACCCACCACATATTTAAATTTGATCACGCTCAATTTATTATTTATTTAAAAACAAACCTATTTATCAACAATCGACTTCGCATTATAATTCGGAGAATGCGAACATCCTGTAATGAATTGTTGCGTTGTTCACAGCGAGTCAAACGTGTGTGCACGTGTGTGCATAATAATTAACACGTGTCACTCTCCTCGTATGTGATGATTTCCTTGTACTCGCGAACGTGTTAATCAGGATCGTTCCGATAGTTCCGCTAAGAAGATGAACATTGTTATATGCAAACAAAAGTGCAGCAATAACAATTTAAAGTCAATATTATTACGTCAACATATTGAAATGCTGTTTCAAAATTGGAAGAAAACAGTATGTCAAAATAAATATTATTTGAATAATGTATCACTTATTTATTGATAAACACAGTTTGTAAGGTAAGTCTAAAACAAATATTGATATTTACATAGAGAATTTAAGAAAGCTACAGCTATGACCACGTAAAGATTTTCTTCTTATTCTTATTAAACATAAGGGCAAAGTGAGTAAACCGGATAAACAAAATTACGCCATGCTTGGTACTGTCAATAAATGTATCAAAAATGCAGCGTTAAACAATCCTTATTTGTTATGCATTTTACAGTTTTAACACCAGCTACAATCTTTGTTCGGTATTTGAAAGTAACAAGTCATAACATACTGTCATATTGACGGATGAGACACCTCCGTCTGCTAAATAACGGATTAAGTACAGAACATAACAGTGCATTTCGAATGTTCCTGTTTAAAACTGCACTTTAAAGTTCATGTTGTGAACACATATACTTTACACGAAGTTGTTTATAAATTACAAATTATTATGCAGATTTTACTGCGAACATAAGTAATTCATATAAAATTGAAAAATAAGTCTTATTTCAATGAAGCATTGCTTTAATAAATTGAACGTCTACAGTTGATTCCGTAAATATCAATAATGAAAGTAAAATTTAAAAGAATTAGGCGTTCCTAATTTAAAATTCACTAATGCAGTTTATTTTTTTGATCACAACCGCACGAAACTGTAAATACTCGTACATGTTAAAATGATAAAGTGTTCTTATTATAAAATAATCAATAAGCTTTTACCTTAGCTTTTACTATGACAAATAATTTTGCAATAAACATGAAGTGTTCCTAATTCAAAATGCGGTTTTTATGTTTATTCTGTGAGTACTTGAAAACGTAATAAAATTAAAAGACTACTAACTAACTAACTAACCATAACGTCGTTTCCCGCAGGCGTAGGCAGAGAGGATGGACCGCCATATAACTCTGTCTTGGCACACACTCCTTGCTTCATTCACATTCATACATTGTCTCATACATACTCTTCTGTTATTCTGACTCTTCACATGACCTAATTCAAGTATTTGATTTACTTGATCGTGCCGTGTCTATCTCGGGCGACCTCGACTACTTCTTCTTCTATTCACTTTCGCATCATATATTTTTTTTACACTCCTTTCTTCGTTCATTCCCTCTGCATGTCCAAACCATCTCAGCGCCCCTTTTTGATCCTATTCACTACGCTCACATCAGCCTTGCATTATTTCCATAAAAAATATATTGTTCCTAATTCAATAATTTATGTTAATTTAGTTCTCTTCTTTGGCGTAGTAATACAAATAAAAGGAGTAATAAACATATCAAATGTACTATCAACCTTTATATCTCTAAATTACAATATGTATTATGTTTAATATATATATATATGCTTTTATTATTTAATCGAATTACTTTTCTTCAATATTATTTTTTTTTATATATTTAAGTAACTATCCATATTGTGTAACATTGATATAATTTCTATATATATGTAAACTTCTTTTCTTTTTTGTAAATAAAAAAAAAAAAAAAATGTTTCAGCGTATTCTATGAACACAAATACATGAAATTAAATTTGAAGAAAAAAGTGTTTCTAAGTTAAAATTCACTTTCAAGTTTATTCCGTAACCACAAAGCCCCAATCTCCGATCGGCATTCGAACGCAACACAACATAAAATTTCACTGATGGGAGATTCGGGGAGTCGGCGAGTGGAAAGCTCGGGTTCGAGGAGGGACGAGCGCCAAGCGCCAAGCGACACTGACTCGACTCGGCCGATGATAACGCTCGTTGTTTATTTCTGTACCGGTTTGCCGATAGTGTATTGACACTGCTGGCCGACTGCTGCCGCGGGATATTATCACACGTTGCTTGCGCTCGCTGACCGATTCACAACTAAAGCACTAAAGACTAAATTTAAATAACCGTCAGGGGAACACTTTGCGTTGTGGGTCGTGGTTTTGTGGAGGTTGCTAGTGTATAAATTAATTCGATTACGAAACTAGCGTTGAATTGCTTCGAACATGCGTATGGATGATTCAATTAAAGTGTAGGTTAAGAATCCATTCATTAAATTGTCACATTTCTTATGAACCGAGTCAGTATAAATTATGACAAAAAACTGGTTCAAAGGCATATTTGGGTTTCGTGATAATTCGTTAAGAATATATGATGCAAAAATGAATGTAAGAAGAAGTCGGGGACGCCCGAAGAAGGTATGGCACGATCAAGTGTATCAAATACTTGAGTCGGACCATGTTAAGTGAGTCGGAATAACAGAAGAGTATGAATGAGACGATGTATGAATGTGAATGAAGCAAGGAGTATGTGCCAAGACAGAGTTTTTTTGGCGGTCCGTCTTCTCTGCCTACCCCTGCGGAGAACGGCGTGCTGGTTAGTAAGTTAGTGATAAAGCTTCAATGACTTTAGCGCAAAGCCTTAAGTTATCAGATACATAGCCCATCAAGGGCACGTATAATAATTGGACGTAGTTATGCAGAAAGCGTCCAACGTCAAAAATATGAAGCTGGGAAAGAGGCGTTTAAAAAAATAAAACGATAAAAAAGCATTTACATTCGTAATCGGCATTTGCAATAGGTTTTTGGTTTCTTAATGTGTTTATTAAAAAAAACCTGTATTTTTACGTTATCCTATATTTTATAATGTTTTTAAACTTCACTTCTTAATTAGATACTTTTAAACTTAAATGTACAAAGTAACTAATATAAAAAAAAAACAATATATATGTAAATATATATATATATATATATATATATATATATATATATATATATATATATATATATATATATATATATATATATATATATATATATATATACAAACTTGGATGTTTTCAGCAGATATAACTGTAGTATTTATCTATGGGAAAACATATAAAAACTCGATTTGTACTACGTCCAATTTTGAATATGTTTATTCAAAATAAGTCTGTATATTGCACATTATTCAAGTGCAGAAGATACTTTTGGTAGTAGACAACAATTCAGAATATATAAAATTATTAATAAAGCTTTAAAAGTTATTTTTACGAAGAAGAAATAAATTACTGCGTTTCGCAGCCTACTTGTTGTCTTTGCATTCCCTTCCTATTTCCTTTCATCTCACAACGCTCTCAAATAATCCGCAGGAGGCGCAGATTTAGCATTTTATGTTTGTACGAGTGTGTAAATTTTCGTGGTAAACGAAGTGCCAGCAATATACTTCAAAAATCTATTTTGTCAAGTTTCTATGCCAAAAATGAGTTGTCATTACAACAAGTAAAATATATAATACATGGCCGAAAGCCAAAAGCAAAAAAAATGTTTATTTGAGTTTTAAATAGGCCACCGAACTAACTTACCAACAATTAGTGTCAAAGACGATACAAGCTTTAAATTTGTGCCATTTTAAAAAAAACTTTTTCTAAATTGGACACCTAATTTCCTTACAAACTGTCATCTTCAAATATTTAAGTTGCGGCGTGTTTTAAAATTATCGTGGTTTTTTAAACTGGGAATCTGAGAAAATACATTAGTCTATTTAAAAGAATTAAGGTCGTCCTTTCTTCTTCTTAATCCGAGATTTTATGTCTTGGATGCATCGTTACGTCGTTCTTCACCGAGGTGATATTTTAAACCAGTTCCCAACTGAATTCGTGATAAATCTCTTCTAAATTAGGTTCCGACATATCTTTACTTATTAGTTATAAATTATAAATTACCAACATCAGTAGTGATGCTCCCAGATTGCGGCCTAATTAATTATTTATGCAAATAATGATGTAAGACATTATTCAACGACTATGTAGACATTCTATATAATACAATATATCCTATAATAATATGACATACGATATGATATAGCAATTACTCTGTCTACAAAAGAGAAATCTCATTGTACGAAGAATTAAAAATTCTCTAACATGTGATATGAAGTTTTGAAATACGTATTAAACGTTAAAAAAAATGTAATCCAAAAACTACATGATACGCCACTTTTCATTTTTCTCAAATAGAATTTACTAAATAATTAATTAATTATTAAATACGCCACTTTTCTTTTTAAATGCTGCAATGCTTGCAAAGTCGGTTTATAAGTTGAGTTATAACAACTGATAAATTAGACGTTTAATTCATAATTATTTGTTTTTATAATAATAATTATCAAAAGAAGGGATAAAATTAAAACAACTATTGCAACATTTGCCGAGTGATCGCGAAAGCTGTGAAACATAAGCGCATGCAAACCGATTTAATTAAATGTGCATTCATTAACTATTAAAGATTTTTGAACAGAAAGTTTGAACATCAGATATCAAACCGTGAGTCGAGTGTGCTACCCACTACTCTTTAAATAATATATTTCACTTAGATAATATGAACCCACAGTTTATTTTGTTAATAGTATGGTAGTAAACATATGTACCTACTTTTACTAACACCAGAGAAAATTTAGAGTACAACTCCATTAGGTGATATTAAAAAAAAGTGTGGTTTTATTGTCTGTCAATTCTAATAAAACCTTTCCATCCTTAACTCTTTTCGACAAATTATGGGAATATAACGTCATAAAAAAATTAATGCGCCAGTCCAAAGTTCTAGTATTCCGGATAATATAAATCAATTTACAGTCAATACAGAATATGATTTTATTGTTATTTAAGAATTATGTTAAATAGAAAGAATTAAAATGTTTAAAAATTTAAACTTGATAATTGATTAGGAGTGTGGGAATAGAAGGAATTATTTTTAACGAGTTTATTGAAAATGGATCGATTAAATAATAACAGAAAGTTTAATAACGATGAAAATTGTGAGTGTTGTTTTGCAAAGACCTTTAAATTTTTTGTTTGATTTAAAAATTTTATAATGATTTCCGAGAAACCATATTGTATAGCCCATTTATCAGTTTGTTTGAACATACTAAATTTTAACGAAACACAAATATTTTCTTGGAGAGAATAAGTATTTCAGATTTTTCTTTCATTTTTTTCGAAACATAGTTACCTTAACAAAAGGGCCTTTAAAATATAGACAAAACATTATTTTATAAATTTAAAATGAATACATCATTAACTTAATTCATCTCATCTGGAATCAATACCAAATGTCACGTTCTTCTTTCATAATTAATTCACCATTAAGATGTCTATAAATAAAGCAATAAGAATATGATCCAATATCAAGAACGTTGCTACGTAATACTTTATACTTTGTTTCAAAGTTCTTACTCAAAGTTAATAATGTGATGGAAAATCATAAAAACCCTAACTCAAAAAAAGGCTTCGTGTGGTTGAATTATATATTTTTGTTTATATTGGCAACATTCCGAAACAATAACGATATTAATATGTTTATTGGATTCATAAAAATCAAACAAGTAATAAATATTAGGACACAAACAAAGAAACCGAACCAGTATCTAAACGTTTTGTCGTTTACTAGTTTTTATCCATCATGGAATTTAACTTGACTTTTTAAGAAAAAATATTGGTTGTTTCCCATTTAAAATAATGTCTGTTAAAATACACTACAGGTAGGTAGGTATTAGAAGAGATAATTTTTTAAGCTTAATAATTTCAATTAGTTGTTAGTAACTTTATAATTTCATTAGTTCCAAATTTTAAAAGCTCGTTCGTTAGTACGTAGTCGCAAGGGAAATTATTTATGGTTATTTATACAAGAACTATAAAGATATTATGCGTTTAGTGTTTGACAAACTTCTCTCACCCACGGCACAGATACGTTTTTGCTATGAAAATACTCGTAATTATTGTTTTATATTTTTTTTATATGAAATCTCAAAATATTTTTGAGACCGTAATGAGTAAACATTTTTATTTAAATATATTTCTAACATAAAACAATTCACAGCATAAAATCTAAGGAAAAGAAATAAACTCATTCCGGGAAGAACGGTTTCTCAAAAACACATGTATTTAATAAAAATAGTAATAAAGTGTTGTACTGCATATAAAATAAGAGAAATAAAGTCTTTCACTACTCGCTCGCTAGAGTTGTTTAATACCGACTTTTAAATCATCTTTTGAAAGATTCTGAGAATATGGCACTTAACTACAGTGCAGTTATAATAAGGGAATCAAACATTTTCCTAAAAAATTTTCAAACACGTTTGATTCAGACCAAATAATATTTTTTTCGAAAACGTACTGAAATGAGGAAAGACTCCAACCGTTGCAGACATTTACTACTACAAAAGACTCGTTTGCTCATATTAATAGGGATGTCTTCCACTACAGCTTCCCAGATACATTATGAATGCAATACCTACAACTACCTATCTTCGTCTGTAGCATGTAGCAACAGAGAACCTCCCTGCACTCGACGTAGTATCGTTTAAATATGCAAGTTATTACATTAACATGCAACTAAAGCAAATATGAAGCAAAAGTGAAACGAATGACGGGCAAATGCAGTATCCACAACGGAAGCACATTTTCATTCTCGTATCTTTAACATGTCTCCGACAACTCGAAGGTTTCACACCGAAAGCTTTATTTTTACTTTGCTGAGATTGCGAAAGTTGCTTTTTTCTTTAAAAGTTACGTGTTTTTTTAGTTGACAATTCTATTTCATTTTCACTATCTATAAATTAATTATTTTTAAAAGATTTTGAACAGGTTATTCAAAACAAAGATTTTGTGTGAACTTATGAATGAACAATGCGAGTTCACAGAAATATATGAAGATACTATAATTAAATTTTGGAATGTTGATTGCACTGGAAAAACAGCCAGGGAAACAAACCCTTTATCTAAGTCCATAAATTACTATATAGATGGTTAAGCGATTCCAAACGCTGTTATTATAACGAGTTGACAGTGCCTTCATAAATGAATATTCATAAATTGAATTCATGGATCTATTAGTGAGACTCTACGCTTTTATATTTTTAAATTTTACTAAAATAAATTTGTTAACCCACTAGAAAAGCATTCATCTATATGATTTATTAACTTAACCTAATGCCCGGTTTCAACATTAACAGTGTTTAGGACAGTGGTAAGTAGTAAAAAAATACCGTTCTAGCGGTGTTCGCCAGTTCAAACGAGAGCAGTGGTAAGTGGTAACTTTGACTTAATTTCACGTGACTTGCCGCGTGCAAACATTAGATTAAGTGTTTTTTTTAGGAAAGTAGTTAAGTTACCATTTACCACTGTCCTCGCTGAAACCGGCTATTAGAAAATATTTCAATTTAATATCTGTTTCAAAAGTAAGTCCGTAAAACGATGAATTGTCTTCTGACCATAAATATCGCTAAATGAATTAATAAAGTGGGTAGTATAATATAACCAAAAAGGCTAAATATAATCAATTGATTTAAGCCACAATTTATATACTTACTTATAATTAGAGTAGTCAAAACGTATTCCATAGATTCTGGTCACTAAGTCATATTTCGTTAGTTCTATCTCACTAATTTAAAACTCCCAATAATTGTTGGGTATTGAGAAATTAGTTTTAATGTGTCTTTGTTCCGTTTGGTTCAAAGGGTAATTGGAACGTATACTTTTGAAGTATTTTTTTCACTTAATGGCCACTAAAGACGTTAGCTTTCATTAATATAATAATTATATCTGAAACCGAAGAATACGTTTTTTTTAATGCATGCAGTGGATAGAACTACTTTAAATAATATTATTTTATTTTATTTAGGAGACCAACAGTTTACATCCAAATTATGTACAATATTAAATAAATAGTAAAGAATGACTATTTACAGGTTCCCACTTGGTTAGTTATAGTAAGTGAATCTTATTTAAAAAATCAAAAAAGAAATTAAAATAAAATTTAAAAGAAATTAAAATAAAATTTAAAAGAAATACATATCAAATTTAAAATATAGAAATACACAAATGAGTTTAAAAGGGTTAAGGAAAGGAAGAGTATGAGAGGGAATCAATCTAGATTAAATAAATATTTATAATAATGTGTGTGATTTTATATTCATAAAATAATGCATACACTGTCTGATGAGCATATTAATTTCAGGCTTAGCTTAAAAATTAATGTCTCAAAGAATGACTATTCGATTCGATTGAACCACAAATCTCAAAATGTCGTCATTATCAACATAGCGAGCTTTTACTTAAGCCGTCCATTCATTTTTACATCTTCCGTCTAAAATCATGTTTTATGGTCCCAATTAACGGGACAAGCGTGGAGGCACCCATCCATCATGATTCAGAGTCTCAAGTTGAATATTTTACGGATCCCTTACGACTTGTGTTAATGGACGTTCTGGGTTCGGCTGGTAGCTTGATGGGGGTATATTGACAGGAACGTTACCGAATGAAATGGGTTCAAAACCAAAGCCGCGGCTTTAAGCCGATACATTCAACCCGGGCGGAGTAATGCGCTCTAAGTTGAATTTAAATTAAAGCGCTGTGAATTTTGATCGAAAATGTAGGTTACCTTCGTTACGCGACTACCTACCAATACCGTATAGAAAACGTATATTGTCGCTGGAAAAGTAGAGGCCTTAAGCAACTGTTTGGTAAAAAATTAGTTGATCAGTTTTTTTTCTGCATCAAATGCTCTGACTCTCGTTTGATTCTGAAGACTTTTGTGGCTTTTCAGCCATGTAAAATATATTTACTGTTCGGGAGAAGGCTTGACTCAAGCGACACAAATTTGGGACTTTTTAAAGCTTTGTATCACTTCAGATAACTCAGTGAGAGCATTGAGTTACCTCAGCTTACTTTTTTTTCAAAATCCAACCAGGTGCTGAAGACTTATACATTGTGTTGTAAAACAAACAAAACAACTTGAAAGTGCTTTGGTGTAAACTTCCCAAAATGACGATGATATGTTTTTTCATTATGACCTATAAAAAAGATTTAATAAAAAAAATGTAGTTCCACGATAGAATCCCACAGATCGGGACGAGGTGTCTGTGTGTTAAGAAAGATAAAACTTTCAAGTACCTACATACCTATTCGTCAAGTACGTACAAATTAACTTTTTTATGATTTTATATTTTTTGGTTACGAATAAACTGACTATATTTTAATTCCTCCTATTTTTATCATTAAAAGTAAAATGATGGAAGACTATACTAGTAGAAGATTGAATTCAAAATACCGGGATCGGAAACTGATACTTTGGAACACTCGGTTACTAATTGGTAAATATAATATATTAATTTTAGAATCTTATGTGAGTAAATGTTTTGTTATAATTTTAGAGGAATATCTTAAATATATACCCAACTCTGCTGTTAAGTTTGAAGGCCTACATTTTTTTTACTGCCAGTATTAAACCAACAACAATTCAATTAAACTCGGAAAGTTTCATAATAAATCATTAAGTGGGTAGGCACCGAATATAAAATAAGGCGCTCAGCACTAAATTTAATTAAATATGTATTTAGATGAACGATTCAATTGTCTTGCTTGTTACACTAAAATAACAACCAATAAGAATGCCGTTTTTTTTAACTGTACTTTTAAATTTACCAAAGTATCGTAATATTGCAAATTGCTAATGCAGATGTCTAGTACATTTTTATTATATGAGTTTGAGTCATAGCAACAAAAAACAATATAACAGTCACCTTGGTAGATTTCTAACCTTAAAATTTCCGCCTAAATCATTGAGATAATTTTTCTAAGATTCCGCACATATTTTTTACGCTCATAAGGTACCGGTAGCCTCATTAGAACTTTGTTTAAGGAACGATCAAAAACCGTTCAAATAAAATACATTTTACTGTCACAATACAACAGAAATAGCAGTTTGTGTATGAACCTACACCTGTTTATTTATAAAACGTGTTTGAATGTCAATATGTCTGGGAACCTATTCCTTAATTCATCATTTGGATCTCGTTAACGTGCCCCGTCGATTGTTCAACGGCTATAAAGCCGTGACGCGCATCAATGGGAAACTAAATGTGTGATAGTTAGTAGCGTTTTATAAGCATTGCATGGGTTATTTGTCAGTTTTAAGTTATATTAACAAAAACTATACACTGAGGCTAGCATCTTACCTGGATTCAATTATATTACTGATGTTAATAGGTCTAAGAATTCACATATCTATAAATTGATCGCATTCTGTATCAGCAATTGACACTAAGTCACGGTTGTCAACGGTTTTGCATCCCAATTAACAAAAATTGTCTCAGGTGTGCCCCAAGGCTCTCATCTTGGACCACTCTTATTTAATATCTAAACACTTGACATTTATGAATGCTTTCAAAATTGGAACATGGTAGATGACATGAATAATTTTAAACCCATTCAATCCTTATTTTCACTACACGGAATTGCAAAGTGATCTCGATCGTTTGTGCGCATACTTTTAATAAAACTCTGTCCTTAAACATAAAGTGTCACTTGATTACGTTCACTAGAAATAAAAATAAAAGTATGAGCATTTTTTTGTTGTTTTAAATTTAACTTTTAAAAACAGTCAATCATGAGCATATAATTTTTATTTCATAAATTCACTATCTACATCTTAATTCTCACTTCTTCCCATACATTTTTTTCTACTCATACCTAGATTAGTTAAATTAAACATTAGTATTTCAGACAAAAATTAAAACATAGTATTATATTTGTATACATAAATAGGTACCAAAAAATACTAATTTAATGTATCTACTCAATAATTAGTAATAAAATAACAAAGCACTGTGAATTTCATAATAAATAAATAAATAATAATGGCCTAAAAAATTAATACATTTCTCCTAATGTAGCGGTTTTTTTTTTGAAACAGTGATAATTTATTATTTACATTCATTCTGCCTTTCTTATGAAATAAATCGTGGCGAAGTTAGGATATGGACTAGGTTTATTAGTAAATGAGGAATAATTATTTAATATATTAACCTGATAATGGTTTTTTTTCTTCTATAAATAAAGGTATGCTAAAAAGAGTAAAACGACAGTGATTAATGTCAGCAACGCATACTTAACGAGAATTGAGCAATGACGATAAGCTCTGGTCAGTTATATATTTTTGTAACATTAAAGCTTGTGTCGCAATTTGCAAAGGTCTTGCAAACTCTTCAACCACTATTGATGGTACACTTTACAACGTAGGTAAGTTTTATTTGTGTTACAAATGTACGAACGATTTTTTTTTTATTCCCTAAATCCTTTGAAGGTAATTTAAAAACCCTATAAATACGTTTGTCAGGGCAATTACGTCGAAATCGTTCCCCATCAGTTTAGCCCTTGGCTCAACACAATTAATCACTATTTTGACTCAACGCTCACACGCCCAGGCCAGGTTATAAGTTTTCCAGAAGAAGGCGTTATAAACTTAAAATGTCGAACTTTCGAGAATTTACCACGAACATAATATGTGAGAAAACTACAAGTAATTTTTATAATTAACCTTTATTTTCTAAAAGTAATTCAGTGTTGGTTTTGTTGAAGCGAAATCCAAAAGACAATTCGTTTGGCTTTGATTTACGGTGTAGTTATTCATTTTCACCATTGTTCGTACGCCAACTCCAAGCAATAAGTATTTTCCCAAAATGAACGACACAAAATATATTTTTTCTGATTTTACAATGATTCTTCAAGCATGAAATAAAAACAAAGTTTTTTTTAAATAATAATAATAACAGTGAACTTGTATAGCGAAGTTTTGTGATATTTCACTTCTGAGAAGTCTTAGAATTTTTCAAAGATTGAAATATTAAATATTTTCAAAGGAATTTTTTTATTCGATACCATACCAGTCTATAGTAAATTTTCAAAAAGAATTCGCGATCAAAGTACTATTTGATAGCTTGTAATGCATAAAAGCACGTATTTGCCTTTATAGATGTGAATATATAGCTCATGCAGTAATACCATAATACCGTGGATAGGTATTGCTGGATATCGCGGCAGAGAGGATTCGCAAACACTTAATTAGATTATATCAAAATCTAATCAAGTAATATTGTAGGAAGTTTGCAATAAATTCTTTTAATGTTTACCGTTCTATCAGCATTCCGAAGAATATTTAGATGAAAATCTTAGTATTTTTATGAAAGTTAAAAGCAAGGCACACAATAACATTTGAATACTTTTCGTTTATTTCTTTCAACTAATATTCCAAATTTCTCGTTATTCGCGTGTTTTTTGTTCTAAATTCGCACTTTCTCGATAACCTCACATTTTTGTGCTGACTCGCGCAACGTAAAGTCAAAATGAGCCTTTTTCACATCGTTACAACGAGGCCGTGTTCTCAGTAGCTTCGTTAAACGAGGAATTACTATATATCTACGTACACATGAGAATATGTCGTCGCCGGAAAGGCAAAAGGGCTGAAGCGCCATATCGGGTAGTTAACACAAAAAACTTTTTTTTGTTTAACAGTAAAATTCATAAGTCTTCAGTGCCTGGTTGGATTTTGAAAAATTAAGTTATTTAATAAAAGTAGGTAGGTTAATAATAATAAAATTTTATTTCAGCAGAACAGAGCGGTGGGCAATACTCTGTCTGCTATATTAATAACAATACCTATGAGTTAATGAAAACAATGAAAGAGATAACATAAAAAAAACAATAATGCTCTCACTGAGTTACATGAAACGACAAATAGCTAAAGAAGTTCAAAACTTGTGTCGCTTGAGTCAAGACTTCTTCCAAATGGTAAATATATTTTAGATAGCTTAAAGGGCCCCAGAAATCTTTAGAATCAAACGAGTGTTAAAGCATTCGATGTAGAAAAAAAAGCTGATCGAAACAGAATATTTAACTCATTTTTGAGAAAAAAGTCTCGCTTAACCCATTTTGCCTTTCCAGTGACGATATTTCGTTGTTGGAAAAAAAAATCGTGTTTGTAAAAACACGAATATTTTGACCACCAGAACACGGACATTGTGTGGCTTATATGTAATAACCAAATCTGACGACATGTATTTAATTTTTTGAAGGATAATGAAAATATTTTCACTCGAAAAAAATCACACGACTACTTAGATCATACTGAATGAAATTAATTAAAAGGATATTATACCTAAATATTATGGCCAAAGAATTACATAAGTTTAAGGGATTGAAAGATAATTCAGATTAGCCCCACCTGGATATATGCTAGGGAAGGTCTTAAGACATAGTTGCTTTATCTGTCTAACCATACACACGTCGCAAATTTTTATACAAAGATAAAGTCTGGAGGCTAAGTTGATATGTGGTGCTTTCTATTAAGTGTTTGTTGAATTCAAACATTTTTGTAAATCACATTATGTCAAATAATAATTCTCTTATTAAAATTACGTGAGATCTAGGCGAAATCAGCAAAATAGTTCATAGTTTGAAATGCTCGTATTATTTATCACAATAACGATTTATTTGCGGACCCATTTTGTAGAAAATGTTGAATCCTCCTCATATTCGATGATCGGCCTTTGAATAAGTCTTTGCTTTGTACCACATAGAAAGCCTCTATTCAATTAGTTTTATTTTGTTAAGATTTGTATTTTTTACATCAGCAAACAATAAGATTATCACGTAATGTAACCTATTTTATTTGTGAAAAGATCTTTTTTATATTTTCCAATATAGTAAGCATCTTTCTATTTTCTTTCGAGGTCATTTTTCACTCGGTCATGGAATGATTTAACCAGCATTCTAGAGTATACTCCATTTTAAAAGGATAAGTATTACCTAGGTATTATTATTGTCCGAGAATTCCGTGATATTTTTAGTTTCCTTCCGTCTAAAGGAGCTGACCTCAATTGATTGATTGGAGATATCTGACGTTCTTTGTTGTCGGGATCACGGGCTTGATTCCTGTCAAGCACATTGTTGCTTTGGTTAGTCTAGTTCATAAACTAACCAACATGTTATAAACGTATGGACTTAACAAGTTAATTTAAAATGAAACTATTCCCTCAGAAAATAAGTTGGGAATTTAAAAATATATATATAAATGCATGTACGTGTCAAAAGATTATCGTGTAACAAACAAAATAATGTTTTCATAATTCTCCTGAGTCAAGTAAAATCGGAATATTAAGCGTCAGTTTTATGTAAAACGTAAGTAGAGTGATTGCATACAAGCGAAATAAAAGTGTTCAATCATGTTCAATCGATATATTTACAAAGAAAAAATATTCTATTCATAAGTTCTAAAGAAAACGGTTAACGTGTTAACCTTATATATGTTTCATTAAGAAAATTGACTACCCAACTAGTTTCTTATCAAACTTTACCTACGAATAAAGCGTTAGATTACAATGACGAAAAGCGCATTAAGATATTAACTATCAGGTACTACAAACTGCAACAGTAAAAATAAATGGTGGGCACGTATTTCCTTATTTTATCCTGAAATGGAAAATAATATGAAAATTAAGCGTAGATCAGTTAAATTGTTAATTTTCTGTAAAAATCTTTTGTAATATTCCAAACAAATTAATGCAATTGAAAAGTCGTAGGTTGGTTTATTTGTCTATTACTTTGACTTAAAGAAAAGAATACCTTTAAAAGTATCAAGTGTTGAAAAATTGCCAACGAATTTATCAAAGTTATGATTAACAATAATCACAATATGTTGCATAGTGGACAGTCATAGAAAAGTTTAGTAAAACATTCATAATTATACAATTCAGTTAAATTGTATGTCTCTTTTATTAGTACTTTTAGAGCTTACCTTTAATAAATTATTGAGTAACAATCCTTTGAGAAAAGAATGGGATGTTTTAAAATTAAATTCCATTATTTTCTAGGCCCTTCGGCGTTGGCTTTGTAGGAACAATGTCCGTTTTTCTAAGACGGTTCGCTTGGCTCTGATAAACAGTGTAGGTATTTATTTTTTAATGACCCGCCGCGCGCCGTGCCGAAGATTACCCCAGAAGTTTAAGCCCCGTGCTATGTTCTATGGGGCAAAAAGGATATTCCATTTGATAAACGAGAAGCAATTTCACAGTATTAAGTTTTTAGGAAATAAACTTTTGATCTTTACTTAATTTACAATAAAGGCACATCAATTTTCGGAGACTTTACTTTTCAAGATATTGTATAAATAATGACATTCGGTTTCAATTTTAGGCTTCGTGTGAAGTAATGAACTTTGGTGTCTTTAGATTTTATTTTTGATGCTTTTACATAAAGCGTTTTATCTGTTTTATTTTCACAATATTAGGTTCAACACCAGAAAAATTAAATAATTGAATAGTCCTACATAATTTAATTTCAAATGATTATAAAGATTATAATTATTTTTAAGAACTAGCAATTTTTACTTCAGAAAAATCTATCGCGAGTCTGTTGGGAAGTCTAATTTAAGGCTTAACTCTTTTTAAAAGTAAGGACGACAAGTTCTTTCAAAATGCTTCAAGATATTTAAATATATCGTCGCTCCAGCAGCAAAGGGGCGCTTTTGGGCAGGTTTGGAGTTAAAAATGCAGTTTGTTCGTAATTTCTTACTCTGGAAGTGAAATGCTGAAAATCACGTTCTATTTAATATAATACTAGCAGAGGATGTAACCTAAAACGTTTTTTTCTTTTGCTAGTAAAATATTGAAATGATGGTGATTTTGATTATCTGTATAAAGTAGAGTATAAAGTAATTAAAATAATTATAAAAACGTTTTATTTCGAAAATAACTCTCAATTAGAGATGCCATAGTTCCACTGGCTCTGGACGGTTGGGAGCAGTTTGGAGAATTTTCCATAATATCGCATTATTAAAAGAAAACACGAGATTCACTTCAAAAATTGGTAGAGACCTGCGTTTTTTGTGAAATTCTTTTCATCAATTAGTAGTTACTCATTTTGTGTGCCGATTTAAAATATATACTCTAACAGGTAAAACATTAACTAATCCGGGATTGTAAAACCATTCTAAAAAGAAGCAATGATAAAATCTTATATTATTTAATATCGAGAGCAAACCTTAGTGACTGTGGAAATTTTAAATTACATCAAAGAGGCATTTAACTCCTACATTTTTATTTAAGGAGAACCCGCTTCCGTAAACATTTTTATCTGAATATTCCTTTTTACAGTTAGAAAACCATTTTGTAAGTTAACTGAACCAGTTTATTTAACTCGTTGAGTTGGCTTTATAAAATATGAATAGAAACTGTCTGAAGACCGATCAAAGTGATTAACTTAACTCTGCTAAATATAGTTGGCGAAAATCCTTGCTTATTGAAATAAATACATGGAATAAAATAATTCTGTCGAAATAATAATTCTACCAGAACAAGTATTTAACTTTACTAACCAACAGTTACTTCCTTCTCAAATATTTTAAATAGAGTTAAATTATTAACTTTTAAATCGATGGTATATAATATTCTCTATTCGCTAACAATGATCTTAAAAACTTTGAAATAGTAATTTTATTTACATTATTACTGACTAAAAATATACAAAATAAAAGGCATTTTACTGGATCGTAGCAAAAAAAAAACACGTGAAAAAAGTGTATTTCCCTGAATAGTTTGTTTTAAAAAGATTTTCGATTCCCTAATGAGCTTTGTTTTGTGGAATAAATCTCTCTAACAATGCTCCCAAACTCCGAACACATAATTAGTTTCTAAAATAAATCACAGAGAGGTAGCTTGAAACCTTATATTTATACCAACCTGAATCTCGTTATGATTTTAAGTTAGTTCAGTTTTTACTGAAAAATAAAATTCGAATAACAAATAGCTTCGGGGTAATATTTGGTACAACGTTGGGTTTGCTTAATTTTTTGTTAAAGATCGAACCCGTTTAGTGATAATTTTCAAATATAATAAAATAAAACGATACCTACCAGTGATAACAATTTCATTATGCTCTACATTTTATTACTAGATCGGTTAGAAGAAATTGCCACTTGGCAATAAGCCCTCCTTTAAAATAATAAAATGAAAATAACTCATTGAAATTAGGTTTATAAAATGTTTTAAAAATATTGTATTTTTAACAACAGCATTTCATTAAATAACATTTTTATTTTGCCAATTTGAAACCTCCAAGAAACCCAAGAACCAAACTGATGAAAATTTTGTCGCTTTGCAACGCAGCTAAAATACCCCTAGTGTAGTTATAATGCAATTATTTACTTAGAAGCTAAAGAGTAACATATTTAAACACCAACAGTTCAACAAGTATTCCTATTTTTATTTAATGAGTACACATGGGTGTAATATGGAATTAAACAAACTTATTTTTTTATTTCACTTCAAAGAATATACTAGCTTTGGATGGTTCTAACTCGATAAACCTGTGATTTCAGGAGTTTATTTAAAAATCCATTAATACATTAGGTAGTAAGGTTATCAAGAAAATTTTCGAAAACAAAATGAGATTCATATATAGTTAAATTTACTGACAGCCTTCGTGTAGTGATTAAACACTCGGATATGTTTTTTTTTGTAATAATTAATATGTGTCATAACACATTTGATTAATATAAAATAACATGTTATATATTTGCGGCACGTTCCAGAGGGAGTAGATACTCTATGCATGGCCCTGATGAAAGATGACCATTCAGAATTGAAACGTTGGTTTAAATGGCTTTAGTCGTGTTTGGTGACCAGATCTGAATATTTAGGTACTTTCAAACCTTCCTCTTCCCTATCTTCTACCCTTCCTCACTACCTTCAGCCCCACAACATACCCCAATTGGGGATGCCATAGTCTCACTGGCTCCAGACGGTTGGGAGCAGTTGAGACTCTTGTGCAGAATTAACTATAAAAAAATATATAAAAGGTCTTTTCTTATTATTATTTTTAACACATCATCAGGGGTTGTTTCTATCTGGCAAGCAATACACTATAAAGTGCGGTAATATGAACTTATTAAAATAAATCGTCACCTTAAAATTAAATTGCAAACCCCTTAACAAATATTTAAATGACATAGCTAATACCCAAAGAAAAAATAATAAGTCCTCGTAAATAAATTAATGTAACTAAAGTTCATGCCATAGTAATATAACTTCTGACTACGTTTCCACTGAAGTTGTGCCAAATACTTTACCATTACGTAATGTGAGGAATTTATACGTTTCCTGAAACTGTATTAGCAATATCCATTGGAGTATTCGTACAGGTGTGAAAAGATAAAACCGAGTGCTTTGATTACTCTCTAAGGCAAAAGCTCATTCAAAACTTTACTTTGAGTACCTACAAAGTGCACTGGGTTAACTAGCTTTTTATATTGAAGCTTACTTGTTTATTATTTTCTCTATTGGAAACTGCATTAGGAATTAAACTTTTTTTCTGGTTAGCGCTGTTTAGTTAAAAAAAAAAACATTTGGAAAGACTCTGTGATGTAAAATGTTCCATTGGTTGCAACGAGCAGTGAAATATATGTTCTTTTTAACAGTACACTAAAAAATGAAATGTTTGGTTTTATTAATTTTTCGGGAAAAAAATCTAAATGTCCATTAATATATTTTTTAAAGTTTTCATAAGTTTCTTCGAAATTTTATGTCAAATTGTGTGCGCAGAGTTTACGTTCATAAAAAATAAATAAGTTTTGTTATTTTGTCCAATCAAATCCCTAGTCTGAATGGAGCAAATTTGTTGCTCCATTTTAAGGTTTATCTACTAATCCAAGAGAGTTTTATATGCTTTTATACAGTAAATTATTTTACTTGCCAAACTCAGGAGCTCATTATGAAGTTTGGCGGTGGAAATACGATAAGGGAAAATGCGAAGGTAACGGTTGGATGTTTAAGTTGAAGATTGATTGTCGTGAAAAATGTTAAAAGGGTTTCAAGTCAAGTGAAAAGTAACAGATAAATCATTGATTCTTACCCCATCCGAGTTTATTTCGAATTTGTAAAAGTATTAAAAAGTTTGATTTGATTTTAGGATTAAATGCAATGCCAAAAAATCATAAATAATCAAAAGGTAACTAGGTATGATAAAGCAAAATTTATTATTGGGATTATTTTCGTTTCTTTATGAATACCGCCTGCATGGATGTAAAATACTTCGCAGTTAAAAAGGAACAATACAAAGTAATAATGCTGTATTCCCGTATATTTTTAATAAATTTATAAAAAATTCAGACGTTATTATTATTATTTGAACTGCAAATCCATTATTTTTCTACTTATTTTTTTTTAATACTATATTTTACAAATAATGTAGACCTATCAAGTGCCAAAAATAAAATATCTTGAATAGTATCTCGTGTCATAGTACTTGTAAAGCTATTTTGGTCTAGAATATCTAAGACAATGCAACTACTTTAAGCACAGAACATTATTTATACCACCAGCTATTAAACATTGAAATATTCAGCTGACCAAAAAACAAAAACATTTGGCAAAAAAAAAAAATGAGTCAAAAACCCGGGCGAAACTAGGTAGACTTTTTGTTTACTACTAGCAATGAACTCTCACTAGATGTCACCAACAAAAATATATCGAGAAGTTTTGGCTTTTAATTATTTTTCGAGTTATAATACTTCATAAGTACCTACTGAGTTCTTATATTTCGTAAACTCGTTGTTAAAACATTGAGAAAGTAAATAAGATGTTTCATAATTTTCTTCATAATAAAATTCTCATCATAGTTCTCATAAAATATTCAAAATAATAAAAAGACTTCATGATTCCAATATCTTGCAGGTACAATTCTCGGACAACAATGGTAGCCTTTGCGTGCTTTTCTCGCAATTCACCGCATTTATGTGACGTTGCATTACTGTGACATCTAATAACTTAATAAAATATCGAGAGTCGTAAATTCTTTCAGGCTTAAATTCGAATAGCATAGACGCGATAAATGTAAACCTTTGGAGCACTTTACTTGATATATACTGTGGTCATAAAACTGCAAGAATGTGAATTAACCACAAAATATCCGAAATTGGTTTTCATTTACATTTTATTAAAAACGTATCTGCAAAAAGCGTTTTCGAATTATTGATTCGATTTTGGATTAGTAAGTGAATAATTCTTGATCCATTTCTCAAATCAAACTGAAGCAGCAAAAACTCACTTCCTGTGAATACTGACATTATAAACATTGTGCAGCTTTTTCAATTTTTAATTCGTTTATTTGACATTTTCAGCAGTAAAAACTCATGAACGCAAAATTAAAATATTAAATGTTTACATCCAAAATTTAGTGGTAAAAATATGAAGAAAAAAATTAGAAGGAAAAATATTTTTCATTATATTCTATATAGCTATATAGATATCTGTGTTGACTGTGAAAAAAATATACAAGACGACATCTTGTTCTTTCTATTAAATAAAATTTATTTATTACAAAAAAACATTATTGATAAAATATTATTTCCAATGAGTTAAAAAACCATTCCGAGATTATAAAGAAAACAAGTTGTTACCCCTGTAAAATCACAGAAGGTAACTTGATAAGATAGAATCATTTATTTATAGTTTTTGTGTTCAATTTGTTGAATTGAATTATGTATAAAAAAAAAAGATAGAATCAAATAAAAGTGTCCTACAAAAGTTATCCATATGGATGCAATTTTTTTGTCTTGACGTTTGTCTAGATTTGAATAGATTATATTTATAATTTGATAATATGCTTAAGACATACATCAGATCCAATATTTAAAATGTGACACTCGTACGTACGCACAAGGAAATTATTTTGTCTAGCGATTTTTTTTGTGGAAAGTAGAATATTTTTTCGAATAAACCCTTTGTTTTTGCTTCGAGAATCTTGAAATAAAAAAAAATAAAAAAAGTATTATTTACCCCTTTAAAACTGGAAACTGGGGGAGTCTGGGGTAAATATTTGTTCCCTTCTGCCAACATACACGTCCACCTGCCACACAGTTCACGTCCCGCGAGGATTCCTCATTCTCCATTCTTCCATAACCTATAACTTTATGTATAAACTGTACTTGCCTGTTCTGCGGTCAGCTAACGTAATGCATTGTGGTAAGGAAAATCAGAGTCACTGAAACCTGCTCACCTTGTACGGTGTGCTAAATCTTGATGAATCTACTTTTACCTGACATTCGAAAAAATAATATGCCTACATTCTTCATTTGAATGGTGAATAACGTACTGGGAATGACTGCATTAAAACAAACCGTGGTAGAGATTTCGTTTTACGTAGATTATTTTGAAGAAACGTGAAATATTGTTTAAAAATTTAAATTTGAAACCAGTATTTTTTAACTTCACTAAAAAGTTCAGGAGTTAATCCAATTTTGATATCATCAGCTTGCCAAATGCAGCACGTATCGTGGAATCTGACATAACCTATTTTTTTACTATCTACGTGAACTATAAAACAAAGCACAGGCCTTACAAATTTAATGAATTTATGTACAAATAATATATTTTGACGAGCTCTGTGGCACAACTGCCTGTGTCTGGACTCAAAAATCCAAAATATTTAAAAGTACATTTCCACTTCGTTACAAAGTGGAGAGTACTTAAAAAATATATTTAAAAAAAGACACACAATCCTAGGCTACGAATAACGTAACAATAGTTGAAAATCCCCTTCTACCATATTTATAAAAAAATTACACACCACTACCTGGTGCTTTTTCAAATGCATTGTTAATTCACCTCACTGAGCGAAGACATATTTTCATAGGGTTATTTGTAATCTTGCAATTCTTCAAATGGTCTGTGAATTGAATATTAATTATTTATTTCCCGAGTGCTGTTGGACATTTTTTTGTTTTAAAACACCTCGGAACGTCTGCGTTTCTACGGGATCGAAATACGTAATCAGAATTTAAGCGGCGAGATTATCAGGGAGTTCCATCGAAATGTTAACAAGACAGATATGAAATTTAATCGATGTAGAAAATCAAAGTGTTCAGTGCCGGATCAAAATAGATTTGTATCCGCGAGAGATTGAAATTCAAGGATGCTATATATTGGTGACGCAACCTTCTCATGTCATCATACCCGATTACGATTTTTTTTTTACTTTTTAATAAATCTGTAGAATAATGCCTTTATTCAATTCTTGTTTTTGTTCTTGATAAATTTCGGTCAAATGATTGATTATTTGATGCAATTATTAATGAATTTATTGAAGTATTTTTTTAATTAATTATCTCTTGTCTCAGGAAGAAAAAAACTCTTGAATGGTGAGTTCTGATATTTTGTTTTGGTTAAGTTAGTTGTTGACAGATCGAAATAGATATGCACTTGCTAAATATATATAATCAAGAATGCTACACCTATAAGTGAGTTTTCAGAATTTGTTGATTAGTTTTGGATAAAAATAATGAATAAAAAGGATATCTTTAAAGAGATACCTAATCTTCAATAACGGAAAACTTAGTGGTTACGGTGAATCGGAATCATAGGCCACGCAAAGCACTAATATCACTTGTATTACAAATGTAATCAATGACAACGTAAATATATGTTAGTGTTTATATCCCACCACACAGAAAATCAGCAATCATGAGAGCCTTAAGTATATTTACAAAAGCGTGAGAATCATCATTGTTGCATCACTTTTAATTTTACTTAGTAAACTCGATCCTGAACGGAATTAGCATATAAATTGACAAATATATAAAAAAAAAAACAGTATTTACTTTTTTTGTAAGCTTTGTACTTCCAAAGTAATGGACTGCTAGCTCCGAGACATCAATAGTTTGAAGTATAAATAGATTCGGTTGCATAAAAAGTATTTGCCCTGGTGAAACTATTCCCGAATTGGACCCTTCATTGGCAGTGAAAGGGAAAAAACGACCGGCCCGGGGTGATAACATACATTATTGGAGAGACGTCACTTAGCCGCTTCATCAAAGAAAATTACGGAACCACTCCTTAACTATACTGAAGACAAGAAGAAGTATTATGATGTGGCTGGTGGTGGCTGACGTCAATGAGATCAAATAGACTGAATTTATTACGAATCAACATCGCGTTTATTGACCACCGCATCCGACTGTACGGAATTATGTTTTTGTTAAATTGAGAGGATTCTGGTAATACGAATTATTATCATAACAGCTCTTTGGAGGCCTATTTTTGATCTGACTAGTAAATGTGACATTTTTATACAGTTCAATGTCAGTTTCAGCTATTTGGATGCAAACGAATTACTGAAGACCCGTTTGTAGCTTAACAAACATTATTTGTGGATTTTTGTAAAATATCATAATATTAAAACTTAATAGTATTATTCCACTTATTTATTTTAGACCAAAGCAGTTTCATTTAATTATAGGCATTTTGGTTAGTTGAATTGTTAATATTTCTTTGAGTCAGAGATGAAAAATCTTAATTCTATGTAATATGTATAAATAAATCTGTTGATTTATTTATTTCAGTCAATTATTATTTTTTAGTGGTACTTACATAATTGATACATAATACCTAATACTAACTAACTAACCATCATGCCGTTTCTCTGCAGGGATAGGCAAAGAGGATGGACCGCTATACAATTCTGTCTTTGCACACACTCGTTGCTTCATTCACATTCATACAGTGTCTCATTCATACACTTCTGTTATTCTGAATTTTCACATGACCCGATTCAAGTATCTGATTTACTTGATCGTGCCATGTGTTTCTCGGGCGTCCCCAACTTTTTCCATTCTCTTTCGCATCATACATTCTTTTCACACTCCTTTCTTCGTGTATTCGCTCTACACGCCCAAACCATCTAAGCATCCCTTTCTTGATCCTTTTCATTATGGTTACATCAGCCTTGCATTTTTTCCGGATATCCACATTTTTAACACGGTTATACATGGTTTTACTACACATACGTCTCAAAGATCTCATTTCCACAGCATTCATTTTACTTTCATTCATCCTCTGCCTAATACAATCCTTAAATATTCCTTGCATTAATGAATACCACTTTTCCTAGCTTATTACTATCGGGATGAAATTGTTTTGATTATGTACGTACAGAAAAAACCGGCATTGTCAAAAATAAACCATGATTAAAGTTATAGTGTTGTCATCACAATTGGTATTCACCACAAGCGGATATTTAAAAAAATCTGTAGCATATGCTTTATGTGCTACTACCTTATTATTGTAAGTAATTGTAATATTATGTGTTAATGCAGCTTTAGATGGCCGTAAAAAATGAGTTTTAGACTCATATAACTTAAAAAATTCGACTAGCAGCAGCATTGTAAAAAAGTCAATGTCAAATCAATCAACTAAAAACGCATATCAATACAAGTTTCAGCTGCGGCGGAATTCAAAGGGACTAGATTTTTTTTTCATTATAAACACAAGTTTATGAGAAGATTATGCCCACCTTAAAAATAATTTTTTTATGAGCAAAGTATGATGAAGTAATTATTTTATTATATTCTACCTTAGGCTCTTTTTTATATTTCATTTGGTGAATTTTAAGTGATGGTAATATATATCAGTGGCGTAACTCAAAGTCAATGGTTCCTCGTCACATCACCGATCTGTTCACATATTTGTATCCATTAATATCTGGTCATGAAATGTTTGGGCTTTATTTTAAGGACGGTGAAAGATTTTAAATTATTGAATTCCTTTAAATTACTATATACTGGGTTGGTGAGATTATGAGTTATGTATCCCAATCGTTGACCTAAATTTGTTTTTTCAATGAACTTACTTTACCTAGCTGAAGACGCACAGTGAGCGATTTAATATGTCTTTTTAAAATAGCGAATGGCAGATTGGACGCCCTGGATCTAACGAGCCTTATAACTTTTATTTTTTTTATGGTTTTAATTTTTAGGTTTGTTAATTTTATTTAAATAATAATTATTATTATTTTTAATTTAAAAAACAATTTTTAGTTAAAAGTTCTTCTATGTAATTATTTTTACTCGTGACAGCTGTTTCGCCTTCTGAGGGCATTATCAAACTGTCGCCTTAGACTAGAGCCTTATTACGTTGCGAGACATACGGCAGGCGGCTCTGTATTACGTTCAACGTCTACAAATAACTATTTTGATAATTCGCCCATTCAAAGGCTGCATAGAATAGGTAACAAATATGGTTCAATAGATGTTTACCGTTACAATACTTTTCTAAATTAAAATTTAGCTTATTTGAATGTTTTCAGTAGAACTCTAAGGTTTTTGTTATTTGCACCTTGTATACTTATATACTTGCCATGTGAAAATAAAAATACTTCGCATTTCGCTGTAAAATATTATTTACACAGTACCTACTTACCAATTTTATGGTTATTCTATTGTTATTATCATTCATTTTTGTTGTTGTTATTATGCCTTGTACTTTATTCTTTTTTCAAATCTTCTAAATAATATAACTAATTGTAACTACACTACGTTGCAATATACTCACACTTGACTTACTAACTTCTTTGAAATTTATCATGTATTGTATACGTATTATTAATTAATTTTAAAGCCTACGCTATGTTTATATACTTACGTCTTAAATACCAACTTTTTTTAATACTTTTGCTTTTAATGTTATATTCTACCCATTTATATTTTTTTCAAAAGTAAAAAATCGAAGAACACACAAAAACGTGACTAACCTTTTCAGTTGTCAAAAACAAACCACTAATCCAAAATGGCTGATAATGCTAACATATGATAACATATGTGTACCAACATAACAACAAAAAAACGATAATCGAATGTGCACAGCCCGCGAAAATTCAAAGTTCACCTTTTCTTTTGAACGAGGCCTCGTATATAGCTGCACACTTTGTATTTTTTGTTAAGTTTATTTTTTACCCTGATGATGCTTAGGCTAAGCGAAACCAGTCGGTCATAAAAAATTAAAATAAAATCTATGGTCTTATACAACGTTACTATAGTTTTCATTAACTAATTTCATCATAAAAACGTTTATTTGTCAAATGAACATTTGGAAAATATTCTTTATTATTTGTATGTTTTTTTGCATTCAACGCGCTGGCACTGCCGAACAGAGGCCAAGCCACTGAGCCTTACCATTTAAAAGATGTAACTTTTTTACCATGCTTTAATACGTTATTAAAGGAAACGTAAACCATAATAAAAACAAACATTTTAATATTGGAATGCCTTTCGTTTACCGAATAAATACGAATAACTACTTATTAAAACTAATTATGGTAATTGGAAAGAATTTATAAGCCAACTTCTTTGTGCGAAACACGTCTTGAAACAACAAGCCTAAAGCTTAGCTGAGAAAAATAGGAGTGAGATTAAAATTTTTATTATTCGTATAAACTAACGACGTGTTTAAAATTCAAAACGTAATTTTTAAAAATGTGGTTTTAATGTTTTGAATGGATAATTGATCTATTAAAAAGATTAGGTTAATGTTGACCGACCGATTTTAACTGTATTTTATTTTACTTACTAGCTGTTACCCGTTAAAAATCACGGGATGAAACTTAACTGGCCAACATTTTACGTTTACTTGCTTTAATCCAATCATTTAAAATACATAATAATTTATGCGAAAATACCTTAAAATAGGTTATTTATTAGGTAGGTACGGATTTAAATAGATTCTTTTTATAATTTAATAAATTCGATTTTCATCAGTTTCAAATTTTAAATCGAAGTTTACGCTCGTACGGTCGTACGTAAGTACTCGTACTTGAGGAATATATTTTATTTTTTTATTTGGGAGAAAACAATGATACAGTCACTAACAATCAAACAATATTAAACATTAAGTATACAGAATTCGCCTGGGTCCTTACTTTTTTATCACAGATTAAGGAAAAATAAATTATTAAATTGTGTAATACTTCAAACTTGTTGGTGAAAAATTAACACAAAACTAAAAACCTTGTTTTCTCGGCAGTATTTATAAATATTAATAGTGTTACTAGAATTAAATATGATTTTATTTAAAAATTTTTTGTAAAACTTAAAAGCTATATGTACTTTATAATAACCTGCAAACGTATCACAAACTTTTGAGAGAAAATCGATAGTTTGATTTACATTCATCTCCCAAATAAAGATGAATGGATAAATAAGTAAAAAAATCTGATATAAGAAATGGTAAAATAAGGAGAGAAAAATTCAAAACTTCAATACGTCCGAACTTTATCACACTCGTCTCATTTTTCCAACTTTCTTCCTTTCAACAACTCAATATTCATAACTTGAGAACATATATTTACAAAAGTAAGACGACGGAAGCCACGTATTAACTATAAATAATCTTCTTTGTGAGTACGTTCGTACATACGTACGAGTGTGAACTTTTTAAAATTGGAACTGCGGATGAAAATTATCGAATTAGAGAAGAATCCTCTCAAATCCAGACAAACGATTAAGTAGGTACGTAGCTATAATATATCTTACAAAATCAATTGAGTAACATTTAAGTGTCAGATCTTTCATTTAACACTGTGTCGGATGAAATTGCGAGGAAAATTACATTCCGTGGTTTAAATTAAATAATTTAAAAATTTGGAGATTATTTGTTCATTAGTTCGTAGTTTAAAAACTATACGTAATAATTAAACCACTCGAAGCTCGGTCTTACATATTGACACGCTATTGTCGTAAAATATTTGCACAAAATGTGGCAACTAACGAACACACGTACGTTCCCGGTGAATTCAAACATTGGTCACGTATGACAAAGATAAACAGTCGATGAATATGTGTGTATGGACGAAATAGATATAGAACCAGGAATACATCAACGAATAGGAAACGCCGTATTAAAACGACCTAATACCAGTAAATTGTCCTGTTATATGTTGCTATGTTCACCATCTCACTCTCTCTAATGGCGGTTAAAATCTTCGAAGAACAGAGGAAATAATCGTTTTACTTAAAGTAATAATTAATTTTCGGGTACTTACCAATGAAATGTTATTCCTTTTTATACTTTCTCAGCACACACGAGAGCAATTCGGTACTTTTTTATGAAATTTGTTTAGGTGTTGTACGATACGACCTCTAGCGACGCGTGACAGTTGATTACGACATCGGCTAAATCAAAAGTACGGAAATTAGCGAACTCTTTGTTTGCCACGTTGACAGTTCTACAACGTGTCAGTGTCCAGGTATTTGTATGGAAGGTTTTGCACCCACTGCAGCGTGATTATAGAGTTTCGCGAGCGTTTAACCTGCATTTTGCCGGGCATAACGAATCGCCGAGCGGCCGCAGCATGCTTCCTGTACGTTCTCCGCCATGGCAGCCATGCGCCCAAACCACAAACTTGACCGAGCGCCTATATTATGGCGGGTGAAATAATTTAAGGTTTGTGACAATAATTGCCCATTACGTACCGCCACCCATTTTCAATTACTGGCCGGACCTGTGTAAGGATGCTATGGACTTGCATACGATACTCTCTGTACTCGATAGCCGGCGTAATGGATGTTGCGTTGGTCCATTACTTCGCCCATACCTGTGGATATAATTCTGTGGTAGAAGTCGGGAGATACTCTTTTTGTATAAAACAAGCGATCAGGATTTTTACTTATTTTTTATGGTGAACACTTCACAAAAGTCCCAACTGCTCCCAACCGTCTGGAGCTGGTGAGATTATGGCATCCCCAACCGAGGTAGGTTGTGGGGCTGAAGCTACTAGAGAGAAAGAGGAGATGAGGAAGATGAAGGTTGGGAATACCTGGTTATTTAAATCTGGTCACCAAACATGGCTAAGGCCATTTCAAGCAACGTTTCGATTCTGAATGGTGGGCTTTCACCAGGGCGATACTGATAGTATCTACCACTCTGGAACGTGCCTCGAATATAGTAAAGTAAGTAATTGATACAAACATAAGTTAATTCAAATAATTATACCTTTCTTAGAAATTGGGTAAAATCACCAATTCTGATTTCAAATCTCTAGTAAAAGAAATGTTCTTGTTTGAATCAATTTATTTCATACTTTAAATGAATTTAAAAATTTCCGTTAATAATACTTTTTTAAGCATATTTCTCTGGATAAAATAGCATGGCATTTGTGATTAACTAACTAACTAACCATCATGCCGTTTCTCCGCAGGGGTAGGCAGAGAAGACGGACCGCCAAATAACTCTCTCTTGGTACACACTCCTTCCTTCATTCACATTCATACACCGTATCATTCATACCCTTCTGTTATTCTGACTCTTCACATGACCCGACTCAAGTATTTGATTTACTTGACCGTGCCATATCTTCCTCGGGCGTCCTCGACTTCTTCTTCCATTCACTTTCACATCATACATTCTTTTCACACTCCTTTCTTCGTTCATTCGCTTTACATATCCAAACCATCTAAGCGTCCCTTTCTTGATCCTATTCATAACGCTCACATCAGCCTTGCATTCTTTCCGGATATCCACATTTTTAATACGGTATAATTTGTGATATGTAACAATCGAAATATATCGAGAGTGATACCTTAATTTATACATTTTTCTTTCAATCCATATCTTTAAAAAATAATTAACTAGTTTATAAATCTATTTTTTTGTATAAGGACGTACTGTAAACCATCCCTCTAAGACTGGGTACGAAAGTTGTGACCGAGCCGAGGTGAAATTCGATTCTATGGCCAAGATCGTAAAAGAGGAATCAATTCTGAATTGTTGTAAAAAGTTGATGAAATCGGAAAGTAATTTAAAATTTATGAGAAATTTATTTAAGATGTATTCGATCAGAAAACGGCAGAGGAGGGGTGATTTGAACGCTCCGAAATGTCTTAATAAAAGTCATCTTTTATTCGTATAATCTTAATTCAAATGGAAAAGAAGAACTAAATCTTTTATAAATCGTTTTACGTGTCCATTATAAGCTAATTACAACTATGTAATGTTACGTTTCGGGCTTTTCAAAAACTTTCCAATTAAAGTTTAGGAATAGTCGAGATATTTTGTGAGGGGAAAAAAATAATTTTATAGTAATAAAGAGAGTTTTTAGCCATTACAAGCACTATTAAAAAAAAAGTGTTTTTCTGTCTCTGAAATTAAAAGATTGTGTTTTTAAGATAAAGAATAGTTACTAGCTATTTACAGACCACATTCATAAAAACCCTTAGATGGTAGTTTGAAAAGCTCTCAGAACTTTGATAACTTACGGTTACAAACATCCCTCAGAAAGCCGAATTCAAATTACCGTGTTATATGTGTCATTATTTTTCATCTCTTAAATGGGGGATTTAATGAAGACAATATCATAATATCGCTATGTTTAAAGGGAAGTCTCTCCAAGAGACGAGAGTAATGGAAAACTAAAATTTCAATCTCGCCTAAGATGTGTACGCTTCCCTGTTGACTTCCGCTGTTGGGTAATGCCTGGGATCCTTAAGGTTCACTTGTTTGTATCTCAATATTGAAGGAATACTGATTCACAGCCTTGACTTGTGCCAAGCGACTGATAAAGGGCATATCTGGTTAATAATTTCATCGATTTCTGTTGTATTTACGTGCCTGCCATTTGTTTGCTTAAATTACTCCATGAAACTGTTCAATACAAAGAGCTTCGCAAACAAACTTGGATTATTACATTTCTGTTTGAACGTCAAGTAATTTGATTCCTTATAAATCTCTTGATTTTCGTTAAATTCCTATTCGAAACACGTTAACGAACGCTGTGTTCACATGTCACAGTATTATTTCAATATTATTTGCAACAAAGTTCAAAACAACGAATGAATAATAAAGATTTTTTATGCTCTATTACGAATACGTAATACGGGTTCAGACATTGAAGTTAGATAGTGCATACAATAATGTAATAATAAAATGTGAATGATATTTAACATTCAACTCTGTTTAAATTTACATACACATCTTCTGTTCAGTTTAAGTGATGACGTAGTTGGAACTATCTCCTAAATTCAAGCAACTGGTGCAGTTCTGTGACGAGGTACAAATTAGATTAATAACAAAGTAGAACTGTTGGATTTCCTGCTTTGGTCTTAACCACGGACATTCGAATTCCATGTATTATGCATATACTCGCAGAGCAGGGAAATTATGAGATTATCCTGTGGTCGATGTACAAAACCAGACAATATTTGAAACAATATTAACATGTACTTTTCATTTCGGAGTAGATACTCTCAGCATCGCTCTGGTGAAATACCACTAGTCGGAATTGAAATGTGGTTTAAAATTAATTTAGCGGTTCTTGGTGACCAGATTTGAACATCCAGGTACTTCCCAACCTTACTCTTTCAATCGTATTCTTTTCCCCACTACCTTCATCCTCAAAATATACCCCCATTGGGGATGTCATAGACCCGGTGACTCTGGGGAGATTTTTCCTTTTTCTCGAAAAAAAATTGACAAAAGGGAAAAATGAAACTAATAAATTATTAAATAATAAATCTGGAACATACCTTTAATACTGAAATAAGATAAGTCGAATACATAAAGTAAATGAGCTTCTTTATATTTATGAAAATCTTTTTCGAAATGAGACAGCAACTATTTATTTGCAGTGGAAGCAGTTTCGAAAATTTTCTAAACCTAGCTTTTGCGCAATTCTTTCTTGTTTACATAATATGCAGCGAAATGATTCCAATATTGCATTTACAGAGGCACTGCATTCTTGTACATTTGAGAATAAATTTTCCAGTTCGGATGCCAATCGCCACCACATGTTGTTCGTACAACACATAATTCAAACGTTAATATTTTAGTTCAAATTATATAGTACATATGACGTTAAGGTGCTGAATGATAAAACGGATTGCTTGGTTAACGATGTTTTAATGGTGACTAATGTGAATTAGGTACTTAAATAAAGAAGTAAAAAAATATATTTAACTTTTGGTGTTAATTTTCAGACAAAAATAAATAACACCACATGTTGACACACTTAAATATGAGTAATGTTAAGAATTATATGAATGCAGTGAAGGTTGCCGATGCGTTGAGGCGATATAATTATGTACTCAATAATATGGCGCTATCATAAAATACACTCTTTTATTTATGGTTTTAAAGTTTATTTTGTAGAACACCATTTTAATTCTTAGGTTTTTTAATTTTATTTAAACAATAATTATTTTTATTTAAATTTTTTTTTAAAAGAATTTTTAGTTAAAAGCTCTGCGATGTAATTATTTTTACGCGTGACAGCTGTTTTGCCTTCTGAGGGCATTATCAAACTGTGGAGAAGTCACATACAGACGGACTATTTATATCATGTTTAATGTTATTATTATATTGTCCCCATTAGGTAATTGATCAGAAAATTATCCCAATTTATCAGAAAAACCAAATGGGGACATTGGTAGTTAAAAATAAAAATAATAATAACATTAAACATGATATAAATAGTCCGTCTGTATGTGGCTTCTCCACAGTTTGATAATACCCTCAGAAGGCGAAACAGCTGTCACGCGTAAAAATAATTACATCGCAGAGCTTTTAACTAAAAATTGTTTTTAAAAAAAATTAAAATAATAATTATTATTGTTTAAATAAAATTAAAAAACCTTTAAAAAAAAAAATACACTCTTTTAAATATGAATTGCTGTAATTATATCAATGAACTTGTGTTATTCAACTGTAACACGGAGTACACGAATGTTTTCTTTGTGCGCCACACTCATGAACTGAAACTAAAACGTCAGTAAAACATTTTACAGTTATCTAATTAGTGTTTACTATAGATTTCTGTTTGTAACATGTACAGCTATCAGTTTGTCACATTGATAGGGACTGTTAGACAGAACGCTATCGTTTAAATTGATCTGTGTACTGTATTAGTGGCCAATATAGAATGGAATATTAAACGGTTCTTATTATGATTCAAATAGATACGTACCTACGTTAAGGGAAATAATTGCATTTTCGGCAAAAAAAGTCTGTCAAAAGATGACTATCTACAGGTTTACGAGTAATTATTAAAGAGTGACGTAGTAAAGACAAGCAGTAAATGCTTCATGGAAACACTTTTCTAATGATAATAATAAACTTTTCAAATTGCAGAACGACGGAAGGAAGAAATAAAAACTTTAAGATGTAAAATTCAGTTACCCGGAATACAGCTCAGTGGGTTTCTGTTGGAGGGATAAAGAAGGGGGGCATAAAGTATAGTCATAAAAAGTGTAAATCTCAAATAGTTCATTAAACCTTTTCCGCTGCACTATCGTATTTGAACTTTTGAAGTTCCTTATACGCTGCTAGCCTCAAAAGAGCTGCATAAGAAATAACGATAAAAAGTTGTAACATGATTTCTTTAGTAGGTGGTACTTATGGGCTGAGAAAGCTTAATTAGTAAAGCCACAAAATAGTGAGAGTAATGATGAAAAGGGTATTGGTACAATCGTTTCACTTTGTTTGCCACGATTGTTTTATGCCTTCTAAACGATTGAATTACCGATACATTACCTTAATATGCTTTGCGACTTTGATAAATTATTCCAGCCGACCAAAATGAACAACATAAAGGAGATTGTACTTCATGGTGGGTACAATAAAGTGGCATGTTAAATGAAGAACCAATTTTTTTTATATATAAAGTAAAAACCAAGAATAATTTTTAAGATACACTTTAAGTAAGTGATGAATTATAAAACGTTACTCTCTCTCTCTCTCTCTTTATAAAACGTTACTCTCTCTCTCTCTCTCTCTCTCTCTCTCTCTCTCTCTTTACATATCTTTATTTCTATATAACGAGTGCATGAAACAATGTATTAATACAAATTTTAATTTGCACCTCGCTTGGTTTTAAGCCTTCAATCTCTGGATATTCTAGTGACATGCTTCCGAGATGATCATTAATGTTATTTAAAATAATACAAGCTTTTAAAGCCCATATTAATTCACTTTCACCTTTAAGTGGTATTAAATCATTTTAAATGCGTAGATATTTTCAGTAGCATTGAAAAAATCCATCGTTACATCAAGGCCTTATTGATTTAATATTGAAAGGGTTTATATTTTAATAATCAACCTATGATATTCTTCCTTGAACGTAAATAATACGTCATTGAAAAGATCCATTGAGAAGGTTTTATTTATTTCATATTTCAGGGAAAGTAAAAAGTTGAAGCTACCTACGTTATCGCATGGCACGTGTAAGATATGGAACTAAGGACTTTTTTTACCGAGTATTAATTGAAAAAACGTCCTTCAGCCGATTACCAAGTTCTTTTTTTCTAAATATTATCCTTCCAGCTTTGGGGGAATTGGGAAACAATATGTAATGCCTTCACAAGTATATAAGTTGTACAGTATACTCGAATATGTATTTTTTACATTCAGATATACCTACCCATTAATCGTTCATCAAATCAAGATACATTTCTGTAGATTATCATAATTGTATCATTTTTGTGACAAATTTAAATCTAGCTTCGGTAAGAGTCCTCGAGGTGATATGTCACAAACATTACCTTAGATAAATAACCACGTATAATTATTATTATCCAACAATACAAAACTGGAGCAATTTGTAAAAAATAATATTTGCTACTACTACCCTGCGTATTTAAATACTTACAAAAATACATATTTCTTATCGAACACACGTTGCATGGTACAAGTAAAGTGGCGATTTATATATACATTTTTTCGTTAAATATAACAAAGCTTATGCTGAAAATGAATATTCAAGTAGAAAATAGTTACGCTGACAAAAATTTAAAAAAAAAATGTATTTTTAAAGACGACAAAACTTATCGTCGGAGAGATATTTTTGCATCAGCACACACATTTTATGCTTTTTAGTAAGAATATATTGTAAAAGGAGCGGTTGTTTTTTAAAAGGAGTATTGGGATAATTTCTTATTCCAGCACTGCTTCCCAAGGTGCATTACTTTCTCGCAGTGATCTATGTTCACATTCGGCGCTTTATAACTTCCCATAGTTCATGTGTTGAAGTTTTATTTTAACACCTCCTGCCGGGGTCATGCAGTGGAAGAACAAATAGCTTCGGGAGCTCCGCGGAATGTTTGTGCCGAGAGCTTCTCCGGGCAAACAATCGTTAGACGACATCAGCAGTGTAAATCTTGAAAACTTCCACCACCGGTGACTGCAAAAATATAAAAGCGATTTTCCGGATGTATAATGCTCCGGATATGGTTCAACGTAGTTATATCCAATTTCCTTCTTCCAACAAGTGTTTATAATGATGTACACTTAACCCATTTCAAGGAAAAACTGAAAGGAGGATTCCTGTAAAAATGAACATTTTGATTTTAATGAAAAAAAAAGAAATTTAACTTAATCTTTTCGTATGTCAAATTTAAAAAAAGTTAAGTTTTGGTTAAAATAATAATACATGAGAGTTTGGTGCACAATCCTGGGAAGAATGTCAAAAAAGAACAAAATGGGAATGCGAATGGAGAATATTTTAAGTGTTTTTTTGCACTATTTACTACACGCAAAAAAGTAGGTAAGTTTCTTAATAGTTCAAATGATTTGCCTTAAGTTGGCATCAAAACATTATTTGTGGTTTAGTGCTTTATTTTAGAATTATCATGATTTATTGGTTTACTACTTTGATAACATATTTACACTGTGTTACAAAAAAAAATACAAACACCAGAACGTGTGCAGCAAAGTTCAAATACGTCGTATAAGCTTGTAGTTGATCAAATATGTCTTAAATTTAAAAAAAATGTGACCGTGGTTTGATTTAATCGTGTAATAAAGATGTATCTCTTTGTATTGATACAAAAGCTTATGATTTATCTACCTACAGTTTTTGGTTTCAAATTGTCGACACGTATCATATTCATCGTGAAACTGGCATAGGTAACAAATATACATACAAGTATAAACATTTTCTCGCTAGTCTCGAAAGCCAAATATTTTTAGTATTATTTTAAAGTCTAAATTCCTGCGTAATGTATGTATTCTCACTTGACTGACGTTAAAGCAAACAAATTGTGTTGCCTAATAAATAATAATGGTGTTATTTTATTCGTAGAAGAGCATTAAGTAGCTATTTTCGAAAGATGAACGAGAAAACAAATGAACTGACAATAGAGTACACGCCTAGATAGTTAATGGGCTTTGGAGGCTTTATCATGTAAATGGTGTATGATGTACGTTCCTTAATGTAGTGATGCTTTTCATCAATTGTATATAATATCCAAAGAGCCTCTCATGAGCATACACTCAATTCATAAATTATGATATAAATCTTCAGAAACAAACATCCTTTGATCGGTTCCACCATCCAATTGTTCCATTTCACATAAATTATTACCAGTCATTAATTTTAAATGGATTGTGTTATGAGATTTTCCGGAATGAGGTAAGTAATTATTCTCAGAAGCTATGTCTGCCACTGATATAAGTAACTAGCAACAATTGCGAATCATATTTCAGTATGTCAAAGGTTGGTATCTTGTTTTCAAAACTATCAATTCAATACTACTTACTACAACAAAAAAAGTTAGAACATCAAACTAATACTTGGAATTACTGACGCTACAGCAAAAGGTACATTAATAATATTTCAGTTCGTGGAGGACATTATTTATTCAAAAGCTTTTCGAATAGGTAAAGCCAAGGTACACGAGGAGCATAAATTTATTATTTTAGTTATCGACGGCATTTGAATTAACGCGTAAAGAACCCGTTTTAGGAACATAAAATTATGATACATACAATCATTAAAATCTACATATACTGATGAATACAAATTACTGGTATTGCTTTCATCGGAAGAGAAATCTACCCAAGTGAATCTGTAAATTATAATAATTCTAGAAACTCCTGTTTCATCAATTGGTAGGTGGCAAACTTCGCAGTATCTCTACCGACACATTTTTCAATGTATACCTATATTGTGAACGTACAATGAACAAGGTTTAGAAGAAATCTAAAAAATGTAATAATCTAGGGAAACAATTGCCAATAAAGTGAACTGGTTATAGCATTTTAGAATGCAATTCTTTACTGTGCTTATAGGAAGTTAACCTAGCTTCGTTAAAAAACAAAAAAAAAACAGGTACTTCTGCAATACAACCCTCCGTAGAAATGTCTTCTGATGGGAGTAAAGGAAGAGGAATGCGAGGAAGATATCTAAACGATGAAACTATTGCATTATAAAAAGGGTAGTGTTTAATGACACTATTGTAGTGAGCCAGCCATTTGTAGAGAGGAAGAACCACCAAAGAACGAGGATGTCGTTAAATAGATCCTCCGGGAGGTAAAAAGATGGCTCGGTTCCAACTCAAGATGAATTGACAAAATAAAAAAAAGTGCGATGGAATAATACATTCAGCAATTTGAGAGAATTTATGTAAACTTATCCCGGCTTTTACCTAACCGTCGTCTCTGAGACATAATTTCTAGAACCATTAATTATGATCGCACATACGAGTATACCTACTTGTAGCATTTTAACCCACGTTCATTGTAACTACAACAAACTGCTTCGTGCCTCGCGAGAGAAATTGTTTTAACAATTTTATTCAGTGCCAGAATGTTTATGTCTCAAACCTACAAATGGGTAGAGAAAACAATTAACTACAACAAAATCTACCTGGAAATTGTGTAAATTAATTGGTCAATTAAGTACAAAGCGCGTTTTACAAAACAAAAAGGCGTATATTTCACCGGTATTTTAATATCACAGGTAGCATGTAAGTACTTACCTTGCTTGTGAATTCAGTAACACTAACAACACATTGCGAGCTTTCCCAGAGCTTGTGTTGTGTTTCGTCCCATGTCCTCAGTTCATGTGTGTAGTGCGTAGTGTATAGTGCGTAGGTGTAGAGTGTAGTAGCCCCTATCCGTACCGCGTATCGTGAACCATGTAGCTAGTAGCAAGTAGCGAGCAGCGAGTAGCGAGTAGCAAGTGGCGGGTAGTATACGTCATTCCGTACCTACACATTTCGGGCGTAAGAACCATTTAATCCGCTACATTTAACTTGTCCGTTAGATTCACTCGCAAACAGACGCTCGCAACATTACCGTATCAGAACTATCATTAGGAAATAATCTGCGAACATCTACTGACGCATGTATCTCAGTTACTGGGAATAATTAAAATAATTCATTTATATCTCTTAAGGCGGTGACACGCATCACATAAATCATTTTCCCAGGCAGATTCCACAAGCGGAGATATATTTCTTACGGAAAGGATACAGGCGCATCTGTTCTTAGATGAAAACCCAAATTACAGGATCTCGGAACAAAACGACTGTCAAAATGGCTGCTTTAGTCGAGGATTCGCGTGAAATAATACGGAAGGAATATTCATGGCTTGTTATACTTTATCTGAATCACCTCCAATGTAGGCATTCCAAAAGGAACAAATGCCGCCATTACCTCTTTGACCACAGTAATTTAATTAATAATGGAATTTTGGGTGTAACGCTTCTGTTACAGTTGCCGCTAAGAAATATCGAACGATTATTCACCAGAAGCTAATATATTTATTTTAAAGCCTAAAAAAAACACAGACAGATGGATGGCATTTCAAAAATCTTGCTGTAAACCTTAGTCCGTTCTTTATAGAATTTGTTGCGAACGGTCAAATGACCCCTGCAAAGTTTTCAGACTATTCGGGGAGGCCCACAATTATTTGCTGGGTATAAGTTAAATCCCTTCAAAATAAATAGAGTTTTTTTTGTATTTGGGTGTGTAACCGTTTTGTAAAACATATTTGCACAGTTTGAAATTTAAACAAGAGTATTACGAAGTAAATGATAGAGTTTGGGAACGATAAAGGAAACTTAATGTTCTTATGGACATTAAGCAGAGATTGTGTATTTCAATACTGTTTCCCATGCTCTGTGCGGAATGTTTAAATAAAGCAAACTAGCTCTAGTTTTCCATAAAGTGTTAAGGTGTATATTTCATTTAGCACATTTCTCAGTACAGTGAAAATAATGTATTCAATGGAACAACAAATCATTTGTTTTATGTTTAATTTAAGATACCAGATCACAAACTACTAAAAAATATGATATCTTTGGGTATATCTGTATAATCATGGTCGCCGTACAAATTTATTTAACTCCACATACATTGTATTTTGACCTCCTCCCATATTATTGCAACGTGAGAAATGTTTTGGGTTTCACGAATTTTTTCGTGTTGTTGTTTTGTATTAGTCGTAGATTTAGCAGATATATTTAATATCCTGGTAAAGCTACGGGGGAATAAATGGATCGGGTATTTTAATTGTAAATTGCTGCTTTGTCCTTTAGCAGTAATCAAAATGGATTGAATCCTTTTTATAGAGTGCGTCGTTGTGCCCTAAATTCTGCCCGAATTCATAGAATAGGCACTCTAGGAGATTTCTATTGACCCTTTCAATAATGATCGACCAGACTCGGATCCTTTCCTTTCATGAAGTGCTTCTGAAGTACGAGTTTGTATAACGTACTTGCGTTTCCTAAAACCGAAAATCGCACAACATACGCTTCACACTCAAATAGGCAATAACTATTTTGATCTCCGTTTTATCATTCGGAAACCGTCTCAACGGTTGCATTTGTTTGTTCTCTGCTTACCAATCTGGACAAAACACCCATTGAATACAATTCGTTGAATGAAAAATTTCACATTGAATTCTGCGAACTTTTTTTATTTTTTAGTTTAAATGGAGCTTTGCATAATATGCGCATTGCTTTCTTGAATATTTTCCAGAAATCCTGCGGTAATTTCACGAAGCTTTAGCAATTTCTCCTATTCTTCATTTTTTTACTTGCGTCATTATGAAACTGGTGACGTTGATTTCTGGAAAATATTATCTCATTTTTATTCTTGGAATATGTGTAAATAAACGTTCGCGTAAATAGATATTAATGAGGCTTACGAAAACATTCAACAGCAAAGTCCAATTTTTTAACAATAATGAACACAAGCTGATGTCTTACAGTGCCTTTGATGTGATTTGACACAAAAACGGCGCTATGCAAATTATCCAAATATTATATTATGTCTTGTTGCTAGGATTTCAAACGTGTTTCAGTAGTTTTGATTTCTGTCCTCGTACACGATCGTGCCAAAAGTTTATTTTTGTTGATCAGTGATACATTTGTAATCATTTTCATTACCAATACAAATCTCTAGAAAGTATAATAACAAATAAAAGTGTTAAATAATATACAGAAAAAAAACCTTTCCTAAGTAAAGGTACTGCAGATGGAGATAAATAAACCAAAACGACTTGTAATTAAAGTTTTCCATTGCATTTTAATTGAACCTAATTGATTTCAATTTATTTAAAGACAATATTTCTGTAGTAGTTCAATACTATAAAAAGCTTAATTTAAAAAAAAATCACTTGTTATAGTATATAACTAGCACAGCTATATATTCTTCAAATCTTATTCAGTAGAATTCTATTTCCGACCAAGCACCACTAGAATGTTACAGAACTTCTTTAAAAGAAGAACCACTTAGAACAAAACGCATTCTTATAAAGTAGTCTCCATTTTCCTCCCGGAGAAGTTGTGTACGTGATTTCTGTCATTTTCTTTCAACGGCGGGCTCGAGTTGATGTGTCACCGCAATAGTTGGAGAAAAACTTTCCCTCAAAATTTTTATGAAATGTAGCACTAAACCCTTGACATACAATGGAAGTTATTATTATTCAAATATTCGCTTATTACCGGCACTTTTTTTTATACTAGACAATTAAAAAACACATAGATTCTACCATATTTCACAAACATGTTTTCTTATCCAACAAATAATATGTCACATTTGTGAAGTTAATGTTTTGAAGCTTCATGGTTCGTGATGGGAATTACGTTCGCATCTGAAATAAAGTTGCATTTATCTGAAATTTTAACCAAAAACTTTTACATTTTCATAATTTTAGAACTCTTCATTGGGAAGTTTTGAGTGGGTCGCGCATACCAATTTTCTTTAGATGTATAGAAAAAATGCAGGTGTGAAATTATTTTTAGCAAACGAATTACCAAGATAGTGGTGCTATTTTAGCCGAGCACTCAATATCAACCAGTTTATTGATTTAAACGAGTCTGCGAGTCTCTTTGTAGCGTTATTAAGGCACTTAAATTATTTAAAAATAAACTCAATTTATCCCATTAAAAAACCCCATCTACCTACAAATTATGTAAATAATGTATTTTAATAACTGTAACACACGTAATATTTCAAATAAGGACTGAACAACAATAATAGATCTTTTAAAACTCTTTGAAGTTTGTTAGGAACGTGAAAATAATACAGCAATTTAATTTATCTCCTTCGAGCAAGCTTGCGCATAAAAGGAAAAATCTATTTTCCCGGTGCAAACAATTTTATTAACTGGAAACATGCAATGTCTCTTAGCCGACACTACCTGAGATTTACTAACAACATATTCACGTCGTCGAGCATTCAGTCCGAGTGCTGTTGTCACTGCAGAAGCCCTCTGAGCTAGCAAGTGTTCGGACCGAATGGTCGTTCGAGCCGTTTCCTGAAACGACTGAATCGGCTCGGCAGAGTTTTCTTTGTTCATGAGTTGCAGTAGTGACTCGATTATACGGTTAAAGTAAAGGTGTGCGGTGGTTTGGTGTAGCAAAGTGAGTCCGGTCAATATAGACTGGACACGCCACTGCACCGTGGGAAGGCCTCGCAAAAAGGGCAAAACTTATTTTACCCGAGTAAAAAAAGCCAATCACGCCGGAACAATGAACGCTTTTCGGTGAGCTTATTACCAAAATACACGAAATCTATTTGACGGCCTTATTATTTTAAAAACATTTTTTCCTTTTTTAACTGGATTAAGGCGTTGAAATCTTTCGCAATATTTTTTATCACACTTGATTACAATACTTAAAACAACATTTTTAACTGATAATACTACAGAAAAGCAAAATAATTATAAATTAAGTAACACGAAACAATATTTATATAGGACAACAACGCAGCCTTTTAATGCTTCAGTGGAGGCGAATTTTAATATTCAGTAAAAACAATTCATTATTGTTTTTCAAGATTTTTTTCTTCACTTCCTTGCCGGATATTGAGTTCCTCTGGGTGAGCTAGGAGAAAATCATGCATATTGAATTCATGCCGTCAAACTCTTTAAAACATTTTAAGTATAATCAGAAGTTATCTTTGTCATTTTTTGTTCTCAGGAATCATTCCTTGACTAGAATGGATTTAAATTCTTTATGAAAATTCTAAGAATTTCAATTTCCTTTTTTCGAACATAAAACAATGTTTTTTTTTCACTCAAGTTTAATTTTTTTACCGATTTATAAAAAAAATGATGATGACATTCGACGCTTTTCCTACATCCTAGAACGAATTTTAATTTTCGTTGAATATCTAATTATCTATGTTTTAATGCGATATGTTGAATAAGCAATGATTTTTTTTTTTCTTTCGTATGTTCGTATTAATTCTGAAGTCTAAGAAAACTAATTTTAAACAGTGATGTGTTTTCAGATTGCTTGTCTAATACAACGACCCTCAAGGTTGAGACTTCAATAAAAATATATTTTCTTTTGCATTTGTCCAAGCATGATATATTCGAAAATAACGAAAGAAAACTGCGGTCAATTGAGGTCCGTGTCTGATAAAAGTATGATTGATAGTTGGGCCTTGGCGGGGAGGGGGAGAGGGAGAGGGGCTATTTATCATCCTCTTCGGTCCATCTGTCACCGGTGAAGGAGAATCTCTAAGCCTTTCCTCGGGTCCAGTGTTTATATTTTCAAATGAAAACTCCATTTTTGACGGAACCCTTAGAAATAATATGCATGACCCACAGCGCCCCGAGTGCCAAGACTCAATTTGTAGATTATTATGGAAAAACCGCTTCGGATTGTATATTCAGAATATTGAGAAAAAGGATTCGTGAAATCTGAAAGTCTTTGTTACCTTTCTCGCTTTGAAAAACGCTGCTATTTAAAGGTTGTGTTTAATGTATACCACAAAATGATCAATAAATTTGTTCCGATCAAATAACGTTACGTTAGACAAATTTTCTTTGAAAATTTGTGTAAACAGCAGAGAAATTAAACTAAAATCAGGGCTTTCTTTGAAACTATGGTATGATCAACTGAATCAAATTATTGAGACAGGTCCTGATAAGAGTCAGAATAAACAAATTGTATGTACAAGATAAATCAAGGTGCCAAAAAAAAGTTTTCTGGATTTCCATATTTTTGATCCCCTACGGGGAAACAGCAGAATGGTTTCGTAGTTCGTTCATTAATTTAATGTCAAAATTTTATAAGCTCTTGAAATGTTTTTTCTTACTTTTTCATTTTTGAAAGTGTCGCTATGAAAATGATGGCTCGATTTAAATAAGTAAAATTCTGTTTGAAACCTACTTAACTGAAAGCTTCGTACCTCTCTGATAGCACTTCGTGAATGAGAGCAATTTTCACAAAAGGCTGTTTACATTGTACAAACTTTAAGTGTCACGTATCTAGCAGACACTTTGAAGTAATGGACACACGCTATATGTTGGTGAAACAGGCAAATATTGAAGTAAGCTTTTCTTGTGAAAGCTCACCTCATGATGTACTTTCTTCGTAAATGGAGACCACTATTCCAAATATTATAGTTAAACCAAATTTTGACCAATGCAGTCATTTAGAGAGGATTTGGTAAAATAATCTCTACGAGGAGAACATTTTATACAAACAATTATTCTTATTTTATTTAAAAGGATTGGCTGATTAATTTATTTTTGTTCAACAGCAAATATAATCAAAATTTATATGTGAATCAACAAAAATGACGCAGAAGTAGTGCAATTTAAAGATTAACACAAACAAAAACCCAACTGATTCATCAATTATATTTCAAATCACAAAATGTTGTAAAAAAAGATAGCAGAAGTTAAAAATATAAACAATATCAAATAAACATGTATTTTCATGGGATATTTTTGTATCCTCTTCACTTTATGTGGAATATTTCTTCGTAATAATTTATTTACGTCCATTATATTACAACACTGAAATAAACGTCAAAAATTGTTTGAATTATTTCTAGGAAACTTTCAGGCAAACAATTCGATTGTTTCGGAGATTGAATAAAATATCAAGAATTTAGCAGAAACAGGGCATCCATTTATGCCTCATAAGTGCTTTTGTCCGTTATTGAGAATCAAAAGTATTGAGCTCACGTCGACTATCACTGTACAACTCATCGTGATATTATGAATTGCATATGAAATGCTGGAAACCATAGTACTTCCCATCGAGCAGGTCAGTAATTAGCAATTTACCTATTGATGAATACAAAAAAGTTATTCAAAATTATTTTATTGGAAAGAGAGAAAATGAAAATATTGTGTAATGTAAGTGTGAACGGTACATTTTTGGAGCAAGTGGATTAGTTTGTGTATGTGAGAAATATATTTTATATTACAAATGATGAGATTTAAATAGAGAGTAAGGTTGATGTAAGGATAGTGAACTTGGTAAAGAATATGAAGCTTAACTGGGTACGACGTGAATTAATTGAGAATCGAATGGCAAGGACAACACGCATGTAGATAGAAAAAAGAAGTCAAAGTAGCCCCAGGAAAACATGCCAATATAAAATTGATTAAATTCTTTTGAGTCGCATCTTATAAGAAATAACGGAAGAGTACATACTCGTATGTAACAATAAATGAATGTGAATAAATCAAGAAGTGTGTGAGAAGAGAGAGAGAGAGAGAGTTATGTGACGTTCCATCCACTCTGTTTATTTCCGTGGACGAATAATGTCTTCTTACGTAGTTTTTTTTTAAAACGGAATGTCGCTATTATTCAAAAATACTATACCAATACAAAAAAAAACTAATAGAATTTTTAACTCTTGTGTTATTTGTACAAGTGTGCAAACAAAATAATGATAAATAAACACAGTTTTCTTTTGAAAGACTTTGTATTTTGAGGGGGTGAAATAATATTTTCCGGGGCATATCCACACCATGCTATCACACAGTGCTAGATGAAAATGCTAGATGCAATGCTATAAAGAATCTTTACAATTTTTTGCAGACTTAAAAAAAAACACCAATGCCCCACGCCCAGACTTCGCATAGTATCAGACTTTATATGAATCTCGTTACAAAATAACGCGCAAAACGTCAAGTCTTATCATTTTAATATTTATTATACATCCACCTTGTAAGTACCTATCTTAGTAACTACCTGATGTGATGCAAATTTAAATATTAATTTATGTAGTCATTTGGGCGTGAAACGAACAAAATAAAAGATTCTGAAAAACTTTATAAAAAAAACCTTAATAATCGCATGCATTAGAAGAAACTAACTAACTAACCATGCCGTGACGGCCACCTAAATCTGTCTCGGTGCACATTACTTGCTTCATTCACATTCATGCATCGTCTCATACATACTCTTTCTATTATTCTGACTCTAGATATGACCCGACTCGAGTATTTGATTCACTTGGAAGTGCCATGTATTTTTTAAGAAAAACGTTTAAAAAAGGTTGATTGTTATGTCCAAGAAACTTACTCTTGTAGTATTTTTTATCAGCGATCAATTGATTGAATAACCTCAATGTGAATGAATAAAATTTTCAAAAACATCAAGTATCCCAATTTTTGTGATAGCTTTGTATTTTTAGCAAACGTCTCGATAACAAAAGGTTCTGAGTTCGCAAAAAATGTTTTTTTATAAAACAAATTGTGTTTAGGTATTTATATTGTATCGAGTGGATTGTAGCCGAACGATTCAAAGCATCGGGTGACATGCAACTTGCGTCGCGGGTTGAATCCTTTACAAACTAAGTTCCCCATTATTGCACGAGCAACCATTTCAATTTTTTTTTTATGATAAGAGTAAGGATAACTCAAACATCGTCAGGTTATTCCTAACCAATCATATAAATAAGTATTTTTATGACTTCCGAGTTTTGTTTCTTACAATAAATCAAAATTCACGTGTAATATCGATTTTATTAGTACCTACTGAGGTGGATAGGTGGGTACACTAAACGGGCCACAAATTAGAATCTATTATTCACTAAATGTAAAGCCAAACTAATTACATAGCTTTCAAACAAATAAAGCTGTCAGTTACTGTTAGTATATTTCACAGTTGCGTGACCGGCCGGCGATGCTTAGGAGAGCCCCTCAGTGTAAACATCATTTAAAAGGCATAAAAATGTACACGAACATTGGCATAGGGCGAAGATTTAAAAATGTTATCGATTCGTGGAATCAAGGACGTGTGTCACTAAGAAACAACCTACATTAAAATCGATATTTTGATGCTTTAACCTCTTTTTGCTAATGATCATTTTTCAAAAAGCTTATTTTTATAGAGTGTTGTACATATTTTTTAATATTTTGGTAAATATAGTCCCTAAAACTTTTTTTTTCATAATGAATACCGCACAAGAGTTTCAAATGCTACCAACCGTCTAGAGTCAGCGAGACTATGGCATTTCTTATTGGGGTATGTTGTGAGGCTGGAGGTAGTGGGGAGGGGAAGAAAATCGGTAAGAAGAAGGTTGGGAAGTACCTGACCATTCAGATTTAGTCACCAAACACGGCTAAAGCCATCTCAAGCAACGTTTCGATTCTGAATGGTGTTCTTTCGCCAGGGCGATACTTAGAGTATCTACCACTCTGGAACGTGCCGCAAATACACTTTTTAAAATTTGTTTGCATACGCCGGTTTCGAACCCGCGACCATTGGATTCGTAGTCGAGCGTCTTTAGCACTCGACCATGGAGGCCGTTAATAAGCAAGCATTCCCGGCCTCACAGCGTTGCCCAGTCGGTGCCGATTTACTTCCCCTGTCTGCACACCATACCTACAGGCAAATGCGTTCTTTTAAGGTGTCATATAAAATAAAAATACAAAACAGCCGTTTCCACTTATTATAATATACAATCAACATATTTGTGATGGGAGTATTATACTTAATGTAATACACGCAGTGTTAAGGCGTAATACGAATCACTTCCATCCCACAACAGCTAAATATTCTACAATTCAAAGCACATAATTTTAAACTCTTCTATCTTTATAAGTCAACTTTTTTTAAATACTCAGTTTTATTGTATTTTTTACAGTCAATACTGCACGAGAGTTCCAACTGCTCCCAACCGTCTGAATCCATTGTGATATGGCATCCCCAATTAAGGCATGTTGTGAGGCTAAAGATAATGAGGAGGGGAAGGAGACGAGTAAAATAAAGTTTGGTAAGTACGTGGCTATTCAGTTCTTGTCACCAAACATACCAATCCATTTCAATTAATGTTTTAATCCTGAATGGTGGTCTTCCAACAAGGCGATACTAAGAGTATCCACTACTCTGAACTATTTATGTCTACAATTTTATCTTATTTGCGAGCAAGTTCATATGTATTTTGAAACAACTTTGAATTACATGAAGGAAATGAACGCTTCCCATGAAAATATTCCACAAAGCTAAAGTGTATCATTTTGTAAGCTTTACAGATCATTTATGTGATCATCTCCACGATCCCTCCCCATCAAAACGAGTACTTTACTGGCAATAAAAGTAGAGTCGAACATTTGCTTCAGATGCATTTTATATGAAAGAATGTTGACTCTGGCACCAATCACACACTCTTTTACTTTATACTGAGTAAGTTTATATTAAAGGATTACATTTGTCAGAGTAGATATTAAATTATAGGTTGAATAAAAAAAAACTTAAGCCATATCAAATTGCAGAGATTTGTGTTGAAATCCCATTAAACCAACTAGAACCTGAGAGCTATTTGCCTGACGTAGCAAACTTTTTGAAACTTTTAATATAAAAAAGTATTTTATCGAAAAACTCACGGACTATATGCATTTATAACAAGGAAGCGGAAACTTCATTCTTCAAACTATTCCTATTAGGTTATTAAAACGTGCTTTGCGGCTCATTAGAATACGAAGAAGGTGTCCGTTAAAAAATAGTGGTGATTAAAACTCTTTAAACAACATTATGAGGTATATTTTAGATTTTTTTAAAGTCATAATAGATTTAGTTTTTACCCACACATGATGCACTTTTATTAAATGTTTTCAAATGATATTTTTGTCACACCTCAAAAGATATAATACAAGAAATCACTACCAAGGTGGGTTAGCAAGAGGCTATTGCATGAGTCCTGAAGATATCGGAATTGAGTGAAAAACAGGCGAATTGCGGCAGTTCATTCTAAAGCTTGTACCTATAGCTGTATTCAAGAGAATAACAAAATAATATATCAAATATTCTACATACTAACACATGACTATATATCAATTTAAAAAAATGTAATAAAACCAAAATTTTTACTTTAAAGTGAATTTTTAAAGAATAATAATTCAAAAGCATGACAGAAAACAACTTTTCTAGGTGTTTTTATGCACGCGTTGCTAAAAAACCATCTTAGTTTACGTGAATATATAATCGAAAACTCACACACGTGTAATGGTGTGTATCAGATTATAAAACATTGATAACGTGCCATCACACCACATTAAATAAGTGAAAATAAGGATATTTTTAAACCAAGCAAATTTGTTTTATTCTTCCATTGCAGATTCGTTCAAAAGCTTCCCATCTCGAGAAACTAAATTTATTGGCTTGTTCATATTTGACTGCCATTTGGCGATTTATTTAGCATTTCATTTTGAATACCAAGTAGGTTCATGGAGAGTCCTCATTACTGCGGGAGTATTTAAATTTCTCAAGGGTGAGTCCGCTTCAGAACTTTCCCAACTTGCTTCGTCGATTATTCAAAATAAAGCTTTCAGATCTCGGAAGATTGTCGATAATTGCCATTCGATTATATATTTACGGGAATATCGTGCCGGATGAATATTGGAATATCTGTTCTAAATTGATGAAATATTTTCATGGGAATAGTAGGAAGACGCAAACTTTTTAGAAATATTTATGATTTCTTAGAGTTGTTAAATTATCTTAAATAAAGTAATTTCAAAATATATCCAAGTCAATTACTGAAGAAGTTATGGTAGTAGTCTAGAAGCGTAATATATAAATATATACATGTCTTATCCATGTAAAATACAGCACTAGAGTCCCAACCGCCTTGAGCCGGTGATACTATAACAGCTTATCTTGGGGTATCTTGCGATGCAGAGGAGAGTGAAGGAAGGAAATGAGGAAGAGGGAAGTACCTGGTTTTTCAGTGCTAGTTACTAAACACGGACAAAGAAATTTCAAGCAATGCTGCAAATCTGAATGGTTATCTGTCACCAGGTCGATACTGAAAGTATCTAACTCCTCGAAAGGTATCGCATAAATACCTTTACTTTATATTATTTAATAATTTTACAAAATTTCACGTACAATTCATTTGCGCAGCTTAGAACGGGTTTTGAAACAAAGTTCTCGAGATTCGCAGCTAAGGATCTAAACCGCTCCGTCAAGTAGGTATGCAAAAAAATTAATCGTGTTCCTTGGATAAACTGCAGAGTGGCCGACAGGTGTTTATGATTACGAACCCAATTCTGAGTACGGTATCAACTATAGTATCAAAATGCACTCACGTAATATTAACATAACACGGAAATATGCGCCATTCTAGAGAATGCTTTAGAGTTTTCCCCAAAGCTGGGAACAAAGTCACAACTAAATGGCCCCCTTAAAGTGTCTTATTTGACAAATTCGCGAAATATGCACCAGAATGTTCTAAGCCATAAAGGAGAAATCTGTGAGAAGTGAGAGCGTGAATATGAACCGTTTGACAATGCTTTCGGAAGGCTAAAATAGCTTTAGCGCGGAAAAATACCGAGCAGAATAGAAACTTTCAATTTAATTAAAATGGATATCAAAAGAGTAGACACCTCAAATATTCATGAATTGTTGAAATATTTTCTCATTTGAATACGATAAAATAAATATGATATTTTATATTTGAAATGATTGCTCTCGTTAGATGAAAAACTATTGTAACTAAAAAGCTCGTTTACAGTCGCTAATGTTTTTTTTTATTATTCGATGGTATTTTATCATAAAAAAAATTAATTATAAATTGTATTTATTAGAACAGGGATTTTTGAGTTTATCGATAAAAACTAAGAATTGACGAAATAGCACGGGTTTTGATAGCTTTTTTTAAGTCATTTTTCAATACATAATATTACATAGAAAATTAAATAATAGCTTTGTACATGACCACACATTTTATTTATTTGTTTATAACCGACCGGTTTCGCTTAGGCTAAGCATCATCAGGGTAAAATACTAAAATAAACAAACAAAACATAGTGTGTTATATATACTCATACACAGAGATGGAAAACACAATATAAAATTAAATAAGAGAACAGTAAGAAAACACAAGAATAACATTTAAATCACAACAAAGGAACAAAGAGAAAGAGACAGATAATACGAAATGAAGGAGACGAAACTGGTCAAAACGTAAACTGAGAACGTGATAAAAGAATAATCAGAAATTTTATGATTTTACGGGAAATATACCTAATATTGGACTACTGGGCAAATTTAATTAATTTCAAGAATTTGACTAATCATTTTAGTGGCTTTCGTTATTTTTAGTACTTTTAAATTATTTAATCTGTTACAATGACCATTTTTCTGGAGAATATGAGCGCCGGGGCATATACTGAAGGTATGATCTTTTTCAATAAGATGATTGGCGAATTCGGAAAAATCAAACTTTCTACGAAACATAATATTATCTTCACATTTTTGTTGTTGTTGAAAATACTAAATTATATGAAGGTTGTACCAAAGTGCCTATTCTAGGAAGTTTTATTGTCTAGATATCTCCCACAGTAGAGTTAGTATAATTCCGAATAAAACGTCAAAATACAACATGAATTTTCTAAAAATAACTTATCATGCCTTAAGCGGCAATGTACTTTAGCAAATACTGCGAAGGGAGCTCAAATCTTATGGGAGATAACTCGCTATTCATAAGCTTCAGCAAGTTCAAAGTAATCAAGTGCTGTTATGAAATTATTCATTCCAACCGATTGATTTTAATGTTACTCTCATTTCATCTTTCATTGATGTAAATCTGCACTTTGCTATAATTTTTTTTTTTTCATTTTTTTAAATTTTATTTTAATGTGATTACCACAATCAGTTACCAAAGTGGGATTACGACACCCACAACTGGGGTATGTTTTGAGGCTGAACATCGCGAGGGAGATTAGATCTGGTCACCAAACATGGCCAAAGCTATTTCAAGCAATGTTTTGACTATGAATGGTGGTCTTTTACCTGAGCGGTTCTAAGAGTATTCATTATGAACGTGCCGCAAATATACTATGTCATAAAAATAAAATATATCTGAAATAACACAATTAAATCAAATAAAATAGTTCGTTGGTCTCTCGCTTGTTCGTCGGTTTGTTGTTGTCTTCCAAGTAATATAAAATTTAATGTGGTGTTTTGTCATGATTCGTTTCGTCAACAATATAACTGTGTAAGAAGAATCAAGAACTACTTCAACTACATCGGTGAGTGAATGGTTTCCCATTTTTCCTTCATCCCAATAATCTTTCCACAGCCATAATTAGACACTTCCATCAAGTAGTATAGTTTAGCGTTTTACAGTCTACTATTTTCCAATTTCATCTGAAGATGAAAACACATTCGGTGTTTTATCACAGCTTCGAATCTAACATTTTGAAGAATATACAAAGTTATTATATCATTTTTATTAAAAAAATATATATTTGTGCACACCGGGATTTGAATTTTAGATTCGTAGTAGAAGATCTTATTTGGCGGCATCAGGATAACATGTGTATTTAGTTAAGTGATTGATGTACATTTGTAATCTTTAACATTATCATCCACCAAATATTGATAGATGAAAAAAAATCACATAGCGTACATAAAAAAAATGAGCGGAGTTAGTCGTTTTTCCCCTAACACAGCTATTTGACCTTTTCCCACTCCAGGAATACCAGCGGGAGAAACAATTAAGTGAAAAGTCGTAAATAATAGCCTACACCGACAGTTGACTGTTATCAGTAAAAGCTAGTGGAGGGATTTTAGTCATTCTAGTTCTTCTTTTTAAAAAAGACACATATAATAATGTTTTTAGTCATTATTTTTTAAAAAATTTCAATTATGAAGTATCACATTAACTGTAATAGCTACCGGTTTATAATTCGTAACCGTGTTCAGAAAGGATTATTCGTAATGAAAGGATTTCGATACGTTGTAAATTCTGTTTAAATCATATAATTTGTAGCAAGTTTACTATTAGTCGTATACAGTTAATTTTATTTTGATTTAGGTGGGTTGTAAACTTTAAGTTAAAAACGGGAGACTTTAAGATTCAACAAAACATATATTATGACTTATCGTAAAGCATCATTTAGGAAACTTCAGAAGCTCAGTGAAATATAAATAATCGTTTTATCGCTACGAATTAAATATGAATAATTTGCCTTACAACGTTAACGGAAACATGCACCTTACGCGTGTTTATTTTAAATATAATACTCAAATATTTCTCTGTATTTATTACGTTCACTAACGTTTAATATTGATTTTTAAAATAAATTAATCACGAGATTATTTGTATCAAGTGTCGATGATAGATAAATTGAACAATAAATGATTCGATGACGCTAGACACTTGAACAAAAAAAAACAAATATTTACATCAATAGAAATGGTATTAGAATAATGGAAAATAAATAAATAACTTAGTTCATATGGAAATAAATTATATGCGCAACGGGTTATTACATAGTTTATGGTGAAAGTCAACTATGAGATTAAGGTATCTAACTTAAAGGCGTTTTCACTTTTGCGGCACAGACGTAAATAAATACTGCACTAGCATTCTACACATCTCTGCACACGTTAGAATTGTTGTAGGTAGACTATACTCCACTCTGATGGTAAAAACTAAAAGTCACCTACAATATCACCTCTCGCCATTTATTCCGCCTACCGAGATACTGAAGCGTTTTGATGTTAATCATTTATTGTTTTAAAAATATATACATTTAAATATCTACTGCAAATAGGTAAGGCATTTTAAGCCCTTTAAGCCCCAAAATAAGAAAAAAGAGTCGTAGAAACGTATACCATCCGAAAAACTATTTAAAGACCTTGATGTTTCTATAGATACTATGAGAATGAACATATTTTTCTTAATTGATGTTTATTATTCCAATTATATTTATAATTTAGAGATATATTGGAGGGTTGAATCATTTCCCAATAATAATATTTTAAGTACGAAAAATGTTTGTATCAGAGTAAATTATTTCACCATGTTGTTCACTATGGAGGATTAAATATATAATTTCTGCTAATAATTATTATTAAATCTATACATATTATAAGAGTAAATTTTATTTTCTTAAATGCTCTCAAATATTCTAATTCTACTTACAATTTTGAGATTGTTGAGTTATTTACGATTTATTATTGAAATTTATTGAATTATATTGATATTTATTAAATTATATCAGAGTAAATTATTTCACCATCTTGTTATTTAAGGAGGATCAAATATATAATATCTGCTAATAACTACGTAGTTATATATAATAAAAAATCGATAAAATCATATAGAACTTATACCGTAAGCGAGATTAAAGTAAGGACGCGCCTGCTGAGAATTATGAAGAAAATAAAAACCTAAAAAACCGCAGGAAAAATTCGCTTCGAGTGTTGTGAACCCGATGAAATATGTTACGATCTGAATGTTTTATTACTGGAGAGGTGCTTATCTTGTCGAAAACCGTGTATTAAATTATGCTTAGACCATTGAAACTCGTTATGGGGAAACTGCACGAACTTCTAATAGATTAGAATTAACGGCTTTTCTGCTGGAAGGATGCAATACTTATTACAATCTAACCAGTCTGCCGAAGTCGGTGAGTCATCGGTGAAAAGACGCGTGTCTATCTTCTATCTCTTTTTCTTTGGTTTAATTAAATTTTGGAAAAAGTAAATGTGCGATATTTGACACAAATAGAGTAATTCATTGTTATAAAATACCAGTTTTAAATCCCTGCTCAGCCAGAAATATTAATTGAAAAATCCAGATAAAACAAAATGGCGTCTCGATTACATTCATATTTCAAAGACCCGTAGCTCACAATGACTGCGAACTAAAAAAAAGTTTGGTTGATCTAGAGATTTCAGTCAAAAAGCTGTGTGAATTTCACAGCAAGGATTTTTGCTGCTTCATAAAACATATTTCTGCTTATGGTTAAGATAACAATCTCGAGACTGGTACATGAAAAATATAAATAATAACCATTAGTCATTTAGTTTTCCTTTTATCTGTATCACATCCCCGCAGGCGTATCCTTCGAACAACGCGATTACAAAATTAATTTTGGGAAACAATATTTATTTTAGTGAATAATATTTATACTATTTTCCAAAAATGCTCGTCGCAAAGCTTCTTTGTCTACGCGAGCTTACATTTTAATGTTTTTTCTAAGAAATTATATTATACCTAAAGAGGAATTATTATGAGCATTCAATTATTGAAATTCAACTTTTCGGATCAACCAAAATGGAAAACATGCAATTTTCTCCTTAATATTTATGTAAGTATATTTAAAAAACCACTCAGTGAAAGAACGAAACAAATAATTGGTCTTAAACAGCCAAGACTTAGTTATTTTTTTAATGTATTTTGAATCCCGTATAAGAAATGGTCTGCCAATTTATCGAGGTAAATTACTATTCCATTTAGTTAGTATAAATGAAGGTATACACGTACACGAACACAGTATTATTAAAGAGGAACCTCAATTCTAGGAAAACGTATTTCTATTAATTCAATTATTTTCAGGAGCAATTAGAGATGAAATGTTGAACAAGGCTATGCGTGGTTACAACACAATTAAAACGTCACATCTACCACGGGCAAATATACAAATTAATTCACGCCTATTTCCTTGTGTACTTTAACAGTTAAGTTTATCCTTAACGCCCAGCTCTCTATTGCTTCTATGTAATTCAACCATTGGGTCCATAAGAAAAACAAGAGCCTAAAAGGTTGACAAAGTAGCTTTTTTTTTAAATTGCTTTCATACAAAACTAAGAGTTCTGAATTAACAATGAGTGGGATTGCTTAGTTTCCAATTTTCTGGAGTTTTCAACAACAAAAAATTATATACGAGGCCTGTTCAAAAGAAAAGGTGAATTTTGAATTTTCGCGGGCTGTGTACATTTGATTATCGTTTTTTTTTGTTTTGTTATGTTGGTACACATATGTTTATCATACATTAGCATTATCAGCCATTTTGGATAAGTGGTTTGTTTTTGACAACTGGAAAGGTTAGTCACATTTTTGTGTGTTCTTAGATTTTTTACTTTTGAAAAAAATGAATAAAAAAATATGTATTAAATTTTTCGTTAAAAATGGAATAAAGTGCTCCAACGCCCTTAAAATGTTGACTGTGGCATTCGGCGAGTCTATTTTGTCTCAAAAAAGTGTTTATAAGTGGTACAAGCGCTTTACAGAAGGCCGAGAAGATGTTTATGACGATGAGCGTCCTGGAGTTGTGGAAAAACAAACCATGGATTTTTTTCTTTGATCCATTTTTTTCAAAAGTAAAAAATCGAAGAACACACAAAAACGTAACTAACCTTTCCAGTTGTTAAAAACAAACGACTAATCCAAAATGGCTGATAATGCTAACATATGATAAACATACATTTTTTCTTCTATTTTGATAATATCATACTTAGTTTATCTTTCAAAAAAGGGTGAATTAAAACGTTTCCGTGATAAAGGAGAAGGTAGCATTACCTTTTTACTTTTGAAAATCGGAAAAGAAGTTGCACTGCGTCCCTGAGTGCAAAGTATTCTGCACCGCAAACATTTGCGGCTTGAAACAATGTCTCGTGTATGGCTTTCTTACGAAAACAGTGTGTACCTGAACAAACTTTCCGCATCAAAGTGATACAAGTACACAGCACATGTGTACATTGTACGAGTACATACGGTGAATCAAGTAGCTTCCTATACAGATTTACCTCCATAGTGTATATGTTTATATTTTCTCACTGGAAGCATTGGAAGGTGAGATCTTTCTGAGACATGGAGTTTGTATAAAGTTTTCTTTGGTAAAATTGTGTTCACTTTTAAAATGTACCAACAGAATTTGTCTGTAGAAGAATAACAATTGCCTGGAGTCAGTGGGACTATAGTTTCTTAATATAAAATTTAAAAAAAGGTTATTAGATATTTCTGCAAAATTAAAGTATAAAGAAAATGAAATAATTATTTTGTAAAAGAGATTATCACAGATTTTAATTTATTTTTTATGTCCGGGCAGTTTCCCTTAGCCTAAGCATTCAGGGTACAAACTAAACAAAAAATACAATACAAAGTGTGCGGTTATATACATACTGAGGAAGAATACAATATAAAATAAAATAACAGAACAGTTAGAAAACAAAAGAATTACATTTAAATTATAACAAAGCAATAAAGAGAAAGATAATATTAAGTGAAATAAAACATATACAACTGTGCAGGTGATAAAAGAAAAATGGTTTTTTTATGAGTTTACGGGAAACATACCTAATATTGGACTACTGGACAAAATTAACCGATTATAAAGAATATGACTATAAATTGTAATGGCTTTTTATTTCTAGTTAATTATTGATCTGTTTCCATGACCATTTTATGTAGAATATGAGCACCCTTCTTTTTTTTTAAATTCAAAATTATAGTCTGTTTATTATAATATCTCCACCATTATTTTTTGAGACTCAAGATGGTGTTCAATGAAACAATATGTTATAAACATGCCACGCCTGCCAAATTATTCAACAATATGAATAGCGGAAATTTCGGTATTCGAATTTATAAATTGCTAAAATTTCTATGTAAGGTTTGTTAACATTAAAATGAAGTGAAAAATTGCACAACGTTCCCGTCTACCTCTGTTGATGTGCGAACTCGCTCAATTTCTGCTTAAAAATTCCATATTTTATCAAAATGATGAAATTTTCCCATTTAAATGTAAGAAAAGGCAGATAGATTCGCAATTCAGTCTGAGCCAAGCAATTTACTCACAAGCCTTAAATATTGAATATCAATTTGCGAAAATCAAATGTCTCTATGGAGTAGAGTGAGACGGAGTGTTCTATGGGAGAGGTGCAACCATCCAACACTTTCTCAAGGCAAACATCCCCTGAATAGGTGATTACGGGCTTTGTTTAGCAGAAATCTCTAACAATATTGTTCTTTCTCTCTACATCTACGCAGAGATAGCGTATATACCTCCAGTATCTTCCACCCTACACTTTCCCAGTGTAAATATATTAGTGAGGGTAGTAGAAAGGTGGGAATTCTGACAGCTCCAAAATTTGATATTTATAAGAGATAGTATTTCCCCCCTTAAATTATGACAGGGTCGCGAATCAAGCTGGTAAAAATGAACCACGGGATATTATACCTTTCACGTTAGAAAGAGTTTGGGACTAAAAATTCAATTAAGGATCTGATAATACCAACACCCCCTAAAAAGGCAATTTCAATATTTATTTGCAAGGGTTATAAAAGTTTTTTTTTTATTTATTTGGTATCATTCCACATTATTGTATTCTAATCGATTGTTTAATTATTGTATCACTAGTTTTACAATCAACAAATCGGGATGTAACTCGACTTCCCGAGAAAAAGTATTAGTTGCTTTAATTGACATTTCAAATAAAGAATAATGTCTGCTAAAACACATTAGGGATTTGAAAAAAAAAATTTTTTTTAATTTGATTAGAATTTTCTAAATATATCCATTAGTTCCAATGTTGATACTTCATACTCGCACTTACAAATGTACTCACAAAAATGGTATTGTGTAGTATTAAATCATTAAAACATCATTTTACAAAATGGAGTATCGGTACCAATAGATAATAAGAACATCATTTATTTTGTTGATTTTAATAATACCATTTTGTTTACTTTATTTCACTTTTTTAATTCCACAAAAAAAATAGTGGAATAAAGTTTTTTTTTAAATGGTATTATTAAAATTGTTAAAATGGAGTTTCACCACTAATTAACAGTTTCAAAATTAGAAATAATAAAAAAAGTTATTCTGTATTTATTCTTTTAACTGTTTATGGGTTTGAATATTGTATAGTATATTGTATTAAGACATTTCCCATTACTCATTTCCAAAAAAAAAAACTGATTTTATGACCAAAAAACATATTTTTCATAAGCCATGATATAAATAAATGTATTTATTGAAGGACTTGGCTATAAGTTACTAATTAATTACTGACACGCAGAGCAATTGATTCATTAATTCAACTCGGATGCCGTTACATATAAAATAATATAAATTGAATAAATAAAAAGTATTTGTACACACTGGGATTTGAATCCGCGTGTCCTTGATTTGTAATCGAGGATTTTAACAGTCTTCGCCGTTTATATTTTGTCTAAAAAATGCTGATCCTTTACATATTTTGCTTCAAATTGAATAAACAAAAAGTATCGCATAAATATTCACAATGATTTGGAAGGTCCTCTCAGTGAACACAAATCGGAAACAAATTGAGGAAACACGAAATTCTTTTTCCCCTAGAAATAATATCTACGGATCCCTTCATTACTAGTCCCTACATATATTGTATACATGTATACAAAGACACCATTATTATATGTTAAATATATTTGTTCTCAATCATAATACGCCTTATACATAATGGACATACACCTTACAACGATATATCTGCCACGGGGCTATTATTTCGGATAGTAAAGCAATTAACATTATAAAAATATCACTCAAATAGCAGACATTTTGAAATCATTTTCAATTTGACAGATCATACAATATGGCGTCATACTCGCTGGCTCACACTGAGCACTAATAAATATATCTTGTTGTACGAATTGTATCTCGGATTCGCTCGCTAACCAATGCAAGAGTGGAAAGCGATTCGGAGGATAATAAAAGTTGGTGTTGGCGGCAGTAGAGGTGGCTAGTACTACCGAGTTCGCTAACAAGAAAACACCAAGCGCGGGGTACATTAGACGGCAGGTAGCTTTCAGGTATTCATGGCGCTACTGCCGGAGCGCGCTGCGGTCATCGCGGAACATTCATCCAACCTCAGGCTATTTGAGAGGAGAACCCTAACACTGTGTTTCAAAAACGCCTTTTTCTAAATGCGGTGTTTAATTTTTGACAGTGTCAATTATTTTTTAAAGCAAAAGTGGCTAATGTTGGGGTGACGTAATTTTATTGCTCCTCAGAACAAAAAAAATGTCAGGTCATTATCAAATACATCTATTTTGTAAAATCTTCACATACGAGATAGCGGGTTTCTTTGAAAAAGTTTTATTAAAAAGTGCCGCATTGTGTTAAAAACTGCAGATTAGGAACTTTTTACAAAACACAGAGTAGAAATATATTATATACGTAAATCGTTTTATTTCATTTTATCATTTGCATTTGGTTCATTTTTTTTGGGGTGTTCGACGTGGTATTTTTAGTAACGGTTCATCACACTCAACTAAAATATATAAAAAAAGACCCGCAGTTTTTCAATTGTCTACAACGTCTTAACGTTTAAAATACGTGTTTTATGTTTTTTTAGGAAAGAATCCTACAACAATGTCACATTGTATCAAAATGGCCATAACCCGACTCTGACTTTTTTTAAATTTACCTTTCCAAAAACTGTAACCTACTGTTAACCGACGTTCTCGTCCCGTCCCGAAATTTTGATGACAGTTGTGGTTGACTTCAACTCGGAGAACAACTCACACGGGCACGCGCCTATTGCTCGCTTATATAAGCCAGAAAAAATAATAAACTTGACCTACTCAATGTCAACACATTACAATTTCAAAAATATTGAAAGATTTTATTACATCTCGTTATATTTCCGTCATATCTCATTTGTTTTTTTTTTTAATTATTCAAACAAAAACTAAACTTGACAGCAAGTAAGCTTGACCGCAAGTAAGCTTGACCGCAAAAAAATGTTTTTCATGTTTTTTATACTCGGTAGTAGTAGAAAAATCTTAATTATGAAATTCCCTACCTTTACCAAGAGTTATACTTGGCGCGAATAATGAGGGTTAAATTACTTCACATATTTTATAAATCCTCTCAAATGCAGACACATCCGAAGTAAACTTCTGCCTCCCGAAAATGAAATAAACTTCAGTATAGCGAAGGGCCTTGGAGGCTTGGAGGACGAAAGAAGAGGCCTTATAGGCGCGCTATAAACAAGACTTCAAATGAATTTAGATGACCGAATGAGTGAAAATTCAGAGTTAAACTTTATTAACCAAGAAACAATTTCTTCTTCTTCTTATATTTACGCTTCGTTTCACTTCACCTTCCCATACTTGTGGGAGTTGGGAGGTGGGTGGTGGTGGTAGGGTACCCTTAACAGCAACAGCGTAGCTTCACACTGACGCAGGTACTATTTTATTTTCGCATAGCGATCACAAACAATGCCAGAGAAATAAATGTACGTATTCTTACTGAGACTAGATGGTTCGTATTACACTTTCTTCGGGATTTTCTTTAAATTCTCTTTTGAAAACGAGATGCCCACAATGAGATGCTGAAACCACCATTGTTGTATGTAAGGCCCAAGTAAAAAACACATTTAAATAAGATTATATAAATAATGTACCCCATTGAATTTTTTTTCTTAAAAACAAGCTTTTCACTTATTTGAATTAAGTAATGTTAATATTTGTAACATAACTTAATAATTGTCACTCTTATCAAAACAATGTTTAAGGTAAATTCAGTAAGCTGTGCTGGTTTGAATAACGATTTTAATGCATACGAGTATTTGAGGAAAGTGGGTGTCCTCCAAACTAATTTACTTTGTTTGGGACTATTTTCAAACCTAAACACATTTTAGGTGGACGTCGAAACACTGTGCTCGAAATAAAACTTTATGCGCTGTAAAGTAGCCTCATTTTATTAACACGTTACCACTGCATTCCGTGCAATAAATAAACAGAGTATCTGCAAATACGTTACTTTCTTTTTGTAACACTTTATACGACCGCATGTAACGTTAATACTTTAACCTAGGGCAGTTTTGTGATATTCCACCTTAAGTACAAATCACTTGATCGGGTAAACGTAGATTAACAAGGCTATGCATTTATATTGATAATATATTCGTGGTTTTTTTTACATCTAATTTGAACACAGTGATGTTTACATAATTTTTGTAACTTTACTTATAGATATGCAAGTTAAATATTACATGGTTGGATTTAAAAAAAAAAAATAAAAAAATAATAATTAAATAATATAATAATATATTTTTGTCAATGTTATTATTTTAGAAAAATCAAAAACTAAATAACACATGATGCAAGAATTTATTCAGTAATAGATTAATTCCATTCCTTTCCAATGGCTCCCTGTCCTCACAAATATCTCACCGCCCACTGGAAGACGAAAGACTGCAACCCTCAGGGATTACAAAAAGGTCATAAAGAGTAACATCCCACTTCAAGATGACCATGAAAACCTTCCAGCCAACTGCCCCACATTCCGGAAACCTTTTTAGACTGATGGCAAAAATCTGCTTCATTCACGGCACTCCTTAAGAAGAGTCGTGGTGAATTCGGTGGCAGACCTCGGGGGTACAACACAAAAACCTTGTTGTAGACCCAAATATAAGGCTAGGAAATAGAAAGATGTGGACCGCATTGAACCGCATCCTGTACAGTTACATGTGCGTGTATGGTGCACAAATAGGGCATTAAAGAGTCTGGATTGTGTGAATGAAGACAAATGATAACAGAAAGAAAACATTGTAACACAATGACCCTTTCACCAATTTCCCGGATGTACATATGTGCTTAACCAAGTGACTTCCGATGCTGTCGAAAGGCTGAACATTTCCATCTTCTCACTATAACCTCTACTGACTATCCCCCACCATGCCATATAGAAGATTCATAATGTTCTAGTATAAAATAGGTGGACTCATTGCCTAGAGGTACAGCGAAGTATTAAAACGTTCTCTAATTAATATATTCATTTGTAAAATAATCAAGTCTGCTTCTGCCAAGATGGACATTGATGACTGGGAAGAATACACTCATTTGATTTAAAAATTAGTTTTCCACTTAAGTCTCAGCTTAGTTTTAGCTGGAGCAATATTTTTCTGTAATTCTATTTATCTTACGTCAAATATTATTCTTAAGAAAAATTTATACACCCACCCTATATTTGGAGTAAGTGTATTTATAAGATTTAATGTGAAGATATTATTTTAATTTGATGATTTTATCGAATATTTAATATCAATTTACCCGCTTACCAACTAACCGGTGTTAATTTAATAATTTCCAGGAAAAAAAATATTTTTGCTTTAATGGGGTAGGTACGTTTTTATCCTGAAGTAATTTTCAAAGCTTAACGAAATTCGTATTAAAAACAGGATTGAAGATAGATTTACCAAAATTTTTTTTTACTCTTCGGCTCTTTTTAAAGATGTTGCATCGATTTTTTACTTGTAAAAAGTTTAATTAGGGTACCAAGATATAATTGAAAGTTGAAATATTTGTGCAAATATTGTCCATCGATTTATTGACTTTGAATATCTTTTTAACGTACCAGCATAATATTTATTCACATGTTACATGTGAATTGATGTAATATAAGCACTAATTAACCAATGTTAAAGGTTAAAAAATCTTTGTTACATTTTCAGGTATACAATAACACGAAATTGCTGTGCTGGTAATTAATTTAAATGACCCGAGTTTCAACACCATTTTTTACACAAACATAAGTGAGGAATAAATATACCACACGTAAACTGTTATATATGTTTTTGTACATCAAAGCAAAAAATATATCACAACACCAAGCTCTTGCAGTGTCTTATTATTATATTTATTGCTGAGCCATAATAATGTATGCTATTTTTGCGCTGCACAGGAATCAATCCCGCGAAATACGATTCATATTAGAATGCGTAGACTATTTTCAGTCTGTAAAATCGATAACGTCTGACAAAAAAATAATCTATTGTATGGCGTATTAAATATCGAACTCTTTGTATTAAAAAAATAGTATTCAATTCTTAAAAACCCTCTTCGGCGCGTTTTTTCTTTAAACTTAACTTGTCATTTCTATACAACAACAATAATACACCAAAAACATCGAATGATATCGGAAAAAAATGTTTGGACGTTTTTAAATTCAGTGTGTAATATATAAATTAAATTAAAATCTTCAATTGAGTGTAAATTAACAGATATCACTGATATATCTAAGCATTATTTAAAATTATTATTGATGGACACCCCTTTTGAAAAGCTTGGAACAATTGTAATAAATTCAGTTGAGTTGTTTTTAGAATTCTAAGAGAGGCAACGGTTTATTTTGTATGCGAGGCTGGTTTTGAGATAACATACAGAGTTCTGTGGAATTAATTGAATACGCAAATCAAGCGGTGTTTATCGATAAACATATAAGATCGTAGTATTGGAGTTAGCCAATTAAATAGTTAATTCTTTTTAGAAACAGAACATATATACTTTGTTTTTAACCACTTTTTTATTTAATATTTTGTCTACCGGTTTCGGAAGTACCCTTCCATCATCAGGACAATATTAAATTAATCTTTAGATAATAACTTCATCTCTTCTGGAAGAAACATATGTGGAGATAAATTCTGTACACGATCAAAAAATGTATGTTTTGAAGTATCTGGAGAATGTATATTCTTTTTAGGTTTAAGCAATTATTTTTTTAATATTTACTTAATGAATATTACTTGTTCTCATGTAAGTTAATGAAAATACCCTTTGCGACACAGAGTATCATTGATTTTTGTAAAAAATGTTGACCCTAGAATCTATAAATACAAAATAAAGAGTAAGTTTTTTTTTCCGGTTCAAGCAGTTCATTTTCGTATTAAAAAATATCTTTTCACGTGCAGATTCTAATGAATACCCCCTATGATGCAGAGTCATAATCATTATATCAAGTATTGTTGAATCATTACCTTATAAATAAAAAAGTAAGGAGTTTTGAATGGTAGATTCAATTTCCATAATCAATATTGATGTACCATAGGACCTGAAGCAAGGTTTTCAATTGGACTCCGATCTCAATTCATCAGTCCCAATCTTGTCAGAAGCACAGCACAAAATCAGCCGGCAGTTTTGGATTGTTAGCGTTTTAAGATTGGCAATCAGGAAATGTTAAGCTGAGGTCGGCGGTGGGTTTCCGTATTAGCCGTTGTTTGACAGTGCTTCCGGTTCTCACCGACGTATGTTCCTGAAGTGAGGGGAAGTTACGACTGCCACCGGAAGCGAAACCTACAAACTCGAAACTAGCACCTGCCGAACGAGTACCTACCAGGTTACACAACTACGGTTTTTATCATGGGCTGCATCAAACTTCCGACCTTTAGGAATAAAGGTTCGTCAGGTTTAAAGTTATGCAATTTTAAATAATAATGGACTCCTATTTTATATCACATTTTTCAGACTATCAGTGCACAGTGGAATTTTATTCCATTCCGTGAATCTTGTTTTTAAGGATTTTCAATTGCTTGACGTTAATTTTACACGTATTTAAATATTTGTATTTTTCAAAAAGGTTTTGGGGTACAATCAATCAAATGAATCTCTTTCAAGTGTTTCCCAATAGATACAAAGAAACATCACGTGTTAAGTCATTAATTACTATTTTCATTAATAACCTACCACTCACTATCATTTAAATCCTCTTCCCATTACCACGAGCAATCAGCTACCCACGGGGAATAAAATAAAATTTAAAAATCCATTCTGACGATCAATATAAAAATTTGCAATACATTTTAAATCAAATGAATATCTCAATTTTCGTAGTTTTTTTACTTGAAAAATATGTTTGCAGCCTTTATTGCTATAATATTCAAGGGTTACAAATAAAATTCAACACTTTTCTCTTATCGGGACTTTGCCTCATATTTAAATTCATATCTGAGCCATCGTACCTTTTTATACCAAAAAATGATGGTATCGAAATGTCAGCTTATCTCGAACGATAAATTTCTTCCTCGTGCCAATATTACGAAATAGTCGTCTTCACTTTTTACAGACGCATTTTTCTCCAACATTTCAGCTTTACGATACACTGAAAGTATCTTAAATATGCTGAAATAATTTTTCATCCCCTAGAAAATGTTTTCCGTTTCCATTAGACAAAAAAGCAAGACGTCATCTTATTAATCATTTTATAATTATTTGGTCAAACAAATTAGTTGAATCTTTTTAGTTTTGTTACAAACCATCACATCATTTCATGCAAAGGTAGGCAAAGACGACTGAACATCGCAAAATCACGCTTTGCGCACTTAGTCACATTCATTATAATTGTGGCATCACATAAACAAACAAAAATTGTAATGTTAATATTAATTACATGTCTTACATATATTTTATACAAATAATTCATTTAAGGGGATTGTTGGTAATGTATACTTTATCAAAAAATAGAAGTTCTTGTGCCTGATAAGGGGGTCACGAATTTCACTTTGGTAGGTACATAATATTAAATTTCTTTTTATTTATAAAATGTCAAGCAAAACGTATCTGATGTAAGATATTTATTTTGAGAAAAACTTTTGTTTTTTATATATTTAGACTGATTACTAGTACGGGAAGATTAGATAGAGAGATTCAAGTATTTTTATAGCTTAATTTTTTTTAAATTTCTTTTAGGACGTTTTGAAATTAGTGTTATAAATTGGTCTTGATTTTTTTACAAGTTTGTTCTATTCCTGATTCTCTCTAAGATTTTATTTTTAAATATATACTCGTAAATGGATATTTTCTTAAGTACGTCTTCGACATTTGGTATTGGAAACAGTTTGTAAAGTGATTTTGTTAAGAAAGTATATTTTTTTATAAAGTATTTCTCTCGATGCTTTGTGAAACTTTTGATCGGCTTGGATTAAAAATTAAAAATTATACTCCCCAACCAATGATGCCGTAACAAAGTGAAATAAAAATATTTCTAACCGTACGAATATTTATACACATATATCCTTATTCCCTACTAGTTTTGTGAATACTATTTCTATTTTGTTATTTCAGCCCACCCGTTTGTAATGAAAGGGTTAATGAGCGATTCAGTGAAAGTTTTATTTTTTATTTGCATAAATAGAATTAAACAAGAAGGGTTTTTTGTCACCTCCGTTATATGAATAACATGAGTAAATATTTAATATGATGAAAATATTTAAATGAAAATTCACGACAATATTTTGTGTTTGTATCTATTATTAGAATATTACAAATGTAACATTCCGTGATATTATTTTACAATACTAATAAATCAATAGATTTGCTTTGCTTTAGAGTGAAATAATTTGCAAATATCCTTAAAACAAACATTGATTAGTCACTTTAATGATAATTTAAAAAGGTACACGGAATATTCAAATATTTGCCCAAAAATTTCTTCCAATTTGAATAAAACGCGTATAAAATACATTTATATCCCGAAATAGACCCTAAGAAATGCGCCAATCATTAATTTGCCTGTTTTCTATTTTGGGGAATCACCATATTAATGTGAAGATAAATTCCTCAGTGAATTTTTATTTGATAAGTCGCTAGTCGGCGCGCGTGGTTGCGTGAATATTAAAATTTTATATTAAGTCCTGTCCACGCCCTGACCTGATTTACCTCCAGCAACGGGCAACTTACCAAAGGGAGATTTTCAGAAGAGCATAAAGGTATTAATAATTTCAATGCGATAATCCCTTTTTGTACGTTGCCTTTGTTTCGATACGACGTTGGGTAGCTTGAATATTATGGAGCTCTGGTCGTTCGGCCACATAACTTACCAGCGGCTACTAGACGCATACTAAGAGAGCCAACAATTTATAAGGCTCGCATCCCGGGACCCGTTCGTTTCCCGGTTTCCCGGTTTCCCCGGGGACGAACCCGGCGCCTGCAAGCAAGCCAAACAACCAACCGACCACCCTTCCCAACCTAAAACCATAATCCAGGGACAATGAAGGTACGGACCCGAGGTCTTAGTTCGATGTTATGCTTGTGAATCTGAAATGATAATTTTTTAAGCGCTTAACAATGAATTATTAGTTATTATTAATGTTCAACCAGCTATCTATACCTTGAGTACGGAATGAGCTTTTGCGGAAACGTCGTATTATAATTTCAAACGTTTGGTGTGCAATTATACAAACTTGTTCTTTCAGAATAGCAACGTTGTGTTTTGATAAAACAAGCTTTTGTTTCATCTTTGCTAGGGAGATTCGATTTTGATTTTCTTTTCTAAATCTCCCTTCTAACATACAGAAAACAATAGTTCATGATGTAGTTCTTTGGTACTGTGTTTTAAGGAATTAAGTTAGTTTTGACCCAAGCATTTAAAAACAGGCTTCGTCGGATATGTTCAATAAATATCTAATCATACAAACCTTCCAGCAAACCTAAAAATTTAATTTAACTTTTATTACATTATTTAATTGAAACTATTATATTTCTTAATTTTTTGTTTTATCCAAGCTCAATAAGTTTTTTCGGCATTCAAACTCTCAATACTAAGCACGTTCAAATTGTCACTGCAAGATGAAAATATTTGCGTTGACCTACAACTTTAAGACATAACATCTTTGCGCATTTCATAATGCCAGAACCCATCGAAATCAGTAATTTTTTTTAACAAAAATATTATAAAAATCAACAAATCAACTCTATACGGAAACAAATATTAATAATTAATATTCGCATAATAAATAGCAATATTCTATTTAAGTTTTTGGAATGTCGAGTGACAAAACTTTCAGTTTAATTATACTTGCAGGAAGTCATTTAGGCAATAGCCAAATGTCGAGCTGGGGATGAAAAATTAGTACCTTCCTTGACAATGTGATTGTCTTTTGTCTGTGAACTTAATTAGATTGCTGTTTGATTCCAAATTCCAGATGCTACCTCAATTTCTAGCAAGTCATTGCACTAATTGAGAAATCAATTGAGCAATCAATGTTAATGGGGCAAACAGTTGTTTTTGATCAAACAATTATTTTCATTTTAATACGCAATGCAAATTAAATTATATATATTGTCGATACGTTCTCGAAAGGGTTATCCCAAATTATTTTTATTTTTATTATTTATTTTTTTACAAAAAGACAAACATTCCCGGGTTACGACTAGCCTCCTACTGCCCTCTTCCATTCCCCTACTCCTACTGCCATTATATAAGCGGAAGATGATGCTTGTGCAATAATGGAGGAGCTAACAAAGGAAGTGAACCCACGATGCCGGGTTTGTCCACTCAGTTACTATTCTACTTACTCTTAATTTTTATAACATTTAAGGTTTTGGCAGCCGAATGAGAATATACATTTTTTACTATGATATAATTTAACATAAATTCTAATCATCAATATTAATAGGAAAATATGAGTATTAATGTGAACCAACCACTTATGTAGGAATAAACGTAGGTTTTATTTTTGAGGTAAATATACACCCAAGGGTAGTTTATGTTCTAAGAAGCAGAACTTTTTCGCACTTCTTTTCAAATCTGTTTTAAAAGCATTCTGCCAAAACTTTGTAGCATTCCTTCATTTTTTTCAAGAGATTGTTACCTCACTTCTTCCAAAAAAGATCAAAGTGTTTTCAGCATCTAGCCCTGTGAAATATCTCTTAGCCCTTTGCCGGATTCTTGACGAGGATAAGGGACTGACAATGGCCCCTCTGCCTCTCTTGAGAGCCCTTAATGAGTTTGAACTTTTCGTTTTGCATTTATAACCGAAAATACAATTTACTCTCGCATTTACAAGTTGATTTGTAAGAGCGCCATTAGTATTCATGGCCAAAAAAGTTTGCAAACTTTACATCTTATATTTCAAGATGTTTTTTTTAATTTCTTTAAGATATAGTTGGTAGATGAAATAGAATTGTAAATATCATTTTTTTTCGCTTGTACTGATTATAAAAATGTAGGCCCTGTTTGATAAGAGCGACAGACACTGAAGAGAAAATGCAATAGTAGTGTGTTGTGGGTGTGTATGAATGTGGAAAATGATTGCCAGGAGTAAGCTCGATTTGTCCTTTCTTCTGCTGAAATTGATAAACATTTTCAATTTATCGGCCTGTCTGGGGCTTATAAATTGAAAATGTAGTGTGTAAATTGGCGACATCAGTTTTCCCTGAAATCAGTATAGATAAAATTTCTAGGGATTTTCTGTTCAGTGGCGGCAGAACATGCAGGCCGCGGTACAAAAGTCCTATTTCACGGTAGAGAAACAAACATATTCATACCTGCACGTAGTTACGTGTGCATGCGCATCGGGTCAATGTTATCACAATTAATAACGTGACCGTGCAACTCCGGGTAAAACAAAGAGCTTTCTCTACATTCGGAGGCAGGTTTTTAAATTATTACATTGATAATAAGGAAAATTAATTACTGGGAGCCTTATTGTAAAAAGGTTCTCCTTAGCAAAGGTAAGGAGAAAATGATAATGATAAGTCTCTTCCGAAAATTTGAATACGTTTAGTAAAATTAATAATACAAATTTATTTAAGATATAAGTCGGTTTAATCAACAAAGTGAATAATAAATTCATCATTCTTTCTTGATTTAAAGCATTTCAAAGCAGATCTCCTTAAATCGTTTCATTTATTCCTTTACATCCTTATATTTGAACGGCTTAGAATTTTCAAAATCTTCGTAAATGAGTTTATTTGAAACTAAAAGTTAATGACTTTCAGGAATATAATAAAGGAACAAAACAGCGTTCAATCTAAATCCCCGCTGAAACGTTTTTTGGCATTAAGGAGTGGTTAGCAATATTAATATAATCCACTAACAAATGAGATTACTTTTTTTTCACTTTCGAAATAGTAAAAAGGTAGAACTTGAAAGGAAAATATTAAAATCTGCCATCCAAGATATTTGGAATGAAATATTATTTATGTTTATTAGCAGAAAGCTTTGACTTATGTTCAATAACTGGACTATAAAACATCAAACAAATAATATTCATTCACTTATTTCATAAGCGAGAATGAAAATCTATTTAATTAACTCTATCATCTTCCACCCGTAGGATCAGATAACTGGAGTATTCTTACTTTTAGTGGATTTGTTTTGAATGCCTACAAATAAAGGATGGCCAAAAATGGGTTTTCAATAATATGTATTAAAAGCAATTTCGAAATGTTTATTCACTCGCTATTATCAACAGAATATCTATGATTGTTCTGATAGGTGATGCGGTTGATTTTTAGTACTAGGCGCAAATTTGAATTAGGTATATTAGTAGGTACCGTTTTAAAACAAATATTATGAATATTAAACAAAAAAACTCGCACTAATTGTAACCCCTGATTGAAAGCATTTATCGAAATTTCTTAAATCTATTGTCGTGTACTTTTCAGTAAATTATTTGATGAGCTTTTTTGCTTTTATAAAACCATTCAAAGAAGTTCATAATCATTTTAGTATTCGGTGACAAATTTAAACTTGTCAATAAATGAAACTTGCCAAACAATCACATCCAATAGTGTTTAGACAATTATTCGTTTTTTTTTCTACACGTGTTTCCAAAATATTTTTTCTTGATATGCGTTAAAGACAAAAAACGTTAAATATTTTTGGGTGTATCGTTAAAAGAAAAAAGTATTTCTCAAATTTTCCAAGCATTTTTTTGTATGTAGTCACTATAAGGTTCTTACAGTATTTTTTTAAGCATTTTCGTAGAATTAAAATAATAAGCAGGGTAGAGTAAAAGTTTGCATGCACATAAAAGGACTTTTAAAGCAGTAATTATTCATCTCATGGAGCAGTTAAGTATGCGCATAACCTTACTCTCGAGATAGAAGTAAATTATTGAAATGATCTGCACGCTTTTTATGTTAATAGAATCATTTGTTTCTCAAACGGAACTCCACAACTTTTCAACAATATGTCGCACAGCCACGATCCATAGAAACTTATAAACAGGCCTAGTGTCACATATGATGAATGTTAGCTATAACAGATGAGTTAATTCAGGAACTTTATATAAATTCAACAATAAAACATGTTGGTACAAAACATAACTAAATTTTCCATCGGATTCAAATAAGAGAGATTTAAATTTTTAATAGCGTATAGACTTATGTGTTTTCCAAACAGTTTTTAATTTTGGATTTACGACAGACAACTGAAAGTTGAATAATCAAACATAAAACATGACCAGTACGACAAAACGATCTGATCTTTGTGGCCGAGCGGTTAAGTTCTTTGGTAACGACTCTGGAGGTCACGGGTTCGAAGCCCGGGGTGAGCAAATAAATGTTATTATTTAAAATGTGTTAGGTATTTGACGGTCTCTATAGTCGAGTGGAAAGACGCTTGACTACGAATCCAGACGGCACATTCCAGAGGGGTAGATACTCTGAGTAACGCTCTGGTGAAAGTCCACCATTTAAAATCGAAACGTTATTTAAAAATGGCAATTACATAGCCCATTTATATATGTCATAGTACCATTGGTTCCGTAAAGTTAGGAGCAGCTTAAACTCTTGTGTGATATTCAAATTAAAACAAAATTTAAATATATAAATTTGTATATACTCGTATATATATATGAGGCTTGTAGAAACAAACACGGCAAAGTCCACCAATAATGGAAAATGAGTTAAATATGAGGTTCGAAAGAGTAAAAAAAATGCTTCATGATGCAATGTTGCTTTCCTAACAAATACGGCTCTAAACTATTTATTTTTACGGATTAAAATTGAAGTCCATAACAAACTCGGCAAAGTCCACTACTTTCCAAATCAAAGACGGCAGTTTTCAAACGGACCAATAGGAGCGTTGTAAATAGCTGTTTTCAAGATGGCGGCTCTTTATTTTCATACAACATTACAACCGGATTGTCTCCTCAGCTGCTTAGTTTCTAGGTGTTTTTACTATATTTTCGTAATTTTTTAATTTTTTATGTATAGTTTATAAAAATGGAATGTGCCCCTAACGAAGTAGTACAAGAATCGGCGAGAAAACGCATAAAACAGCCCCAAAATTGGAAGGTGAACATTGCTAAAAAACAGAGGTTATTACCACTTTGTTTTTGTAAAAGTTGAGATATTGACAATTTCGCAAATTACCGAAAATGTCCGCTGACGTGCATAATGAACTTTTGTTACTTGTTATTTTTTTATGGACATTATTTTTTGACTTACTAAACAGCATAGTGGTAAAATAAATGAGTTTTTACTTACGATTTAGAGTTTTATTGAATAATATGATTACTTTATTAGTAGTTATTGTTCTGTCATTAATATTGTAGAAATCATTGCTGTATGAAAAATGTATCAATGATAATTTCAAGCAACATTGAACCCGGAAAAGTTGTTTTGAAATCGTTAAAAGTGAGAGATGTCAACTTTGTTTTGACCAAGCATTTTGGTGATAACTGGAGAAATCTTCCTGCTCTTGAATATTATTCCGCATTCATATCTTATTAAACCTTTAAAACAAATTTATATAAAAATACCAGAATAATAGATATTATTCTTTTCTGATTTTTTTCTCGATTTTTTCGTTTTTTTTTAAATTATTAATTAGGTCATCATAACTTACAAACTTTTTTCAGAATATTTTGTAAGATATTATTGTTTTGTATTTCTATCAAAATAAATACTTTTTTAAATATAAAACTATTTTGTTACTGACTTTGACTGCAACCTTATGAAAAAACGTGTCCATTTCAAAACTGGCAAAGTCCAGTTGTGTTGAAAACAAAAGCGGCAGTTGTCAAATGTGAACAACAAACACGGCAAAGTCCACTATTAATTTGAATATATTTTTTGTTTTGCACCAGTTAAACTAATGTATCAAGAAGAAAATTAATGTTTTTAGTAAGTACTATTTGTCGAATTTATTTTAGTGACAGTATCACAAGTAATTTTTAAATTAAACGTTTTTTGTTCTTCCTCGAAAACTGTAGTCAATGGACTTAGCCGTGTTTGTTTCTACAGGCCTCATATATATTTATATATACGAGTATAAAAAACTACACTTTCACAGCTAATCGCACCGCCACGAGCGCCCCACCGACCGTCCTGCTATAACGTGTCAAAAGCAGTAACTACATATGCCCAAACGCCGCTAACGTCAGAGTAGATTATTCTATGTTCACTAGACTACCCAAAACATATATGCTATGGAGATGTGTGCGCATTTGAGTGGCTCGTTTGTGTTAGTATTTTTTTTGTGTTTAGGTGGTGCTTTTACAGAACCTATCTACTAGCAATAATTAACATCTGCTAGTACCTATTTCTATCATCAATTAACCCGCAATTTTTTCTACTGCCTGCCTTGATCAAAAACTCTGTTTACGTCACTGGGTATTTCATAAACGAAGTACGTAGGTACCCATGAAAATTATGAAAAACAATGTGGCATTAATCTGTCAGAAAAATGGCAATCTTAAACTACTTGCAACAAAAAATAATTAAACCTTCAAGAGACTGGAATCAGTTGAATTCTTTGTAATTTATTACTGTTAATCGCGCTTTTGGTGTATCTGGTCCAGTCATCTGAAGTAAGCTTCCCCCAAAACTTGCCAACATACAGAACCTAATAGAGTTCAAATGGGGCTTGAAAACCACTGTTTAAAAATCCCACGTACAAAACGTAACTTATTAAAATTTAATTTCTTACGTCGTCCCTAATTTGCTTTGTTTTGGTTCTCTCCTTACTTCTTTTATTATTCAATGTCTTCACTATTTTCTGAAAACCATATACTCATTGTCATAAAATATTTATTGTTCTTTTGTTACTTGTTATATTTACAGTGTTTTCATCTTTGGAATTGTTTACTTATAATGTTTGAATATTGATGTTTTAAGTGCTAACATATTAACTGTCCTCAATCTAATTTCCCTTTCTTTGATTTGACAAATATGTAAATATTAATTCATACGATTCATCTGAATTTTTATGCCCTTAGCTTCTGATAAATTGTTTTTTTAATCTGTCGATGTACACATACACTGTTATAGCCATATCTGAATCTTTTTCTCTCGTGATTTATAATAACGATTATGATTTTAGAAAGTTTTAATTTGTATACATATTACATATTATTTTATCCTTGTTAGTTAGTCTTATTAGCATAATTAATTTAGTATGAAGCGCACTTGAGATGAAATATCACAAAACTACGCTACATAAGTTCACTGTTATTATTAAACAAAACGGCCATCTAGAAAATAAGGGAAATTAAAGCAACAAATATTTTTTTGAAGAATATTTTTTTGAGATTACAATGAAATCCAATAAAAAAATATATTGCGCAAGAATATTTTGTGGAAGAAAAATCTCAGTTTTCTTCTTGGGAAGTAAAGTTACATCCCGTTAGTTCTAGCTTGTTATTTTTATAATTTTCGTAATAAATACTCTAATTTTTAAATGTAACACTCGTACGTACGTACTCACAAGATTAAAATATTGTTTAACCGGTAAAAAATCACGGGATTTAACTTAACTTGCCATGGTAAAAGTGAAAAAAAAAGTTTTACATTTCAAATTGTCCTCTTACAAAATAAACCATAGGTAGGTACTATAGTTAGGTGGGTCACTTGTCTGGATTGAACGGGGGGGAATTATGGAAGTGAACGGGGTTTTATTTTTAACTCAATTTCATAAAAAAACTCTTATGAATAAATTTAATAAAATACTGCCAATATTTTTATACATGTTTAGCGACATTTTGTGAGATCTTAAATAAAGTATTAAAGCAGTTGAAAATTACAGACAGATTTTAATTTCAAAATAACGCTCCCAAGTTCTGTCACTATGCACTGATTTAATGTACAAAACGCGATAATGTGAACAATATATTTAAATTTTAAAATGACAAACACCGTTTTTTTCTGAGTTGACGATTTTTTAATAAGTATCAACTGTCAGATAGAGAATGGCTAGAACAAAGCATTTTCCTTGGAAAATAATAGCGGTGGGAATTGTAAAAGTCTTTTGCTTTTTTTCCTAATCTGCACATTACTTAACTGTCAGTTTTCGTATTATTCTGTGTCATAAAGAATTCAAGATTTTCGCAGAATTCTATCAGAAAATGATGACAAGTTATGGAGTTTGCGGGAGGCGAATGTTTTATTTTTGACATCGCATTAATTTATTGGCATATCTCTTTATACACGTATTCAGTCATTGGATTATATCAATCAAGCATCATTCTGACTAGCCATAAATAACAGAAATGAAAAGACGCCTAAAATGGGAAATAAAAAAATAAAATTACGCTCTCATTCTGTTCAAAGGTAGCCTATATAATATATTACAGCTCTCAAAAAAAAAGGAACACTTTACTTTTATGGTCATGAAATAACGACCAGATTATGGTCTAAGTAACTAATAATTTGTATTTGAAGATGAGTGACGTTAGTAATGATGAAAACCAGACACCCATAGCCACGATTGTATCAAAATTATGGCTCAAGTTCTAAACCGACGAAATAAGGAGTAGTTTTACATATTCTGTCTGAGAACGTAGAGCGCACAAAGAGTCTTGATAACATGTCTTCTTAGAAAACAGAAAAAACTTCTCATGAGTTAATAAGCATTAAGATAACGGTATCCTAAATGACAGGTTGTCACAATTTTCATACAGATTATTTTATAACTATTTCGGTGAAAGACAACTTTCAAGAATCACCCGAAAGCGTAATTTAATGGGCTTGAGAAACAGAGGTCTCCCACAGATGGGATTAGCATTTTACCAGTAAATAATTACCAACCTCAAATAAAAAGAAAAACAAGAACCTTCTTGAATTTCGGAGATCTTTTTGAGTTTATAATATTACTCATCTTTTAATCAGCTTTTTACGATCAGTCAATATTTATTTACAAAGAAGCTCCATAAATATTGGTATTTTTATCAAATAAGAATCGTTATGAAATACTTCAAAAGCAAAATACCTAATTAAAACTTTGATTGTGAACCCACCACAAATAAATTATGATTGCATGCATAACATAAAATCATATTCAAAGGCAATTTTAGCCTCGCACGTTTGAAGATATTTTTCATTATTCATAAAAATTTTAGTACAAATTGTTGTACCACATACCATTTACATAAAATTTCAGTCTGTGCAAACCATCGTGATCATAAAAGGAACATATTTCAGGCTTTGCATTTTCATTCTCACGAGCCTTGGTCGACCCAACTTAAAAATTGAAATTTATGCATATTCACCATGAAATTTTAAATTCATTATATATTCAGCCGCAAGACAAGAGAAACAACAATTTCTTTATCCCAAGTAAATAAACTCTCAATATAGTCCCATTTTATGGGCTACAGAAGGCCGGGGACCCTGCCATTAAGAGATTACCATTAAGATTGAAGTCTTTTGCAAAATGATATACACCATCATTAACCTTTATTCTCTTTGTTTTTATGCACGGAGTATTTAAGGTATACAATTAACCCTCAATATTTTACAAACGCGTTTACATAAAATGGAAGTAAATAAAACTTTAACAAAGTGCAAGTTTCTGCGTTGAAATTTTAGATTTCAAACGTTAAATTTGTACCGAAAACTATTTAATCATAAAAGAAATTATTTTTTTGGTGACAAAATTGCTTACGATGTTAAAGAATTTGGTGACTATAAGCATTTCACCAGAACGCAATTGTTTAAAATAACATGTGTGTACTTCTTTCTGGACAGAAATTTATCGTAGACGATTATTAAAATTTGGTTTGGGCAACAAAATATATTATTTTTATACCAAAATAATGATCGCGTTCTGGCATAAAATGAAGATTCATGTTAATTTTATTGGATTATTAATATATTTTTTCACAATACATATTTTTATTCTTTAAACGGTTTTTAAAAAAATTTCTCCTATTCTATTTTTTTACGTAAAACATCTGTCATCCTCTCAAGAGATAGTCAAACTGCAAAGCGAGACAGCTGCCACACGTAAAAAAATAAGTAAAATAGCAGAACTTTAAAAAGAAACCGCTTTTTATTTGTATTATAATATTTTCTATTAAAATTTTTGTTTACCAAATTAAGATGTTGAAAAAGAGGTTAATTAAATAAAATTAAGAGGTTGAGACAGTTAGCGTAGGTGAGATAAGTAATATTATAACTGTTACAACAAAACCCAATAAAAAAAAAATATATTGCGCAATAATATTTTCATTATTTCGGAAGTTTGAAGTTTTACCTAAAATTCTGTACCTAATTACTACACTCTAATAATTGGTTATGTAAAAATTAGAAGTGCACTTCAGGAGTGCTGAGGCATCAGGGTGGACGTTGAAACTTTAGGGGATTCAGGAGATTGAGGTTTATTTGAGTGCAGCTGGATGTAGGGAATGGAATTGTCAAGGCGAAGTTTCAAAACTGAATTGTGAAATTATTACACCGGCGTTGGACTTCCCGATGGTAGGCGTTCCCTCGACCGTTTTGTTTGTCTATTCATCCCTTAGAGTAACAATATAAAGAGACCGTACTAATTTGTGACAAATCGTTGACAAACTCGCAAAATATAGCTCTCTCTTTATGCTCGGTTCTATACGCATATGAGAAAAAGAGACAAACAATTGTTGAAACCAATACACGATTTGGGGCGTGCTGAATACCATGTCCGCAATATTTGATCTGTACGAGCTTCATTCTGGTTTGGAGTGTCAGGCGAACGGACTGTCAAAAGTGCGTAAATAGTTAAAAACTTGAGTTATTTTTTGTCCGATATCTAGCAAAACATCATGGCCATATGTGCTATACTTGGTTGCTTCAATCGAAGTACAAAAGGACCAAAAACAAACAGTTTTCACACGTATGTACCATAAAAATCGTCTTTTTTAGTTAGATCTCAAATATTTAACATTCTAACCTACAAAACAACTAGTAACTTACACCAATATGTAATTAATCTTTGGACTATTCGTTCCAATATAATAAACTTCCGTTTGAAATGAGTTTTAGTGGATTCGTAATATTTTTAACTTAGAGATATTTACTAGCTGTCACATAAGAAACCATTACAGTGGGGAATACCCATATTGTACGGCTTCTGAAAGTATCCCGGTCTTTTTCTTTCTCATGATACTAACGCTAAATTGTTGGCAAACAGATAAAGACAGAATAATGTTTATCTTTACGGTTTTCTTCGCATCCGATTGGCTGGAAGCATATACGTCATACCTCCCTTGGTCAATCCTTGGTCAAAAAGTGCGGACAAAATTTCGCAATGTTAGGTCTCTACGTTACTCTAAGATTCATCCTCTTCTACTCGTTGTCACCGTGGCATACATAATCAACTAGTATCCCAACACCAGTTTTTGACAATGATAAATTTGCACGCAGCCAGAAGAGGAACTAAAGAAGTCATGTTTTTTGGTATTCGGCTGATAAAGCATTTTCAATAGAGTTTCTTAACACTTGATTGTTTTTTTTCTATTATAGAAAAACATGTCTTCGCCGAAAAGGCAAAAGGGCTGAAAAGCCATTTTGGGAAGCTTATACTAGAACACTTTAAAGGTTTTTTTTTGTTTTACAATAAAATTCACAAGTCTTTAATATCTGGTTGGAATTGGAAAAAAATATTAACTCAGGTAATTCAATGCTCTCACTGAGTTACCTGAAGCGACGAAAGCTTCGAAATCCCAAAGCTTGGTTTGCTTGAGTTAAGCCTTCTCACAAACGGTAAATTTATTTTGGATGGCTGAAGGGCCAGTAAAGTCTTCAGAATCAAACGAGAGTCAGAGAATTCGATGCAGAAAAAATAACTGATCAAAACTGCATATTTAAGTAATTGTTGTCAAAAGTGTCGTTTAAGCCCTTTTGCCTTTCCAGCGACGATTATAAAAAAAATCTGATAATTTCAGCATTAGAATGATCTCTGAGTTATCAGTTTCTCAAAAAATAATTACCCATAAGTGGTTTATATTTTTATTTGGTTTTGTATTTTAATTAAATTTCAGTTTTGCTGATAATTCTTCGACTAAGTATATATTTAGCAATTGTATCACCAATATCTATGGTGGCAACGACCCTGAATCCAACATTATTACGGTCAAGCTGTACTAGATTATTGATGAGGAGAGAAGGTTGAAGCTGCATCAAGTTATTGAAGACTTATAGGTTTTAATTACGCAGTGGAATGAATCAATTAAATTGCCTCTTCATTAGGGCCTGGGTCATCCGTATTTAAACAACGGCAGATCGTTCGATGTTTTCAACTTAATTAGTATCGAGCTGTGCCTATGTTGGGTTTGGTTCGTAGGCACTATTGTTGGAATCCAATTAAATTTCGCCGCGTATTAAACACACAGTAACCAAAATGGCCTGAAATTGAACTGATTGCTGATTGCAACTATTAATCCACAACAGAATTAACACAAAAGATTCAAGCGAAACCCATATTGTTCCAGTTAAATATTTAGTTATTCGACTAATTTTTATTATTATTGCGGTTGCACGATTACTTACGTTTGAATGTTAATTTATTTACCTAGAAAGATAAGGTTTTAAAAAACTAATAATAAAAGCAGACGAATTCACTGAATACTAGGTTTACTTATATCATCCAATATCAAAATTTTTATACTTCTATGAAGTTAGAAAATTACTCGATTATTATAAGTCGTACATTATTATGAAGCTAACCTACAATACCGCCTAACGCCAACTCTTCGTCTATTTCCGAGATACTGCAGCGCCACGGAAATGTTCCCAGGGGGACGAGTGCAATCTTTCACAGCACTTCTCCGTCACTGCGTAGGAAGCTTATAGCGCAGTCTATACTAATCCAAGAATACCATTATTGTTGACATGCTGCTTAGACAGAATCCCATTTCATAGGATTCCATTAAAGATTTTTCTTTTACGTATTCATCAAATAATAAATATAATTTTTGTATGCATTTCTACCTATTATTTTGAAAATTTATCAATTTTTTGTTTAATCCATTTTATTCATTACATTTTGCATGGTATTGCATTGAACTTCCCTGCATATCTTATTACGTAATCATTAAAATAGAACAAAGTCATGGAACTAATCAATAGTTAGATTTTTATTGTATGTGATACATTTAAAACCACATCGAGTAAATAAATTAAAGCAAGAATGCGAAAATTCTTATTTTGAATTCAATACCTTGTCACCTGAAAAATTACGCAGATTGACCTTAACATGAGTAAATTCGAATAATAACAACAAAAATGCATTTCAATTACCACATTTATCAATGTTTATTCAATAATAATTCACTATGGTATTCTGCGATGCAATGCAAACAAATTATAACGTAAATACGCGTATATTTTCAGAACGGAATTTTTCGTAATGATCGGTGGTCACCATGGAATTTATGATAACATCTGAGCGTACGGGTCAGAAGTTACAAACTTTTGGAAAATGTCACACAATAAAGTTAAAAAAATGGTCGCAAAAATCAAAGTAGATACATTTTGCATTTGACAGTAATTTTTTTATGCAAAATAGATTAGGGATGTTTTCGCATTACAAAAACCACAGTAAGACTTTTTTAGTTGTATAACTTGTTTCGTCGTTAATATCATTAAGATATTCAGTGTGGATAAGAAATTTTATTATTTAACGTGATTGAAGCTCTGTCACAGATATCATTATGAAAACAGGCTATCCATCAGATCAACGGATTGCAATATTTAAATACACGGTTTTCTGCCCAAAGAAAGAACAAGAATTAATTTGTACACGGTTGAGAACAGAACAGTTGGTTTTCACGATTCATGTTTGTGCTTAACAGCTGTGAAATGACTTTCAAGCTTTTGGGTCTCATCCCTACTACGGAATGAGTCTCTACAAGGCCCTGCTACATTTTTTCTTAAAAATACGCTGTGCCCTGATAATGTTAGTGAGACAAATGTGTGAAAATAATTTTTTTGAAATAAATAAAAAAAATTGAAAAGCTTTACAAGTTGCCAATGTTAACTATAGAACGTATCCGTTAGCTTGTAAAGCACTCAGCAGTAGCTCGCGAACCACGGCTTGCTATACTCGTACCCCAGCAGAAGGTTCTGAGCACTGAACAGCTACATTGTGTGGAAGCTCTAATAGGCAGCAAGCAGGAATTGAGTTACTGAAACGTGTTAACATTTGAGAAACGCTTCAAGTGGCGTTGACTATTTGTCTTCACCCCTCATTTGCCGGGTACAACTCTCCTCGAGTCCGCTGCCCTGTAAACCATAGACCGTAGACTTAATCTTGTAGACTCACTACTGCTGGAATATAAGTCTTACCAGGAAGACTGAAACTATGTTCGTAGTAGCTTTTTGAACCTACATTATGTATCCCACAGTAGTTAGGTAAATCAATGCATTATAGATTGCCCTGAATGGTTATTATCACAATGTGGAATCATTTTGTAAATATTAGGTTTGATTCGATAATTTTGGTTTATGTTGAATTTACAATGCACTGAGTTTCTCCTAGCTAAAACTTTCTAGATAATCTAACAATTATTTAACTGTCGCAACATTGCCAGAACTGAGGTATTTCGTAACTTACCCGTAACTAGATTGCACGATGAGTTGCCAATGCATACAAAGAGGAAATGTATTTTTTAATCTTATTACAAAAAATTAAGTATAAAACTTGGAAAAAAAAGATTGATTCGTGCATGCTTATCATTAATTGCAAAAAAAAGTTTTTTTTTTAAGTCTTTATTAAGCTGAAGGGCCAGCACTAAAAAATACGTACTTTTTGGCTTTCTAGTATAAACAAAACTACAAACTATTTATTTGTTAATTTTATGCGGGTTATTAGAAAAATGTCCAAGGTTTCCAGGAAGACAATTTTTAAATAGCATTTTTTTTATGAATTGCATACAGGAATTTCAGACGAAACGTCCAAAAATGCTTTTGCTGGTTTTCAAACTGCATCTTTTACTGACATTTTACTATGTTTTTCATATAATTTGAAGGATTACAGTAAAACAAATATTCACTGGAAACTTAAGACACTTTTCTAACTATACAAAGGAAATTTATAGATAAATCATTGTAGTATTACTTGTATTAAAATGGTACAAAATAACGTTTGACGTCATTCTCGAGTGCTGACCCATATATTTTGTAGACACATAATGCTTAACACAGGCAGAAAAATAGGGAAAATACCGTGAATCTCAATGGCAACTCACACTTTTTTGTGTTATGTATATGTTTACTATGCATATTGACAACATGTTATTCATATTAATCCAAAAATGAAATAACGTATTAATATCTTCAATTATTCGATTTTTTCTCCCATAAATTACCTTAATAAGAACATTATTTTTGACAATTAGTTGACCGTATTTATTATTGTATCAGAAGTTTCTCCTTATCATTAATTTTGTATGATTTTTTTTTGATGATACCTAGAAATGTACCGTATAATCAGAATAAATAAATAATTAGTATTATTAACTACCTACTTGTATAAAACAATGATGCTTTATGCGGAGTCTGCGCCAGTATTTTTTTAATCTGCAATGAAAAAAGCGCGAGTACGTTCGAAAGTGGTTGGTTTCAGCAAAAAAATGTATTGTGCTTACAAAGTAACAGTTTGTTTTGATAATTTATTTAAATCACGATTTTGCTGGTGGGAACCATGTTGTGCATTTTTATTTGGAATCATATAATGCAGGATTATTCCTCCTTATTGTATGTATGTTAGTCTGCTGGCCAGTGAAGTATTACATAATCTGCTTCAGTAACAATATACATATTATGTTACATATAAAGTATTTATATTGCCTTGAATATAATGACGTTTACTTAAAACGATTTTTTTTAAAGTGTGAGCCACAGTGATTAAAAAAAAAAACAAAATTTTCGGCTCGTTTCAAATTGAGAAACCACTGTAAAATTTGACTTACATGCATAGAAGATATCACCAATGCAGCTATACTGTTCACTCATTGGTACTGGTAAAAAGGGTAAAATGGAAAATGTCAAGAATTCTAAGTTTTCTCAAATTTTGATAAATTCCCTTCAACTTGCGTTTGTTCAAATTTGTTTGGTGAAAGCAGCCGTTAACGTTAAATTGTGCTCAAGTCTTAAAAAAATATATTGCCGCCACCACCTCATGAGCTAACAGCTGACTAGATGATCTGGGTCGCAGCAGCAACCTTCTTTCTAGTAATTTTTTTTTATTATATTCAATTGATACTAAAATTCCTTTGTGCTCCATTCATTATTAAATTTGCCTTTTGATCACTTAAAGCTTATTCAATCAAAATATTTCAACTTCTTAATAGGTACAAAATGCTGACAAAAGTAAGAGTTGAAGTTTGTCCAAAAAATAACGCATGAAGCCTTTGTAGGCAGTTTAACGACCTGCCTAACCTCTGAAGCATTAAGATTCTTTAATCGAGGGGTAACATTTTGTTTACGCCGTGTCATTTTGTTTGATGGTTTTGTTACCGAGCCGATTTCACTCCTTCCACCAGCCCATTATGATCTTCAGGTTGTTTTTGTCTCAACCAGCGGCGGCACGAACCCCCGTGTCCTACGGCGTGTTTTGTCCCTAAATCTGGCTTCTTACGCCGTTCCGTACCCCGCTATTTCGTGGCGTCTTCATCGCGGTACAAGTTTATTAGCGAGAAATACGTCAGTCATCCCGTGTGACGGGTGTGTCTTTCTGAATCTTTGAGTTTGCAAAGTTACCGCATCATTGAACCCCTCTATTGCCTCTAAAGGGTTTGTTTTTCTAAGTTGGGTTAAAAAGGTCGTCGGTAAATGTATGCAATTGGGTCAACTCGCTAACTAAGAAATAGTAATATATGAAATGAAAAAAGGTATTATTTCTAGAATATATTTTTACCAATGGTACTTCTAAGAAAAAGGGTACTCTCTTGCTCCTGTGAGAGTCTCACCCCGAATATGAATGGCCTTTTTCATATCTGTGATTTTGTGTTAAGCTCTTTGGCTCCAAATTTGAGGTTATGGGTACAAAACTCGGTGAACAGAAACTAAAATAATTGTTTTTTTCATAAACAGAATTTAAACAGTATCAATATGTATATTCTTCGTTCCAGAGAGTATATATAATTAGCGTTAAAATATACGATTCAGAAAATCGTTGCTTAAATTAACTTTAACTATGCTTGAATGAATCAAATATATTTTGTCTTTCCTTTGAATAAACATAACGTACAATGTCATTAGATTATTGGAAAAGCTCAAAAGTCCGAATATTTTCTTATGATTTTTCAAAAACTTTAAGGATCCATGAAACCCAACATAGAAAAAGTGTTCTTTCTTTCCCACTATTTGTAAACAGCACGATGTTCGACACAAATAAAGTGATTCACTGCCTGCTACGAAGTCCCACGCCGTAGACAAGTAAACCTGAAGCACCGAAGCACCGTAGCACTGTCTAATAACAGCGTAACATCATACAAAGTATCGTGAATACTGAATTCATGTAATGCTTCCCCGCGGAAACGGAAATCGAGAAAAGTAATCAAAGAATTCAAATCATAGAGAAGCTTCACAAAAGACACCGCGATTTCTTTGCGCGAACAACTTCTGACATACTCGGATAAACGATAAACGTACCTTTTGACGTCTCCCTTGATCCTTCCACAAAGAAACACAAATAGTCACATACGCCCGTGACATCTGGCAGAGCTTTCAATAGAACCGGTGAGAAGGGAACAAAGTGAAGGCCAGCCTAGGGAGATCTATAGAAGAAACGGTACAGCGGAACTTTGTAAAAAATACTTTCTCTTTTTGAGGTTTAACTCGAATGAAGAAACCTTATTCTATGCTTTTTAGTTTGGCGGCCAGATTTTGGTGAAATTTTCGCTTATCTCGTCCTAGCAACTTTGGCGTACAAAGGAAAGGTGGGCTAAATTGTATAACATCTCTGAGAGAGCCACCTATGCGGCGGTTTCGGGAAATTGTCGCGATCTGGCGTCGGCTTGGGGGGGGGGGCGGGGAGGAAGGATGCTCGGGGTGAGAATATGGTGGCTCCGCGATTCCAAATTGTTTTCCCGTTTTTATTGTACCGCTCGGCTGAAATGGAAAAATTTGACAGGTTTGTGTATTTTATTTATTTAAGGGATTTTTACGTTAGTCGTATTTTATTTATTGATATTGTTTGCGTCTGATAGGCAAATTCTCCAAATCGGATGGTGCGTAGCGTGATTTAGGATGCGGGATCTTTGTTTTCTGGCGTAGGATACAAATACCAAATAACTCTGCTTGCTAACATGATTTACTTGTAGGTACTACCCGATTTCACCTTTTTTATAAAAACTTTTTTCTTATGAACAAATGATGAAGCGTCTTATTTTTTCGTGTTAAATTAATGTTTTGAATCTCGTTATGGAAGTTATCTTGTTAGCTCTAAAATAAATACATTTACCAATGAATTCAAGAAGAAAAAACGCTTTACAAATTTTAATGGAGACATAGTTCTTTTCAGCAAAACGCACAATCGAAGAATTCTGAGATCAAATATATAGTTTTCAGAATGGTGAAATAGAAATATAAAGGGGGTACCGAAAACTGCAAAGGTTTTAACATCAATCTAAGTAAAAATGCACCACAAATGGTGGAAAAATTTCGAAGCTTCCACGAGAAATGTTAGTATATCCGTCGGGCGTTCTGGTGTGTGGCCGTTGTGTAGGGCATTTCCATGAATAATATATATGGTGAATGCAAAACCGGATAGTTCCCATCATCCAGGAAACCCCGACTCGGTCACAATACTAAAGTATTTTCCGCACCGAGTTTGCCCACACCAGTTGTGCTTCTTTCGTGTGTAAAGTAGTGTAGTGTTATTTGGCCCAAGTGTTACAGTTACGTTCCGTTTTCTGGTTACACCCGGATCATTCACGACTGTGGCTCTGTTATATTAATTCTGGATGAAACACATTACGAATTAACCCGGCCAATTGTAGATATGTTATATTCTTTTCTACCAGATGTAAATACTCAGTTTTATATGTGCATTTCTTTCATTAATTTCAATGTAGATATTTTACTCAGAATTTTTTTCTTTAGTTAGACTATCTGTATATTAATACTTGTGCAATCAAAAATCACGTACACAAACTCGCTGTAAGTATTTGATTTCCTTCTGCCATGGATGTACGAATAGGAATTCAATAATTTAGATTAATTTAAACATATCCGAATCGTACCCATATTTATGCTTTTCCCAGCAGAATTCAAAAAATGTTATTTTATTTAATTCATCGTCTTCTTTCCCAACCACACAATATTTTCATTTTTTAGACTGCCGTAGTCCCACCGGCGCCGTAAAATTGTTTTATTTTTTTTTCTGTTCATTTCTTTTCAGACTGGTTTCAGACTAGTTACATTAATGCTGTAGCGGCTGCCTGCTTGAAATGTAATCCTTCATTGAAAGGCCACATTCTTAGCTAAATGTTGGCAACACTAACGGCCAACTTCGTGCCGCCAGGTCAGAGTTCCTGGAATTCGACATTCTCCGGACTTCGCTCTACGTGGTGCCTTCCCTCTCTCTTAAATTCTCTACTTCTGTGATTAATATTTATTTGTAAAAGCTGGGCAGTTAAATAATTAATTACTTGTAAAGATGCTTTCCGAGTTCATATTAACATTTTTAACAATTCGTCAGAACGCCCTTAAACTAACTTTCCTCACTTTAATACCTTCTGGTTCAGGGGCGAAATCACGATTCCATAATAATATGCAGAATTCGGTAAAAAGTCGTTTTTTTATATTTTTATTGTAGTGACTTTTGAGTAGTTGATTTTATGTTTTAACATTAGTTTATGTGCATCTAATTCCTCCAATTAGTGCGCTAATCATCGCACAGAGTGGACGTGTCCGCCGTGCGCGATGCGAGGGTAGGTATTAGTATTACCGGGGTATGTAGTGTTGAAGAATGAAGACCTCCCAATCGAGGAAACAGATATGAATGGAGACATGTTTCAGCATACGAAGAAGAAAAATCATTCGATCAAGCCTCTAAAGAATCACGAAAAAACCTCTTACGTTTTACAAAAGCGCAATAAAATAAAATAACTGGTATTAAAGTGCTGCCGGCATTAAATTTCTTCAATAATGCAACTTTATGGCATGTTAAATACGAGTAGCACTAGCCTGCTTACTAATAACGCTTCGCAATAAGTAATGTTTATTATTATGTCAGAAATAGTAATGGTAATACAGTGTGTGTTGAATTTACGACAAGAAATATATGGTGAGGTTAGCCGGTGTAAAGTATCGCTCGGTTATTCCACTTTTATGTGGACGCCAGTTGTTCCGTTTCTTAATATAATATTATGTGTGTATTGGAACCAACCTAGTATTTTATATCCAATCATCAACTTGCTATTTCGTATCACGCGCGGATTGTTCTTTTCGAATCACCTAAAGTTGGTTGGCTCCGAGTCTTGTTTGCCACACCGCACGGCCATTATACGGCGACATATTATTACTGTTTCATGAAATTCCGCTGAAAGTATGATGTTCGAAGGACTCTTTTATTATTGCCTCTGTTCCTTCAGCCGACTTATTTTATGTTTTTTTTGGTTAGATATTACGTGTTGGTATTATTGGTATATATTTGGAGAAGACAATATTTTTTTATCATATTATATGTTATGGCAATTAATAAATTTTCATTGAAATTATATCAAAACCCTATATTAATAATACCCTTATTTAATGGTAACGAAGAAACTACCAGAAATCAGTGTGACAAGGACATACTTTATGGAATATTATGAAGCTGTAAAAGAGGGTAGGGAAAGGATATCGGAACATGGAAAGTTGGGAAGTACCTTGTCATACAGATATCATAAGCTTTTTCAATATTCAAATGTTGATACTGTTAATTAATTATAACAAGATAACCGTATATATATAAGACCGGTCTGATCCACATTCAAAGGGTTAATCAATGATGTTTCAAGCAATGTTTCTCTTAATGTTATTTTTCCATCAAGACGATCCGTAAGAGTATTTTACATTTAACAACGCAGTGCAATCATACATTTTTATTTGCTTTAATTTTGTGTGAAAAAAACAAAAAATAATTTATTTATTTTTGCCATCGCCAGGATGTAAAATTGAGACCCCTGGATTCCAAACCATGAAAACTTTTTGTTTTCTTTTATGAAGCCTTAAAGTCAAAATAAATAATTAATTATTAACAGAAAACGTTTTATTATAAAAAAAAATTAGAGGGTTTTTATAATACCACAACTTAATCTCACACTTCTACATATGAAAGTCTTCAAAGTGTCAAATACCACACAATTTAGTGAAAATCATATGACTCCGTATCCAGAAAGCGCTGGTTCAACTAACGGCGACGTGGCTAGCTAGTTATAAGTTTGACTAGAAACTACCTGCAATATGCGCTATAAGGCGGGATTGGGGTGCTAAGAACACGTGCTCGTGTCGTAATAGACGTTTACAATTTCATAACGTGAGGCAAAGGCGGATATACGTTAAGGTGCCGGTAGACCTTTGAGACTGGTATAATAATCATTTTCTTAATATTTTTAAAAAGAGAAAAAAGTTTTATTATTCGTTGAACATATAATCCATTTTTAAAATGTTTACCATTACAACGACGAAAGGTATAAAAATACCAGAATTTAAAGAAGCACAACAGTAAGCTTTATGAGTATTTTACGTAAATGTTAACACAGTAATAAAGCCAGACAAGTCATGAAATTGGCATGTCAAAACATTTTTTGCTGAATGTTTTCTAAGGTCTATTCAATCATTTGAGACCTTGTGTAAAGTGTTATTAAACCACTATCCTCGTAATGTAAATATTTATCTTCTGAGCTTTATCTTTCACTCATGATGTTCCATAGACAGAAGATTACATAATAATGAATGGAAAATTCGTGAGTGCTGCTCATTGTTATGAGCAACTTTCTTCCCGTGATATTACAACGATATTACGAATTGCCGCGCATCGTTACGGTTTTGGAATGTACTTAAACGTAATTCCTTCAAGTAACGTAATAAGAGGAAATAAGACAATTAGCGTAAACCCGCCATGAACGCAAAAATAGGCGTTTATGTTATCAAGCCTCAAAATAGGCAATTGTCGTATAAAGAGGACATAAAAAGCAGTATATTTAGTTTTATCATACCCGGATAAAGTCGAAAAGTTTTACCACATGCTGGTTGGTTCATACCTAGGTATTATCATTTTATTATATAAACTAGATCTCGCATGAGAATGGATGAACAGAACAGAATACAAACAAAATAATTATACCCTAACATAAACCTAAAAAAAACAGATACATATCTATGTATTTTAACTGATAAGATCTATTTTTTTTCTACCCTAGGCTTGACAGCACGAACAACAACAGTTGTAAGACACTAGTTATAAATATTACGCATAAGTAAATATTAATAAGCCTTAGTTGTTAGTCTACTTTCTAAGTCACTAGGCATAAGTTTTAGTTGTAGGTCTAAATGTTATGTCACTAATCATAAGTTTTAGCTGTTAGTACATAGTTATAAGTAAGTTTATACCCCACTAGTTATTATCCTTAGTGGTTAAGCTATTGGTTATGTTAATTATTAAAACTTCAAAGTATTAATACTTATTTATTTTTAAATACCTTAATAATCTAAAACACAAATATGAAACAAAAACCAAAAAGAACAATGGGTCGAACTCGGAATCTCTGTCATAACCATCGTTTTTTTTAGTTTCTGGCTTTTTTCTGTTTCATATTTGTGTTTTAGATTATTGATTTAATTTATGTTAATTGTGTTGTAAAGCGTTCTTGACGTGACATTTTTTCCACGAAAACGGCGCTTTCAAAATCAGTCAATTATTATTATTATTACTAGCGCAAGCTAAAAATTTGAAGTTAGAGTATAATGTCCGGTACGAAAGGAATGAGAAAAACATTTTTTTAATAAATCTCGACTTCGTTTGATGAATAATCTAGCATTTTTATGAAATGGAAAAACTTTTCAAATATTATCGAGTATCACAGCGAGAGTTAAATAAAAAAGAAATGTTTTTGCGCTAAAATTGACTTCTTCACAGAAAACCCTAGAAGAAAAAACTCACCGAATATAAACAGCGTCCCGAAACTTTTCAAATATAAATTGTTCTCTGAACCTATTTTGGATCCTGTTCTTGAGTTTTTTTCATTACCCTAATTATTGCTTTCGCTAAATCATTGCTTAATTTGCAAACGAATTTTTACATTTCACTTTTTGCAATTTTTTATTCATAAATAAAATATGATTTACAATCTGTTTTGTTTTTATGATCAAATGCGAATATTTATTTATTAAAAATGATTATAAAACAAAGGTTTTATTTTTTTTTACTGATTTCTATTGAATGAATGTGTAACTTTTTTGAAGAGATAATTAATTTTAAAACCATATAAATATGTTTGTGTAGTCGGACCACCTAACCGCCCAGCCGCCCAGCCACCCAGCTTCACTCTGGCCTGAATGTAAGCTCTCTCTCGACTCTGGTACTCTCATACGAGGCTTTCGTCTCGTAATGAATTCACGCTGAAAGATAGCCTACGGCGCAACAAACAATAATAATCCCATGTTCGTCTGCCACTTCATCTTTACGTTTAGACGCTAAACCGTATTTGATTACAAAACCGTTGGTATGAATCATTCCCCATACCTCGGATTGTACCAACCAACACACCACGTATACGTTAATTAAAGTCCTCCTCGTGCCCGTAGAACTGCGGGCTGTGGAACCCAAACCTTTTGACATGAGAAATAGTTTTCGCTCGGCATATGAACAAGTAGCAAGGATTAACAAATAGTGTTGGTGAAGCAATATAATTGATAGCACGAACCGGCGGTTAATCTGCTCTTGACATCACTCTTTAGCTAATGTATTCGGTTCGATAATGCGCTACCGTGAACCGAGTATTATTGTCTAGTTTTACAATTTTATATTGGAAAGAAACGCATAAAAGAAATTCTAGAAACCATTACTTATCACGAGAAATCTACTTCTTCTTTTCACTCAGCCCTATACCATTTCACGTAAGTTATTTTAAGCTCTTTGCTTTGGCTATATCAAAATTGGATCCAAATAATCAGGTTAGTACAATAATATTATATTAACTAGTTGCCAACCTAATTCCAAATATGCACAGTAGAAACGATATTTTTTTATGGTTTTACTGAATAATTTTAATTCGCTCTAACCGAATGCGGTATTTTAAATGCCACCAAAATATTTTTCCGGAACAAATTAAATGGTTTCTGGTGGCAAAAACCGCTAACGGCGCAAGCAAATGGAGTGCATAAAAATATCACATCTGCTTCTGGCGCCAAAGTGGGACATTCTCTAGAATGGTTTCATTTTTTCACACACAGTATAAGCTATGCCGTAATCATTAAAAAAATAGCTTCGGTTGTAGTAAAATTCCAACATAAAATAATCAATATTAGCCAGTCACGGAAGAACTTAAAAATTACTTTTAAATGCACTGGACCAAAAGTCTAATGGTTGTGTATGTACGAATCTTTTCATTTTCTGTTTCTGATTAAACTTGTGAAAAGCTAACGGTTAATTAATATGCAATTGTGCACTTTATGCATTCAAAAGTACCTTCGGAAAATATTACTTTATGGCGGGAAGAAAATCCTTGCCTTTTCGCATAAATCAACTCCTTTCGTATTTTGTATGGATGCCGTCAATCCAAGATTTACTCGATTTCCTACGCACGTTCAAGCTCTACGTGCCTTTTGAAATATTTACAAGGCGCCATTGAAAGCTCCAAAAACTACAATTGTTGTGAAAATAGGCGTGTATTAGGGCCTAGGATTCCGTGGAGGCTATTTAACACTCGAACCAATGAATCTTCGCTGTTTAGACCTCATCAAACATTAACTCGCCCACTTCCCACATATAAACCTTTACAAGTATTCACTCAAATAAAGTAAAAGTTCTACATCCTACTTTTAGCACAATCCTGTAGAAAATATCTCATTTAGGAAGGTAAAATAATACATTCCGTGAAAACTAAGATCTACTTTAATTGGTTAACTGCAGTGCAAATGAAGCAACCTACAAATTGAATTGATTTAAAGAGCCCCATCATAACCAATGTCTTTCCACCAAGTATATATTGTACACATATAAATTGATAAATTGATGATTTTTCAATCATGAATATGAGCGCCATGTGTTGCCTTTTAAGAAAAGGTACCCGAAACCTCATTATTTTGCATTAAGTAACAATGAAAAGTACAGTTTTAAATGGGAGAGATTTTTTGGTATACCTGTAAGAATTTATTTCCCCATTCCTAATATATGATTATTTTTAGTAAATATACTTCATGCATCTCATTTAGGTTTATCGAATTAATTTATTTATCTATTTCCGAAATTTGCAAGGATTTGAAAGACAGAATCAAACGCAATATAATAATAAATTCAAATAGCGTCCCTAAATTAGGCACTGAATAAGGATAAATAGTCTGGAGATCCTGGAAAAGTTTATGTTATGAACATTCTACTTTGAAAAAAAAACAAAAATCAAAAGTATTATACTAATCTTGCGTTTTCCAAAATTGAATTGTAATAATAAAGGCTTAGCGCACTAATAAACTTCCCCTAAGAGCCGTATGGCAAAAAGCTAGGGGTAGTTTTATTTACATAAGCAAATTGGTAAAACAGGTAAGAAGGGACAACAAAGTTAGCTCAATTTCGCTGTCGACGTAAAAAGAGCTTACATTTAGGGATCGTTTTCATAAAAAAAAAATCCTATGGAAACCGGGATTAATCAGTTAAAATACACATGGAAAAAGATTCGTTGAAATTTTGGCAAGCCACTTAGCTCTCACAAAAAGGGCGTCGAGTTACTTCCTGTGAAATGGATTAGTTATTTAAAAGCATTTAGATAGTGAGCCTATTAATGCTGGCTTTGCTGCTCATTCAAAACTTTTGAAATCCACTTTTGCCCCAAGTTTAAAGTGATTTTTAACGGAATGTATTTTGTGATTGTTAACGTGACGTTTTTAATGAGCTTCGTTTTATTACATTAAGAGCCAAAAGGCAATATGATGAAATGTTTTATGTGGTGTTGGAATTTATTCACAAATAAGGGTTATGTTAAAAATATTTCTGAAAGTAGGAACCTAGTGTAAAATTTCCCCTGTGATATTTGAAGATATCAAGGACCGTTTGGCCCTCAGCCAAATTTGGCGAGTGTTACAAGAGCCTGTGGACCTTCTCAGGGAGCTGTTTTACGGTAACGACGAAGGATGAATATGGTTTATTCTCGTGATATGATCATTTTCAAGAACTGGTGCCAATTTTTTCATCCTCTCAACTAAAATTTGAATACTGATCACGTTCGTTATATTACTTTTTGCGCCTTCGTGATCGAATGGTTATTTCTGATGGTTCCTTTTCAGGGTCTCGGAAACCGTTAGGCTCTAAGGTAGGAGTATCCAAATAATTTCATTATTCCGGTTTTTATAGCTAATTTTATTTCTTCTCCTCAAAGGATATTTTTACTATGCGATATATAAACAATGCCCCTATAAAAACATGTGTATAGATACTTTTGATTTTTGTGCCTTTATTACAAATCTAATCAGAACAGCGTCTCTGTTAGTCGCTAGAGATAAAACTAATCAAAAAAGCAAACAGAAAGAAGTACATATTAAAATTCTCCTTCCAATAAAAAGTGATAAATACAACCTACTTATTTTTTGAGAAATTACATCTTTTGACATTATGAACAATTATTGCGATGAAATTATCAAATGTGGTACATACACCATATTTGATACTTTCATAATTAACTTAATTATTCAATTCAAACAGCATTTAACAGCTTTTCAAATTCCTACACTGTTTTACTTCCGATGTTTGCTGTCGGTACCCTAATAAATTATGGAAATGGGTAAAATTAATTTTAACACAAGATAATTTCAGCGTAGGTGGCCGAGCTTCAAAAGTTCTTAGAGGAATAGCAATATCCATTGATTTCGTGTAAATTGTGATGAAAATACCGAAGGATAAACCATGCATTTCTACAAATTCCTTTCCGTTCGTTCTGCATTAAGTTAATGAAGGCGAATAAATGATAGCGGAAAAGTCGTATCCGTACGGTTTGTTTTCTAATACAAAGGTTTTTTTTTCCCTAAAGACTTAAATATGTTTTCCGACCACGTGCAGAGGAGAATCAGAAATTCATATAAACTACTAAATATACAATTTGAATCAAGAATGGCTGCAAAAATGTTCTAATCTAAACGGTTGGCCGGGAAGCAAAGTAGATTTTATTGGTAGTTTACCAACATAATAATAATTCCACTCAGTTGTAAAATAACAACTATTAAACATTAACTATATTAAATAAAAATGAGTTATCCTAACGATTTCTTAATCTCAGATATTTACAGCTCAATAAAGACACACCCCGGAATATTTAGCCATTGACTGCTGAATATGCATCGCACAACCACTTCAAAGTTATTTTAGAATTAACACACCTACCTGTACGAGTAACATGAATAAATAATCCGACGTCTATATATGACCAAGGAATAATGTGTGAAAGAATGATATATTATCAAACATCGATGATGCTTCAAAAGACAAAAATGAAGATCAATGCATATATTTTATGTTACAAAAACGGCGCTATACAAATCGTCCAAATATTATTATTATTATCAGAATGCTATCTTATATTTAGTATCAGAAGTAGTAGTTTTTTAATGTATATATCGCACAATAATCCCAACTGTCCGAAGCCAGTAAGACTTCGACATTCACAATTGAGGTATGTTGTGAGGATGACGAGAGTGATACAATAAATTATATGGGAAATAGGAAGGTTGGGAAGTACCTGGTTATTCCTATCTGGTCACCAAACACGGCTTAAGCCATATTACGCAATGTGCCAATTCTAATAATAATAATATTTGGAAGATTGTATAGTGCCGTTTTTCTGAAAAATCACCTCAAGGGCGCCATAAATGGTGGTATTTGGTGGTAAACCCCCACTCTGGTAGATAATATGATACTGGTGGAGAGTATTCAAAGGCTTAAAGGTACATTAGAAATCAATATAGTATCAAAAAGTATTCGAAAACTAGAATTTAAACTTTTACTTGAATTTAAGAAAATATATAATTTTATCGAAGGAAGCAATCACTTTGTAGCTTGAAATTATAATTTAAATAAAAAATAATTTTGTTTTAAGCCACTTTATTTATACACATATAACAATTCGACCGGTTTCGGTTAAACTTAACCTTCTTCAGGAACGTATATATATAAACTAGTTTATATATATACGTTCGAAAAATTAAGCTAACAAATAAAGTGGCTTAAAACAAAATTGGCTTCTATTTAAATTAAAATATATAAATGTTAAAATCAAATAGGTTATTTGTGAAAATTCCCCTCCCACGCCATTGTCGATCCATTCCTGCTCCACGTTCTATGACAGCATACTTGCGTGAGAACTCTCGATACTTCTGTTGAGATTCCCTTTCGGAATCTCTTGGGTCATGTTACGCTTTTATTTATTTGCATCTTATGCTACGGGTCGCACAATGGCTGTAGCAATGGCAACCTTTCCTACAACTAACATCAAATAGTCACACACCCCCTGGCCGGGAGAAACATTGCTACATATTTAATGCACCAGGAAAACATTAAAAAAAGAAGATTCCTTTTTACTTTGGAAACTGTGAAATGAAAATTTTCATAGAAGGCTTCTACATAAGAGAAATTTGTGATTTTTTTCATGATTTTAGTCAATTGAACGGCGTAAATTATGCCGAAACATTTTTTTGACATCTCTACACATCAGATAGGCCATTTATTCATTCGTCTTGAGCGATTGACATAGCCATATACGAGTATAGCAGTACCATAAAGGATATTTTAGAACCCTTTCTGATACTTACCTCAATAATTTGACCTAGGCACTTCCAGTATTAATCCTCAGTTTTCAACATTCTAGTACATTTTATTTACGTTTTAACGTGCTATTATTAGATAATTTTCAAATCAAAAATGCTAAATTATAAATTCAGCATTACCTTACGAGCGTAATGTTTTGTTTTCTGCAAAATAGCGTCCATTTGTAAACTTATTTAGTTCTCGATGATATTTTTGTATTTTTATCCTGTTATGAAAATTCTAATAAGGGTTTGAATTCAATTGAAAGGCCTTTCCTTCGCGGATTTCTTTCACCGGTTTTTAATTACTTTCTTTGTATTTAATCGGATTTCATTTTCAATCTCAGCTGAAAATCAATTCGGCCTCGCAGAACGACATGCTCGGGAAGCTGTGAACAGTGAGGCGGTGTAATTTATGAGATGAATCAAGAGTGATTGCGCGGTGGGGATGAGTTGAAAGAAAGAAATTGGCACTTTGTTTGACCCCTTTCGTGTTCGCATAGAAAAAGATTTATCATTCAATAAATAGTATCACGAGAAAACATATTAAAGTCGAGAAGCGTAAATCATAAATCAGTCAATGAAAGCATCACTTTACGTAAGTACTAACAAGATACAGATAAAATGTATACCCTCAATCTATTAAACTACTATATGTCGACCTTGCGTAACCATCGGGTAGATGTGATGTATTGTCACTTGAGTCTATTTCCAATGGAAGTATTGATGAGAGATCAAAACAAGGTATTATATCCGATAACCTATGAATAAACCGCATGTATGGAAAACTACATGACCGCTACTATTGGATAAAAATAATTGTATATTTCCGGACATTTTGTACAAAAACATAAACTTTCATGTTTCTGATACATTATTTGTAATAGTTGATGGATTTTTAATAAAATTACAAATTTCAAACAAAATTGTGTTTAATGACCAAGAGCATTAAGTTAACTTACAAGAAGATAATTTGAAATAAAGCCCCAGGGTTGACAATATAAGCGCTTAAGAAGAATGTTAATATTGCTCAGTAAAGATTTAGACCTTTACTAACAGATATTTGTCCGGACATTCATTACTCACCCAAGTCGCGTAATGTTTTTTTGATTACTGTTTCAACAACAATAATTGATGACATTTTGATAGATAGCGAACCCTTTGAACGTCCCATAAATGATAAATCATTGTTTGAAAGTGTTGTAATCTTACCGTTACAAATGAGCAAATGAGCTGTTGTAAGCGTGTACAGAATACTGGAGTGATTAGGGGTAGAAGGAAGGAAAAGGGTGGAAAAAAATCACAGACGTAACACTAAGTATTGCGAAGGTGCAGGTAATCAATCATATTCAGTGAGCGGCGCCTCCGCTCCTCCGGTCGCCCAGCTACCCCTGCTCTACTATGAAACAAACGAATCATTGAATTATTCCAGGAAACATCCCCGATTGTGTGCTGGATTTAAGTCAGACCCTTTTCAAATTAATGACTCGTTGTTTTTGTTCATCTTTCTAAATAAGCTTAAACGTGCTTTTTCTCAACGATATTTTAACTTTCACTTCCGCTAATTTACTTTGATCCTTATCACAACAATTTGACAAAATACTTTTAGTATCATTCGCCTACCGCAGCTCTGGATGACTTTGTGATATTTTCACGCAGTGTATATGTGTAGAAAACATTGTTCCCATATTTAATTCCCGCTACCACTAATTTAGTAAGATAATTACTACTTTGTAAGTAAAAAAAAAACTGACAATATGGCATTTGCACTGGTGAATAACCACTATTCAGAATCGCAATGTTGCTTGAAATGGCAATAGCTGTGTTTAGTGAGTAGATCTGACTAGCCAGGTACTTGAGCCTCATAACGTATTCCAATTAAGGATGCCATAATCCCACTAGCTCCAGACGGTTGTAACCAGTTGGAACTCTTGTGCCGTATTCACTTTTAAAATATAATTTCTAGGCAAATTTCATATTTAATTAAAGAAACTTCTAGGTGAACTTCTTGGCTTCTCTGTCATTCCACCAACTAAAGAATACAATTTAATATTTTTATTGTTTCTTCATTCACCAGTATGTGATTTGTTTGGGAAGCATCGAGGATCACTTAATGTCGTGCTTTAGAAATCTATCTCACACCAACACTTCCACACACAACTTTCGCAATCAGATTAGATGAGTTCAACTGAATTCTCTGATTCCCCTATTGCTTTTCCCACAGAACTTTGCATTGGAGTTAAACAGACATCAATAACGTAAGTCAACCATCATAATATCTCCCCAAATGTAAGTTTGCGGTAGATAATGTTTCAGATCACCGGAAACCCAGAATGTTGGAATGTTGAGTTCTGAGCGAATACTCAAATTCAACCAGTCTGTTTTGTAATTGTTCTTATCCCATGTTGTAATGTATGTCTACACGGTTTCTGGTATTTTCAAAGCAACATAAACGAATCAGAGGAAATAAAGTAACGCAATAAAAATAAACGGAAGAAGATAAAGGAAATTAGAGATTAAGAACCGTGAGATAGGCCTTAATTTAATACTGCAAAGTAGTTGTTACGTATGTAATGCTACAGTTACATCAAGCTCCAAGTGCCTACGCATTGTTGCGTGCCAAATTGCGTTTATTCCAGATGTTTGAATCCGGGAGTAATAATGTTTTTATTTTATTTTCATGACTGGAATTAACATATTTCAGACGATCGCGAGATTTGATCTCTGTTTGGTCTATCGATGGGGATGAAAGTGCCGCTCCACCCTGGCTGGAAAGGTACTCCCAATCGGAGCGTTTGCCCGTCGCTAGGGCCGAATCCTTTTTTCGCAGCGCGAAAATAAATATTAGCCCGGAGACATTTTAATGGAATTCCATCGTAGATCCACTAACAATTGCGACCTTTTGGATGGGACGATGAACGACTCCCTCACCCTCTGCTATCCACCCCTATCGAGTACCGAGTCCCTGCTCCACAGCTCTACGCTTTACGTACTGGACAGGCAGATTATTTTGCCGTTTCTAACTTTGAATCTGTTCGGGAGATAATCTGCCCGGAAGATGGGATATCGTGTTCCATTTACCTTCCATACGTTTGCTTTATTCAACTAACTGTAGATAACATCATTTTAATTCACGGGATGTCTTTTGTAACATAAACGGACCCTTTCTATTTATAGGCATTCAATAAGTGAATATTTAAACCCAATCAAACCTCTGTAGGTGCCTTCGAGTATTCTTTGAAATGGAACATTGCCAAATATTTTGAATTAAACGTTAATTTACATTAAATTTTTCGTTAACTAGAAACCGTTTCCGTAAATCAATTTGTTTTTCACAGTTTCAGCTAGAAGATAATCTAAAAAAAGAATCGATAAATTATTTAAAAGTTTGACTAAATATTGTAATAAAACTGATTTCAGTACTACAAAATTTTCAAAAGTGTTTAATATTTATGTTCTTTGGGACAAATATGAATAAAACGTTTTACATAAAACATTTTAAGCAGTTATTATTCTTCCGTCATGATAATACATCATTGGGGTCACAGCGGGCTATGCTATTGCTTTAAACGGTAGTTGTGCTATGTTTCTACGCTATAATAACACGGAATCGATTATCATTTGCTGTTTTCTATTTCCGTTCAAATTAAACAAAGCGACAATCTGATTATCTCAACAATTTCTTTCTGAAATCAAAACGCCGCGCCGTATACTTCTTCGAAATATTCCTACAATCTGTTGGTATCTTTATTACATTCATGATTTATATCCTCAGTTAACTTTAACCTTTTGGCTTCAAATTACTTAAATGCTCACAATGGACGAGTCACTAAAGAAATGTCCTTTATTCAAGTTCAGAGTTATTTCAGAAGATTTCAAAAACATGTACAAAAAAAATCTTTACCGGAGACGTGTATGTATTTAATTTTAATCACGAAGTACCATTCGCTTGAGTATTTCTATACATTATGAGGTCGTGAACCAAAATGAAAAAAACGAACAGTAAAAACATTAAAGGTAGAGTTATTCAACTCTACCTATAACATTGGGAAGGTGTAGGTTTTAAATTTATTTAATTAAAATATAATTACCATATTTATTAGTATTTCAATGTAACTAGGAGAATTTATAACGTTGAACATGAGCTGCTGATTGAATTCCTCGATCAAGAAATGACAAATTAAGACCAATTGTGTATTGTAAACACAGCACCGCTGAACTAATAACAAATACCGTGTTGGTTCGCATTTCCGATAAGCATTGTCATTGAGCGTATTAAACCAACGAAAAAAGTTTTCGATCATATCGAAAATTTACTCAAAACAAATTTAATTTATTATCTGAGCGTTCAATCAATTCCATCCAATGGGAAAATTTGTGTAAATTATCTAACGGAATATACAATGGAAATTCACAAAACGTTCACAGGGAAAAATGTGAATTCAAGGGATTTAAACGGTTCAATCGAATTGTGAAATATTTTAAAGGGCTATCGATAGGATTGTAATAGGATTATATTAATTAAAAACGCTGCGGCCTTTCACGCTTTGAGTTCTAAATGTGACTGTTTTAAACATTAACGCATACCAGTTATTGAAAAAAAAATTTTTTTTGTCATATAGTCAACAATCACAGGAGGATTAAAACTCAGATGCAAAACCTGTATTTACTGGAAACACAGCCTCCTTTAAGTGAACGCTGGTGGCAGTTTATTCATAAAATATTGGTGAAAACTATCTTCCGCTAAAAACCAACGCTCATAATTTTCAGCGGGTCATAAAAAGCGTGTAACGAGTGTTTCACGAATAACGTGGTAGTTAAGCATGTGGTGTTATTTCTAATGCGCCAAATATCATACCAACAGGGCGCAGCCGGGTCGGCGTAATAAAAAGCAGACAAAATATGCGCGCTACGCCATAGGATTCAAAAAACAATACAATTTGCTGCAGCGCTCGCGGGAAACTTGGAGCAAAACTAATTTTTCGGTTGAAGGAGCGCGTTAGACACTAAATAAAGGCATTTTTCTACAGCGAAACAGAATATTTATTCCTCTCTGCGTAGAACAGCGGCAATGAAGCGGCGGCAATAGACAGCCTTGTATTTCACGGATGAATCTTTTTAACTCAATATCGAACTGTAGATACCGACAGATTATGGAGAAATTGGTACTAAACAATTTTATTTAATAAGTATCACGCTACGTTGGTGTAACAACACCTTGTCTGGGTGGCGTTGGCATTATATTATACGTGAATACGATATTGAAAGTGAAGTAGTAAAATCCAATTCCATTAAATGTTTTTATTTGTTCTTGATTTTAAAATGTTTTTTATGGAATGGTTGAAAATAATATTGTTCTACCGATTTAAACACTATAAAACCTCTGTCAAAACATTGTTTTCAGGTGATGCGAATGATCAGACCATCTTTGAGACAATAAAATTAAACGATTAAACTGAAGAGCTGTTCTCTTCAGTCTCTTATAAATTAGAAGGAATATACATAATTAATAACCCCTCCCGTAAAATATAAATAAAAAGCTGCCAATTCTAACAGGCGGGTAAGCTATATTTTATAATAATCATGATGACATGCGATAATTTTTAATTTATGGCTATCTGAAGAAGGGCTGCTACGTTAGTCGCAGCAATGTTTAAAAAAATATATATACCAATAATCTAAAACACAAATATGAAACAGAAAAAGGTAAAAAAATTAAAAGAACAATGTTCATGACCGAGACATGAACTCGGAGCCTCTACTCTATCAGGGAGTAACACTTTATCAATGAAGCCACCAAGACCTCATTAGAAAGCATCGTTTTTAAACAATCAAATACTTCTATTGAAATCATTAATATTTTAATTTCTTTCGATTTTAGTCTGCCATCTTTTGTTCTTTTTGGTTTATAAATATCATTTAAATATTTTATAATTAATAAGCTTTAATGTGTTAAAGTTGATTTAAATTTTATTATTTTAAATGCTTTATCTTTATACATTTTTTTTACCAAGATTTTAACACCGTGCAAAACCGTAGAGAAAGCTTTACTGTATTTCGATTTGCGTTTTAGATAACATTGTTATGCTATCATAATGGTATAGTTTACACTTTTCATAGAATTTTATAGACACTTATTTGTGCAGTGGTGCTTAGATTCTCTTGAGATACGAATTTCAACGATTATCTCCAAGTAGATAGAGATAAGACGAACATAAGTAGGAGTTTCCATGAACAATTTATTCACTCCATTACCATTTTCGCACGTGAAAATTGATATCATGAAAATGGAAAGTGTAAAACACACCACGTAATCCCGTCTTTATAACATGGTTTTATCAGTTACGGTTAAAACGGAAAATTGGTATTTCAGAAATTCGTTTTTACCAGGTAATTTTTTAGACGCGTTTACAAAATCTAATTTTTGTAGATTTTTTTACTGGTTTTTATATTTTTTGGCATCGTTAAAACTATTTTTTTATGATTTTAACGATTGACTTATCAATCGTTAAAAACATAAAATGTAAATTATGCTTGCTTTTGAATTTTAACAAAGAGCACTGGTTTTTTACTACCGTTTTCTTACCCACACTTTATTTGTGCTACGTTGTGAAACTGCAAAAAAAACAATAAAGATGTTGAATATAATACCCCTGGAGCAAAACCGTAAGATTTTCTGTAGACTTATAAATGCAATATTCTAGTTGTAGTACCCGGTTTTCCACGAGATTCATTTTTAAAATATGGAGTGAACAAAATTGCGACTTAAAGTTAATGAAGATTGCAAAGCTAGTATCTCATGATGATAATACGACCAGAAACTAGTTGCGTTTGCGTATAAATTGTAGACACAAAAACGTGTCTCAATTCCACGATGTTAGAGTCCATCGTACAAGAGTTGGGATGCTCCGTATATCGGACAGTATATTTCGGCTGTAAGGTTCACATGAAAATTGAGTTAGATTGTTTGATATTTTTGAAAATATTAATAATTATTACAAATTAATTGGGTTTCAATATAGATTGTTCGGACGTTAAATAAATTGAAACCATGGAAACCCGCTGAACTTGGTATCAACGAAAATGATTTAGCTCATTTCTCGCGTTCGGCTGCGATGGATGGGTACAGAAACAAGCCTGACTCGATTTTACATAATAATTTAACTTTTTGTCCTCTCTCGAAGTCCCCTGGCACTTGTATGAAGCCAGTACAATGCCCTCCAACCACATGATAAAGCCTGGTTAATGCAATGCTAATATTGAATGAACACATAACAATGGCCTTTGTCAGGGTCCTGCATTCAATAGATCTTTTCACAAAACGGACAAGATTAATGGATAATAGCGTCATTGATTGCAAACACTGATTACAACGTTAATCCATTATTCCATAATTTTCAAAAGCTTACGCTCTAATCGAAAACTTGCCTTAAACTTAGAAACATAGAAATTTCAAGAATAATAATCACGTACATACATTTAAATATTGCGAGGACGTTTAAATCTCTAGGGTTGTTGAAAGCTTTATTTTGTGACATTTTACTTTGATAAAATTTAAGGAAACTTTGTCATCAATTCAAAAACTTTATAAGCTAAGTGAATAAAGTTAAAGTGCGACTATTCCAATTATATTCATTATTTTTGAAAAGTCAAAAGTTACACTGGTGTTGGTTCTTTTATTGAAATTTATTGAACATTATAATAATTATCAGAGGTTAGGGAAAGGTGCATAATTTCGTTAGGAAAAAAAACCTCTGACGCTTAATACTTTCCTGAGTCGGTAATCATTTTAATAACAACCATTTTTTTCCGACGACTTCCTGGGAAGGTAAATTGTTAGCGTTTTTACAAATAACATTGGTTTTTTCATCACATTGACGTCGTACATAGAAAATATTGATTCACTTTCACCAGATTGCAATAAAAAAAAATGCTTAAGAGTATATACCTCTTCCTTTTTAGTTTAGAGGTCAATCGCTTCGATTAAGCACCCGAGCCTCGCTGAGTAAACTCATTGTACCGCTTTCAGGTATGTGTAATACATGGTTTTGTTAAATGAAATTCCACCCGTATTTACCCGAATCAAGGGTAGGTAGTAGGTACGTCTTCTTAATCACGTGAACTGGAATCAAATAAACTGCTTGGCTAAGCTATCTGTTTCTAAAGCAACTCTCTTTTCTGTTTCCAATTAATTACCTAGTTCAACCTTTCAGGAACTTTAACAAGTAAAACTTTTCCATGGTAGTTAGACAAGTCGGAACAATTTTCATGTTGGGATAAATAATACTGCGATCACGAACAATAATTATTATTCTTCTTGGAAGTACCACGATGAAAACTTTTAAATTGTTGGCAAATTGCCCTTGAGGTTAAGGGTCAGCACCCAAAAATAAACACTTTTTGGCTTTCTAATACAAGCAATACTACAAATAATTTAACTGTTAATTAAATACGAGTAGTTAGATAAATATCTAAGGTTTCCAGTGAATACAATTTTTAAACAGTAATCCTTTAAATTCTATTTGAAATGCATACTAGAATTTTAGGTAAAACGTTAAAAAAATGCCTTCCCTGGTTATCAAACTGCACATTTTACTGATATTTTGTCACGTTTTTCATAGAATTAAAAATATTTCAGTTTAAAATTTTCATTCACTGGAAACCTTAGATATTTTCATAACTATTCGTGTAGAATTTACAGATGAATCATTTGTAGTATTGCTTGTATTAGAAAGCTACAAAGTGACGTTATGGGCCAATTTTGAGTGCTGAGGCTTAAGTCAAATAAAAGACGATTTGAGTTTTATGCTATGGTTAAAATGAAACGAACGCAAAATAATCAACAATCCTTAGAGGATACTTTGAACTATTAATATCATATCGTTAAAACATGTTTTTTTTTCTTTTTTCTACTTAATCTAACAAAATACCCTTTCTCAGTAAGACTCCCAAAAGAACTCTGTAAATATCAAGTTTATGTTAGTATTTGATGAAAAATAAAATCTGAAAAGGATTTTTTTTTAATAAAAAAACTAATGGTAATATTTTGCTTTTTAGTATGCTTAAAGTGATGGAAGAATGGACGTTAACGAACTTCGTAATTAAGTGTTTTCTCAGATCTTCTTTGCCGCTTATTTCTGTTACATTAAGTAAAACAATTTTCAACTACCTAGTGATATCTTGCTTATATTCGGCGCAACCTAATTGCTTTTTAAAGAAGAAAGGTGCGTCAATTGCTTAGCGGAACGTTCTGATCGCCGTTCATTTATAATGTTCAATTTACTCTGAGCAGAATACCGAAAAACCTCATTTGCTTTTGTCTGTGAAGCAAGTGAATAAAAAAAAACACCATAATATTTATTTTCTTTGTTCCGAAATAGGTTCGTGTTGCATTTACTTATTCTAAAATAAGATATTTCATGGAGTTTAACTTTTTTTATTTAATACATATGTAAAAAAAGAGTTCATAGTAGGTAAACTAATATGTATTTTTAAAGTAAACTTAACATTTTACACTCATTTTTCATCCTCTTTTCAAACTTTCGGGCATCTCACCATACATTTTCAGTCGCTCTACACGTTAAGCATTTATACATAATTATTATGTAGTCGCACGTTTCCATTACTGTAACGGCATTTATGCCAGCTTAGCTAATACCAAACTAAGAAACTCCGATCAGTTTTTAATGCTGCAGCAAGGCTCATAACCAGGGTATCTAAATATTAACACGTTTCAGAGCACCTTCGCTAACTCGAATGCACTGAAATAATCCAATACAAATTGTGTTAGATGGTGTTTAAATCCATTAGAAAATAGGCTCTAGAATATATAACTGGACTACGCATTGTAAACTATACATGTCTAAGTCAGTCAACTCTTGGATCAGCAACATTATTGGCTATCGAGAGCCTGATAGAACCTAAACGCAATCCAAATACTCAATTTGGAGATCGCGCTTTCGAATCATCGGGGCCTAAGCCTTGGAATAAACTCTCTCTAGAACTAAAATGCACAACAAGCCCAATAAAAGTAAACTGACTCTTTCAGATTCTCATATTCTTAAATTCAATATAAATAATACCATTTTTCAATGTTTCATAAATATTTTTCTAATAATAATTTTCTTGCTTATTTTTCTTAGATGAATAACCTTATCAAAAAATAATTATCTTGAGAATAGAATCAAATAACATTTATTTTCACTAAGCTGACCAGGTGATTTTTAAAATGCGAGGAGTCCGACCATGGGCAATGTCAGTGGAAGTTTTTCACCATAATCTGTTTATGCGACAAACCACCTTTTGATGTATAAATTTTATTCAAACACCTGTACTGTACTACAAATTCAGAAAGCCCATTATAAAATTCACTATCATGCCCTAAAATCAAACATTAATAATTTTATTTTCATTCATAGTTTTGTCAATATCATTTCATCTGAGTGAAAAACTGTATATTTCTCCAAACTAGAAATAAATAAAATAATTGGATTTATCTGTAAGTGACCTGCTAGACAAGTATTTTTCTGTATATTATCTCTGAACATAATATAAATAAATGTGAATAAACCATAGGTTAAATGCAGTTCGTAATAAGATAGAGTCTAGGAATTAAGATTTGTACAGCGCCCTTGGGGTGATTTTTTACAAAAACGGAGCTATACAAATTATCCAAATATTATTCTTACTAAGCAGTTTTGTGACTCTGTTTTTTCATATGTGTTAGTCTTATTCTATAATATGAGAAAGATTTTAATTTAAAGAAAGCATTCAAAAACATTAGGAATAAATACAATTAAAAAAAAACTTATTTGTAAAATAATTCAGGCTCGTTTTTGTTTATAAATCACGTGTCAAAAATAACTTTTGTTAAATCGCAATTAAGAGTTGAAAAGGAGAATCATTTAAAATTAATCTTATATGGTAAACTGAGATTGTGATCACAAGATAGTACATTGTGATTATTTTCCAACTTCGTGCCTTACCGATAATACTCTAAAATTCGTTGCTTCGGGCGGTGTATCCGTCAACCAATTATCGACGATAATAGACAAAGTTACTGTTTGAAACGAAAACAGCGTAAATTATATTATTTCCGATAACAAGATGAGCGCAAAATATACCCACTTTTGTAAAATTGTAAGCGACTCAGGAACGTGAAGAATTTTTATATTTTAGCGCACTACTTACATCGATAAAATACATTATCATACAACCTTTTTTTTCTATTTTTTACGTTATCTCCGATAGGTTTTATGTGCATTTTGTAGAATGTCATTGATTTAAATAACTCTTATTTTTAAGCTATGAAATAGTAACTTAATAAAATATGTTAATTGCAAACTTCACAAAGGTCTTTTTTTTCGATAAATGAAAATGGGTAGTTTAGTTATAACACTTTATACTCGTTTGTGTTAAATCGCAGTCCGGATAGAACCTTCACTTACAATAAAAATGTTGAAAAATATTAATAATTTTCAAGGAATATGTGGTCAATCGAAGTAATAGTATGGAGACTGAGTTCAACCCATTTTTTTTGGTTTTCGCTTGGTTTTTTTCTGATTTATAGTGATTCAAAATTATTAATATTGTTTCAATAAATATAAAGTATTGTGATAATTTAAATTAAGATTGACGCATTAAGCTTTTAAAAAGCTAAATTTTTTTTTATTATTATTGGAATCACGAAAATACCGTTTTTTCCCTTCCCTAAGAAATCAAACAAATTATCACCTGCTTTTTTTTCTTATTTGTATTAACATACAAATACGTATAATATATATTTTTTAATAATAATATTCACACTTTGCGAAAAACGCTACATACATTTTTATTCCCCTCCAAGGAACTTATTTGGTTGGAATAAATTGTCATCTGGCAATAAGCCCACCTTTTCATCACAATGAAATAAAATGTCTATAATGTATTAATAAATACACTTTTTATAGTGGATGATAAAATTGGTATTATGTGATTTTTTCCATTTCATTGCCAATTTGTCAACTTGTCAAATAATGATAATATTTTGTATAATAAATAAACTGTCGTCTAGACCTGGCAACAGCCTGGCGAACCCAGTTGCTGGTTTTTTAAATCCTCACGTGAAGCGAAAGGTACGGCGAATCCAAAACGTCTGCGTACGAGACCAATAAGTTAGTGTTGTAATAATTTATGAAACTTCTTATGCCGGAGAATGTGGGTAGCGGGGGATGTAACCGTATTGCGGCGAATTCCACATACATTGATACACACGTAGTCGTTAGGTGTACAAGCGTGTACACATACAGACAGGTAACAGACACAGCGTCTTACCCTAAACCGGTACACAGTTCTTACTTTTAATATCTCAAACCACAGTTTTGACGTCCAATTCTGTTTACGTTATTTAATAATTCGTGATCTTTCAAATTGAAACCAATAGAGATGTTGATATTCGCAGTGTTTCACATTAAGGGTCAGCACCCAAGAATGATGTTAAACGTCACTTTTGTAGCATTCTAATAAATCAATACTACAAATGATTTATTTGCAAATTTTCTATGGGTAGTTAGAAAAATGTCTGAGGTGTCCAGTGAATACAATTTTTTAACTGTTATTCTTTAAATTCCATGAAAAATCAGTTTTAAAACCAAAAAAGGCATTTTTTTACGTTTTACCTAAATTTCCAGTATGAATTTCATCAAGAATTCAAAAGTACGTGATATGATACATAATTTGTGGTTTTGCTTGTACTAGAAAACCAAAAAGTGTGTATTTTTTGGTGCTGACTCTTAATACCGTGAAACTCTTGAAAATTTGAAAAAATCCCACTCCAATCGTTTCTAGTTCTTTATCAGATATGTAAAAGATGTGTTCCCACTTTTTTATATTTCTATTTTTAAAACCGTTGTGAAATTCTGTGTTAATTATTTAATTACACAAAATTAAAAACTTTTTACCCTGTTTTTTATTAAGACCAATCCAGTATCTTTCCATTTTTATGATACTTTTTTCGGGCATTCTATCAAAATTGCAACTACCAATGTTGCCATTGATCAAATATTTAATTCAAGACGGATATAGATTGCGGCATCGACCATTGAGCCGGCATTATATGCGAAATTAATTAGCGGCCCATGCAAACAGACACCTTGCATTCAAAGGGTTAACCGATTACATGCCGCTACATTGGGTAATCCAATTTGAGTAGCGACTCCATTTGGTGGTTTCCTGACTCAAGTCAAAATCAATTTATGTTTACAATTTTCGGGAAATAAGTCGGAAATAACTTTTGAAAATCCGATCCGAAAAATCTTCTTTTTTTTTTCACTTCCGCCAAGTAGAGTTCTTATTTCCGTTTGGAAAACAAAAAATATATGATTTTTAATCAATGATAACTACGAATTAAAAATGTTACTACCCGTTTTTATTTTCATAAATTAATTAATTCATAATCGATATATATAATCAATAATACAGTACACAAAACTTTTCAGTTGTTGCTATGACGACTGGAATAATGAATAAACCAAGAACCATACGAATAACAGAACCCAATATTATTTTTTTTATTTGTAGTTTTTGCGTTTAGTTTGTAGAAGAACTCCATGATATATATTTTTTAATAATTTAAAATTATTGAAGTAATTCGTGCTAGTTTTCAGTTTTTTTTTTAAATGTATTGTGACAGCTGTTTCGGCATTTAAAGTCACTAACACATCGTGGTAAGGCCACATATAAACCAAAAATGGTAATTTTAATCATATAAATAAGTAGCCACAATAGAAAAATAAATATTGAAAAATTGAAAATAATAACAATAACTTTTTTTTATACAATACTTTTAAAAATACAACCTTTTTAAAGATCTCATTATGAATTTTTATATTGGGTGTAATTATGTAGTTAAATTTTGTGTTAGTTTAAGTGGTCTTGAATTTAAAAGTACCGCCTTTGTATTATCTAGTATTCAAGCTTTGCGTAATTGACAGCTCGGTTCGTTATTCCCTAGAAATAAATTCCGTGGACGCGGTGAGAATGTTTCTCTGAAATTAAAATAAATCACTTTCCTTTAACTGAGTGCACAGTTGAATCGTGATATTTACCTTGATTAAGATAGTAGTGTAATGTATATAAAATTAAATAAAAATCTACATTAACAAAGCAAAGAATTCTCTCAGTATCGTCCCTGATGCGGTATTAACATTATAAATAATGAAACACGGGGGTAAATTTTTCAAGTTCCTACTTATATTATTTTCACAGATAGCAGATACCTTAACTAACACGATATATAAGGAGTTATTAAATAGACGTTTTTCCGATGTTGCTCGTATTAAAAATTTATCATCCCTGTAGAATGCTGTCTCGGTAGGGTAGTTATATTTTTATTCTAGGAAACGTTAGGCTTATGGCGTATCTACGTTGCGTTGCTATACGCGTATCCTTAAATTTTGTGAGTTGTTCCCTGAGCATTAAATCCGTTTTTAGAAAACCCTTTTCACTGAGGTTTTTTGGCTGGGTACTTTTATGTCTAAACATTTAGGGGTATTGGAACGGAATGTTTTTACGGCCGGTGTATGGAGCACATTTCAAGTTAGGGCTGAATTCAAGCAATAAAGATCTATTTGATTAATTAATGTCTTCGCAGTTAATTTACTCACCTTTAAAAAGATTATTTACCGTTTTTTGATGAGTTATTAGTACTTCTTGGAGATGTTATACAGCCCTTTCCTTAATAAGTGTGAACATAATTACTAGAACTTTTTTTTTAATTCTTAAAAAGCAGCGCTCTCTCTTTTGTTTTTTAATTTATTTTTAAACGTTCTGTTCTACCATTATTTCTCCGCAAAAAGCTTTTGAATCATGTCTATATGACCACGCATAAGCTACAGATGCCAAACAAACAACAAGCAAAAAAGGGTGCCGGCCGACGAAAATACTGTCATTTACCGATGGCGTTATTATACTTACCTGAGGGATGTTAATATCGTTTTTGATATTATTTTGCTCTGTATCATCTTGATTTATTTTCAGACTTTTCTGAAAGGTGTATATTTTATCTTCATAAAAGATATATAATATATACCCTGGAGATTTAACATGTAAGCGTTGAAAGGTCTTGCTTATGTACAGCCATTTCCCATGTACGGTAGGTACAAAAAAGCAGGCACGGCTAGACGTGCTTAGTAGCGGAGAGCTGCTTGCCTGCATACCAAACCAAAATACAGCAATTCTAAAGCACATCTTTATTCCAACCCATAATCAACCAATTAGTCATGCTCGCTAAATGTTATGCGAAGAGTGTTTTTATTTTGCTAACTCAACTAGGCCGCTCTAAATTATATTTGCAATACAAGGCTCAGGACTAAGTGTGCATGAATATTTAACCTGGAATCAGTACTACATTAGTTTTGCAAAATGAAAATTCCCCAAAAGGTAGCAGCTGAACAAAATGAAAGTATTGCTTTCAAAAGATATTGAGGAATATTGAATTGTAGGTACACTTCGGACCCACATGTATAGGGCATTGAGCATTTGTTTATTATCTCGCTTTTTACGTAGATGTTACGACAGTAAACAGCATGATTCCTTGTTTTTCCAGCGACGATATATTATTTTAATTTTGGAAAACGAAAATTTGAATAAAAATGTATTTTTTTAAGTACTTCTAAAAATATTCTAGGGTTTTTCAAATGTAGGAACTTCGTACAATCACGAGCCTTGTTCAATCTTTGACATTGTTTTTTTCCAAGGTTTATATTGCGAATTGAAAATTGTGTCGATTCATGTAGGGTTTCCTTTTATCCGATGTCAATTTCTGACCATCCAATTTTCGGCAAAAGGATAAACCTTTCATATGCCACATGAAGATTGTTCAAAACTGTGGCCGAGTCTAATTTATTCACCTGTTCACGAACACAACGAACAAGTTTTCTAAACCAAAAATAGCTTTTTAATAAGCTAAAGATTGTTTATGGTAAATTTTTCACGCTCGCAGTTCTAGACTTATCAAACTAACTTTTACGTTATTATTTAATATCAAATAAAAAAACATCTTTCAAGTTTTTCGAAATGAGAAATTCGGGTTTAAAAACTCTAAAGCATTGTTTTACTTTAACTTTCAAATAAAATGTAATTAAATTAAATTACTACTGATATTGTCGAATAAAGTCAATGGTTTTTAAATTATGTACTTTTCACGAACTCTTTGTAAACCGAACGCAAATAAAAAGTTATTGTATCATTTTGTTATTGAGCTAGAATTAATCGAATTTATAAGCATTTTTGGGGTTCAGCGTAGAACATATTGTATAACTGAAATTTAAATATTCTTCCCCTTTCTTTTCAGCGAACGTAATAAGTTAATTTCAATTGAAATGTCTTTTTAGATCCGTCATAATATTTTTTTTTCAATAAATCACGATAATCCGTTCAAAGTGTGTCAGTCGAACTGATTCAATAATTTGAAGATTGGAGAATGGGAGAGCTTTTGAGCTTTCGCGCGTTATTACCGTCTCAGCTTATTATTGCAATGTCATGTCTTCATATTGCCTTTATCCGGTAACCAACGACCGGGAGCGGTGCTCATCGAAGAATAATACCGTAAAAGAATAAAACACACTCGGCTGAATGGGTTTTGTAACATATGGACAGGTCGCCAGTTTAGCGAGCTAACGTTTATGTCTCCGGTACACAACATATCGAGGGTTAAAAAACGTTACCCCGTATGGGAAATTTTTGACAAAATATACCTTTTTTCATAGAGAGGCTCATATCTTTGTTTCTCTCTAAAAGCTAAAACACTTTAAATAACATATTGCTAGTAAAATAATTTAAACGATAATTCTTTTCGAATCAGCGATTCATTAAAATAACTAAAACTCATAATACATACAGGTACATGTATTTCTTAGGCACACAGAGTAATTTTGTAATATTTTAGATTTTTTTAAAAATATATTTAATTCATTTCAGAGTAATATATAGTCGAATTATTGTCGAGGTCAAAAGCCAACACTCAGAATATAAACGTCGCTCAAAATGCCAATAGCCGTACTTAGCCATGAGCAAATCTAAATTGCCAGGTACTTCTTAACTATCCTTTTCCGTATTTCCTTTCCACTAGATACATTCATGTAATATTTCTCTAAATAATATTATTTTTTCATTTGTACTACACAACTATTATGACGATTCAGTATGTTTAATATTTTTTAATGAAAGCAAGCATTTCCGTGTTACAAATAACCTCTTAATATTAAAATTTTCCCTACTCCAAAGCGAAAAATCTTGCTTCTGCAATAAAGGAGAACTTGGCCAGTAGGAGATTTGACCCGCGATGCCTAGACACTTGGCTACTAATCAGTCATGTGATTTATTTTCATATTTTTATTACAAATCTCAGGGAAGGTAGTGTAATCCCATATAATATATAGAAATTAAATAACATGATAAAATAGTAAATAATTTTACACTTGTGTATGTTTACACCAACCTTCCTACATGTTGAAATAAATTAATGTAGTTCTTAAAGTTTTTATTTGAACATAATAAAAGTCTTGTAAAGAACATAAAACATTATGATCTTAATATTTGATCAAAATAAGTCAACTTTGCTTTAGGCACTCGTGTTCCGATTAAACAATAATATTTAAAACAACACAATTTTTTTTAAATGTATGCACAGGTGAAATTTATCATCGCCTTGTTTTAAATGGAAATGTCACTTACGTGGTACGGTAGCTCAACCCTTAATATAACATGAATGCTGCCGGCCAACTAAACAATATTTCCGATACGTTTTACTTATGTCTGGAATAAATTGTGTATTGTTTTCTATAATGTATGTAAATACATTTTTCTTCCTAATAGAAACATTTTATAGAAAACGTGAATTTTTTTCTTGAAACATAAATTTATTCGTAGGTGTAATATATTTATTTATATACAGTTGATGTAAAAGCTCTGAAGAAGCTTGAGAAAAGCGAAACCTGGTTGGTGATTAACTCTAATAAAGTGGTGTTTTACAAAGTTTATTGTTTTATTTAATATACAATGTCACACCCCCAAGTTTTTGCTTCCTTCGAAAAAAAAAAAAAAAAAAAAAAATAAAAAAGTAATATATTTATCATAAAAGGTCATACTCTTTTTTTTCGAGATGTTCCACGTTTAGGGCTATTAATAAAAAAAGTACTTTTAGATTCAGAATTAGAACATTAATAATAACTACTTACATGCCGTCGGGGTGACATTATATGTGCCAAGAGAACGTGAATATTCAAATGCAATGAGTTAAAATAAAATTAGTAGTAGTTATGTTGATACTTCAATAAAAATTTTGAGATTAGCTTATTAATCAAAATTAAAATTAACTTGAAGCTATCGCAGCACGTATGTATAGGGCCAGTGAAGCTTCTGCAATAATTATAACATCATATCGATCCAACTTCCGAACAGTAGCATGCAAATACGAAGCATCAAAAACAATTAGCATCAAAACAATCCAATTGTGTCGGCAAGGAGGTAAGGCACCTCTCACGCCAGCCAACTGCCAACTGTCCACTGAAAGGATTAGTCGAAAGAGGTGTACAGTGGGCGTGGCCGTGTCCCCGAAGTAAGCGAAATGTTTCCTTACTTCTCTTGAAATTGATCAAACATTTTGAAATATCGAAATGCTTTTTTGTAAATATGTTTTTATGTGAATACCGCACAAATAAATATGTCAGTTGTAAGTCACTAGTTGAAAGTATTACCCATCAGTCAATATTAATAATTCTAAGTTGTTAGTCTAAATTCTATGTCACTAGTCATAAGCTTTAGTTATAGGTCTAAATTTTAAGTCACTAATCAAAAGTTTCAGCTATAAGTACAGAGTTATAAGTTATGGTTTATACGCTACTAATTATTAGTGTAAGTGAATAAGTAGGTTATGTTAATTGTGTTGTAAAGCATCCGTGGGGTGATATTTCTTTCACGAAAACGGCGCCATAGAAATCAGCCAATTATTATTATTATTAAGAGTCTCAACTGCCCGGAGTCAGTAGGTTGTGAAGCTGAAAGGAATGGGCAAGAGAAGGTAATAAAGAAAAGGAAGTTCAACTTGCCTATTTAAATCTGATGAGAAAACACGACTCAATCCATTTCAAGCAACGTATTTATTCTAAGTGGTTGTCTTTCACAAGGGCGATACTAAGAGTACCTACCACTCTAGCTTATGTTTCTCTCAACTTGAACAGAAAATGATTTTATTGGTATATCTGAGGCGTAAGATTTAAAAGGTTTTACGTAAATCGGCAACAGTGTTTTTTTTTCATATTTAAAACTTCTGGAAATTAGTGTTCAGTACAACAGCCGCAGGCGGATTAGCCGCGATGGAGACCTTCATAGCCAGGCCGTTTACCATATTCCTAGAACACGCCAATCTTCCGCCTATTTCTATGTCATCTAGAATGGCATGCAGGTAATTGTAAGGATTCTATTCCAATTTAAAATCTACTCAGTGCATCGGGTTACCAACCCCATTAAATATATATAACCATTACTCGTATATAGAACGTAACTGAGGTAGTATTTGATATTTCACAATTATTTGGCTGCTAAAGGTTTAAATAAATAATAATAACACATCCTTAACAACTATTTTTACTTCAGAGATTAAACTTAATTGATAAGAATAAACAACCTCAGCAATAATATTTGTGACCACATTTTTGACGTATAAAATATTTATCAAACATGTGACTTTACTCTAGCAAGTATCGGTTTTCTAAAATCAATCCACTATAAGGTTTCAAATAGAAATGTCTTCAGATAACACTTGAATTTTCAAATATTGTACAAAAACCAAGTATAAATGAGATTTCACTTTAGAGAAACAGAAAAATGTTAAATATTGAAACCATATATTGGGATGGGCAATTTACCAACTAATAAAAAATGTATGTTCAAGTGAAATAATAATAAATAAATATCGATTACCTACGTAGAATACGCTTTGAAAGAAAAAAAACTCTAGACTTACGGTTATTGACACAAAGGATATTTAAAATTTAATTAGAGATTTAATCAAGTGCGCTTGAGGTAATTTTAGAAAATGTGTTTAATCCTTGGGTTATACTTCACTAAAATAGAGCCATATAAAAGAGCCAAAAAATATAATAATTATTATTTTTGAACGCTGGGATCTTGAGACACACTATAACTTTATTATTCCTACTCAATCACTGAGCTCTAGCGGTAACCATAGTTAATTGTCTGCTTTATTCGCGAATATACTCAATCAACTAGTGTATCTCTCAAACACAGTAAAAGCATAATGTGCATACAAATTATGTACATGTATACATGACAGTAAAATGGGCAGTTTTTCAATAACGGATATGTTATTGAAATGCTGAATTTCATTTCCACTGCATTCGGAGTTCGCGCCCGACTAAAATATGATATGTTGAAAAAATTAAATCTTTTTATTAAAGCGTGTTCAACATCTTAATCTTCAATTACTTTTTAGACTGTTGTAATGAAGATAACTAAATTCTACCCCCACAGTGCCACACCAAAAAGGTTTTTCGGTGATTGGGACCTTGTACGAATAACAATTTTTTCAAATTATGGTACGTACTAGAATTCATCTTAATTTTAAAATAACATATCCATAACAACAACTCATGTCAGAGATTGGGAATAACAAACAAGCACACCTTGAGTACACACTTTATTTTTATTTTTGTAACTTTTTTTTTTAATCGACAGATTCTTTTGTGTCCAAAATATCTGCAATGGCAACGTCTCCGACTGCAAAGTGGTCGATCTATGTATATCTACGAGATAAAAATGAGGATGGCCCTAGAAGTGTGTGCCAGAACTTAGTTGTTTGGCATTCCATCATCATATTTTACCCACCCCTGCATGAAAAGAGCGTGATGATTATTATATATAACTAGTTGTTACCCCCAAAAATCACGGGGTGTAACTTTACTTGCCAAGAAAAAATACAAATTGCTTTAATCCACCTATTCAAAATGACCAATAATGTCTGTTGAAATACGTTATAGGTAGATAATTTATTAGGTAAGTAGAGATTAGAAAATGTTTTTTTTTTTTAGTTTAATATTTAAAATTAACATCAAGAAACATATTTATAATTCATAATTAATATAAGTGGAAGTTTTTTAGTAGTGATTAACACAAAAACTTTTTTTTCGAAATCTAAATGTACCTACGAATACATAATTTTTATGTCGAGTAAAAAGATTTTTTGCATAAAATAATGAAACCAAATAAAAAATTAAACTTTCCAATTGTTTTATCCCTGCGGAATATCTCAGTTCATTTAATTCAAATGCAGAAACGGGACCATATTCAAATGGAAGCAAATGCATTTTCCACATGAACGAATATTGGCACTGACGTTGTTCGACGCTCTCTTTCGGCAAATTGAATATGTGCGATTTCAAAAAGTTTGGCGGGTTGGGGTTTGAGCTGAACAAAGGAAGTTTGTTAAATAAAACTGGAAAATACCCTTTGTTCACCACTGACCCAATACCCTAACAACGCATTACATAATGTTTCATAGTGCTTTTCCGCAAACGAAGTAGTGAAGTCTATAATTCCTTGCCTACACTGCGGTGAATAAATAAGATCGTTTACTACAATTTATTATTAAAAAATTCACCAAGCAATAGGCTTTTCATTTATGACAACAGAAAATTATTCATAAGGAATGTATTTTATTTACACATGAGCTGTATTGTGGTCTACCAAGGCCCCCTCTTTTTGAGATACGTTGTGACTCTGATAAAATAGGGGAGAAAGAGACGATCAAGATTTGAATGAACCTAACTATTCAAATTACTTAATAACGGTCTCTCACCTGAACAATTTTGAAAGAAACTAATATCCCATTAAAATTTACATTAGAATTAACTTTAAAGCTTTAATCCTTTTTATTTTTTTTATATTAATTATTGAAATAATATCAATAATCTTCAACGTAAATATGAAATAGAAAAAATAACAGTCGCGACCGAGACTCTAACTTGGAACCTCTACTCTATCCGGGAGTATGCGTTTGCAAATGAAGCCACCGAACCTTATGAAAACCGGTATTTAAATCGATGTCATTGTACATTTTTTTCAATATTTTGTTGGGGTACGAGCTGAACAAAGGAAGGTACTGTTAAAAGAAACTGAAAAATGCCCGTAGCTCACCACTGACTCAATACCATTAGAGTTCGAGAATCGGTGGCGACCGTTATTTTTTCTTTTTCAGATTTACGTTGAAGATCATTGGTATTATTTTAATAATTTTTATTCCACTGTCCATCTCTCTCAAAAATTAATAAAAACAATCAATATAAATATATATATTCAAATATTAAAACATAGTTCATAAACATAAATGGTATTTTTAAAGGTTATATCTAACGCGGTTTGAAATGAATCACAAACAATGAAATAGTTACCTATTGGACTAAAGCATTGTTATGGACAGACAGGCAAGGTCTTTTTTTATTATACCAAGTAAAGGTATTCTACAAATTGATGTGACATTATTTAGAGTGTATTCACACTATCTCGAGTGTCTATGACTCTTATATCAAGCATTCATTTTCATTGTCATATTGAAAAAAATATATTTGTAAATTTTCCTTTGTTTGGGCCATCGGGAATACCTTGATCCAGGCTTTAAAAGGGTTCATCGACTAGCAGTAGGTAGGTGCGAGTGTTTAAGCCTATAAAATGATTGATGAGATTGAACGGCTCTTGTTAGATCATAATGACTTACCCGGAGCAGTACGGAAATAATATTAAATTCAGCAATTTAATCGTTAGTCACTTTTCATGAAATTGATATTCCTCATACCCACGAAAGGTTCTTTCTGAAAGATTTTTATAGTAATTAGGATTTCCAAATTGATCATTTACCTAGTTGGTTTTTACACACGTGATACTTATCGTTTATAGGTGAAATAGATATCTACACACTTTTAAACGGTTCATTAGAATCTTATGTTTTAATTACCTCTTAAAACATCAAAAGCGGTTTCAATTAATTAATTTATTTTAATGCTTTTCACCAACGCCAAAGTAAACAATAAAGGAGTAAAGCATTAGATTAGATAATCTATTATTGTCAATTACAGTTCTGTAATACAAACTCATAACGGGAAAATTCCAGTGAGTTTAAAATTACAATAAACATTTATATCTAATTCAAAACAAAAACAATTTTAAAAAGTTTCATTTGTGAGTACTTACGTCTATCGATATTAGTGTAATCTTTTCAAATTTGTAACTTATGTTAATTGAATTTATCAATTTTTTGAAAAAATCTTATTAAATCCCTACCTACCTAATAAAGTATCTACCTATAATGTATTTTTGCAAACATTATTTTATATTTGAAATAGTTTATAGGATTAAAGCAATTTATATTTTTTCTCTGCAAGTCAAATAAGTAACGTCCCTTAATTTTAACAGGTAACAAACTAGTAAAAATTTTAAATAAGAATAAAACTTATGTGAATTTATAAATGGTGAATAAAGATGTTTTTGATGTATTAAAAAAATATCAATGTATTATAATATTTGTACACATGCCTAGTGTACCTTATCTTTGTAAGTAATCCTACTTCTTTGTTAATCCTCTAGCTCTGTTTTGGGTAAATTATAATATTCATCACATGCCTACCAATTAAAAAAAGCTAAGTACTGTTATTTCTCGTCACTTTCTTTCTAATGGTTTAACTCAAAAATGGTTTTATTTATTAAAGATAATTGTTGCAAAATATCATCTTTGGAACAATAACATAACTGTTAATGTATTCATTATTTAAAATATTGTATTGTTATACCATATTATGTTAAATGTTTGATAGCCCAATATTATCAACAAAAAAAAACACACGTGATAATAAAAAAAAACATCTTCCGAGAATACTGACATTAAAATATAAATCCGTAGAACTAAGGCTTCGCTTTTATCTTACCGAAAGCACAAGTCAACCCAACTTACACGTCAGAGAATTCAGCCCACACGAAGCTTAGTGGATTGAACTATCAAACGTGTTGAATTAAGATGTTTCTTTAATAAAAACATATTTCTTACTAAATCAAACATTCATGAATAGCGCCAATCAAAGGCAATGAACTGGCTTCGCGTGTTTGTTCAGATGCTTTCTTCGGGGCATAATGCGATGTGAATTATATACTTATACCGACAGAAGTGTATGGTAGGCGTGTCGGTGTGCCCGAAGTTAACTCAAATGTTCCTCACTTCTGATGAAATTGATCATTTTCAAATACCGGAATACTTATTTAATTAAATATTTGAATTTATAGGCGCCATAGCTTTATTTAAAATCAGTATAGAATATACCTATTGCTATAGATTTTCTGTTCAGTGTAGAAAATACAATTTGAAGTTGACAGTTTTCGTTTAGTAGTAAGAAATTAGGTTTAGTTAAAGTTTTACTGGAGTTCTTGGCAAAACGTGAAGAGATCTTTCTAGAAGTATAACGTAGAAATAATTCAACTAAAGTGGCCCCACATTAAGCAAATGTTCGGAGAAGTATTTTAACTTATCAATTTCACTAGGAGCACTAAACTTTTGCGGAGTTCGACCTATTAAAAAAATGTACAGTTCAGTCTCTTGATAGGTATTTAATCCCTAGTACACTTTACTCTAATCCGATAGTATAATCTATTTAGCGTATTCTTCTCACTTAAAATCAATTTCACAGAGATGTTTACAGAACAACCCATTTTACATTTATGGTGATATAAACAGTGATCAAACCATGCAAACTTATATACTAAAGATATAAGATAGAAATTGCAAACATACATTTCTGATTCAAACACATTTTTTTAACTTGGGGAAACAATAGACATGAAAGGTTTTGAAGTTACGACAACAAAATACTAAATTATTTTTAGTATGCTCGTATCTAACCACTTTATTATCGTGCTATTCAAAATGGTTCTCCGATAAACAAAAACATTGTCATGATAGGTACAACAACAAAACAAGAAACGGTTTTTAACAATATTTGCAAATAGACAGATAGGACATAAGAGAATAAAACAAGGCATTGGGAAAAAACCGTAAGAAACCCATTTTGTGACTTGTAAGTTTCCGATCTTTCCGAATCTAAACCTTTCTGGAAGGGCAAAGAGAGTAAGTGTGCTTAATGAAATTTCAACAGTCTAATAGACTGTCTATAAATGCCATTTTATTTGAAAAAAAAATAGATCCATACGCCCCCGAAGATCAGAAATGTGATGCTCACTATTGATTTATTAATTCATATAATTTTAAAAACATACTAATTTTATTTTATTTCCGTAAAATGTGGTCCAGCGAAATATCGTCGCTGGCTTGGAGCACAGATATTGCATCTCCGTAAACCATTATTTTGGGAAAACTGAAAGGTGAAATCCCTTAGAAAATTTGGTTATATTGCATTGAAATGTGTAAATTTGGAGTTATGTGATTTAGAGATGCCATATTTTAATATATAAACAGTTTGGTTCTCCTCAGTAGAACCCAGATGAGAAACTAATTTTCGCCAAAAAGTGGAGACACAATGTCTGTATTCTCAGCTATTTATATTTTAAATAACCTTTGACTAATTTTATGCAAACATGCATATAGTAAAACAAGCAGAGCATGGTTCTTTAGGTGTGTACTTTACGAATTTTTACGTTTAAAGAGTTTTTTTTACACAAATTTCAAAAAAACTTTATTTTATTTTTGGGAAAGTTCAAAATCTTTTGAACACATAAGTGATTTAAGATTATGTAATGTTTGCATAGATTATTTCTATATTTACGGTGATGTTACTGATTTGGTCAATATAATGACTATACTAGTTAGAATAAGACTCTTAGCTACGTTTAGATAGATCACAAAAATGAAAAAAACCTCCTTTCTAGTAAAAATGCCATTTATTTATTAGGATCTGATATGAAACGATGGTATAAAATCATCCCGTCGTATGAATATCATTTCAAGTACCAAATAATATTAGTTGCCAAGAGTATAGAGTAGAATGTTGGAATTATCAAAGTGAAGAGGGATCTTTCCGAGTACTATGTCTTGGAGTGCACCAACGGAATATTGTGCCACATTTCTGCGAGGCTTGTGGTGTCATGTTAGTTAATGCAGGAGTATTGTATCATACGTTGCACATATTGGCTGATTTCAAATTTGTGCGGATTACGGCTGATGGGTCGGAACGCAAATTTACTAACATAAATAAATTAATGTCATTATTGTTACCCTGTTATTTTATAAATAACAATTTCAAAAACCACAACTTTTCATACACTAACTTTATCATAGAAATTAAGAAAATTAATGTCGATTACTACTGTGCATTTTTTAGGGTAGAAGTTAAAGTTAGTTTAAAAAAGGATATTAAACCAAGAAAAATAAGAAGACGTGATTCAAACTATTTTTATTTAAAATAACCTAAACCCACCATCAAAAAATAAATACTATAATAATATTACAATAAATCATTTGTTTTAATATTTTAACCACTAGCTTTCAAATCACTTTAATTTTGACCTCCTTTTATAATAACGCCTCTACAGAGCAGTATAATGAGAAGTTGATTATGCAGTTAAAAAGTTAGTTGCAGTTAGTTGTAATTTTTTACAAAAAAAAAACAACTGTGAATTTTTACTTATTTCCAACATAAAAGATTCTTTGCGCATCGCTTCTTTCAAGAATCATCAGTCAAAATCAGTTGCTTAAAATGGCTTAACCTAGTTTAGCGAACAGATAAGAATATCTAGCTAGGCACTCCCCCATTACCGTCGACTTCACAGCATTCACCAATCGGGACAACCATGGTTTCACAGACTCCGGCAGTTGTAATCTCGGATGTCTTCACATAAAAACACTACAGAAATTAATACCATGGGTTATGTTTTTCGTACCTATAAATAACATTTTTCTTTTGGCTATCATCCATGAATAGTAGAATTCCTTCTGACTATTGTCGCCGATGAATATAAGATACAGCTTCTCTCATCTCGAAGCGAGATTATGCTTTTAGGCGGTGGCAGTCCTAAAAATAATAACCGCCCACAAACGTTTCACGAGACGTCGAATGAAGCGAGAGGGAGGATCTTACGACCTTCCCAATTCTCGTGAGAAGGAAGTAGAGACGCCGCGTAGCGATCGAAATTGAAATCTCTGAGCTGAAATCAGGCAACAGTTTTGCCTTGCGCGTAAATCAATTTGATCGAATTCGCATAATTTGAGTGATAAATATTTCCAGAGCATCCGCTTCTCAATTTAAATACGAGACTATCCGGAGATTTCATTGATGAATCCATTCGACGCTTGAATTGAAAAAATCATTTCCTTTTAATATTCGTGGCAGATAATCTAAGGCGGATTTGACTACGACGCGTTGAGCTGATTCAGCGGGGATTTCATCAATCAGGTGTGATTGTGGGAATCTGAATCAATTCATCAAGAGGATTCGATACATTTCAAGCGTGTGATAGATTACATTTCAAAAGTAATTAATTATTTAAAAATCGCTTTGTTATTGTCAGTATAAATCATAAATAGATTCCTGAATTTATTTATTCAATGATTTGTATTTTGCATAAAATTATCCGTGTCTGAACTCGAATTGTTGGAACCAGATCTGGTATTTAAATATCTTATGGAAGTTCTCAGGAGATCTTACAATGAAGTTATGGAAATGTTATTGTACAAATTCCCTTTATGCAAAATGCTGGGAACGTTTCCATTTATTATTTGCCGACCTTAAAAAAATATTTATATTCTAAGACTGCGTGACAAGAAAACATTTAAGTATTTACATTCACAAGACAAGATTCAATTTGGTCTTCTGGCCTTTTTCGGGATATCCTTTTGGTTAACAGAATTCGTCTTTCTTACAAAACTTAGCGAAAGTAATATAAAAGACACAACTATTCTTTTTACTAGAAACTGCAAAAGGTTTTCACAAAAATTGCTATTGAAAGCTTTAGAAAATTAGATAAACCTTTTGTATTTTTAATTGAATAAAACCATTTAGAGAATAATCAGATTAATACAAAAGAGAATTCAACAAAAGTAAATTTAAATTTTGTTACAAACATACCTAAACATTTTTGCTTACTCATATTTTCCTAAAGTACGTATTTGTTTTGTATTATGGTAAAGGTACCAATGGTTGTTCTTTGTGGAATATAAAGTAAATAAATTTTGTGTAGTCAGATTGTTTTTTTTTTAGAAAGACAAACAATCCCTGGTTACAAATAACCTGACAATATTTGAAAATCTCTATCTGCCATCATAATAAGTGGAAGATGTTGTTTGTGCAATGATGGAGGACTTAGCTAGCAGAAGAATTGAACTCACGACGTTCGGGTGGGAATCTCGTTTGTCCACTAACCGATTTTGTTTGATGACATGTGTAAATATAAAATCTTTCAATTTATATTGACCTGGAATGGATATTTTAACACCCCAGAGTAAAGTTCCTGCCCATAATGTGAGACATTTCTCAAAATCATTGGGTAGTTGTTCTGAATTCGATTAGCGTGCTTCGACCGCATATAAATCGAAGTCAAATTTCTACATCGAGCAGCCGCATAAAGTTTTGCAACGAGTCCCAGCACTTAATTCAGTGATTCTGTTTCAATCGTACTAATGCCTCATTACCTTTTTAATGAGGAAAAAAGCTTTCTCCAGACTCCCTAGGGATAAGCGTAAATCTCTGGGCTGGCCCAACTAATGAGAGTGATTGTAGTTCCCTTGTTGGGGGAAATAAGAATGGGAAGAAGGTCCAGCGTCGGGAAGGCTGGCCCGGGTGTAATGTCTTTGATGTATAACGGAGAAAACCGACGGGCGCGAGAAAGAGGAAGTCTTTTTAATCTTGTTTAAAAATCTCAAAGTTCTAAAAGCTCCTCAACTTTGAGAGGGTGCTGAGTTACGAGTGCGGTCCTTCCTGAGCATAGGACCAGTTTTTCTGTAGATATTTGACTTAAATGAATGTAAACGTTTTCAGGTGCTAAATAAGAAATACTAAACGTAAATATTAAATGCTATGGTTCCTTTTGTGTGTACGTACGTATGTAAATGTCTTAAATTAAATGCTCACAAACAAAAGTCGTTGTTGCGTTTGCCCACAGTTAACAACTACATTATCGAATTTTTCGCTTATAATCAAGATAAATAAAAAATGTAGTCATCTGATTTTATTACAACGGAACAGAATTAATTTCCTGTAAAGGTACAACTAGCGCCTACGTGCACATACCCTCGGATAACCGATTACGATGTTTATTTACGTACATAAATAATAAATTCGTGGAAATGAAATTAACATGCTTCTTTTTTCAATTAATATTAAACATAAAAGTTAGCTGTAATTTTTTTAAACATTTTTAAAATTAATACCTACAACTATTCATTGAACTATCCTTTGTTTATTTATTTTTGTAAAATAATGTTCATGGTCCGTGTAGGCGCCGTTAAACAATCAATTTGCATAATACCGATAAAGTTCATTTTAATCTTTTAAACAAAGAAATCAACAAACATTGTACTGATGGAACGTGTTCCTCGATATAAATACATAAGAACGTAGCACGACAAATGGGATCCATTTCAAGAAATACGAGCAAGGGTTCGCATCTCAATGACCAAGAGAGCTTTCATAGAGAAGAATAAACTATTCTCTAACTATGACCTTAAACCAAAACAAAAAAAGAATAGTTTGGTTTTGTATTTTTGCTACCCTTGTTAATTTAAACTTCCTTCCGATCTCCTCCAATCACCTCTAATTTTTACTTTATTCCATTCCCGTGTTCCCTTCTCTCCCCTCCCCTCAACATAGTTTATGGAACTGACACACTTTTTCATCAATAGAGGGATTTCTGTAATTAGCACACTACTATATTTTAATTATCGTATGTTTTGTAAGATTTTTAGATACGCTGTTAAATTTCTATTAAATACACAAATAAACCTAGATACTAATCCAATAACTGACGTACGATAAAAGTATTTAAAATGTGAATATATCGTCGCTGAAAAAAGCAAAAGGGCTAAAGCGACACTCAAAATTTAGTTAAATTTGCAGTTTTGATCAATTCTTTTTATTGCATCAAATGCTCTGACTCTCGTTTGATTTTGACGACTTTCGTAGGCCTTAAGCTATCTAAAATATATTTACCCTTTGGGAGAAGTTTTGTCTCAAGCGACATAAGTTCGGGACTTTTTTAGATTTTTGTCGCTTTGGGTAAATCAGTGGGAGCATTGATTTACCTGAGTTAACTTTTTTTAATCCAACCAGGTACTGAAGACTTATGAATTTTATTGCAAAACAAAAAAAACTTTAAAGTGCTCTGATGTAAACTTCCCAAAATGGCACTTCAACCTTTTTGCTTTTCCGGCGACGATATTTAGAGTGCAAAATACCTTGAACAGAAATGATTTAAATAATACCAAATTTTTAACTTTATTCCACTATTTTTTATTTAAAACCTGACAGGTTTCACAAAAAAAAATACTAAAAACGAAATAAAAAATAGTGGAATAAAATAAAAATATTGTTATTATTAAAATCATTAAAATAGAATCCCCCAACGAATTAACAGTTTCAAAAGTAGAGATACCTTGAATAGATGCCTAATGTGGAGATTCTTCATTAAATTAAGTCGAAGAAAATAAGTTTAAAAATAACTGCAGCGTACAGAGTGAAGATTTTCCTGATGATAGGGATAGAGAGCCAGATGTAGAAGAATTTCTTGAATTATGTTTGCAAGATAATAATTTAAAATTTGTGTATTTACATTACATAAGAATGTTTTAAGGAAAAAATAATAAAAAATAATCATTCAAACAATTAAATGCGTGAGTTTTTAATTTAGTAGTTTCACAACATTTCGCATGGTCGGCTTTCATTGAAAAAAAGCGCCCCGCGGCAGTTAGCTACGTGCTTGAAGGAAGATTAAAATTTTATAGGAGTTAAATAATTTTATCCCTCATATTTCTCACCACGCAAAACCATTTGAAACTAATATAATATATTATGCTTATCACGTTTCAATATCATTTTAATGGGAGAGTTCATTCCGTTGCGTTGCTACTAATATTAAGGTCTCAAGGATCTAAAGCGAGTAATTACGGCTTGACACACCTAACTTTGCAAGTGGTCAAAAGTGGAACGAACGGAATATTTTTAAAATTCATATTTTTTTTGCTTCGACAACCCCTGCACATTGGAAAAAAATATCGGATTTTAAATTCGAACTAAAGAACATCCTTTTTGTTTATTTGACGATTTTCCATTCGTCATCATTACGGCTAATTCGTTTTTTTTCAAATTTCGATTCATTAATCAAAAAAGGATTTTGCTTTTAATTAAGTTCTTTCCCAGTGTTTCTGCTTAAATAAATCAAATCACGTTGGTACCGCTTGTGAAAAAAAATTAAAAAATCATCATTGAATATTTGATGCCAAAATTCTCATTAAAATAATTATTATTATTGAAAACAATTTTCCTTCAAAAGAAGCGATAAAGAATTCAATTTTAAAGTGTAGACATAATTAATAAAAAATGCTATTTCTGTTTTTCAATCGATTATGAAACATGGCTTTAAAAATATATCGCGATTATTTGTATTATTTTATGTCTAGCGATTTAGAAAATTATAAACTATTTGTGAAAACATCATATATCTGCCGTGACTATTTCAAAGGTATACGTGCCTGAGTTAAAACTTCAGGATTAAGTTAAAGATACGGAAGGTAAAACTTGAAGTTTTGTTCTTATTTACCTGCTAACATTAATAACTAGCAGCCACCTCCCGGCTTAACCTGAAATTTCAAACGATTTCAAGTGTTTTTTTTTTGCTAACTTAATATTCCAAGTTCCACAGCTCATGATAGAAATAACATTACTGAAAACAAACACGTCAACTTTGAAATGCTAGATGAAAAATGCTGTGCAAATTTAATGACGCTAAAGCTTATAGCTTAAGAGTTTTTACTGCTTCCTAAAACCGTTTCCGACTTTAAAGTTAAGATGTTGAATAGCTTCCTAGTTAAACTATAAATCTTTATAGGCAATAATGAAAGTTAAATCAATTTTGAGAAACAACAGCCAAACACTCCAACACACAGTACACTAAAAGCTCTCATATACTATGGCATCATAAACAAAAAACAAGTCAATATAATTTCCCGAGAGGTTTTTTTAATATTAACTCCAACAGGAAGCCTTAAGGGAAATAATTTCGTTCAGGGCCTATGTCATCTTTGGGGATGCTGTAAAGAGGGTATTCTCAAGGCAAGAAAAGGGTAAGAACAGTTATAATCAATATGTTATATACTTATACGTGCGAAGAGGTCATGTTATAGGAAGGAGGAAACACAGAGGCCAGCAAATCATTCCACGACCGAGCTGCTGAACACAAGAATGAGTCGTGGAAACAACCCGTTCCCATTTTTTTAATAGTGAATACCGCACTAGAGTCCCAACTGCTCCCAACCGTCTGGAGCCAGTATAACTATGGCATCCCCAATTGGGGTATGTTGTGAGGCTGGAGGTGGTAGGGAGGGGAAGGAAATTGTGAAGATGGAGGTTGGGAAGTACCTGGCTATTCAGATCTGGTCATCAAAATGGTTAAAGCCATTTTAAGCAAGGGTCTAATTCTGAATGGTGATCTTTCAGCAGGGCTATACTGCGAGTATCTACCAGTCTGGAACGTGCCGCAAATATACTAAATATTATTTTATTCTAATTCAATGTAAAATCAAACATTATTTTAATTAAATTTATTTGCGCACGCTGTTATTTGATTCGTCGAGCGTCTTAGCAATTCAACCATGGAGACTGTCAAATGTCAAACGCTGTACAAACGCTGGGCGCTCGTTTGACGTGTTTCCCGACTATGCACCAGTACGAAGGAGATCAAGTTCTTTGGAGCGTCATCCGATGAAATACCAATAGAACAAATACGAAATTTCCACCTGACGTCTGTGCTCCAAATACTGCATTCCGGTTGCTAAAATTGGGAAATATATTAAGCAGACCGCCCGTTTTTGCACTGTCGAGGGATTTTTCAGGTAATTTGGAGTTCTAAACCAGAGGTGACTACTAAACTCAAAATTGGGACGCACTTGTAATTTATACAGAGTCAGGAGCTGTGTACTATTAAAGTATATGCACAATACAGTACAATACTCCCAGCTTCTGCAGAAATTCAACCCCAAAATCTCAACCCTAATACAAATTCACAAAAAATACAGGAAAATTGGATGAGGCATCTTTATTAATTCTATACCGCAACAAACACAACCTGTATTAGAAACTAAACGCCACTTATAAAAAATTACGAAGTATGCAAAGTTTCAAGGCTTTAGAGGAAAAAAATATTCAGGTAAGTTTTTAAAGGTGCTTAGCACATTTCTTTCAAAACACCACAGTCATAAAAACTGTAATTTGTTCACTCTCTAAACGCGATAATTTATTTACCACAACTTTTTTATTTGGAAACTTGGTAGTAATTTGCGCAATTCGTATTCTTTCAATGTACCTCATCACAATAATATTAATGAAGGTAAACTCATACGCAATGTGTGGACCGTACCTAAAGCACTAAGTAAATTTCCGTGTTAACTTTTAGGGGTCTGCGGCCGTTTATTTTACCAGTCTTCCGACAGCGTTTCCGTTTGTTTACTGGGACCCTTCAGAGGGTGGCGGACTTTGTCTATTAATTATGGAATTTATATTTTGCTGACCTTTATTACTCGGAAATAAAATTTAAAAATTCATCCGTAATTACTTAACAAAGCTTCGCCCCCACAGGTTCAAAGGAAGATTACTTTTGCCACACTAAAATATACATATTTTAGTTTTTGGTTTTAATTATAAATTGAACTAGCAATTTTGCGATGGCAACTTTATTTTTTTTTTTCACCGGGAGTTTAAAATGTCACGGTACATAAAATCAATTGAGAACAAAACTTACTACCAGTAATGTGATGGAAGGAACGATAAAATATAAAAGCCTTACAGTTTTGGATTCTCTAAGCTACAAGATGAGCATTTCATTATTTGAACTTCTAATAAAATATCAACTCAAGATGGTGTGCTTGATATTGATTTAGATTTCTTTAGTCAAATGAAATCTGAATTTCTTTTAAAACCAAAGGTCTAAAATAAACTGGATTGTATACAGGGGGGTAAAGGTAACGAACCGGAGAATCGATGAAGAAGACGTTCGTAGAAAAACTAATAAATTATGTGACTAGAAACACCAAGCTCTATGCTTCAGGAGAAGAAAATACGTAATCCAGAGTAAAGGTTTATTTCCTCAATAGGACTAAAGCATTTTTGATGGGTCACGATCCTAAGTCATGAGTAACCTATTAAGATTTATAACAAATTGTGCAATTAATAGGTTGACATCTGACGTCATGAGGTTTGTGCAGCCTTTTTATCTTGATTTATACATACACGCCACTATTTTCAGGCCGCAACGTCATTTCTATTACGAACTGTGGAGCTTTTAATAAATAACGTTAAAACCTTTTGCACCATAATTTACAATTTTTCCACAAGAAAAAGAGGGTATTTTTAAGTTGCTATTCTATGTTCTAATTTTAACATTTTGTTTAATTTTATAACCTCGCTCACATGAATATAAAGCTTTTCAGCGTAAGTGAAAAAATTAATTAAAGCAGTAGTGCATTTCTATATGCTAAACCTACAGCGGTACAAAATAATTAGGCCTTTTTTTCATTTTTCGAATTACGTATCTGCACGGAGGTTTTTTATACGCTAAGCTCCGCAATGAGCGCAGCCGGATACTTCTGTTAGAGTAAGTTACGTATTACGGGCAATAAAGATCCAGCTGAGAAGGCAATTTTTCTACCACCGCCTCTGGGAGAATCCTTCTCGTAATCTGCGAGTTTTTCGTATTCTTCGTTCTGGCACATACCTACCTGTCAAAATAATAATACGTCTCGAAAATTGAGAAAAGATTCCGTGTTTTTCTTCTACGGAACAAGAAAATTATAACGTTGAAATGTTTACCTCATACGGAAGTACTTGGTATATTGCGGAAATCGCTTAAAGTTTTTCACTATGAAGAATGCTGAATGTTATTTTAACGAAATCGATGTTTATGGTTAATTTTAAAGGTTATTTAAATTTATTATTTTTAACCAACAGATACGAACATTTCTAGTAAACTTTTTTTTGTTTTTGTAAATGTCAGGACCAACTGCATCATTGTTTACCTTTACACTATTTTATTATATAATCGTTCAATACAGTTTAATGTAGTTTTGAGCTTATTCATATACATTCAAATAATAATTTTATATAAGACCATATTTTATTTTAACTTTTATGACCGACCGGCTTCGCTTAGCCTAGCATCATCAGGGTACAAAATTAAACCAAACTAAAAATACATAGTGTGTGGTTATATATACTCGTACATACAGAAGGAGAACACAAAATAAAATAAGAGAATAGTAAGAAAACAAAAGAATACCATTAAATTATAACAAAGGGATAGAGAAAAAGAGAGAGATAATATTAAAAAAGAGGCAAAACGTCATCTGAGAATGTATTAAAAGAATAATGAGAAATTTTACCAGCTTACGAGAAATATACCTAATATTGGACTATTTATTATTTGATATGAGCTTTGTTGTATTTTTGTAAATTTGATTATTTGAAACGACGTCCATTAGGAGTAAATAGCATGATTAAAAGTAACGTTGTGATGTTTTAAACTCGATCACATTTAATGACCATCAAATCGATGATTAACACCGTTTTGATTTGTTTAAACTCGAATTTATCAAATTATGATGAGGTTTCAAGCATAGCGGTCATGTTGTTACGCTTAACACCTAATCATAGTTTAATAAAAAGCTGAAATGTGCCGAAAATCTGTGTTTAACGGGGACCGTTCAAACATCAAATTTAAAAATAGTGATAATTATTGAGTTGAAGATCTGCTAATTGATAGAGTTTGAAACACCTCAAGCTAAGTCACGTATTTGTAGTTACAATGATACAATAAGTATTAAAATTGCAATTCACTTTGAAGCATTAGTGCTTATTGTTTTGGAATATTTCAATAATTTCAATAATCAACAACACAAATATGAAACAGAAAATAAAAGGACAATGGTCATAACCGAAACTCGAACTCGGATGCTCTACTCTTTGATTTGACTGCTATATTTGTAATAATAAACAAAGCTTTACCCGAGCACATTGCATACCTAGATGGTGTCTTGAAGAAGATACAATTATTGTTTTGGCCTTTTAATTGGTAGCTATATTAATATCATACATTAGGAATATGTCCACTGATGTAACTTTCTTAGTACTTCTTACGTTTTTAACTATATCAGACATATTTGGAATTAGTATCTCCTTTAATTCAAGCACTCTATATCCTTAGTAAAAAGATTGAAACGTTGTTTATTTTTCTACGTATTATAGTATTAAATATTTATCAAGCTTCGGACCTTATTCCCAAGTGGCAGCAATGATGAAGAAGAAATACCTGGCACACATATCCATTCATCACCGCGATACTCATGCTCTGGTGACACGGTGGGAGGAAGGGGGAGGGGAGAAGGGAGAAGGGTTGCGTCTCTTCACGGATGGCTTAGTATAGGAATCAGTAAAGAATAAAAAAAAATTAGGCCAAGAGATGAGCGACTTCAGAATAATCCCCCATATGAAAAATTCTTGTTAAAATTTTCGAACTGATAAAATATTGCAGATATTAAATAAAATCAAATTGGTCGATGCATGTGAGAAAAGCGGTAACATTTTCATAAAACGACAGGTTTAAAAGCAGAGCAAACATTTATTTAATTTGAATTTTTATGCTTATTGACATGTATCATATATGTGCATATTTATAAATATATTTGAAATCGTCGCTGGAAAGGTAAAAGGGCTTCAGCGACAGTTTCAAATTAAAGTACTCTGGTATAAACTTCCTAAAATGGCGCTTCAGTCCTTTTCCCTTTCCAACGACGATATTGTGTTAAAAAATAAATTATAAATAAAATCATTTATATTAGTTTTCCAAATCGTAGAAAAGTGTTAAATATGTTGGTGTTTTCTACGTAAAAATCTATCTTCTGGACCAAAGATATGTTTGAAATAGATGTAGCTATATTTAATAATCCGATTTGATAAACCTTTTCTCTATAACCCCACTTTTTTCAATCCCACAACATTCCCCAAACTGGACATATAATTTTTCCACGAGTAAGACACGTGTGCCGTATGGCATAAGGATTTAGAATTAATAGAGATTGAGGGATGCCAGATGAGGGTCAGCAATCAATAATGACGCTAAACATTAATTTATAGTATTCTAATACGAATAATCCTAAAAATGATTTATATGTTATTTTCCTATGAGTGTTTAGAAAAATGACTGAGGTTTCCAGTGAAAAGAATTTTTCAAACGCAATCCTTTAAATTCTATAAAAAAATACAAAAATTTCAGTAAAAAGTGCAGTTCAAAAACCAAAAAAGGCTCTTTTGAAATTTTTATCTAAAATGCCTTTCATAATTTTTTTTAAAGGTTGTTGTGCAGGAATTGTATTCACTGGAAACCTTATACATTTTTCTAACTACTCGTATATAATTAACAAATAAATAATTTGTAGTTTTGCTTGTACTAGAAAGTCAAAAAGCGTGCATTTTTGGATGCTGGCTCTTAAAGTCAACGAACTGAAAAAAGATGAGACAAAACTAAGTTTAGACAACTTAAAAATGAAGGAAGAAAAAAAACTACAATATAATCAAAGAACTACCAATTTAGTTGCACATTGCAAACAGCTAGAAGATTTGCCAACAGATTGCGTTTTTTTACAATCATTTGAACCTAATCCTAGTTCATTAGATCCGTTACGAGCGGATTTCAAAGCAGCTTTAGCGTACATGGAAACATTACCCCGTTTAATCTGATAACGCGTTTCTTCGAGAATCCCAAGATTTTTCTTCACACTCTCTATGGCCAATTTAAAAAAAAGAATGTGCCAGTTAGTTCACTTCTTTGTTCTAGTCATTCTCGGTTAATACCAACATAGCAATGGCTGCCTTTTCTTTAAAATATACGTTTAAAACAATTCTAATGGCAAAATTTTACGACATCCGCGAATAAAGGGTAGCGGCTTAGACTCGGGACCCAGGGGTTGCGGGTTCCAGACCCAGTATACTGCACATTATACACACTTATTTTTTTATGTACAAAAAACATTGAAACATAGCAAACTGTATCATTTCACTTTGTACGTGAGTGGAAAATACTCTCAATGGCTCTCCAATGTATTATTTTCTCTGATACCTGATTCCCCATTCAATCCCCTCCCATTTCTTTTCCCCGTAAAATATTCATTAATAGACGTCACCATAGCCTCATTAACACAAGATCGTTTTGTGTTGACCCGAATCAAAGTTTTCAAAGAATAACTGGAAACTAATTCATGAAATAACATTATTTATTTATAAACTAACTGGAAGTAAGCAAAATGAGTTGATATTTTTGAACTAATATTTTAATTGATGACCGAGTTATTTATGTCAACCTGTCTACACGTGTTTCACGACCTTTTCTATCTCCTGCTAGTTAAAATCGTAGGACGTTTCTTTGTATCAATCAATATAATTAATACGTTAAATTTTTACCTTTACTTAAATAAAGCATACCTCATCTTAACGTTTTTTAAGTGGTTAGTTGAGAATAACATTTTTTCGTTTGGCTTTACTAACAAATATATGTTTTCGTAAAATCAATACTATTTTAAACAGTATAACATAATGATTGTCTAGTTTGCCCCAGACAAATTAATTTTGATCGATTTATAAAAACAACTGAAATACCTTGTGTATAAAATCATGTTTAATTTTCATTAAGAAGCAGGCATATCAACACAATGACCCAGAACAAGTAAACACGATGAAAATTACAATAAGTATGCAGAACACGTTACTTACTGAACCCTTTTAACGGCACGTTTTCTAAATGTTGATTTTAATGTTTCCCTCGAGTCATTTTATCGTTTACCTCAGGTTCAGAATTAGGTTTGCTTTTCAAGAAGATCATAAAGCAAACTAAAATATTCCTAGGGGATATTATTTGTTTATTTTTAACAAGATACGCAATTTATTCACTTCATATCTTACAAGAACAGACTTCCATTGAATGTTGTTTGTTAGGCGTCGAAAAGCTTGAAATTATTGTGTACACAAATTTAAAATTAAACTAATTCGTATTAACCCAAAACTCATTCGCGATAATTTGAAAACAATGCTTCTCATTCTGAAATAGTCAGTGTGAATTTTTGAAGCTTTTAATAAAGTTTATTAATCATTCTCACAAATTTTGTATTATTTATATACACTTGTTTTCAATCATCAATACAAATTTTCTAATTAAATAAGTGGTATATACTACAAAAGCATTGTTTTTTTTTAAACATGTATTTGTATACACCTTACTAAAATCCAGTAGAAATAATATAGATAAACCCTCTAATGTAAAAGTTAAGTTAGATTTTGACATGTTTGCGAGACAGATGAAAATGGTAAAAAATATCTATCGAGTTTTCATTCCTCTCGGTCATTAAGAGACTTACATGTAGAATAGTTACAACGGCTTAAAAAAATAAAAAGCCAGTTACAGCGACTCGACATACTCCATTTGTATGATATGGACGTTCCCGACATGACGGTTGAAATGTTTAAAAATCTACAATTCACCGTCCGAAAATAGTACGAAATGATGTGTCGCATTCCCAAAAGAAAATCCAAGATGGCGGCAAAAATGTCAAAATGTGGCATTCCGCACATTATTATATGAAATAACTCGCCTTCATTCGTACGACTGCCGTAAACTATGTGTGTGTACCTATTTAATAAAATCAATATCCTTCAGAATTTTATGTTTATGATGGACTTAAATTTGAGTGTTATTCTCTTTTGAATTACATGAAATTATGGTTTTTGAAGAATTTTTTTTGTATTTTTTTACCCTTCTTGCTAGAGATTTTCCTGTGTTATGGCAGAAAAAAAATATAGGTGGATTGGCCGAATATTACATGTTTGAATAAAACACAATGAAGCTAAATAATTAGTAAGTTGAAAATAAAACGAAAATATTATGAACGTAAAGATTATGAAAAACTCCAAAAAAAATTCTTGATATCATATGAGCATGTGCTTAATTTTTTCGCGGCTTCAATGATTTTCTCTCTCAGATCAAACATTAAGGTAAAAGCATGTTGAAACAAAACTCTTTTGTTAATGCGCTAGGCAATTCCAGGGTAAATACGTTTATTTTGTAACCCCGGGCCAGAGTCTGGAAAAACGAACACAGAAATACAGAATACAGGCAAGGAGAGGCTGGGCTTGCAATAGTTTTCCGAATAAATGCAAGATTGTTAAGTCTGGAAGCGCCATATCAAATCATAAAGTGTCAGATGTGACTAGAAAAGCTCAATAATAACAACGTTTTCATAAAATGTATTTGAAGATAAACCCCAGTTACTTTTTAAATACATTTGACAAGGTCACCCATAAAATCCTTTTTAATAAATTTTGCAAACTCGGTATGGAGTTTGATCTGTTAGAATGGATAAAAAGCTACCTAACCAATAGAATTCTTCAAGTAAACTATCTAACGAATTCATAGCTACAAGAAGTGTATTTCAAGGTTCAAATTTATGCCCAATACTTTTTTGCTTTTTATAAATTACATCATTACTGTATTTGATAACAATGTGCATGTGCTGTTTTTGCAGATGATCTGAAACTTTTCAAACTTATAAAAACTATAGATTATTGTTTTCACATTCAAGTTAATTTAAATAAATTGCACGATTAATGTTATCTTAACAAACTTTTTGTAAAAAATAGTAAATGCCCCTCAACCGGATTTTTTAGAATTAATCATTCTTTCAACTTTGAATATAAAATTAACAATATTTCTCTCACACCTATCAACGAAATTAATGACCTCGGCATTACTTTTGATTCTAAATTAAATTTTCTTTCACACACCAATACAATAACTGATAATGGTTTAAAATTGATTTGATTCTTCGAAATGCCAGTAATTTAAAAACATTTCAACGTTAAAAATCCTGTACTCTTCATCAGTTTTAATTCAAGTCGAATATAATTCTTCTGTCTGGTCCCCTCACTTTAAAATTCACTCTGATTCCATTGAAGAATTGCAACATAAATTTCAAACATACATTAACTACAAACTCGGTCTACTTATAGAAACCATAAATTATAATGACTTAATGAAAGAATTCAAATTATTAACACTCTCAGACAGAGGGCTTATTTCCGATTTGACTTTTATTTTTAAAATTGTCAATGGTATTATTATATTTCATGTACCTAACAAAACCACTCGATCCAAAATTATTTATAAATGTAATAATAATATCAGATTGCGAGTTATATACTCGTTTGTACCTAGATTGCATTCAGTGGGTATTTATTTTGCTGAAATAGTTGATATATTCAACTGCATTGAATCTAGTTACATAGTTACAAGAAGGCTATAATAGCGTACCTCTTCCAAAAATACTAATGTTAATTTATTGCACTGTAATATTTCTAGTAACTTATTTATGTTTTTATGTGCTAATCATTTACACCATGTTATTTCTAAGTCACTATTATTTTATATTATGTATTGTACAGTTACGTTAAAGCCTATAAGGGCCTTAATAAAAAATAAAAATATATATTACAAACATAATAAAATCACTACTTAAGAACACTCGTATCAATATTCAAAAATTCTAAGATCAAAAACTAGGTTCCTAATCCCCAATTCCTTTGTGTATTTATTGCGGCTTTGATAAGATCTTATATGAAATCGTAATACTCATTTACAGAAGACAATGGACCTCTTACTGCCAAACAATATGAGCTATTTATGTGTTATAAACCCACATTAGATCTCTGGCGAGTACTTGAAGTATGAAGGTAAATACTGTATTTGGTGGAGGTGAGTTCCGAAATCAATTCTAAATGTTTCATCAACAATTCGATATTATAATGCTAATATAATAGTACACAATATAATTATTGTTAAGTACAATAATACAATTATTGTTGTGTGGAGGTATTCATTTGACGAAAATGTTCATGGGAGAGTGAGTCGATTCTTGTTTAGCATATCAGGGTCTTCTCTTTGAATATTACCGCAAAATAGTATTATTTATTGGTGTTATTGAGACTGTTTATTTGGTAAATATAATAAAATGAACTTTCAACTCTTCAACTGAGTTTCGGTTTCAGTGCCGATAGATATACAGTCGGAGATGCTAGAGGAATACATGACACTATAAAATGAGACAAATGCCTAAGTCAAACCATGTCAAGAGTCAGAAAAGTAGAAGTTTTTGTATTTTTAAGACGATGTATAAATCTAAATGAAGCAATGAGTGTGTGCCAAGTATTGCATCGCGGTCCATCATATCTGCCTACCCCTGCAGTAAATCAGTAAGTTAGATACTTGTTTTTTTTCAGATTTTCTAGTTCTACAATAATTGATTGAATGACAAATGAAAATGAATGACATATATGTAAGTAGGTAATTTAGTAAAGCTAGAAGCGTGAAAAGTAATGTGTAAACATGACGTAGATTGTTGATCTTATGAGAGAAAAAATATTATTCTAAACATAATGTCAACAAAAACATTTTTCAAAAACACTTTTTGGAAAAATTAGAAACTCTGTGATTTAAAAAACCCCGTAACTTTGTGAACATCGTGCAATCAGAAACTTTGTAATTTAACAAACCCTGTAATTTTGGGAACATCGTGAAATTAGAAACTTTGTGTTTTAACAAACCCTTTAACTTTGTGAACATCGTGCAATAAGAAACTTTGTGATTTAACAAACCCTGTAACTTTGTGAACATCGTGAAATTTAAACGAACATACATACCAGCTTCGGCTTAACTGTAACTGTGATATGTTTAATATTGACTGATATAAAACTGAATGATCAAGTTTATACTTATTTGTCCTTTCTATATATCTACCGAAACCGCTTGGTGTGTTAAAATAAATCTACACTTATCATATCAGTTTGAAATCTTCAGTGGCGTTCCACAGGGGTCACATTTGGGACCAGTGTTATTTTCTTTATTTATTAACGACATCACTACCGTTTTCGATGGAGTTATGATTCTTTTATTTGCCGATGATCTAAAAATTTACAAAACAATTACCAATCTTAATGATTGTTACGTATTCCAATTGAATCTTGTGAGGTTACAAGAGTGGTGTGCTCGTAACGAACTGTTCCTTAATATTGAAAAATGTCAAACGATAACTTTCGCCCGAATTAAAAATCTCATTATGTATCAATATAGCATTAACAATATTAACTTAAAAAGAGTTGACCAAATAAAGGATCTGGGTATAATTTTTGACAGTAAATTAACTTTTGTTCCTCATATAAATGAAATTACTAATAAGGCCATGAAATGCTTGGGTTTTATTTTGAGGACGGTAAAAGACTTTAAATTATTGAATTCATTTAAATTACTTTATACTGCGTTGGTTAGATCTAATCTAGAGTACAATTCTACAATCTGGGCTCCATTTTATAATATTCACCAACTTAAAATAGAAAAGAGTGCAGCATAAGTTTCTCAGATTTATTAATTATAAGTTATGTATCCCAATTGTTGACCTTGATTACGTATATATTTAATGAACTTGCTTAACCTCACTGATTTATCATCAAGACGCACAGTGAGCGATTTAATATGTCTCTTTAAAATAGCGAATGGCAGATTGGACGCCCCGGATCTAACGAGCCTTATTACCTTGCGAGTACCTACCCGTGATACACGGCAGGCGGCTCTATATTATGTTTCTCCGTCTACAAACAATTATTTTGATAATTCTCCCATTCAAAGACTGCATAGACTTGGTAATAAATATGGTTCAATAGATGTTTACCGTTACAACACTGTTTCCAAATTAAAATCTAGCTTACTTGAATGTTTTCAATAGAACACAAAGGTTATTGTTATTATATGTATAAACCTACGCTATATTTATATACTTGCAGTTAAATACTAACTTTTCTCTTAATGTTATATTCTACCCATCTATTGTACTCCTTTATTTAAAAAATGTATTTATGTAAAAGCCTTAAAGGCGTTAATAAAATAAAATAAAATAAAATAAAATAAATAAAATAAAATAAGTTGATAAATGAAGGCTAAATTAACACAGGCTTAATAACTGATTACCATTTCTGGGATAGATTAATGAATAACACAAGAGGTAAGTGGAAGTATATTTTCGCCTCAAATCACTTCGGTCAAACAAACGTATCTATCCTTGACTATTTTACTGTACGAAATAAATCGTAAGGTACGATCGCAAAACCATGAAAGGACAATGTTTATTGCGTCTCTATGAAGAATGTTACTTCGGAGGAATAAAAAAATGTTTTATCTTTCCCTGACATATGGTCCCAGATTTACCCGCTTGCTCTTTTTTATATTTCTACAAAACACATGGCAACCCTCTCCTGTTCCTCTTTGACCTGAGTGACGAGTGACATGACCATGTTTTTATTACTTTACCCTTTGGAAAAACTACTTTGGAAATTATTTCGTGCTTTACCTTCTACTTCTGCTAAAACAAAAACAATTTCCGATTTTTTGTGCGTTGTTTTGAAAGAAATTTACTAAAGAACGTTTGTAAATAAATCAGACTTTAGTTTTCGGTTTGGTCTTTACGAACCTTAGACTAACAAACGGTGATGACTTTGTTCTTCTTTACTTTTAAGCAAAGAAAAGTTAAGAATTTCTCGTAAAACCCCGTATTTGTATTTTATCAGTTTTGACTACACAAATAATTCTCAATAATAAAGCATTATGGATTTATGGAAGATTTACCACCTGGTTTTGCCCGTGATCGTGACATTTTTTATTACTTTTTATTAGTATTAAACGCTTTCATTTCAAGAAATAAAATCCAGAACACTGTCAATTTAAAAATATGAATCTGACAATATCTTGTCTTATTTTCAAACAGTTTAATGGGTTTTCAAAGTACAATACGGTTGGTTTAAAAAAAGACGACGTTGAAATATGAAAGTAGTTACGTTTACCTAGAAACCCCAAGCAAAGGGATTCACGAAAACTTCACGATACCAGAGTTTAAAATTCTCGAGTTATCGGTGAAGTCGAAAAAAAGTTTTTATTATTCATTGTTCAGTTAAATATTGCGAAATAGGTTCATTTCCGAAAGGCAAACGTTTTGAAAAAGCAACACTCTCTCCAAATAGAGGACGAACTTTTACTACTTTCCGAATGTTTTCTTGCTAAGTAGTAAAGCACCAAGTGGCATTTTTTTACGAAAACTGTGTGACGCGACTTTCATCCCCGCGAAAAAGTGTCATAAGGTTTTTTTCCCGCGAAATGTATATTTTACCGCCAAAGAGGGATTTGCGGTTCGGCCGCAGATGGCGCCCGTAGCCGTCATCCGACTAATTATCCTAATGGGAATTCGTCCCGCCCGCCACAGTGCTACAAGGATAAAGTGATTCTTGTCTCGGAGTTTTTGATAGAAGGATAGATGGTCCGCGGGGAACAGGAGACAGGCGTGATAATTATCAAAAATGGGAACAGACTTTTCCCTGTTATTATAATCATCTTCAATATTTCACCAAGTAACAGTTAGACAGCTGGATAGCTGTAACTTGGTGGATATAATGCCTAAAACCAGATTTTACTAACAAAGAATAATGTTGAGTTAATGCTGCCCGAGTTATTTAACTGTATTTATGAATAAAAACACAAATACAAAAAATAACCATGAATAACTTTAATTTGGGTATTAAATAGCTCTTTGCTTTCTTAAAATGTACTAACTATATGGAGCGAATGAAACTATGGCACCCCCAAATGGCGTATGTGTTGAGGTTGAAGGGGGCGTAGAAGGGACGAAAATGAGTAAGAGGGAGGTTGAAAAGTACCTGGCCATTCAGCGCCGGTCACCAAATACGCCTTAAGCCGTTTCTATAACCCTTTCTATTCTAAATGGAGTCTTTCTCTAGGATGATACTGACAGTAGAATTAATATAGATAATCTAATTTATTATTTTTCTCTATAATAAAAATATTAATACTGTAATTCTTTATATAATGGCATGATTGTATGAAGACATAGAATATGTTCTTAATATATCCAAGGTTAGCTGTGTTTAATTGCGTTATTGTTTTAACCTATTTTACAAATGCCTATAATTTTAATCATCTAGATACGTACTTCCTTAAATAGGGGACAATGATATTTTTTGCAAATTCTTTCTAAACTAACGTTTTTATTTTTATTTTAAGTATTTCAAAGGCAGTTGTCCATTTAAAACACGTTGTCTAAAACAAAACTAACTGTATTTTTTTTCAACGATTCAATAATGACCAATGACTTAGCTCTATTGTATTTATAAAGTTATGGCTTTATTTCCTTGTGTTATAAACTATTTTTTTTTTTTTTTTTTTAATACGGATCTTTTAAAAATAAATAGAGAATTAGGTGAAAATAAGTACTGTTATTTGTATTTTTTATGGGCAAAAATATTAAGTGTTTTTCTCCTTCTCAAAAAAATATTACAATTTTTGCATATTTTCCAAAACCTTCATTATTACACAATATAATAATTTTCTCAATAGGTACGTATGATGGTACGAGTGTTAACTTTTCAAATTTGGAACTGATGTTACTTGAAAAGGTTAAATTTAAAAAACTATCTTTTTAAAAGCCTACCTACCTAATAAAGTACCTACTTATAATGTATTTTATCGGACATTATTTTTAATTAAATGGAACTAATATTTTTCTATTGGGAAGTCAAGTTACACCCTGCGATTTTTTTATGGGTAACAAATAGTTATATTACAAAATAAAGAAAATGCAGTACGTTAATTGTGTCGGGTTTTTACAAAACATTGTTTTTTTTGCTACCTAGATTATTATTAATAGGTCACCCTTAGTTATAAAACGATCTGTTCTGACTGCTGATGATATCGTATTGTAAAAAGAAAAGCAATAAAAATATAGGATTTATATCACAAAAGCTTAAACAGGTTTTTTTATTAAATTAAAAACAACTTTAAGATTATACGATTATTCTGACCAACGAAACTTCAAAAAATCAAAATTGAAAAAAAAATAAAAGCACTAAAAGTATTAATAATAAAAGAATACTTTGTTTTAAAACCACAAAATGTATTATAATGAAGGCCAACTGGTTTCAACTTGGATCAAGCTTCGTCAGGGCACATTTAATAACTTAAAGCTTGATCCAACCGAAACCAGTTGGCCTTCATTATAATAATTTTTGTGGTTTTTTAAAGAAAGTATTCTTTTATTATTAAAATAATGTCTAACCACCATGTGATTGCTTCTTACGAAAAAAATAAAAATATTCGTACTATAGGTACATACTCGTATATGATATTATAAGTTGAGGCTAAAATACTATACAGACAAATTTAAAAAAAAATGGTTCGATTTCCATTGCAAAGACAATGTTTTTTTAATGAAACATCTCATTCCACTATATTGTTAGTTATATAAAGTTTTTCTTTTTAATTCTTGGATTTAAAAAAAAATTGACCAAGATTTTCACTAAAAGGTGTTTTTATTTTTTACTTTTGCAAATGATTCAACATCACATTTTATTTAAATAACGATATTTAACTTTTAAAATAGCCTACGAATTATATTGGTTGGGGAAAAAGTAATTTCGTATTTCGCGCCCTTTTTTTAACTAAGTATATCTCGTTCATTATTGGTCACATCGGATCATACGATACTGAGTTGTGAGGGTGTGAGTGTATACTACAAACGCCTTTTTTAACAGTATTGCGCTTGGTCGGTTCAGTCGTGAATCGTGCGTCGAGTATGGAGGTCTTAAAGGAACCTGAAAGGGAAAAACGCGTCGAAAGCGATCAATTTTTTTTTTATGTATATGGGGCCGATACTCTTTCAGTTCATGCTGCACAACAGTGGTTCGAGCGATTTCGTTCTGGTGTAGTGGAGGTGAATGATGCACCACGCTCTCTCTGGCAGGCCTGTCGTCGAAAATGTCGATGAAAATCATGGAAAATATCGAGATAGATGTTAGCAGTTGTAGCATCGCCCAAGAGCTGAATATCGATTATAGAACCGTTTTGAACCATTCACGGAAGGCTGCATTAAAAAAGCCCGATGTTTGGGTGCCACACAAGCTGACGCAAAAAAACCTCATGGACCGAATTTCCATCTGCGAATCGCTGCTGAATCGCAACAAAATCGACCCATATCTGAAGCGGATGGTGACTGGTGATGAAAAGTGGGTCGCTTACAACAATGTCAAGTTACAGAGATCGTGGTCGAAAGCCAACAAAGCGACCCAGACCGTGGCCAAGACAGGACTGATGGCCAGGAAGGTGTTGCTGTGTGTTTGGTGGAATTGGCAGGGAATACTCTACTATAAACAGCTCCGCTATGGTCAATGCTCAATTCTCAAAATGCTCAATTCTGCCCTCTACTGTGAACAACTCGATCGTTTAAAGCTGGCGATCAAACAAAAGCGGCCAGCATTGGTAAATAGAAGAGGAATCGTGTTTCATCAGGACAACGCCAGGCTGCACACATCTTTGATGACGCGCCAGAAGCTCCGGGAGCTCGGATAGGAAGTTCTTATGCATCCACCCTATAGTCCGGACCTGGCACCAAGTGACTAGCACCTGTTCCTGTCTATGGCCAACGCGCTTGGGGGCACCAATTTGGCCTCAATAGAGAGGCCTGTGAAAATTGGTAGTCCGAGTTTTTTGCCAATAGGGACAAGGGCTTCTACGAGAGGGGCATTATGAAGTTGGATTCTAGAAACAAGCTATCAAACAGAACGGTGCATATTTGACTTAAATCGGATTATTGTAACACTTTTTATAAAGCATTGAAATAAAGCCAAAAATACGAAATTACTTTTTCCCCAGCTTTTATTTATTACGTTTACTGGCAATAAAAAAATCTATTCAGGTTCTGATGTATTATATATTGAATACTAACTTTTTATTTGAAAACCCTTTTCGTAAAATTGGTAAATAAATAAATACACCAAAAATATTAATCCTCGTATTTTTGGTTTCGTTTCAAAAGTACTGGAAAGGAAAAAAAAGTAACAATAAAACCGCGAACCGGATGCAATGAAACATGAAAATTCAGTTTTCATACAATGTCCCGGGGGAAACCAAGCTCGCCAACATTTGCGCATAGTAACCCCAGAAGACAAAGTTGCTACTGTTTACAACACAACATCGCTGATTCAACTCAAACCTGACGGAGAACCGCATATCATTTACCAAAGTGCAATTATTCGAAGTAAAATGTGGATATAATATTTTTTTACTCTCATTTAAAACTCAATTTCTTCATAATGCTTTAAATTGGACACCAACATAAAGTCGACGATTAAAAAAATACCCGCATTAATATTTTTTCTTATGAGAGAGTGTTACAAATTTATGACAATATAGATACCTATACAGCACTTATATACCCAAACGATTTTATGCAAAAAGTCAAGTTTAAAAAGTGAAAATTACATAACTAACTAATCATCCTCTCTGTCTTACCGCAGGGGTAGGCAGAGAGAACATACCGCCATACAACTCTGTCTTAGCACACACTCCTTGTTTCATTCACATTTATACATACTGTTCTGATATTCTGACTCTTCACATGCCATGTTTTTTTCGAGCATCGCCGACTTTTTCTTTCATTAACTTTCGCATTATATATTTTTTCTAACTACAATATATATGTGTTGACATCTCGTTTGTTAATACTGCGATTTATCACTCTAAAATGGTTTGTATTAAGCCGAATTTCGATATATATATTTACGAACTAAAGGTGCCTAATACCTAATATAAAAAAAATGAAAAATATATTTCGGCCAAAAAAATTGCGTATTAAGGCAGATTTTTTTCGTACAACATAACCGAACCAGAGCTTTTAACTCAGCTCAAAAAAGGATAAATGTATAGTCTTACAAATTTACACATCGGTAGTAAACTTAATGATCACTTGTAAAAGAGCTTAAATACTGCATTGGATCTAGCACCTTGATGGAGGGGTAATTTTCATATATTTAAAATCAGTCAACTTAAGTACTACTAGAATAGGTCCTGTATTGTTCATTATAAAATACCTTAGAACCTTTCAAATATACAAATTAAAATAAAATTCAAAACATCGAGCATCTCTTACTTCTTACCTTCTAAAATATTGGAAACACAGAGGAATAATAATTAAATTATATTTTGCTCTCGAGGAGCTTTGGTACCATATTATACCCCGTTGAACAGAATTCACACTTTCCTGTGCGGCATTATAAACCTTTTAGGACCCTTCTTGGTCTCAAGTCTCGGAAGGCAATACCTAGTCATCGCACATAACATCGCACATGGGCCGTCTACCTGAAGGGCTTGTTAATTATAGGAAAACACACTGATGAAATTAATTACTAAAACTTGAAAATTTCGAATATAAACAGCATCCATTTAAAAAACATAATACACCTTTAAAATATTAATCATAATAAACAGTTTTTGTGTACAATACTGTGTTCGCAAAACATCAACTGACTTCACAAAAAAATAAGTCAATATTTTAACAAATCAATCGGTCAACTAAATTAATGTAAAAGCTATTTATACAGATTTCTGATAGAATATTAACAACCCTTATATAATGTGAACACAGAAAAAAACACAAGAAATAAAAATGTCAAAATAATCTTTTAAATGTTCATATTCTTTGAGGATTGTTGGAAAACTTCAGAAATTAATATTTTAATGTAATTTTAATTAAAAATATATTTATACGTTTACGTGTAACTAAACTCTTTTTTTGTACGTAAGAACATCCTTAGAACAGGCAATCTGCTTAGCTAAAAACTAATATCGACCGAAAAAATCATAGCAGCACTTGTACACTTATTTAAATACTTACAATTAGTATTATAAATTTATTTACCATTATATTATTTTCTGTAAAAATGATTGTAACCATGTAATAATAAATAAAACATAATAATTTTTCAATGGTGATAGGTGAAAATTTAAACAGGTACAAATGTCTGTCCATTTTCTTAACCAACAAAATAATAATTGTGTCGAAGCAAATGCAGCAAACCAACTCGCGTCACTTTCAATTGAATCCTTGTTGTGTATTTCGCAGGTACCTTTCCTGCTTCTCCATTGCACAACTTTTATAACAAGATGCCTGAAAGAAAACGAGATTAAATAAAAAGTGAAATAGTTAACCTGATTTCCATACAGCCTCCGCTGGCTGAGCTTGGCAGCCAGCTCGCCAGATGTCTCCCCCGACCCTCCGGGGCTAAACCAGCCCAGAGCCGACCCCGTCACCAGTACAGATCCCAACAGTATCAAAGTCAATAATGCACCGCACACCATTTTAGTTTTTTGTGATAGTACCATAGCCATGATGAGATTTTCTACCACAATCCACTTCAATTATTTAAACCCAATTAACTTGTTAGCACTGTAATCACATCATTGTCTTTTTAAACATCAATGGGTTGACTCAAATTATCTTTGACGTGATGAATTCATATGAATATCGTAACAATTCAAAAGTTGAATGCGAAATTGTTGATTATGGGTAAACATACCACCACACCAAAAATACCAAGTTTGTTTGAGAAACCAACCACATCCATCATTAAATTTAAAAGTTCCACCGGTGATGGTTTCGGTTTATATATAAGTTATTAAATGTCTAACAACGTGCACACAGACACACACTTAGGTGGCCGTTAACTTAATTAAAATACCAATCAACGCACACAGTTCTGCTGATCTATTGCTGTGTCAAGAATATATTGGCACATATATTGGGATGCTTTGGACAGTATTTGAATGCCAAATTGCTCATTCTGCACATTTTGTTCGTTATTAACATATCTGAAAACAAGAGTTATTTGTTAAAATAAAATATCATTTAACCATTTAAAATAATGGCAGCAAAAAAATTAAAGCTTTCGGTAAAATGATATTATTCCACTTCTTCGAAAGAACTAGATTGTTAGTGAAACTAAAAAATCATGTAACCCTATTTTTATAATATAACAATACTTTCCAGTTCTAAAAATTTGCTTTCATAATATATTTTTTTAAACATATAAATTGGCTTAAAAAACCTATTCGTGTCTCGTTACAAAATATTAATTTCAATTTGTCTTCACAGAAACTCAAAAAATATTTTTTTTGACCTATAACCTCCCAAATATTCATTGGTTCCCATGCATTACATAAAAAAGGGTTTTTGGAAGCCTCAATAAATCTTACCTGATATATTTAAGTTTTTAGCACATAATTGAAGAAAACATTTATCTACTCAGAATAACAAGAAAAGTTTTCATCAGTTATTACAATCATATAAAATGAAGAATTTACGTATTTGAAAAAGGAACAAAATATGTAAAGCTTTACGCCCGTACCGTTTTTTATCAAAAACCTATTAACGTGTAGTCGCTATTGTGATAAATCGCTAGCGGTAATAAGGCCCTTCTATGCATTCCAAATACTAGAGGCAATTACAACTTCGCTATTGGAGATTGTTTGGCTGTTGATTGCTGAATTGCAAATTTATTTTCGAGCACAAAAGGTTTTGAGTTGGTATGAAGAATGTTCAGCGTTTTCGATGAAATTAAAAACTTTGGTTTTAATTATGCGATTTAAATCAATGATGTTTTCAAACAAACGATTGATAATATATCTCTTCTTAGTAACCTTCTTCCGCTTTAGCCGTACAAATTATTTCAGTAGTTTAAACAACTCTTTTCAGGTTTAAAAACGATGCAATTTTTTTGAGGATTTTTTTTTTTAGCACTCAAATGTTTTTTTGTGTACTTTTGTATACGATTTCTGGTTTATGAAGAAGAAAAAACTCTCATTTATGATCATTAAAAACTAAAACGACCGGAAAGTCAACGACGCGACTGGACCGTTCGGTAAGCGGTCGACTACTTCAGTCCACGGAGGCCACAACGCCCACCTAAAAAACCCTCTTTTAAAAAATATTTTATCGGTTCAAGTTGGAAAAAGTAGAAGCTTTTTTTGTAAAGATAAATAAATCACTTTGTATTATTCACTTTTTACTTTATAAACACGAATGTTGTCACTATTTTCGTGACTTTACGAGGGCACTTTTATTGTAAATATTTAACACATTATAATCTTCAACAGATTATAAAGGAAATTTTGTACACCGTGTGTATTTCGTTTTCAAAAAAGATCCAAGAAAACATATTGCGTCTTGAAGTGCGCTTTTCTTCCGTGATCAAAAAGGCTGCGGAGGATACACTTGAGCGTTACAGATGAATACATTATGTTCGTGTGAGCCTTTACTCGCGGATTCACCAAAAACGCAAAGTCACCTCGAGAAAGTGAAAAAAAGTATTTAATATGAAAGCAAACCCGCAGATTTGTAATTTTGGATAGGTAATGGGGTTTATTCCCGGTTGGATTATTTGAACGGAATGGATATGGGTGATTTGAATTTTCTACTAGACTAAGATTTATGCTTCTAGATTTGGCGTCCGATAGCGGTCTGGATTTTTTTCTATTCCAAAGGCAATGGTTTGTTTTTCAAAAGCAGCCCATTGAAGGGAAATATTAATGCTTCTTGATTGTAGGTTCTCTGTGATGAATTGCTTCATTGTTATTTTGATCTACCTACTTCTGCAATTATTTATGTTACTTGCTCAATTCAAATGTAGTTTTCACATAATAACTTCATTTTCTGTCGCTGGCGTGATAACGTGTTGATCGCGATTGACATTTTTAATAACTATGTAAGCAGAAACCAGGAACCAAAAAAATTACCTTTTTATGTTCAATTAAATACAAAAAAAAAACTTTGCTTCATGCTTTATATACTCTGATATTTTTAAAATAGTATATGTGAAAGGATGCATGAATGTAAATGAAGCAAGGAACGTCTAAAAATACAGAGTTTTTATGTAGAAGATAGTATACACGATGACATTTATTCTGTTAAACTTTATTTTTTGTTATGTTAACCTATAATTGTAAGTTTTTTTTTCTACCGTACCACTATCATTTATCTAATGTTATGTTCTACAGCTATTCTTTTTCAGATATAATAATTAACATATATAATATTTTGTAATGTTTTCTTTTTATTTATACATCAGTGGTTTTATTTATACATAATACGGCTTCAGGTAAGATGTGTTTTGTTGATAACATCTACCAAATTAGCTATCGTATAATAGATAAAATAATTTCAGTAAACGAGTTCAAAATGTATCCGACTCAGTTCAGATTGCAGATTCAATTCAATCAATTTGTATAAAATTGTTTCTATCACCTAACCTTCCCTTCATATAAAGAAGTACGATTTAACACGTTACAAAAATTTTAGAAATCCAGAGAAATTGTGTGAATATATATATATTTATTTATAGAGTTTTTTCATCTTTGGTTGGCCCTATTTATGTGACTAATAAAATTTTGGGGAAGAAGCATTAAGAAAAGAAGAAAACAAATCCATAAAGCCTTGGCCATAACGTAAAAGCCCGCTGAAAGTACGCCCTCGTTCTGGAGAAGATTACACTACTGATAACTCCATTCCACGGCTGTCGAATGAAAGGGAAAATATTCGTGAAGTAAAAGGCTCGATACACGTTTATCCTTCGCGCTGGTATTTCGCACCATGGGTAAAACTAATTCACTTAACTTTCTCCGTTAAATCTAAATATTATCACGTCGAGACCCGCCAGCAACCTGCCGTACCTTGGCCTGGAGAAATATTATTACTATGGTTAATCATGTTGAGAAAAGGAAACTTTTGGTAATGGGGTCATTCAATTCGACGCAGCTCAACTTTTCTGTTATTTTCTTCCTTTGTGTTCAATTAGCTGTTCGTCAGAAATTTTCCCGAATTAGAACAAACTTCAAACTAGAATTTGACAAATTATTGATATTATGTTGTCAATTGATCTCTCCTTTTCAGCTGTTGACTACTGTTTTATCCAAAGTACTGTATTCGCAATTAATTAATTTATCTAAGAATAAGGCACATAGACTTTTAAAAAAAAATCTACGTTTATAAATAACTTCTTTTTTTTATACCATAAGTTTGTTTTTCCAAACCTTTCTTCTTTATGGCATAACTTTAAGTGAATGCAAGACAGAAGGAGAAAGTTTCAAAATTGCAATTTCCCTTGTCCAAACTTTTAATTAGCAGTTAACAGAATACGGACCTTTCGGACGATTTTTTTTTAGAAACTACTGCCTTAAGATGCTGTTTCCGGTAATTGTTATAATTACTTCAATAGTTAAAAGTTCTTTGTATTTTTTTAATATCATTGGACCAAAAGTTTTATTATTCCAAAGTTATAAGTTCTTGAAAAATATACGAAAACATGTGACCTCAGACCGACTATTAATAGTTTTAACGTATTTTTTACACACTCTAATATATTTTTTATATTTCAAGTAATGTGAAAAACTGTACGGAAACATGATTTAATAATCATGTTTTTCTTTACAAAGTATTACAAAAAAACATACTTCTATTTATCTTATGTTTATTGAAAAAATACCTATTGTATTGCTCGTATAAAATACTGGTTTAATATGGGATGTAGGTTTTTAGTAGTAGAGAGGCATTATGAATGTACAAGATTCTACGCTAACGGTCATATTATTTTTTTTTTAGTTGGTACTATTATTTACGGCACCCTCTAGGTGATTTTTCACAAAAACGGCGCTATACAAATTATCCAAATATTATAAATATTATTAAGGAACTGTAGAATAAAGTTTAATTTGATAATTTCCCTCTTCATTCCTTTATCTTCTCCATCTATTGGTGCTCCGTCCTGTCTTTTGTCTGAGTGCGTTTATAATAATAATGATATAAATTATTGTGATTTATGTAAATTTATCTGATTATAATATTACTATTGATAAAACTACGGTGGTAGTGAAACCCGGTTAACATTAGTTTATATAAAAGTGGTGTTTAACTAAGTAATTGCTTTATTTTTATTATAACTAATTTTATATCAAACCACAAAGAATTTTCTTCCGACGATTTGTTTTTATTATTACGCGAATATAATATTATTGTTCATCCCTTGTGATATGAGTAAGAACTAAAACAAAAATATAGGAAATTGATATTATAGCCTTCGGGGCTTGAGGCATAATATTTAAAGAAGAAGAACGTTTTCTCGTTCCTCCATTTAGATCTGAGCTTCCCTTTGTACAAAATAAATCGCCCCACATTGATTAAATATTTTATGTTATCCATTTATCTACCTATTTGAAGGATATAACAAAAATACAAGTACCAATCTAGTAATTGCTTCGTCGTGTTAAATATTGCTGTGATGACGGAACTCTTTTTGAAATTATATTTTGCATAGCACAGTAAAATATTTTTTTTGCGACAGAAAAATAAACTGCAAACTAATATCAAGATGGGTTTTTAATTATTAATGAATAATTAGGTTCGGTTATTCTAATAGAAATGTAAAATAAAAAACAGTAATTCATCGTTTTTAATAATAATAAATGTATACTTGTGCTACAAAATATACCTACTAACCTCAGAATAGAGGAATTTAATTGCTATAATTAATAATCATATGCGTGTATAAAATGTCTTGAACCAAACTCGACACAATTTTTTTTTTTCAAATGATCTTTTCGTTAAATATTCATCATTCAATCAATTAGTATCGAAAGATCTAGTATATTTTTTTAAAATATTATTACTGTTTTTTTCTTTATTTGTTTTTTAGTAAAAACTAATTCGTATTATACAATATATGCAGATTTAGCAAAGAGCGAAGATATTTTTTTAACCAATTAACATGAATCCGTGTATTGATTTGTTTTTAACTAAACAGAATCAAACGGACCTCACAAACGAGTTCAATAAATCAGAGCGCAGGAGATTCTTAAATGCTGAACAAGATAAATGTGTGAAACGGAAGTAGTAAAACGTTTTCGTTAGCTATATATGGAAGGAGAAACCAGACACCGATTCAAATAGTTATTTAATTTAAAAAAAACGCAAAAGAAAAAATATCGGTTAGTGAATAAGTGATTTAAAGCATCAGATTCCAACCCAGGGGTCAGTGGTTGAATTCTCTCCTGGCCAAATCCTTCCTCATTGTATAAGTAACATTTTCCGCGTATTAAAATTGAAGTAAGAGGAGTTATTGTAAGGTTATTCGTAACATGAGAAAGTATATTTCTACAGAAATGAAAAATAACTTCGTTTGGCCGGTTTCGCTTAGCCTTAGCATCATCAAGGTACAAAATTAAGCTAAACAGAAAATACAAAGTGTGCGGTTATTTATACATACAGAGAGAGAACAAATTTAAAAAAATAAAATAACGAAACAATGAGAAAACAATAGAATAACATTTAAATTATCACAAAGTTTTTTTTTCATTTCTTTAAATATGTATAATCACAAAATGACTGTTTTCTACGAAAATATAAGTATCTGTCTTTTTTCATATTTAAAATTTAAAGTAGTCGGTTATTTTAAATGGTAAAAAATAATTTCTTTATTTTTTATCTTCTTTTTTTAACGGCACTACACTGGCGTTCAGTGTAACCTTAAACAAAGTAGGCGTAAGTCAAACGCTGGAACGGAACTGCTGTAGGAAATGTAAGTATAGGCCCGATACAAGTTCCCAGATAACGCAGGCGGCCGATCGATCAGGGAAGCAAAAACTTTTCTGATTATTTCTGACGGCAGATTGAGATTGATGCATTTGGTGACACGAGCCGCTGCTGAAAAAGTGTAGACGGTAATGGGATGGGAGACGTCTCATCTGATCATCAAAAATTAATTACGTTAATTTCTTGAAGAGAGCCTCTGATATGAGTTTTCGAAATACCAATTGAGATAGATAATATAAGAAGTATGAAAAGAAAATTTAACACGATTAAATTATAGTTTTTTTATGCCGGGTTCCTAAGAATTCACAACGCCTGAACAACGGTTTATCAGACAAGTGGGTACATAATTCATCAACGTCGGTTTGATAAATATTGTTTGAGCAAATTTATTTGAATACAATATTGATGGTAAGGACTTAAACGATTAAGAAATCCATAGTTATATAAAAATTAATGTAAATTTACCATACTTTTTTCGTCAGGAATTGACTATTTACGATGATGGATGGTTTACACCCGAAAACAGTTTTGTGAACAAATTAAAGTGATTGTTTTACACTCATGTTGTGTAACTTTATAAGAATTGTGAATCAAATATTTTAAAAGAGTTTTTTTGTATCAGTAAACAAAGAGATATGATGAGTGATTATGAGTAGCTACATTTTATTCCTGAATAAAAGCACTTCCGGGGATGTTTTTTCCTAATTTCAATTAAAAAAATCGGAAAAAATTATAATCAAAATAAAAGAAGATTTTGCTTCGTTATTCTCTTACGGGCTTGGTTTTTTTTATCTACTAAATTTGTAAATAACATCACGAGAAAAAGAACCAACATAAAAGTGTTAAGAATGTTCATAATATCAAGGAAAATTTTAGTTGATCAATACTGAAAGCCCACAATGTATTAATACAGTAAAGCATTCATGTAAATACAACACTTGTTAGAGCTGCTTTACAAAATAAACTACCCCAACGTAGGTATTAAAAATTCCCTTACTGACATAATTACCCTGGAAATATAATCTTCGATAACATCAACATATTAATTTTGATAATTTTATGGATAAGATACCTTAATATTAACAAAAATAAGGCAGGTGTTTATTTACCGTCATATAAAATATTCGAAATAAAATGTTATGCTTCTTTGCTTCACTTGTTGTTGAATGCATTTGAGGATAAACTACTGCTAACTCCATTACAACCTCTTCATTTATCTAAGAAACGACGCGTGTAACAGAAAGAAAGGTTACAATGGAGCTCTCAGCAGAAAATCCATAATAAAACAAAACAGATGTTTCAATGATCTATTGACGAAAAACAAAAAATTCCAATTAAATACAAAATGAACACTTTACGATAACCTACTTTTATTGAGTATCAAACATCAATGGTTGTTTTAATGTCATTTTTGAAAAATGATTTAATAACTTAAATAACTAAATGCTTCGAAATGAGTTCTGACGTCATCCGTACCGTCTGGGCCGATAAAAAATTGTCATTGGCAACTATTTTGGATATGTGTGATTCTGAGCTCTCTCATCTTACAATTAACAGCTTTAAATGAGGACATTTTGGTGTTATCATTAAATCAACAATGACCACATGTCTGTTTTTTTATTGATTTAACGGTGTTAATTGTTAATATATATTTTTTTAAATGAACTCAAGTTCCATCCATACAGTTGTTTCAATTTCACATTTACTTCTCGAATTAAGAAAGAACTGTCTTTACATTATTTCACGGCATTAATTTCAGTTGGCCATTCGGTTAACTTCATAAATGCAGCTTTAAGCGCCACTGAAGAATTTACCGGCGTACTTTGAAATAATAAAGCGAACTTTCTCGATAGCCGTAGCATATTATCAAGTTACCTTGCCCTGTATACGGGATGATAAGCTAACTAAAAGATAGTGGCCTGTTTAAAGCCTGCTTCAACTAACCATTTGTAGGGTAGTCGTTTGCACGTAACGGCTCTAATTTATGTAAGACAGGGCCATTATCGTTTTAGCCATATTAAATATAAAAAAAACACAAATAAATAAATTTCAGTAATTATTGTCCAACAAAGAATTTTTTTTTCTAATGTAAATACCCCACGAGAGTTCCAACTGTCTGAAACCAGTAGTGCTATAGCACCTTAATTTTGGGTATGTTGTGAAGATAAAGGGTGTGAAGATGGGAAGGAGAAATGGTAAAGGAAGGTTGGGAAGTACCTGACTATTCAATTCTGGCCACTAAACACGGCTAAAGTCATTTCAAGTCACGTTTTGTTTCTGAATGGTGGCTTTTCACCAGGGCGGTACTAAGAGTATCGAGTTCTTCGAAACGCGCCGCAAATATATGAAAAGTTACCATATTTTAATTTCATGTGAAATTGACATATGATTTTTTTAAATTTCGTTACGCAGGCCGAGTTTCAAACCCATTATCTCTAGATCCAGAGCCAGGAATATAACTACTCGGCCGCGGAGGTTACCGAATATTTTAATAGTTCTTTACTAAGTTCTGTGGTATTTAGGTGAAGAGGTGCGGAAAGTCTTACCTAAATGCCACATAGTTGATCACGAGTTTTGCATAAGAGAAATAATACTAATACTATTACGTAAAAGTATACATTTGTTCGTAAGTCATACGTAAGCTAAAAAAATGTCACTCTTTAATTAACGAAACGAAATTAAGTAAAAGGTAAGTATTTCTACATTAGAAATAAAGTCTTTAAGAAAAAATATGTTTAAGGAATAAGTTACTACTCAAAGGGTGGTTAGTTTTGATGTCAACGGCAGAATTCTAAATGTATAAGCTGACACCTTCAAACACAAACCTGTGGTTGGGTAATCAAAATATATAGGTTTTGGTATTTCTAAAAGGATTATAAACTTCTTGCTAAATAAGCTTCCATACATTTGGCACACTTTAAAATGTACTTTATATTATAGTATCAAAAAACCTTTTTAAAATAATCGGCAAGAACAATATAGATTGCCTTACTTCCCTTCCCCAAAATAGGTTCCACCTTAATGTTTTTAAAAATAATTTTGTGTAGGACCACAGACTTTATCTTAATTGTTATGACCGACCGATTTTGGTTAGCCTACGTATCATCGAGTACAAAATTAAACTAAAAGAAAAATACATAGTGTATGGTTATACACTTGAAGTAACAATATATGGAGGAGAGCTGATTATTTGTACCCAACCTACACAAACTTGCGATAAATCACTTTCTCCGAGTTTTTACGTCGTACACCATGATAGAGAAAGAGACAACAAATTTCATAGACCGCTTCTATATACTGTCGCAATGATCTTAAGCTCCTGGGTCACCGCGGAACTCCGCCCACATTTTTTTACTATGCCACTAAACTTGACACAACTAAACGGTTTTTTAGGTTAGATGCCATATTTTTGTTGATAAAAATACTGTGAAAAAGTGGCTATACGAGTAAACAAAAACATTATGTCAATATGTGATATTAATGGATGTTATTTATAATTTTGTAACTGTCAATTCATGGTGGAATTCCATTTTAATGATTAAATAAAAACAAATTTTTAACTTTATTCCACTTTTTTATTTTTTGACTGGACCGGTTTCAGCCTATAACGGCCATCTTCAGACTAGTACAGGTTGTTCTTATTCTATGGCTTACATACCATTTATATTTTCTATTTATATTTATATTTTATAAGCCATAGAATAAGAACAACCTTTACTAGTCTGAAGATGGCCGTTATAGGCCGAAACCGGCCCAGTCCAAAAAATAAAAAAGTGGAAAAAAGTTAAAAAATTGTTTTTATTTAATCATTAATGAGTGGATGTATAAATACCGTAGCCTTAGTCTTAGCCACGCCCAGGTGAGCCGAGTCAGGTTAAAATCATAAAAAAACAAGTAAAAAACTAACTTCACTGCCTTGGATAGATACTACTCTATGTACTCTAAGGTCATACAGATATATACTCGTTCATACAGAGGGAGAGCACAATACAAAATAAAATAAGAGAAAACAATAGAGTAACATTTGAAATTAAAACAAAGGAACAGAGAGAAAGAGATAGTTGATGCTCAGGCTAAGCGAAACCGGTCGGTTATAAAAAATAAATTTAAATATGTGGTCTTATACATAGTTATTATTTTCTTTTCATGAAATATGTCAAACCACAATATGATTGCATTCTATGAAAATAATAATAAATATATAATACAATTTGAAAGTAAAATGATCTAGAGATGAGAAATGTTGTAGTTGAAGGTCAGAAGTTAAGAGATTTGGGAAAGTTCTTAATCAATGCTGTCAAAAACATAATGGTATAGCATTTCGCCATCATAAAAATAAAAATATGCCTCTTTAAGCTAAACAATATTTGATAATAATTATGGAATAAAATTGTAACAATAATTCTAAATGAATTCAACAGAAGATGCAATCACTTAGGCTTTGCGTAGTAGGTAAAATACTGAAAAAAAAACTTTCTAAGCGTAAGGGAAGAAGTTCCCGTTCACTTTCGGCTTAAACGACACGAAGCTAGGGATTTATTTTTATAGTCGGACATTTAAAATAACGCCATTTAGTAATACCATCAAGGGTGCTCTACATAGCTGTTCTGTGGAGAGTGTGTAGTTACTCGACACGTGATTTTTTTTGTCGAGAATTACTTGTTGAAAATTGTTTATTTTTCCGACACAGCAGTAGATCAAACTGCCAACATTCAAACGCCACTAACCGTAAAATAGTTCAAGCAAATGAGCAATAAATTTCAGCGTTTTAAAAAAGAAAATTACATTTCAAAGACCACCCGTCTCTTGTAGCGATCAAGCTCATAAACAACTCAGCATTGATCAGTTTATGATAATAATAATAGCCGTGTGCATATACATACATATTGGTACTTAACATGTAGACATTATGAAATAGGCTTTCTTAGGGGTCATTTTAATATTCAAATAGCGCAAATAACGTAAAATAGTCTCGTCACCAAAAATCTACATTTGCTTAACAAATAAGGGTCGAAAGGAAGGTAAAGTAAATAAATCTGTTCCTGAATATTAAAACAGGGTTATCTTAAGGTATTTAAGGGTTGAAGAAGGATGTGGAATATTATGGCTCGTATCTCAAGTTTTTACTTTGAAACTTTACTGCGGACATTTCCCTCACGCTGATAGCTACCCTCATCCCTAATATGCTCTCGAGCTTTTGTCTTCGATAATTTATAACACTTTCTTAAGTATCTTTTGGCTCATTTAACCCCACGAGGCTAAGATGTTATAACTAAGGACGAATCAAGGCAGAAATGTCACCCATTAAAATAATAATAGAAGTACGTGCAAATATACAAAAATTTGTTTGTAGAAATTTTAATATTCATATTTTTTACAATATTTAAAAAAAAAACGTTTGAAACAATGTAAATTGGTACAACAAAAACCACTAATTAGTGTATTTCTAATAAAAAAACATTTATGTTAAATTGAACATGTTTTTCTATTGTTAATTAGAGATTAAGCGTGTTTTAACAAGTAGTTGGTTCCAAAAATAAGTTTATATTTTTACTCGTATTATTTACATGATATTTGCTAATTGATAATTACAATACCAACCGCTTTCTAAGCTTTCCGGGAATAATATGATTTTATGCTATTAAATAGTTTCACAAGTTATAAAGGCTAGAGTAAACAACGGTTTGTGTAACGTAAAATTATATCACATATAATGTTAGGTTTATAATTAAACCTTGGTTCAATTTCTGCGGCGCTCGGGTCATACTCATAAAAGAGTACATTAGTTAATTTCATCCAGCTGCTGCTCACTATCAGCAATATTAAAATAGTAAGGGCGGCAACAAAAGAGAAAACTCAGGGGTGGAATTAACGCCGTTTAAGTCTTACGTCTATACCGGAAACACGGCCAACTAGGGGTTGAAACATGCCTCGGTGTAGAGCCCGATACCTAATCCCAAGATTGTGAGACTTAATTATCGTATAAGTAGACAACGAGCGAGCTTTCGGGCGTGCGAGCTGCTAACTTTGGGCCTCGCATGAAAACAGAATTTCTAACCCAGATAAACATCGCATAACGCGGCAGCAAAACGTTCGATGCTAATTACACTGATATTTATCACCATTCCGCTCACGCGCCGCAAACAAACGTATTTTGTCAGGAAATATTACATATGCGCTGTGCTTCGACTCGCTGAATGGAGTCAACAAGCCATAGTGTGACTTGGATTCTCTATTCAATCCAAAGCGATATAAAAACAACGAATACTACGGGTACCTAAGCATCGATCCACTTTTATACCGTTCTAATATTTATGAATGATCAACAAAATTCTTGGTAAGTGAAATATTTTTCGTGATAAATTAAATATTAATGATGCGTGAAATATTCAACGCGTGAAATATTACACGTCAATTATTAACACCCACCAGCAAAGCCTGTTTAAAATAAGTTGATAATCCTACAGATTTTATAAAATATTATGATTTAAAGCATAACACCTTTTTAGAAACGTTAAGTTGCAAGTCGATAGAGTTTGAAGCGGGTAAATTTGTGATTTAAGAAAACTTAAGCAAATGCCTACCTAAAAAAATATGACGAGTGAATCTACGAAAGAAACATTGATAATAATATCGTCTCAAGCAACCTTTTTTTTAAGCAGCCACCCAATCAACTAATGGCTCTCCTATCCATTGTGGATGTGAACCTAATACACTACGCTGCTGGCGCTACCTTGGTTAGATTGCTTTATGCGACAATCAAAGTGCTCTGACTGAAATTATAGTACTTATGTTTTTCAAATAATAATAAAAAAATCTTTGAAGAAAAAGAAAAACTTTTTTTGTAAACTATCATTTTAATTGAATAAATCGTTAGAACTTTTACTTTTTTTTTCAATGAAAAATGTGCAGGCTTGCAATATTTATTGATTTTGCAGGAATTAACAAAGAAGAGTTATTCCTCTAAATACTTAAAAGTAAAACCTGATATCAACGTGGTATCAGTGCTATTTAAATATTACTATGACCCGTGGTAAGGAAACCATATTTAGTAGGCTTTTCAAACATACGAAATTCTCAAATACATTTGGAAAATTAAGCTCTCAGATAATTTATTTTTCGATAGTGAGTAACGTAACACTACATAAGTGTCAAGTTATTGCAATAATTATAGAAAATATGTTATTTTAGGTACAAATAATTTATTATAAAAAATAACAGATTTTCGTTAATTTGCACAACGCAGATAAAAATCGCGAGTAGCTGACTTCACTGTTATACAAAGGTAAAATTACTAGGCAAACAAAAAAAATATTATCACAATAATTACACTTATTTTAATGTTTTTTTCAATATTATTTGTTGTTGATATTTCAAAAGTTATTATATTTTTATTTGGCGATGTGCTAGAATAAGGACACACCAAACCACATCTTATTTTAAAAAATTACAGGAACGAAAGTGTTAACCATCGCATCGTTTCTCAACCTGGAGGTCGCAATACGTCACGTATTTTACTAACCTCTTTTTACGAAATAATGAATTTCAAGTTGTAATAAAGTGTTACATATTCCTACTTCCTTATAAACTTATATATAAAGATGTATTTATTAATTCATTAATGCAACGGTTGAGTTTGTTTTTCACTTAAAAGGTTTTCTATACGTAGATCGACATTTGAAACCCATATAAGTAAATTATTTTCAAGTGACATTAAACGATTTCTGTATTTAATTTTTAAAGTCACCACAGACGAGAACCTTTTTCGCACAAGTAAGAAGTGGAAAATGGTATTCGTGACAAGATCAAACACATTGTTTTTAACGTTAGTGATGTAAAACTTTCCAAAATATTAAATTAAATAGGAGGTCGGATGGTTTTTTACACTATTATTTGACTTTAAAAGGAGTCGCGACACTAAAAAGGGATAAAACTATTAACCAAATATGCAAGAATTATTTTTTAGTGAATATTCATGGCGAAACCAGCATTTTCACTTTTGCAACGAAGTCAAACCTAAGAACATGTGTATTTTTGACGCTCTCTATGCCTGTTAAATATTTTGGTGGAAGATAATGTTAAAACGGTTGACATATTTTTGGTAGAGATTTAGAAATCGCTTTTTATGGTTAGTGGTGTGAATGAATATAATCCGTATGAGGAGACTAATCATTTTTAGTTGATTTTTTTGTAATATTCTTCTTGAGTTCTGTGAATTTTACCAACATTCGACGAGTTTTTTAAAGCCCTTACCGTATAAGCATTTTGGGAAATGAAATTGCAGACATCCTATTAAAGCAAAGAGCGTCCAACCCAATCCTTACTCTCTTCAATGTTTCTGCTTTTGTTTCCCCCTTAATCTTTTTTTCCCCTAATGCATATTTTTCCAACTCTACTACTGATACTAAGCCAATACTAATATATCACTTAAAAACCTTTGTGACTTATTTCCACTTATTTATTTTTGACCCGACCAGTTTCACTTTGTAACAGGCATCTTCAGACATGAAAAATTTTAAAGTAAAAATACTGAGATTCATCAAACTCATTACTATATGACCCGTCTCTTAGAAGGTAATAAACCCATCTCAATCTTTATTCAAATGTTATTGTTAAGGCGTTTCAGTCAACAATAAACCTAAATAATAGGTCACAAATATTCAATTTTATACAGAGACAAAGGCGTTTATACCGGAAATAGATGTAAAATACGCCATAGATTTTATTTAAAGTTTGGTGGTACTTATTGCAAGGTCAAACCGGTCAGTTATTCTACTAAAACCCTGGTTCCATCGTTACAAATATATTTTTTAAATCTATCTTGATTCACTGAAAAATGTTAAATATTTTTTACAGTTCTCACATCTTTTAAATTCATCCAATTGCTTCCATGGTTTAAACTTACTGTGGTGCAGTAGCAATTTTTTAGATCACACATTCATTGGCTTTGCAAATCTAATTTAATATCATAAAATATTTGATATTTCATTTCTTATCTACCCTTAGCTTTTTTTTATTCTCTCATATAACCTTTAAATGCAATTTTGCATTTCATTCGATTCTTTCACTTTGGCTTAGTACAACTAAATAGATGAAGAGTAGTGGATAGTTTATAATGTCTATTGGATAGTGTTCTCGGTTTAAATTTACTTTTAAATAGAACGAAGTCACAATGTAAAGTCTCTCCCTATTCCTTCTTGCTGCGGCAGCATTTTCTCTATATTTATTGTTAAATGGAAAAAGTTTTCTTCTCACGAAGTATTCGATGCCAAAGGTTTTATTCGATAGGGAAATATGAAAAGATCTGTTTTACGTCTTTCATACTTGTTGATAAAAGTTTGTGAGTATATTTCGCGATTCAACTTTGTATCACTGAGTTGTAAAGATGCGGTATTCTGAAATTTCACATGCACAGTGCACCCGCAAATAAACCTTTAAAACAATGAAATTTTGTAATGATAAACACTGACTCAACACTGAGTATGTAATCTTCACAAAACTATGTTTTAATCTAAGCAAAATTGTAAAAATTCAATTTATATTTTACTTTAAATGAAATAACGTCAACCGGTTTCTCATAAAATATATCATAAAAAAGCAAATCCTTATCCAATTGGAAAGATAAAAAAAAAAAACAGAAAAAACTATGAAATGAAACTAGAGGTATGTATTTTAATTTTACCTAATACATAAAAAAACTTAGGTAACGTATAAAGTGTAAATTAAACTAGTTTAGAAGTAATTATAATTATTCTACCGCAAAATACCATGTTTGTTTGGTTTTACAATTATTTTTTTGGTTATTTTTTTTCTACTTTTGTCAACGGAATTCACATGTGAATATGTGATTATATTAATACGATATGAAATCATAACACATTACCAGAATCGGATAAAGCACATCGCTCAATCATGAATATAAATGTAAATAATGGAGTGTTAATAATTGTGCATTAAAAGTCTTATTGGAAATATACAATTGAATTGAATTTTACAGAATTTGAACAAACCTATGGAACAGATTAAATTACATTAATTTATAAATCTAAAAACTGTTTTGGAAAATAATCAACTATTAAATGAAGCTATTTCATTAAAAAATGTATGCTATAACTATTTTTATTTTGTTTATGATTTTATTATTTTGAATTTTTTATTTTATTTTAATTTGTATTTCAGCAAGAGAGTGGGTCGTTTTTACGAGTGATTCTTGTGCTTATCAGCTCGACTGTGGAATAATTTTTCTCACTCTTATATTTTCCACCTCAGCGAAATGCATTATGAGCTGAAAGAATTTCATGAAGTCAGAGCTCACCGATCGAGAAGCTTCACTGCTTCAGAAATTACACAAACAGATGTTCTGCTACGTAGTTAAGATTGGTTGTTTTAAAATTTAAATACCTCTCTAAAACATGAAGCGAAATCGTCAAATGTCTAAGACTAAGTTCTAAGAGAAAAGATTTTTTAATTCTTTATATTAATCAGCTCTTCTAAAAGCTTCTTAAATAAAAATCATACCGAAATAGCTTTTCTTAATTTTTCCCCATGCAAAACAGTCTGATTTTTTTTTTTTTTTTGGAAGCAAGATTTTCTCGTGTCAGGGGAAGGCGATATCTTCTCAAGCGTTGGAAAACTCAGCGAGTGAAAACTTCTGTAATACATCGTATATTTTGAAAGCAATTTTAGTTTAAAATACAATTTAATGCAACTCATACAATATCTTCATACGAAAAGTTTCGAAGATTTCACAAGTAAAATATCTACGTTCCTCTGGGACAAGCATTATTTTAAAATTCTCGGGGGCTAAAAACTTAGCCAAAAGACATTTATCAAATAATGTGGCTACATAAAGGTTTACTTCAAGTATTTTGTCGACAAATAAAAATAATATTTGTAAAGAAGGTAAATTCGAAATAAGTTTACGCTGATAGATTTGTTGGTGCTTTTTACTAAATTTCTTTTTAGTTCTAAATGATTAGTTAACAACTCAAAAGTAAGCGTGGTATTAATTTACTGAAATTATTTGTCAGTTGAATCATATATTTACTATCAAAGCAATATTAACTGAACATAAGTTACAGCGGTTCCATAACTGATAAGTAAATATCTTCAACTGGTCTCCGCAAATTTTTATAATATGTATTAACTATAATTCATGAATATACGAGTATACTCGTACAAATAGAAGGAGAACACAACATAAAATAATAAAGAAAAAAAAAGAGAACAGTAATACAACAAAATAATAACATTGAAATTACAATAAAAGAACAGAAAGAAAGAATTAGATAATATGAAATGAAAGAGGAAAGACGTCGCTTGAGAAGGTAATAAAAGGATAATAAGAAATTTTATGAGTTTACGGGAAATACACCTAATATTGAACTACTTTACAAATTTACCCGATTTTTAGAAATATTACTTTTAATTTGAATGGCTTTTTTATTTCTAGTCCTTCTAAATTATTTAATTTGTTGCTATTAACATATTTATGAAGAATATGAGTGCTGGTACTTTTATTGAAGGTGTGATCTTTTTCAATAAGATGATAGAAGAATTCTTAAAAACCGTGGTTATTTAAACATCTAAGCTGTAACCAAGATTATTACCATTGTTATTTTTATGCGGATAAGCAAACAAGAAGTGACATATTAAGTAAAATTGTTGTTGCCACCATTCGAATGACGTTGCAACTATATATATGTTAGATTGTGCAAAATCTCAACTGAGTTTACATCGGACGATTTGACGTCCGACCCTGTACCTACATATAATACATACGTGGGTGTACTTCGTAGTTTTCACCAAATCAACATAATTTCCAGCATGACCCGACGAACGTTATACACTTGAATTCTCAAAGCATTCGACTGTAAGATTCTGCATCTCAGTAATTAAGTCTCAGTCTCCAGTTTCTATGCGGAAAACAGTGAAATGTTTCACTTACGCAAATACGGAAGAGTTGCAAGAAGAATATTATATTCATTTAATTATCTTGCGAAGACCTTTTGAGAAAAATATATTCTTTGATGTCAAACTCGGACGACACCGATTCTTAGAAAATCTCTTTTAAGTACACTTTACAAATGTGAACGAAAAAAACGTAAAAAATCAAATCAACCAAACGAAAATAGCATTAAAGCTGCGAAAATACGAAAATTTTAAATCCACAATTTCAGACGATAAAAGAAAAATATTGCGTTCTAATTTGATGTTAAAATAATTTTTCGTGTTTACACTTTTATTAAAGAGAATGACGATTGTGTTTTTAGAGTTTTTTATTTGTTTTTTATTAATTTAAATACTTAAATTTTGCAGCTGCTTAGTTACGAATTTGCTTTTATATTCTGAAAAGGAAATGTCATAAAAAGCATTTTTTCAAATATTCTCAAATTCCTCCGCTTATCGATATTTATGTTTCGTTGTTGGTAAGATCGACGATTACTATCTATTATGAACTAAACACACCTTATTTATATTATTTTAGATTTTTTTCTTGCACAAACTACTTTTTGAATTAATTAATGACTAGGTCTTCAGTCACTCTTTCCAATATTATCATAACCAGTTTTTTTATAGTTTTGAAGTTTCCATTGAAAAAAATACCAGGGGCCTCAGCTATTATAATTTTCCACCTCGTTTCTCTTTTTAAAAAAAAAACAACTTATTCCAAAGAATGTTTCATTTAGGTTTTTAATCGAATAAAGAATAAGACCACGTAGATATTATAAAATATCGTAAATCAAGCACATAACAGTATTTTCATAATTGCTGAATCTAATTAGAAACCAGAGTTATTTCATTTGACCTATCAGAGAACAAAGAACATTACTATCACCTTCGTCTATTTTGCGCACAATTCACCAAATAATAATCAAAGCACCCTTTTCATGGGAGGATCCTTCTTAGTAAATTTTAGATAGATTCCAAAAGGGTAATTTAATGAATAGCTTGAAACTAAAAAAAAATTTTCAACAAAGAGATACGAAGAATTCAATGATTACATATCTTTGTCACATATTCGTAAATTAGTTTTTTATCAACTCCACACATGAGGTCGCTCTATGGTGCCTCTTTAGACGTGTGTCATATTGAGAGATGCTGTACGGAAGTCTTTTTAATCAAAGAAAGAAGAGACCTCGTTTTTGAAGGAAGAAACTCACGAACCTGCATGTCATTACACAGACGAGCTCTTAAATACGAACCTTAAAACGATCCGTTATTATACGGCGAACAAATATTGAACATGAATTAAACGTATCTCCAGGTTGTGCACCGATCCTGTAAAAATCAATGATGCTACTGTTAAAACACACGATTCCAATCTGACGCTTACGCTCTTAAGTTCGTTATTATGTAGTCAGAATCAAAACAAATTGCACGTTCTAACAAATTACAGAAATAACAGAATGCCGCAGTTTTAGACTAAAAAAAACAATGCGAAGAAGAAGAATCAGTTTTTTTTCACATCCGAACGTTTTTGTGTCAATGTTCACGAATAACGACTGTTTGTATTTAAGTTTCCATTAAAATTTAAATCAAAACAACGTTTACTTATTTTAACAATATAGAGTTACCTACAAGGAATATTTAATTAAAATTCTATTGAATTAAGCAGGGAAATTAAAGTTTGGCGTTTCCATTGTGTGCCACTTTCAATATCTAGCCTGTTCGTCATGAATTTAATTAAAACTTTGTATGCAACGGAAGCTTTTTGTCCCATTTAAGACAAGTCGTGTGAGTGAAATCCTTACAATTGGGTTTAAGTCACACAAAACTGTAGGAAATAAATCGTGCGAGGGGGGCCATTAAAATCCCGTCAGCTATTGTTTTATTTTATTACAGCCATCAATTCCAATGTTGCGTATGAAGCTAAATTGTTTTAATCCAAACAACAAGACGAAACAAACAAGATAGTGTTGCGTTGTGTGTGGAAAGAAGTGTGTGTTTGTAGTGCGAATAATATTCACAATTAAAATTACAACAATGGAACTAATAGTGCCGCTAACTTACCATCGTATTTTTATATATTCAGCGTTGTTCATGAATCATTTTGTAAAACACATTTAGATTATGATAAAAAGGCAATTTTAAAAAACTAAGGGTGGCTAAACAATAATTTATCTACTTTTTCGCATTGTTTGGCGTAATTTATTCGCCTCGGGGTTAATGGAAAGGGAATCGCATAAATTTTAAATAAATATTAGAAATTGAGAGGAGTGGCTTCGCTTCAGTGCTTTCGTAATCAGAAAAATTACATGTGCGAGAAATGGTTTCTGATAGTATTAAACTATCGGTAGGTGAAGCCCAACCACCTACCAAATAAAGGATATGTTTGAACTAAAGTAAATCCCTCGTCCCATTACGCACGGCTGCTGGCAAATAAGCTGTCAATCTTGTCGAGTGAGTTCCTCTACCCGATACGAAACAATAAAACCTTTGTTATGTAGACTGAAAATAACAGGTAAATATGATATCCTGTACAATTATGGTGGGTAAATGTTAAAACTTCACATATCACACTTAAGCTATCAAACTTATTTTCATCGCAAATCACAATTCAGAAATGTGTTTGTACCATTTGCGGCACTTAAATTGGTCAATTTAAATTTTTATAATTTTATTTAATCAGTCCAGCATTTTCATTTAACAAGTCCTGCTAGATTATTTATTAATTTAATTACAGCTATTTCGGCGTTCAAATCCATTAAAAAGAATATTAAATTTCATTAAATAAAAACAAAGTGTTAAAAAGAGATTTTTTATATTATACTCGAAATGAATAATTATGTTTAGGGGTTAGATACCTGCGGAAAATAACGGGATGTAACTTGAATCAAAAATAAAATAAAAATTTTGTTACTTTGATCCGACCATTTTAAATGAAAAATAGTGACTGCTAAAATACATTATTGGTAGGTATTTTATTAGGTAGGTGGAGATTTGAAAAGTTCACCCGTACGTACTTACAAAATAAATTATTTATTGTTAATTTAACCATGTTCTTAGTTATATTATTACATTACCCTCAATTAATCTTCGTAAAGAACCACTATTGGTATTTTGAATATTAACACTACTGTTGATATTTATGGGTGTAAAACCCCTTATTTCTGAACTATAAAAGTTGTTACCTATATTTTTTCTTAGTAAGCCGAGAATTGTGTCGAACACTTCCTTTATCGGCAAAGTTGAAAGCAAACTGATACATTTTATTGTACTATTGAGTTTGTTTGAAATGCGAATTGAATTGAAACCTCTGTAACGTTTTGGTCCTGGCATAGAAGAGCAGAGAACCTCTTTCATTAAAAAAAAATACATCAATATGCGCACCAATTTTTTTTTTCAAATACATATTTATCACAGGAAAAATTACTGCTGTGGTACCTAACAAAAAAGAAATAAACAGTGATGATTTTTGAAAACAATAACTATTTTAATAATTATAAACCTAGATTGGTTAAAATTAAACCTTTATATAAAATAGATTCAGTTCGTAGAGAGCGGCAGTTATAACAGTATTGCTTTCTCATGACGTATTAAAGTGTGAATGAAAGTTGACAGTTGAAAGTATTTTTTCCTTGATCTAAAAGTGTAGCCATCTTCAAAATAAATAATTTGATGTATTTTTCGTGCTGATTAATTGAAAAACTTTGGAAATGCGTATTCCTTGTACGTCGATATTTATTTGCATTAAAAATTAACTCTTTTTTCCCAAAGAGCAATTCCAAAGTTGGCCTAGTGCCTGAGAACTTTTGATTAAGATTTGTGTCTTCTGTATGAAATATTCAAAGTTCCCCAACACCATCTGGCCTCAACCAATGGGATGTTTAATCAGAAATTTTCTCATTTGAGCATTTAGCGTGGGGGAAGTGAACATCCTGCATCGAAGTTATCAAGCGAAAAAACTTTGGCCAAACTTAAAGAAAAATAGTGAAGCTCTGAAAGATTTCATATTTTAAGCTTTTTTGTGTTAATGGAAAACGAGTTGCTTGAGAAAAATATTTACGATTTCGTGCTAATTTCTCGTTTACTTGTACCTTAATTTAATTGTGGAGTTTCTCTATTAACAATAATTTAAATTATGAACATAGTTTTCGTTTCCTTTATTTTCTGTTTTGTATAATGTTATTCAATATTACCTTTTGCATATTACAGAAAGTTCCATGCTTATAAATCTTCTAAAATAAAAATACTGAGGCAGTAATTGTATTAATACTAAGAAAAGTTTTAAAACCCTCATGAATTATTACTGGAACAAATAAATTATGTGGTTGTTAATTACTCGTTAGGTTATTTCAATCTGAAACCTGTAATAAATGATGACTGTTCTATAAGCGAGCCACTTGGTTCTTTCTAAAGTTTTCAATCCTATAACTAGGGTAGGAGGTCGGCTGCATAAAACCCGACCTGCCTCCTAACGTTTACCACTGTAAATTGAGAGTCTGGGTGAAATACGTTTATTTAATTGTCTCTTAGGTCCAAAACTGAATATTTTTACAAAAAAAAGAGAAAATTTTACAAGAATAAGAATCAGTGGAAGAAGAGTGTTTTTAGCTATTGGTTTGCCATAACTTTGAATGAATTCCAAGAAGAATGTAATTTCCCCAGAGTTACAAAGGACACGTTATTTCTTTACTTTGAATGGGTACTAACGGAAACAAAAAAAAAGGTTTTTACCATGAACCTATTTTCAATAAAAAGTTAGGTTAACTCCTAGCAAATAAGGCCTTTTGCTGAGATATTCCGCGCACACTTTTTCTACCTCCCCAGTGACTTCAAATGTATATCTCAACCGTTATTCTGTCCCGGGGGCTACCAACAAAAAATACGGCGGTGGCCCAAGCTTACTTATTTACCTTGGCACATTAGAAACGTGACAGAACAACCAAAGAGATGTGGAATTATGAAATGCACTCAAAGTAAGTGGAGAGCTTGCAAAATATATTTTTTACAACAATAACCTGCCCTACACTGTTCATTTGAAGTTTTTTCTAACTTTATAGGGCAACCTTTTGTTAACGCTGTAGCGAGAAAAGGTGATACTGGATTTAAAGAATAAAAGGAACCATCCTAGTAGTATAGTTATATTTATTCTTAAATTACTCGTTCGTATTAACAAAATCAACTTTTAATATTTTAAGGTTGTTGATTTACAAATAAACTATAAAAATTTCACAAATATCCTTTTGAGACCCCCATTATTGTTTCTGAGAATAGAAATTGTTGAATGCTTCAGATTTTAAAAAAAAAATTGGTAGAATTTTCGTTTGTTTGATAGTTTTCTACGTTCATTTGAATTAACATTGGGCCTCAGAGGATATTTTTATTACTTTCATAAAATAAACGTAAGACACAAATGACAGTTTAATTTGTAACAAAAAAATCGAATGTAGCATGAATAAATATAAGGTCAACATAAAACACAATAAAAACTAATGGATCCAAGACCGCCAAAGCGGGAGCTGTCAAATATTTGTGGCTTAAGTGGCAGGAATAAGGATTGTAACCTAGCGGGGGAAAAATACCCTAGAAAAGATTGTCAACTATTAGAAAAATAAAAAACTCGAATATCATAAATCGCTATAGTTAGGGGGGGGATATAAAAAATCAAATTAATTTGAATTGACACAAGGTCTCAAAGGGAGTAGATCACCTTAAATGTGGTACCAACATTTAAGGTAAATTAAAATTGATGCAATTGAAAACAGTGACAAGAAGTCAACATTATTGCGAGGCACAACTTGAGCGTGCAAGTACAGCATAGTGAACTTTGACAAGGAATTCCAACATGTCTTCATCGTAAAAAAACATCAAAAGATTTTGATAAATTACTACAACCGAGTTGGACGGCTCCATAAATCTCTCGAATACACAAGTCAAAGATTGTGGGAAATTCCCTCGCCTTTTCCGGGAAAGTTTTCCGCCCCTGTCGGAGCTAGAACCGCAGTGCAAGAACCAAAAGGACAAAGGAAACGGTTGCACTTTGGCCCGAATAAATAATAAAAAACCTCTGACCTTTTTTGCGACAAGTGCGCAGGTGGTCAGCGGTCCGATAGCGTTATTGCTCTATTATTTGATCAGATGGAGATTTTATTTTTAGGTAGGTTTTTAAAAGCGTATTTTTAAATACGAGTGGATGCCAGTTGTAGAAAATAAAAATTTTCGAAAATTTTCAAATTGAATCCCAAACATAATTCAATATTTGGAACGTATAAGTTATATATCTGTATTATTTTTAAAAATCTAAATCATAGTCACATTTTTTTAATAATCCTGTCACTTATAATGGTTCAACTACATACTTTTCGTTATTCCGCAATTAACGTTGAATTCTTGAAAATTTTCCTTTTACAAAGGCTTTGAATCAGAAATTTAATTTAAGAGTATAATTATTAATTTTGTAATTTTATGGTACGGCAAAATACTGATATCATAATTCTAAATCAAACGTTCACTCCCCCTTTGTCTTCTTCTATGAAACCGTCGTTAGGTGTAATGACAAGAAAATAGAACAATTATAATTATTCGAATACCTTTCAAAGTACGGGGCACTTAATTCAGAACAAACTTGACAAAGCAAATTACTATTTAATAATGACAAGTTGATAATAAGCCTACACGCACAACCCCGCAATTGACTTCCAATAGATAATAAATAACATTAATAATATTTTATACAGAAACCAAAAGCATCCCTTTAACCTACTCGTATATCGATTTACGTTTCCTGTTCGGAAATGGAAAATGAGGTCAGAAATTTATGTCCAACGGAGTTATTATTTGCTATATACGAGGAGATGCAATACCCAGGCTCTAAAAAGTGGTTGGCGATCAATGTACTGTAATCGCTGAAGTAGGGATCCTGTGAAAAATGCTAAGAGAAGGGGATTTATTTAGTTTCAATTTGCAAGTTGTAAACTATGCCTACTACACATGGGAGTTAATGACATCAATAATAAGACGTAAGACTGCTTTCTTCGGACATCTACAAAGGGGTGTTAAAAAAAGGGTTAATATAATAATATAATATAGAGACAAGAATATCAATGAAGATACAAAAATGCGTTGTATATGAGAATAATGGATTAATATTGCTGATAAACCCACAAAAATACGGCAAATAATAGTAGTGATGACGAACAAAATAAATGTCCCCGGATGAAATATAAAGTTTATTCTCGAACAGTCCCAAATCAAAAAAAAACTTATTTTATTGCTACGTGAACTTTCCTAAAACGTTTGATATTTTGAGTGGTAATAAAAAATAAAAAAGAAAGCCAAATATTTCTGGGCTACAAATAACCTGATTGAATTCTCACTACTTTCATAGCTAAAAATCGAAAATATTGCAATTTCCATGATGGAGGACCACTCTGCTACAAGACGTTTAGTTGATATATATGGATGTTATTAATTTATATTTATGGAACTACGGAACACTTAAATATACATTGACTGTAAAAAATAAGATCAGAGGCGATGTTGTTTAAAATTTTCAACAACAATAATAGCTTTATAAAAACAGCCGTAAAACTTGGGCACTTCAAGGAATATTTAAAAAAAAATGTTTTGAGGTTGATGTGGTTAGATGAAATGCACGCAAAAAAGTTCTGTCAATAGCAAGAACAGTTGAAATACGATAGCCTCACATATTGCCTTATAGTGTCTTTAGACAAGGGAAAATGGGCTGATTGAGTTTCTCGCTAAAAACCACTAACTCTAATTTTAATAAAATAAAAAAACTAACCTTACAAGCTAAAGCCAAATATTTTATTTTTTTGAAACTTAATTGAGGTGAAATTTGTACTGCCTTATGTATAGTTATCTGAAGTATTCGTTAGATTCTCATATTTTCATACATCAAAATGTCCTCCAAATAGTTTGTAAGGGTTGAAACATTTAACTTTTTTCTTGCGAAAAGAAATTTGTTGTATTTAAGTCTAGACCAAAATAAGCACCTTTGTTTTTAAATTTAAAAAGAAGTTCTTGATACTGAAAAAGTAAAGGAAACTTTAACCGATCTCCAAAACAATTTTACAAATTAAACGTAAATGACAAAATACTATATGCATATTTTTGTGTATGTATCTATCATATTTTTACTGTTTCAGAAATTTGCACGTAGTTAATTTTAAAATTTCTCCTTACTTATTTTAGTTTTGCGTTGAATGGCTTTGACCTGTTGACCAACATCATACTAAAACAAGTTTTATTTATATATTGTAAAAGCAAAAAAAAAGAAAACTCATTGAAAATACTTGTAGAACATTTGTGTCTTTATTAACTTCTCCAGTAGAAAGTTTCTTCATAATTTTAGGTAGATTCGTAGTAATAATAAATTATGGTTACCCTAGGCCTATTTCAACTCAGACACTGAACTCAAAACCCTAACAACCTATGTCCCATAATAATATATTTACTTAATGTTCCCGAGTAGAACAAGGGTTAGATAACATTCCTTATGTTGATGAATATTGAGTTTAGGAGTGAATATGGAGGGGGTAGAAAAAGAAGACCATACGTTTATTTACTTTCCATCAATGTCCCATGCGAAAGTCACTAGGCCATTTTTCTAAATCCGGCACGCTTCACCAAAAATGGCATCTCAATGTTTACATGCTATAATAAAAATTCATATCAAAATATTGTTACAATTTGATGAAAATCGAACCTATAACCTCCAGGTTGAAGGTCTCGTTTTGAAAACTTGACAAATCAGAATTCATATTTTAGAAATTGCCTTAGAAATTAATTTATTATCTATTTGCTAAATGATGTTTTTTTTCTTCAAAAACATATTTAGATTTTTTCCTATTACGCAACTCAAAAATACGATATACAAATGATCTTCCGGTATACGAGAATACCGAATAAGCATTCTTAAGAAATAATAAACAAGGATGCTATATTTAATAACAGGTCTCATCGATGAAACTTGTCCCAACTCTTGTCGAAGTTAGTGTGTAATTATCAGAAAAGTTCGAAGGTTTCATTAATCATTACGGAATCAGTCGTATTGACTTTGTGTATTTACAAGAATAAGTTGTAAGTATCACGCACTTTGATACAAAAAAAAACATCCTAGTGATTTGTTTGATTTAAAAAAAATATTTTGTAATTTAAACAATAATTAAGAATACGAGCAATCTCAAAAATCAAGCTCAACCTTCATGTGTGTGAAAGAAACATGTACATTCCTTAACGTTTTTATAAGTTTGAGAATATAAATAATTTTATTGAAAGCTGTATTTATATAAACGAGAAAACGATAAAGATTTTTAAAATTATTATAACGATTTCGTAGATTCAGTACTTTAAAATATTAATATTAAGAATTATTTCTGCTTTAAAAATAAAATTTAACAATAAAATAAATGCACAACGTTGCTTGAAATAAAATAGGTTACCGTAAAAACAGAAAAATCAGGACATTTACGCTAAAAGGTTGGAAATACTTCCTCCCAAACTAATAATGAAATATTGTTGGCTGGTGAAAAATTAGTGACGTTAACTGTTCAAACAAAAGATTTATTCCCAAACCCAAAGTACGTGTGGGCAGTTGGGAAGGTTGATAATGTCTTTTGCAAAGCATAATAACTCATTAATAATTGATTTGATTGTCCTGAACCAGATTTTTTATTAATTATTGCAGTAGTCATAAATCAATCCCATTTCTATGATTTACCGCTCTCATATTTATGTAATAAAAGTTTTCACTTGGTTTACTTCAACCAGTATTATTTTACCGTTCTATTATTGTGTTGGTAATACATGAAAATTAATACGCTGAAAATTGCGAAAAATGCTTTTAAGTTCTTTGCTGTCATTATTATTTGCATGCTTGATTTTATTATCTTGCATTAATTTTTTTTTTAAATATGTAAATAAAATACATCATTACCATTGTAAAGTAAGCCGTGTTCACAACTTGATATATGAATACTGTAATGTTCAAATTTATTTTACATTGAATTCACTTGACTTCTTTTATATCATTGTCTTTTTGGAGAACACAACATATTCGAACTAAACGTATTATCCTTGAGTGTCAATATTTTCCTGCGTTATTGACAATATTTTCAGTGTTTATCTGTTGAATATTTGCGATATTCAAAAATGGGTGAATCGTGTCCGACGGTGATTCCAACCCCCGAATTGATAGTAATCTAAACCGACAACAGCTTAACAAATCGAACGAATTTGAATTCGCAGGCTCTGCGGCGAAACGCGACGGGCGAACAGCAGCAATAATCAAAACCACCGCACGGCGAACAAAGTTGACGCGACGAGTAAAAGTTTGGACTTTACGTGTATACGGTGTCTACGCGGCTACGGCGTAGCTCCGGGCTACGGGCGACTGTAGCGCCTCGCGCGGTTGCCAAGACTGGCGGCTGGCGGCTGGCGGCGTCCATTGCCGGAGCCTCCCCCGCGCCTGCCTTGCACCCCTGCCACCCCTGGCCGCCTAGCTCTGGGGACCATTCGCAGTCAATGTTGTCAGTCGTGTGCTCGCAGGATTGAGTGATATACACAACCGCGTGGGCTGTCGTTTTAATTATCATTCGTCAATTTGCCACCATCAAATTGCGACGTATATTCTAGCACATGCCAAAATCTTTTATTTTGAAGCCCAGTTACTTTATTTCTCTTTTTAAACCTCTTTTCTTTAAGATAGCTAGCTTTTTTCCGCTCATTTAGATATTACGACATTTTATTCTCTTATTATTTTCTAATGCTGAACAAGATTTTTTAAAAAAAAAAACGGGATTGTTTAATTTTGTGCATGATTTTTTCTGTAGATATTTTAATTTTGGAACTGTGTTCCTTTAAATTTGATGAAATAAATGAAAAACCTTTTTTCCAACAAAATAATTACATTTTCGTTAGATTTGTTTTATTTCATTAAAAAAGTATTTAAGGTCCAATAAAAATAAAATACGGTTAACCTGCAATAATTAATGCAAAAATATGATGTTTCAAAGGTCGATGTAAAAATACAAAAACAATATAATGTGCTAAGAAAATTATATTAAAAAAATATTAACGGTAAACAAATATCACCCAAGCAAAAATTTTCTATTCATAAAACGTATTCAAACGTTTTTTACCTTCCAGATTTGAAGCTACAAGACCTTCCGTAAATAAATGCTTCTAACTGGTTGAATTATCAATGGACATTTCATACTTTAGCATGTTAAGTACACTCGCCCCAAACGAGAGCGAAATGAACATAAAATCTTATTTTATTTGCAAAAAGGAACGCACAGATATTATTAATGAAATTCTTTCAACATTGATACATTAAATTAAAGGTCTATCCTGGCCTAGAATCTTAAGTTGCCGAGGCGTTTTGAAAAAAAATAATACGGCAATGTAATTTTTTTTAAATTTTAATTTACTTACTTTATTAACATAAAATGAACCTACCTCGTAAATGATACACTGGCGCGTTCGATGTAATCTTGTAATTTATCTATCAAATGGCTTTTGTTTTAAAAAAAAACAAATATTGTGTTGTTTATTCGAAATTTTGGACAGCAATATTCCAAGCCCCAATTTAAGATTTTTATCATGTCATTCGTGTAATTTGAAATACAACTTTCCGTGAGTTATGACAAAAAAAAAACTATGACGCAGTTAGGCTCTACTACGTTAATAACTTTTTACAGTAATTGTAAATCGGATTGTTTCTCGTATGAAGGTTCCGAAAGTTGGCTTCTGTTTTGATGATCCAATATCGTTGGCACATTTGAGGGGTTCTAAAACTGAGATTTAAATTCAGTGCCCTAGAGAAATTGGCTCATCGCCAAACCCAATCAATAATTCACTGCAAAGTTTACTATTCCATCCGGAAATCTCTTGTCCGGGATACAAAAAGTGTCAACAAAAAATCAGTAGCTACGCGCATATTTCACACCAAAAATGGTCACTTTCAAATACAATTACAGAACTTGGCTCGGGGTTGTTCCAACATTCGTCACATCTGATTAACGATCAAATCAACGATCAGCGCCATTTATTTCTATTTTTGAAATTTAAACGATCTCCGTTTAATGTCGATTCTCAGTCAGTTTCGGCTTTCCATCAAACTTTGGTCCACCATCAAATAAAGCCATCAAATTGTTATGCTCGACAAATGATCACAATTTGACCAAAAGCTGAAACGGGTCGGAAATCGATATTTGCCGTGAACCGTTCAAATTCTAGTGGAATTATGTCATCGTTAAAGTGTCAATGAAAGAAAAAAAGAAGGAGGAACGTAAGGTAGAAAGTATCAAACCATTCTGACCTGGTAACTAAATATAGCAAAAGCTACGACGGTCTCTCACCAGGGTGATATTGAGGTAGTGTTCTTTTCTGGGACGAGGTGCAGATTAACTAATATTTTGTGTTATTTAACTGTCTTTTTTTTGCCCTCGCCAGAATTTAAGCTTGCGACTTCTGAAACCGGTGATAAAAAGCCCAAACTCTGTCAAGGAGGTCGACAGAACGTCACGTTCATGTCCTATTAAAATATTATTAATGTCAATTTTAAGGCACAACTGTAAATTATCAGACGTTGGGAGAAAGTAATTGAATTCAGTTGTTGATTAATTTTTTTTTTAGAAGTGTGTCAATATAAATGCATATTTTAGACAGTCAACTACATGATTAAATTGGTTACTTAAAAAAAAAAAATCTCGCCCAAGGAAAAGCATTTGAAACGAACACAAATTATTTTCTGGAAACAGCAATTCGCCAATGCATTTTAAAAATAGTTTACATTCTTTATTAAATATTTGTCTTGTAATCAACGGTCGGTATTTAAAAACATACTTTGGTATATTTCTGTAAAATGTATTTTTGACAAAAATTTTAAGCCATTATTCAAAACTCGAGATCGCGATAACAATTATATTTATAGAGTAAAGAATGAAAACATCTCATCTTTATTTAAAATACTAACGGTTTATGAGACAAGACACTGCAGAGCATTAAGCTGATTTTACTAAATGTTCACTACAAAAGGTCTTTGAATCAAATAATAAACTAAGAGTGATCAGTCACTGATTTTTTAAACAGTTCTGAGTATGTGCTCGTATCAGGAGTCCTTATATTACCACTTTGAAGGTAGATATTTCGATTGTGATACCAGTTTACGTAAAGTATTAAATGCTCTTGTGGATTTAAGAAGCACGTAAAATATTTAAAATACTGTGTTTCCAAAAACAAAATTTAAATATTAAGCGTGTGAGGAATGTTGAATCTATTCTAAAACGTTAAAATAATCATAAATAAATGTAATTATTGAACATTCAATTGATTTTTTAAGTACCCCTCACGAGCAATCATACAAAAACTGTACGTTTGAGGTCCAAATATATTATATAAAAGCGTGCATTATGAGCTTTCAATTCGACTAACAAGTCTTTGGCGATGAATGGAGGTCCTCGGCGAAGTTTCCTACTAAAATTAATGTGAACACTTATTCAAATGGAAAACTAAACAAAAAATATGGTTTGCTCACAGATTACCATCTGCTAGGAAAAGTAATGAATTTTATGTCCAAATTATATTAATATTTCCGTGAGGTTTTGAGAACTTACGCTTTTTATATCCGTGGGCAGCTTTACTTCGCGTAAAGGGTATTCAAACACATGAAAAAAATCATCGAAAGTTATTCTCCCAGGGTTGGTTTATTTACGTTGTTATCGTTGCTGGTTTAAATGTTTTGTTTGATTCTGCAATTCTAAAATTGTAAGGGCTCCCAAATATAAGATTCACTCACTCTGAAAAGTAAAAAAAAACATCTTTCGCTAATGCTCCAAGGTAGAATAAAAGTATTCTGTCGCAATTTTGAGGCTAATGTTTTAATGTAAACATATTACTGAACACTTATTTCAATACAAAATTTAGCAATCAAATAAACTATTATAAACACATCCTAATATTCTTACTGGATAAATCAAATAGAACGAACAAAATTGCATCTCGCCATATTTTTTGACAGATTAACAAAGATATAAGACTCGCGTCGAATTCCAGACGAGAAAATCTGTATTAACTTTATAATGCCAGAGTTTTATTTTGCTTTAGCTCAATGATTTTCTGCCATAAAGTTAAGGATTAAGAGCTAACCCGTCAAAAGATTTCATCAAAATCCAAAAGCTTTTCCACCTACGAATGGCTTACTTCATATAAATCTGGCATGTTACGAGTATATTCCAAATTCCATTTTAAGTCCATGAGATTGCATTATTAATAGAAAAACCTAATTTTATCAAAATGATAAGTTCTGAACAAAAATTGTGTTATATTTGGACGTAGTTATACAGAAAGCATCCAACCTCAAAAAGATGAAATCGAGAAAAAGGGCGTTTGTAAATATGACGATACAAAAGCATTGCGTAATCGGCATTGGTGAAGTGAATATCAGTATTTTTCTTAGTGAGATTTATTATAAATAAGTTATTTTGAATCTATCAGGGTTTTTTTTTTTTTTTAATCTTATGTTACCCTACATTTTAATATAATTTAATCATTACCTACATTACATTACACAATTACCGAAAACCTATTGCATTTGGAGCTTAAATGTTTTCAGCACATAGAAATCTCGTACTTATCTATAGGAAAACGTGTATTAAAAAACTCGATTTTGACAAATTGTGGGTTGGACGCTTTATGCGTCTATTTTAATTGGTATCTCAATGATATTGGAGCTTCACTGCAATCTACTGAACTTATGATCTTATCTTCAACCTGGTTAATAATGTCTTTTAATTTACAATTCATAAAATAACTTTTTTTCATTCGACTTTTGATCCATTAAAAATATTTATAAGGCTCGGGTGCATGATCTGTGGACTAAGGTTTAACTTTACACTACTGAAACAAAGGTTGGATTCTCATTTTATCTATATTTCTCTAGATAATAGCAACATGAAATAATATGTGTATGTTAATTCTTGTCTGTAAACTTACAATGCTCCTACGAATATTAGGGTAGAGATTGGAGATAGCATATTATGTGTGTTTACAGTTCCTATAAACCGAATGAATGAAAAGTTTTTCCGCTGAATAACTGCTGACTTAATGATGATCTCTTTTGAAGATATGAAGGTAGATATTCAAAAGCAGTGGCGGCCGGTATTTTTACTCGCGCTAGAGGGCTAATATTTAACATTATGTAACCCTCATAAAAATGTACAAATCCGCCATGTGTGTTTCACTAAATCTGCGTATGGTTAGCTCTGAAATAATGTAAATTGCACAGCTTTTCTAATTCGGTATTTTTAGGTAAATTCTTTAATTTACGGTCAAATATATTTATTGAGAGGGCGCCACATTGTTCATTAATTTACTAGATTGCGATTTCTTACTGTGTACTTTTAATTACTATTACTCAAATTGTCTTAACGTAGAATTGTTTGCGATTTAGCGTGCTTGTTTAAAATTGATAATTTAATGTTTTATACCCCTGAATTGTTAATTTTGATTGCATTTCATGTACCTGGCAGGACAGTTACAAGACAGTACCTACCATATTATTGTGACAATTTTACTTCAACCACACAATATTATGCTCCTATGCGACGAATTCAACATTTGGGAAACAAAAACTCCGATGTTGTTGATATAATATATTTAATATATCAATATTTCAATATAAGCACAACTTAGTAAGGTTTTTGTTCGTATAGTAGATCTAATTTTATTAATGAAATCATTTATCTCTGGATGTACCTCCTATTCACTTTTTTAAAACTTTTCATATTGATTTTTTTATGTTGATGTTTGCACTGCTTATGATTATATATATTTTTTTTAATGTCAAAATTTGTATATAAGCTTTTAACGGCCGTAAATAAAAAATAAATTCTTCAATGCGAAAATATGTGTTAAAACCCGGGTGAAGCCATGTATGTAGTGACTAGCTGTTATTATTTTTTTCGTAGAATAATTTATTTAGTGAAGGTTTTCACGAATCACTTGCGGCGCCCAAAATACATTTTTAAAAATACTCGTGCAAAAAAAATTGTTTTCCGAAAATAAAACACAAACGCCCAAATGGATTATTTTTGCTACTGCTGAAATATATTTTTAAATCTGTGAATTAATCCGTTAAAAGCAATCGATTACGTAAACAAACATAACAATATAATAATCTGTCTACAATGAACATCTTAAGATCTCCGCGATCTGCCTGCTGCAATAGGGGGTACTCCGACGTGGTTGTTCAGGGAATATGACGCGCCCACGCGTCGCTATCCCCGCAACATCCGGAGCCGCCGCCCCCCTCTACCCGCCCTAACCCCCCACCTTCTGCTACCCTCTACCCGCTCCCGCTGTTCCGTCTTGGTCTCGGAACTGCCTCCACCTAAACGACTTGGCGTGGAGCGGTTAGGGCGCTGCGATATACACTGTTAACTGTACACTTTTGGTTGTACACGCTTTCCCTAGGAGCTAAGTGGGGCGACAATTTAATTGTAAGACAATTTATTTTCATGAAAATTCTTGCCAATCTGTAATTTGAAGAATATTTGAATATCAACGAAAATCATCAAACATTCATAATATTATTCTAACATATTTCTCTTGAGAAATGTTAAAAATGTGTATTTTTTTAAACACCCAAAATAAATGTTGTCCAATTTTCCAAACTTTCACACTCAAAGTAAACTATGCGGGATTTATGATGCAACCAAATAAGTTGTAGGAGGAATTCACTCATCATTGAATGGCATACTTGAATGTCGAATAGAAACAGAGTTCATCCACAAATGAAAAGGGCTGTGAGGGAGAAAATATGATATATTGAAAGAAGCCTACATATGGTACAAACTCTAGAAGCAGAAGAAGAATCAGCTGTCGAAATCTATGAACCAACAATCCATTTAGATACATAGGAAAAAACCTTTCGAGCTATGCAAACGTATTACTATATTACGTTTCCTTAAATGTATTATTCGTGTGGGTTGTCATGGCGGTGCAATACGGCTAAACAACGAACGACCAACACCCATTACCATGTTAATATTTTGCTTATTAATAATATTTGTATCGGTGTATTTACGTGTATGGAGTTTTGGGTACCTAGTAGTAACTAGACTATTGAACAACATAATCATATTGATATGATTTCCAACCCAAATTTTAGAACTCTTTACTACAATGTCTTTATTCAAATTTGTATATAAAATAACTTAAATGTGGTTTTTTACCCTCTCTGATTGTTCTCTAATTTTTTTCTAATTTCAGAATTTAAACCGTATATATTCCACCAACAACTTCCCAAAACCATAATCTGAAAAAGAAAAAAAAAAGTTTTTCACGGTCTGAATTATTTACGATCACTTCGCGCACATTAGCGGTCACTCGAAATATTTGTTCACCGAGTCCACGACAGCTTTTTATACGTAAAGTGGTGAAAGTTAGCACAGCTCCCGCAGTTTGAGCTTTATGACGAATGATGCTTTTTACTGCCGGGCAGCTGGCCGCCTCCAAGCTCTACTGCCACTGTGACAGAGGACGGAATAAACCAAGTATCGCGAAAGCAATAAATATTAATAATGATTTGGTTTGTTCAGGAAAACTAGCTTTCCGCTGCATCTTTGTTGTGGTTTTGCTATTTTGTGTACTAATCGCCCTCTGGAAACAGTATAATACTCGTACAAGAGATTGAATTCTGACTTTTTTCTCGTTTAGAGGAACTTGAACCATATCAAAAAGAGAGTTAAAAAATATGTCCGTATACAAAGCAATTATTTTTATTACAATTTGTCAAAAAAGCAAACATCACCAAAATCTGACTTGAAAGCATATCAAACATTGCGATTTAGTAATCGTTTGAAACCAACTGTAACTTTTTGTGTAAAACCGTATTTACCGAATCCTTTCAGTTTTTTTTTGTTTTTGTTTTAATCCTTTAATGGAACTGACTGTATTGCCGTACTAAGTGAAAACGTGTTTTTTTGTGAGATAAACAAACAATATTGTGAAATTGGACCAAACGTAAACAATCATTACAATATTTGGTTTGTGATTTGACGGAATGCATTATATCAAAAAAACAATTGACAAAATACTTTTAAATTAAAAACAACGTATTTTATTAAATTTAATTACTTTATTCCCTTCTTAAAAATTATTTTTTAGGGTATTAACAAAATTGATCAGAATTGGATAAAGATTTCTTTAGAAATATTAAAATTTGCAAATCTAAAAATATCTATAAAAACGATGTAAAAATCTTTCCACCCATGCTCTTAAGTGTAGTGTGATTATAGATATTTTTAAAGTCATTCCGTTTCAATTTTTTTAAATACTTGGCAAACGTGGGACGTAGTCACACGTACACGGTGTTTAATATTTGAACAAGTTTCCGGAAAGGTTGGCAAGAAGCAATTACTAAAAATACACCAATAATGTTAACTTTAGTAATGCTTTTCAACTTTAAGATAGAAAATACAAATAAAAAACGTGTTTAGGTATTATGATTTCAAAAACCATTATTTTTTGTTGTAGTAAATAAGTCCCAAGTTTCAGCAAGTCTCCCTGTTTAAAGATGATTTTCTTAATAAAATTTAAAAATAATTCAATAGTTTTGAGATATTTTTAGTCTAAAAATTCGTTTAAGTTGTTTTGACTTTAGTACCAACCTACCTAAAGTCTCATATAAAAATCGTTTGATCTTTTTTAGATTACAAAAAACTCTATCCTATAATTCCGAAATATTTAAAGTCTACAAAAATCTCATCCGAATGTGTCGCACGTACGAGTATTTCATCAAATAGAGCAACCAGGGCTAAAAAAAATCGTGAGTAAAAGCTTTTAAAAGTTCTGCGCAAAGTGATTTGGGTGTGCCATTAACGGGTCTTTTGTGAATTAATAAAAGTCCATACATATTTGTTGTAAAATCGAATTTTACTTCATAGCTTGGGCCAACACACAGGGGCGGACAGGCATTGTGGAATACCTACATGGATCTCTTTGTGGGCCGTTCATTTTCCGGAAAGCTGTGGGTTTCCCGACAGGGATGTTTTGGCTGGGTTGACCTGTCTTCGTAATAAACAAATAAATATATTTTTTAATATGAACAATACTTCCTCTTAAGTGAAAATCCGATTATCTAAAAAACATCATGGCCTAAAAGTATTTCTCCCAATCTTTTTTTTTTAAAGTGAATACCGCACAAGAGTCCCAACTGTTCCTAACCATCTGGAACCAGTGGGACTAGGGTATCTCAAATTACGTAGTTATGCAGAAAACGTTCAATCCTAAAAAGATGAAACTGAGAAAAAGGCGTTTGAAAATATGACGATACATTAATATGTGAATCGGCATTTGTAAAGTGAAAATCAATCTTCTTTTATTCTTTATAAGCATTATTATAAATAGATAATTTACACTCTATCAATGTGATTATTAAAAAAAAAAGTATTTCTTATGTTATCCCACATTCTATAATATATTTAAACATCAATTAAAGTCAAATATCTGCAATGTGCGTTAGCAAAAAAAAAAAAATACAAAAAATTTATTGCATTTGGAGTTCAAATGTTTTCAGCAGATATAAATCTCGTATTTATCTATGGGGAAACATGTAAAGCTCGATTTTGGCAAATTGTGGGTTGACGTTTTATACGTAACTACGTCCAATTGAGATATGTTGTGAGGTTGAAGGTAGTGGAAAGGGGAAGGAGACCACCCTTATTAAATATAATTCTTGGCAAAGCTTAAGTTAAGGTGCATTGCTGTGGGTAAAAAAAACCCAAAACAGCTTACTATATAAAGGAATGAAATCGTATAATGCGCTGCCGGAAACCATCAAAATTATGCCTATCAATAAATTTTAAAAAAGCCTGTAAAAATTATTTAAAATGCATGTAAATCAAAATAATAAGTAGTGTTTAAGTTAAAATATTATTAGTCAAAAAGAAAATGAAATAATTAGATACTTGTAAACTTAAATGTATAAAGTAACTAATAAAAAAATTTATAAAAAATAAAAAAATAAAAATAAAAATAAAAAAAATTAAAAAATTAAAAATTATTTTAAAAATTTTAAAAAAAATCGCATTTAAAATGTTAATTCGACAATATTTGTTAATCTTGTAAAAAAGAGAAAAATCTCTTTGTGAAGTGTTTTCACCTACAGCCGATCAGCCTCTGAAGTTATGCAATGCGAGTCGGTGTAATTGTGTGAAAGATAATGTGCGAATTTCACGACGGGTGTAGTTTGATTGTGTGAAAACTAAGATTTCGTGGAATTATAATTACTCGTTCCGTATGGAATGGTTGTAAGCATTTTCTGTTATTATTACTTGATGCAAAGCACTTTCAGGTGAAAATTCGGAAGATCATGTTGCGAGCAGAGGCTGGTTGCCATGTGACTGCTATCATAAAAGTAGTTTGATGCGGGCTTACCTGTTCTTTTATGAGATTAATTTCATACCGACTTTCGCCCACACGAATAAGATGCTAGATATTGCTTGAAATAGAGTTTTTGCTTAGCGAGATGTTTTCCTGTGTAAAAACTTTTTTCAAACAAATATTTACATAATATAATTAAGTGGAAGGCGAAGATCATGACAGAGTAATAGACTTTTGCCACCAGTTCAAAAATCATGCTATTCTTCCAAAAAATTAGAATTGCAAAGAGTGACTTGACCGAGGTTAGGAATAATAGAAGACGAAACTTATGGTTTCGCTTAGTCTAAGCATCATCAAGGTACAAAATAAAACTAAACAAAAAATACAAAGTGTGCGGTTATACCTATATACATACAGAGGGAGAACAAAATATTAAAATAAAATAAAATAACAGACCACTGAAAAAACAATAGAATAACATTTAAATAACAAAATAACATATAGAACGAGACAGATAATATGAATTGAAAGAGATAAAACATCAACTGAGAAGGTGATTAAAGAATATTGATAAATTTTATAAGCTTACAGGGAATATACCTAATATTGGACTACTGGACAAATTTACCCGATTATTAAAAATAAGACTTTTCATTGTGATAGCTGACTTTATTTGTAGTGCTTATAAATGATTTAATCTGATGCTATGATCATTTTTGTAAAACATATGAGATTCGGTGCTTTTATTGAAGGTATAATCTTTATCAATAGATTTACGAATTCAGAAAAACTTTAAATGTATCAAACCACAAAGTGATTGCTTTCTACGAAAATATAAGACAGTTACTTTTAATGGTAAACATTCAGCGCTACTCCATTACAATGTTTAAACAAAATGCTAATAAAAAAGGTAGCTAAGGTCAAAAAAGTGACATAGATCTAATAAAACAACTATTTCTCTTGTAGAAATCAATGTCACATTCACGAACTAAAAAAAATCTATAAAATTCCATTCCTAAACCGCGCTCATAAAGTCTCGTTTGTTTAAGGCTAATAGTATTCCACTGCTTGTGAATTCAACATTCCGGTCACTGGCTGAAATAACTTTACTTTGGGGTTACAATGAAATAGATAGGCATAGAACAGTTTCAATAACAATTAGACCGGGCACATTTCAGGTGAAGGTTTCTAGGCAAGCAAAGGGAGCAAGGGGTGCAGATAAGCGCCTGGGAAATAGTATAATAGTTCACATAACGCTTCAGAAGCAACGAACTGATTTATCAATGACTACCAATAGCCTCTATGCCTCCACATCTAAAGAAGTTTCATTTAGGGGATGTATTAATTCAGTAAGGCGACTGGCGCCCTTACTGAAAATCGCCAATGCGTGGGTAATTGCTGCGATAGTCACATCAAAATTATTACAGTTAAAAACGTGGTTTAGAGATTACGTTAAATAAAATTTGTTTTTTATGTGAATACCGCACAAGACTGCCAATTTCTTCCTGGTTTAAATTTGTTTGCATTCAAGTATGCAAATTCGACATACATTTACTAAAATATTGAGAAGTCATGAACTTCACCTTATGGTAAGTATCGAAGTAAGCAATGTTTTTTTAATGATGAACTGGTATCCTTTAATCTTAGTACTTAAAAAAATAAATTAATAATTTTAAAAATATAAATGATTATTTCCTTCCGAAGTTTGTACATGCTTATAAACCTATCCAGCAATGATCTAAAGATGAGAGTATAGGGTCTTGGAGCTTAAGATTATTCTTTAGAATCCGAGGATGCAAGAAAAATGATTAAATATTTGATACTCGTGCGTAATGGCGTACTAAAGTACTACAGGCTATGCAATCTTGAAATTGAATATGCTCAAGAACGAAAATTATTGGAAACAATAAAAATTGTTGCATCAACGATATCATACTTTGAAACACTATTAGGGTTTATTGTTTATTATTTGACAAAGTATTATATTCTATTGAACGTGAATAAAATATGAGTAAATTACTATACTCGTACATGGTAAATGAAATAAACAAATTTTAAATCTAACCTTGAATGTCATAAAACTGCTTAAAAAATAATTAAAAAATATGTCGTTATAGCACGTAATAGTTAAGAATCCAAATATTTTTTTAAGTGAAACCTAATTTTACTCACGAATTTGTAAAAAACCGCCAGTTTCGGCGTGGATGGCAAAAAACAACAACTAAAACCACCCGCAAACAATGTAATGATAAGAATAATAACACGTTGTCCTTTAATACGTTTTTTTTCCACCTGTTTTCTTTTTTAGGTTTCTTTTAACCTATTTATTCGGGAGAAGAATCAGTAATAACTGTCAGATTCATTTGTCTTTCAAATAAAACGTTTGAAGATGCAACGCTAGTTACTGGTTTAGTAACTAGCGTTATAATTTCGTTGCTTTCCGCATAGGATAAACACATTTTCACTGAAAATATAAAAAGAATAGTAAGGAGACTGAAGAAATGAAATAAGGGTAAGTGGAAGCCAAGCATTTAGCTGACTGGTCTATAAGAAAGTGACTCTTTAATTATGCCTCGGAGGTGGCGTTTCAGAGGGCACCTCATATATCTGAGTACAGCTGGCTCCAGAAGCGCGACGCTTGCCCGGTAAAAAAGGTGTGAATGTTGTGCAATGGTAAATCGGGATTAATTTTCCACTTGAGCAACGAGAAAAACCGTTTTCAGATATATGTAAAAAAATGATGTTCAGATTGTAAAATACATCATTTTTTTTCTCAAATTGGCACAATTCTTAATAACTAATAATAAATAACTTTCAGAGAGAAAGTGAAACGCACAGTAATGTTTTTTTTTTTTTTTTTTTTTTTACGTGAATACCGCACAAGAGTCTCAACTGCTCCCGAGCGTCTGAAGCCAGTGAAACTATGGAATCTCCAATAGGGGTATGTTGTGAGGCTGAAGGTAGTGCAGAGGGGGAGAAATCAAGAAAAAAAGAGAAGGTTCGGCTGGTCACCAAACACGGCTAAAGCCATTTCAAGCAACGTTTCAATTCTGAATGGTGGTCTATCACCAGGGCGATACTAGAATCTACCACTCTGGAACGTAGAGCAAATATACTTTATTATATTTTGTATCAATTAAAATGTGTTATGACACATATTAAATAAATAAAAATTATTTTCGCATGCCGAGTTCGAACCCGCAACCTCTGGACTCGTAGTCGAGCGTCATACCACTCAACCATGCAGGCGAAATTTTACTATCAATATTTTTTTCCAAATCTAAAAAAAATATCTAATTGATTACAATAATATTTTGTTTGCAAAATTATTGAACATAAATAATAAAACCAAAGCGTCAGACAACACTGACAAAGGCAAGGGGTCTTCTCCCTTAATAATAATTGTGAGCACCTGCGGTGACCAAGATTTAGGGGAAGTCAAGTCTGAACATTGTTTGGTGTTGATAAGGGGTGCTTACCTCCCATACATTACGTATCAATTTTGAGTTTAAGGGCTGCTGACGTTAGGCAAGGGTTGTTGATTAATAACTATACCCTCGACCGAATACAAAGGCTACTCGGCTTCGTCTAAAATACTAACACAGATTTTCATTATTCATGTTTGTTTCTCTTACGTAAACGTCAAAAAGATGTACATAATCAAAAATATAAATTTTTTTATATAACATCAAAATCTTGACTTTGACACACGAAATATAATATAATCTGTCCAAACTAGCGAAAACTTTTGAACGGTGAGCGTCGTAAAATAAACGAATTTCTTGTCGGGAATTTCTATGTACTCTCAACGTCATTTTTGTGATAATCAGTGCTTTTTAATTGTCAAAATAAATACAAAGCCACATTGTTCGTTACATTTTTAATAGATAATAGATAGACAATTTTTACACTGAATGAGCTATGATGATTGTGACGAACCGAAATCTCGGACGAAGCTTCGAAAGCGAAATTTTTGTTCAATTAATTTTGAAAAAAGCCCAAATAAATTATTTTGCCGGACTAGCATTTATATTGTATAAGACGTTTAGGAAACTTGTCATCTTCTCTCAAAATACAAATCCACCATTATAAAAAAATAAAAACACTAAACCTCTCACAGAAGAAATTTTCTCGAAAAGCAAACTTATGTACAATTCGGTCATAGTTATACAAAACGCCTCATTTCCTGAGTTTTATCTCCCTCGTTTCTTCGAGTGCCTTTTCATGATCCTAGGTATACCTAAATGCGGAACCTTTTTATTTGAGGGAGGTAGCAAATTCGTAACCCTTGCACATGCCTAGCTCGTTATTATCCTACGTCTTGAAAATATGCTGGCTTATATATTGCCCACGGAAGTACCTGTGCTTGTAACCTAATACGCTTTAGGTACAAACTTGGTCGTTTGGGAATAATATTAATATGTAATGTAGTTTGTAAGTACTTATGTTCAGAGACAGAACTTGTGAAACCGCTTGTTCAAAGAAACGTAGTTTTGTTTGACTATTGAAACGTTTCTACTTTTAAACTGTTACAAAAACAGGAATTGCGAACTCAGGGAAAATGTTTAAAAACACACATCTCGCTACAATTTATTACAACTACTGTCAATTAATATTTTATATATTTATACAAATTATAAAAAAAAACACACACACACTTTGTGGCTTGACGTTATATTTATAAAATGAAGAATCTATGGTTCTTAAACCCTATTATGTTATGCTATCTCTCTCTCTTTATTTTATTAATCTCATAAGTAATTGTCTACACTTAAGTTTGTCCATATTATACTTCCTTGTCTCGAAGAAGGTTCAATCGAAACTAGTAGACATATATTTATAATAATAAAGTTTTTTAATCTACACATCTTCTTATTTAAATTATTACTTGTGTAATTCACGTTTTTTTATTGGTAGATTGTCAAAAGTTAAATAATGCAGATTTAAACAGAAGTTTAAAAAAAATATATATTATTACAGAAAATAACTTTGAAAGCTAAAAATAGATGCATTGATCTAAAAACTAGGTCAAAAAACCTATATTTAAATACTTCACGACTGCAGGGCTCACCATTCAAGAAAGTTTTCTGAGACAAACAAATATATTATATAATATATTTGACGGCCTCCATGGTCGAGTGGTAAGACGCTCGACTACGAATCCAAAGGTCGCGGGTTCAAACCCGGCGTGCGCCAATAACTTTTATTTAATTAATATGTGTCATAACACATTTAATTCATATAAAATAATAACAAATATATTTGCGGCACGTTCCAGAGTGGTAGATACTCCAAGTATCGCCCTGGTGAAAGACCACCATTCAGAATCGAAACGTTGCTTGAAATGGCTTAAGCCGTGTTTGGTGACCAGATCTGAATAGCGAGGTACTTCCCAACCTTCCTCTTCCCGATCTCCTTCCCCTCCCCACTACCTTCAGCCTCACAACATACCCAATTTGGGGATGCCATAGTCTCACTGGCTCTAGACGGTTGGGAGCAGTTGAGACTCTTGCTTTATAGTTAGGATTTTTTAACATCGATAATTCTTAACATTGACCTTGCAATGGAAGCTCTCCTTGAGCTAAAACAGCCCTGCGGATAAAAAAACGCGCCCATATTTCCAAAGCATGAACAGTTATTAACGCTTTACAGATAAAATAATTCTATCATCCAGAGTAATAAAGAGCCTATTATTATATCAAATAGCCGCACCTCCCTCCGCGGAACATGACACATGGCGTGAAAAATTAGAAGACATTGAAAAGACAGAATGAGATTTTACCAAAAAATTATAAATTCGTACTTTTATTACGCATTCGCTAAAAATCATAAATTTACCTGGGCGTAAGATGATCGAATCTGTTGGTTTGAAATATAAGATGACCAATGATGCATTTTAACTTTTAAAACGGTATTCAGTCTAAGCGTCACTTCCAAGTGTTTTAAAAATACTCCTCTATGACCTCGAGCTACTAGAGATCTGTTTATTGAGAGTAGTTTAAAGTAAATATATGTTGAATGAAATGGACTATAAAGACAAGTATACACAATCACGATCTTTAGACAAAGACACTAAAAATACCACGTTGTCAAAGCATTCAATATGTTTGCTGCCGATATCAAAAACATCCAACCCAAATAAAACACAATGGTGGTAAAGACAAAAAAAATAATAACATCAAAAAATACAAATCTCTCTACACTGAATGACATTACAAAATTTGACCTACACAACCGAGATAACCAAAACAACTGAACCTAACCTACACAGACCCAACCACGTAAAATTTCAAAGTGGAAGCCTCCGCACGGGTAGTGCACTCAGGGAGGCCCAAATCATTATTTATTATTGTAACATTAAATAAAACATGTGCATGTTATATAAATATATATTCAAATATGCTTAAAAATATTGCGTCTATTGTAGATGATGTCATGTTTATTTGATAGATTAATGTATATATATTTTTTCGCATGTTGGCAATAAGACGTAACATACGTGTTCGAAGCTAAATGCAAAACACGTCGTAGAGACAACGTACTGGGGGTTCATATGATAAGTTAGACTAGGTCCTCTGTGTTTACCGCTGCAACTCGCTACGGCTAAACAGAAGCAATATCGTCTTCTGTCTGAATATTTGTGTAATATCTTTCAAAGGAGCATCTTATTGTCGCTAGCCTGCCGGAAAGAGCAAATGCAGGCACTGAAGCTTTCGCCTTTCAGCGTCTGCTACTGCCGCTGCCACTGCGACTCTTATACTTACAAACTATTCCGGGACGAAACTGAAAGGATATTAATGGTACTAGAACAAAATACTACATAAAATCAACAACGAAAATATTTCCGACTCTGCCAAAAGATTGCTAAGATTTCTATAAAGGACATTTATACGTTGTCGGAATCACATTGAAAAATTCTTCAAAACAATGATTATTTATTTTGTAAGAGTTCAATTTGTCAATTGACATTTCAAATGAATAAATTCAAGTTAAGTCGACCATAAGGCTCGTTATTTTTTTATGTGGGTACCGATAGCAAAACAAACTTTTTTTTGTTGTAAGAATACATTAAAAAAAACCTTCTTAGTATTAACTTAGCCAAATTAAACACATGGACATTTCGGATTCTATAAGGATTTTACAAGTCTTTAAGAATATTTTAATAAAGTTTTCAATTAAAAATCTGATAATCTCTTTCCATCTAATATCAACTTCAAAGTTTGCTGGCTTTTGATTACCAGACGTTTCTGTTCCCAAAAGGCAATGGCGTAATAAAAAGGTTTTCAATGACGAAAATCTCAGGCAAAAGGGATGAAGAGTTGCCTACTTCCAAGTATCTGTTTGCTCAGTAAATAATAAGTCAATAATGATGAAAAGATTTCATATTTTATTAGACTAGTTATTTCTGTAAAAAAATCAATAATACGGAAAATAACACCATTATAACATCTCAAAATCTTTAGTAAAATTCGTTTTTTCGAAACCTAGGATGTTTTAGCAGTTTTATTTTTTTTAAGAACATATTAAAAAATGTTGGGTTTTTTATAGGTTTAAAAACTATTTGACTATTTGAGTGAATCGTACAGCTAAATTTTCTGAATAAAAATATGTTTATTGCAAATAAAAAAGTTTAGAAAAATAGCAAACCTTAATCATATTAACTAAGATCATCTTGGTTTCGTATGATATGATTTGTAAAACTTTTTTAGATTATTTTCTATTGTTATAACTCTTTAATATTATAATCGATATTTTATTTGTCATTCACAAGTATTTAACTCCCGACAATATTATAATGATACCAATGATGTCATCAAACACTTTCAGCATCCGAAATTTATCTAAAAATGTTAATTGTTAAAAAATTGACAAATGTCCGAGTGGTTTTAAAATTCATGGAATTTATTAATGATAGTGAAAATATTGACGGGATGCGAATGGTTTGATTGTGAGAAACAGCTCGTTGAACATATTACGTTTATCTTATTTAATGTTTTGAAAAAAAAAACTCCGGCTGTCTAGGATTAAACAGAAAATAGTTTCATTGAATATGTTCACGAAATGAAAATCGTGGATCTAAGGACATGTGGTGAAAAGATATAATTCAAACATCAAGGCCAAACATATCATCTTCTTAATGTAAATAACGTTTATATAAAAAATGTGGTCAAGCTAAGGAATATGTTAAAATAATTTTACGTTTCAAATTCGTAAAAGAGTAATCGATATATTATTGCCCGCGACAGATATCAGAACCAGGTCTTCTTTCGTTGATCGAGTAACAATTCAATCAACTGGGCTACCACGACCACCTTCAAACCCGTCGTGTTCTTTAAATGCATCTAGTTTTTTGACATGACTTTGGAAACGTTGTTTCAAGCCTTACTGCCTCACAACGATGCCCAGCCGGGTATAATAATATAATTTCCCTGTATGGAAAATTTTGGTTGCTTGCCTCCTCTTTTTTTATGCCAGACAAACGGGATATAAAAACTGAACTGTGTGTAGATGGAGTAGGGGAAAAATGAATATTCCGATTTGTTACAGACTAGACTTTCGTGGTAATATAATACATATTAAAAAAAAAAACAAATATTTTCTTGACGATATGGATTTCGTAACGCATTGCACACCTTGGTGATATAAAATAAAGCCAAAAGATTTTTCAATTAATATTGAAGTTTTTGTGAGAATATAACGATTCAGTGACTATTTCCGTAACTGGAATAAAAATACGTTATTTTTTAGTTTTTCCCACAACCTACCCTCAAAAGATCATGAAAGTACAAAAATAAATTTTCTGATATAATTATAGATTTCATTAAGTCCCAGTCGTGACAAGTCGACACTTTAAGTTGTCTTTACGCCCTCAAACGTTAAGAGGCCGTTACGCAAGCGACTGGTCGTAGCGCTGCCTATTTCCACAATACTGTAGAGGTTGGTTGGTATTTAGTGCCTGGCCGCAGGGGTACGTACTCGAGCAGAGGAGGAAGTGTTTTAGAATTTCCAGCGTCTCGTTTATCACCGGCCAGGTCGGTCTGCGCTATTGTTTATTGCAGTGCACAAAAACATTCAAATAATAGTGCACGCCGCCAGCAAACCAACTCGGTGGCTAGCGATGTTATAATACACACGCCACATTCAAAGACAAAAATTCTTTTTTTTGGATGTTTGGTATAAAACTGCCAGATTTTATGTAGCTGTATTGACATGCTCGTTATTGTATTCTAATGCCCCTCTAAGCCTTAATTAAACTCACTTTTAGATACGTATCGGAACATTAAAACGGGCTCTTTTTGTTTTTTCTAAACCAAAACATTCCCAAATGTAGAATTTTTCTTGACTTGACTTCGGGAAGTTAAAACTTTTGTACTATTTAAAAAAATGCTTTTAAGAAACTTTTACCTATCACCAATGTCTTCAGAAGACTTTTATTCAAATATTGAAACATGGTTTCTGGTCCGTTCTAAACGAGCCAGTTAAAAGTCGTTTTTTTTATTTTTTTTTGAATTCCGTAAAACACTATTGTCCTATCGGGCAGCTGAGTTAATTTCATTACAACCGCCTCGTGTGAGTAGCTGCTCTACGTAGACTGAAGCGTGTACCCGTATTTCAGAATGAATGTGCGCGCAACCCCCCTACAGGCAACCTGCATTTAATTAGTTTTTGTGTGTTAGTCGTTTGTCTATTTGTTCATCGCATAAGTGCGGCCAAGTGCATTGTGAATAATGTGGGCCGTTTTAATGTCATTAATATGGAATTCAGCTGCTGAAATCATTATTTTTTCTGTTAATTAACACTATTAGCTAAACAAGGAGGCAAGCAGTATGCAAATGCACGTGACTAAATGCTTGTATTAATAAACTAAGTGTATAGTTAGTCTATTTACAATAAGGTTGAGTTGTTTGTCAGTTAATAGTAATGCCAAGATTTTAAAAATCCTTTCGCAAAAAAACACAGACGAATGAATAACTTCAATAACTCACGACGGAGAAGTATTTTTTAAGAAAGACAAACATTCCCGGGTAACGAATAACCGGACAATATTTATAAACTCCTAAAACCATCATAATAAGCGGGAAATAATGAAGGACTTAGCTAGAAGAGCAATTGAACCCAAAACCCCTGGGTGGGGAACTGACGCATTTATTAACTACGCTACTAACCGGTTAAATAACCAGTTGCTCCATTAGTTAAGAATTCCAGAGTTTTAAGAGACTCGTTAAAAAACTAAAGTTAAAAAAAAGAAGATATTGTAAATAAAACGTGATGTAACCATGCACAAATTAATAATAAAACTTGTCAAATGTACGACAAACAAAAGAAGTTAAGATTATAAATACGAACATGAGAATCTAAGAGGAAAAACTTATGCTTATTTTATTTTTTCGGCTTTTACATAACTGTGCGATAGATAATATAGAATAATAGTGACATAGAAATAAAATGGAGTAAATGATTAGCACACAAAAACATACATAAGTTACTAGAAATAATAGAATACAATAAATTAACATTAGTATTTTTGGAAAAGGTATGCTATTATAGCCTTCCTGTAACTAGATTCAGCGCAGTTGAATACGAGTATATCAGTTATGAGCAGACATTGGAGTAAATACAATTTGGTATTTCAGCTGAAGAAACTACAATGCTCGTGCCCGTCATATTCACAATTTAACTATCGGACAATAAACTGTAAATTAAACATTTTATTTTCCAATAATAAAAAGAACGTTAAACAACTAAACAGCAAAGAAATATTTTTTTCACTCTTTAATAGTTATTTTTTATTCCATAATTAAATTTGTTTATAACTTGAAGATATCACAGAAATTACAAAACTAGTCGGCAACCAAAAACAATAATTTAAATTAATCAAATAAAACCCAAATATAGGTTTGATATATCAAAAAAAAAAAAATTCAATTATACTGTTGAAAAAAATATCTTTAAATTATTTCGATATTATAATCGGATTATACGAAAATAGCAATTTTTGAGCAACGCAGTAATGTTTTTAAAATGCCTAGTTTTTGTAAGTAATGCTTATTTACAAAATGATTAGTATTAATAATGTTTGAAGTAGATTGTGCGTTGACATTTACAACCATCTTCAATGACGTATATGAATGATTTGTAAAATTGTCAGTTATCATGTGACCGGTTGTCATAATGATAATACTATATACAAACCCGGATACACAGCATATAGGGGAGATCACAACCGGCTACGTCAGCATTTGCATGCAATATCGTTAAATTTCCGTGTGTCCTGCTAAAATAGCGGAGTAAGTGGAATGGCTCATTAAATATCACTGCAATTATTAAACTGTGGTTCGTTACCCAGTTCGGCTAGCATTTAGTCCACTGCAAACATGCGGTGTTTTTAATTCAATTACATTTGCATGTTGCAGTAGAATGTCCAACTTGAATTTAAACATTATTTTTATCGACATCTAGGAGTTTGTATGAAGAGTTATGACAAAAATAGCTACTATCTATATTATATACTAATGAGTAGAGAAAGTTAGCCGATATTACAGTCACAATTTTCACACTTAAGTAGGACCATGCTGGTCACGTATCACGATCAACAGATGACGGTTGGAATTATAATATTGCCGGATGACCCTCTTGATTTAAAAAAAACTGTAATAAAGTTGGTAAAGAGGTAAAATAGTTGGGCTAGAGTTTTCGCGTCAATGCTACAACCGTAACAAAAGCAGAAATGCGAAAGTCGTATTACGTGAATTAAGACAAAAATATTTTTTTTACAAACCGTGAGTCATTTAAGCCATCGACCAAAATAATTGTTTTAAGTAGGTACCTAAATTGAGTAATAAATTTTCTATTAATTTTTGAAGTAATAACAATAATCTTCAACGTAAATATGAAACAGAAAAAGCCAGAAACTAAAAAGAATAACGGTCGCGCTTAGACTTGAACTCGGAACTCTATCAACTCTATCCAGGAGTAATGCCTCTGCTATTTGAGCGACCAAAAACCTTATTAGAAATCGGCATTTAAATCGATTTCATACTTCATTGAATTTAAAAAAAAAAAAAAATTAATTTCTTCCAATATAGGCTGCCATCTTTGTAATGGTATACAAAGCTCTACCCGAGCACATATTTTATACCTAAATGGTTTCTTGGATAAATCTTCTATTTTATTTCGCTTATAGTTAATTCTAACTTAATAATAAATTTTATGTTGAAAATTAGTTATATTGAAAATTTGAAATATTACCTTGCGGTGACAAATTATTAAAAATTCGTCTGTCCATAAACAATTTCAATTTTAATTAAATTGTCTACGGGTCTTTGGAGAATTAGACAAACAAACAAACCGTTCACAAATAATTTTTCTAATTTGACTTGTTTTTAAATGTGTTGTGGTTGATCACGTGTTTATAAATTAATCATGTACCCTATATTATACAGGTGCACAGTGTAAATGAATACGTACGCCACTTAATATGGCGATAACAACATTCATTAGCAGGGAATAACCAAAGTTTGATAAGTTGGCGGTTTACTACAGCAACTTTTGTAAGCTGATCAACTATCATCACCTGCAGTATCACGTGAATGTTGAACAGGTTTAATTAAATAATATAACTTGTACTATAGAGTCTCTATAGTATGATAAAACTACATATTTAAGGATGATTGTCATATCGTTATTTAAAGACGATCACAAAAGCAATCATCCAATCCATGAGCTAAAAATACAAAATATCTTGCAGTTTGTGCTGCTTTATTTACGTGCCAGCTCTGGGCCCACTTTAGAAATGGCAGCTCGGAATGTATCTGGTACCCCAGATATATGTAGTAACGCTGTTTCCATGTTCACAGAAAGGCAAGTGACCGGCTTTGCGGCACTTGTGAAAGAAGGGTGGTAGACAGCAAGGAAAGGATTTACACACCTGAGAATGCCCGCATCAGGGGATTTCTTTTTCCTGATTATAACATCTAAGAATCGGAGATTTAAATGTTGGCACCATCAATAATTCAATTAACCTATTATAAATAAACATATCGTCCCTGGAAAGGCAAAAAGGCTTAAGCGACACTTGGGTCAAAAATGAGTTAAATATGCACTTTTTATCAGTTTTTATCAGTGATTTTGTTCTGTATCGAAAACTCTGACTCTCGTACGATTTTCAAGACTTTTGTGGCCTTTCGGCCGTCTAAAATAAATTTACGATTTGGGCGAAGGCTTGACTCAAGCGACACAAGTTTGGGACTTTTTTTTAGCTTTTTGTCGTTTCAGATAACAACTAGGTACTGAAGACTTATGCATTTCATTAACTTTTAAGTGCTCTGGTGTAAACTTACCAAAATCGCCCATCAGCTTTTTTGACATTCCAACGACGATAAACTCGTATGTCAAATAAAAAGATTATTTTACTTCGGTTTATTCGTTTTGAGGTCATACCTTTGGCTCTTCTAAAATATTATACCAAGCAAACCAGCAAAAATCATTTTTTAACACTCTATAAGACAATTGATAGCTTCAAAGTACTCTCCTGCAAACATATTTTTTGACTTCAAATGGCGACCTAAGACTACAGAAACATACATTATAATATATGCTACAGTAAATGCATGGGGCCGCCACAAACTTTCACGCTGGGGAATAAACGATTTTCCAATAATTATTTATAAAATACATGAAGTGCGTTAAATGACTGAAAAGTAATTGGTCTGCGTTGCAAAACTTTACAGCTTAATTGATATTTTTATTAAGACTAGCTTTCGTCAAGTTTCTAGTGGAGGTTTGTCGAAAACAAGATTGCAAAGCTCAGGAGCACAGAAGCCAGTGATGGTGACTGAACGCTGTAGCGGCGGTTTCGCAATATCTGGGGGGAACGGCCACATGACAGTTCGGGCGTTCGTTTCAAATTGGGGAATCACTTTATTAAGTACAATGGATCCCCTTTATATGCGAATAATGTTTAATTTTAATTGGGCGGTAGTCGTTTCAGCTAGCGTATCAGTATTATTATCCCGCGATATTATGTTCCAACTTAACAAGTTTTTTTTAATAAATTATTATTTTTTTTTTTAAATATATTTTAAAATGTTAACATACAAAATACATTTGGTATATTTATCCCAAGGAGTTAAAAAAAACTCATTATGGGATTATAGAAGATGAAAATGAAAAAATGACTTTGTATAAGACCACAGATTTTATTTTATTTTTTATGGCCGACTGATTTCGGTAAGCAACATGGGAGTACAAAATTAAACGAAACTAAAAATACATAGTGTGTGGCTATATTTACTCATACATACAGAGAGAGAATAAAATCACCTTCAATAAAAGCACTGGTGCTCATATTCTTGATCAAAACATTGCAACAGATTAAATAATTTAGAAGCACTAGAAATAAAAATAAAAACCATTATAATTAATAGTCATATTCTTAATAATAATTAAAAAATACAAAGATATTATTTCATTTTCCTTAAAAACGTCAAACCACTAACTGATGCTTTCTACGAAAATATATTATAAAATAGCTCCAACAGCACAGCATGATTAAAAATTGCTTTTAAATATATTTGAATAAACTCATTTACGTTTCACTCCATTCAGATATAAATATATTCATTTTATGTACTTTGCTATTTCTTAAGTAAACCAATATAATAAAACGTTGGTTTCGCTACCCAGATTTGCAAGAGACTTAATTTAAACAGAAAATCTCTTTTGAAATTTCACCCTGCTAGAGTTTACCATAAGTAACAGAACAAAACTAAAAAAACAAGATATGACAATTCTACCATATAAATTTATGTAATATTATTTTTTATTAATTAAAATGACAAAATAACTTTGTATAAGACCGCAGTTTTTATTTTATTTTTTATGATGGCCGGTTTCGCTTAGCCTAAGCATCATCAGGGTACAAAATTAAACCAAACAAACAAATACGTAGTTCGGGGTTATACTCGTAAATACTCTTACGTACAGAGGGAGTGCACAATATTAAATAAAATAAGAGAAAAGTTGGAAAACAAAATAATAACATTTAAATTATACCAAAGGAACACAGAGAAAGATACGAAGACAAACCTAAGTGAAACCGGTCGGTCGCAATTGTTCTATTAAAATCTGTGGTATAATACCAAGTTATTATTTCGTCTTCAATATATCAAACTACAAAGTGACTGATTTTTACGAAAAAAAAAAATTTACGAAAAAATAATAAGATACTTTATTCATTCGTTTCGTATTTTTACTAATATAATCGCTTATTGATTTTGTCAAAATAATGTGCAAGTCTGTTAAAAAAATACTAAAAGAACGTTAATTATTTGGGTTGAATTTTTTATTTATTTTAAGGATATTAGATTATATATGTAATTTGGCGGTTAATAGATTTTTTGCGATCTGTTATTAGTTGTTTTGTATTTCTTTTCCTCAATGTATCTATAAATAGAAGAATGGGCGTACGCTCTATTCTTTTTGAAAGCTTTACATTTTCTTTAAAATGTAACGCCTTCGTGTATTCACTAGAGACACGGATCATAGTGCTGCCGCTGATGGATTTTTCCCGGGGGAATCAGGAACCATGGACGACAACGCGTACTTTTGAATTTGTAAAAAAAATGTGAAGATACTCGTATTCTTTTTGTGGCCAGATTCCATTCAACTACCTTGCTATGCGCAAATGGAGACATAGAATAGTCGTGCATCAGCTTGTGAGCATCTGGATACACGGGATATTCGCTATTTTTCCATGCGAATTTGAGGCACGGAATATTTGAGCAACATATAAGGCGCAACTGGAGGCACGGATTATTAAAACGCCATAAAGTGTGCATTCCGGGGCACAAAATATTCAAAAATTGCATAGTGCACAACTGGAGGCACGGATCATTAAGGCACTATAAAATGCGCATCTTGGTGTACGGAGTATTCGGACATCACAGATTGCGCATCTAGAGCCACAAATTGATGGGGCAACGTATTATGCCAACAGAACATATGAGTAACATACATTTTTAAATGTTAGAAAGTATAAACGTTAACGTATAATTTCCAGATTTAGAAAAAACCTCGATCGTATAACTACCAAAACAATAAAATGCATTAATTCATTGACATTATTGAGAGACATGATACTTTTATAATATATTTTTGTAGAAAAACGTTTTGCCTCTTTCATTTCATACTATATGTCCCTTTCTATACGAGGCCTGTTCAAAAGAAAAGGTGATTTTTGAATTTTCTTCGGGGTTTGTGTACATTCGATCATCGATTTTTTTTATGTTGGTACACATTTGTTTATCATATGTTAGCATTATCAGCCATTTTGGATTAGTGGTTTGTTTTTGACAACTGGAAAGGTTAGTCACGTTTTTGTGTGTTCTTCGAGGCCGAGACGATGAGCTTTCTGGAGTTGTGGAAAAACAATTCATGGATTTTATTCTTTAATCCATTTTTTTCAAAAGTAAAAAATCGAAGAACACACAAAAACGTGACTTACCTTTCCAGTTGTCAAAAACAAACCACTAATTCAAAATGGCTGACAATGCTAACATATGATAAACATATGTGTACCAACATAACAACCAAAAAAACGATAATCGAATGTACACAGCCCGCGAAAATTCAAAATTCACATTTTCTTTTGAACAGGTCATGTATGTTCTTGTTATAATTTAAATGGTATTCTTTTGTTTTCTTACTGTTTTCTTATTCTATTTGTTCATTGATATTCTTCCTCTGTACGTATGAGTATAAGTAACCAAACACTATGTATTTTTTGTTTAGTCCAATTCGTATCATGATGATGCTTAGTCTAAGCGATACCGGTAATATTTTACGAGTAACATCTTTATTTATGAGACTTGTCATAAAGTATAAGTAAACGAGAATATTGCAATAATCAAAACAGAGATTTTTACTGAAATTCATTATTTTCTTTGTAAAGTAATTGTTTGAAAACTACATATCTATTTGACGAAATAAAGGAACGTCATTTCCACAGACATAAAATTGTAAAACTTCGAAAAGTCTTGATTATCAAACTTCTTTCGCTTATTTTAAAATAAGTATTTGGGCCAACGTTTAAAGTTTGAGTAACTGAACTTTACCCCCTAAGATTACTCAAGCATGATTCGAGCCATATAATTGGAAAGTTGTTGAAAAATAGGATTTCTTTCTATCTGTAATTCAAATTGTGACGCAAGATAATCATTGCTTTTTAAATTGCGATTTTTTTCTTCTCTTAAAACCAGTTGATTATTGTATTCAGTTGAACAATTCGGCATTATTCAAATGTCTTACATAAGCTGATTATTCAAATGAATTGCTCAAATAATATCCCAGAATCATAATGGATTAATGGTGGATAAACTGTACTTGCATATATATTGATAAGAAAATCATAAAGCATCGTTCATGGCTAGACTGTAGATGAACTCGATCCGTTCTGAGTCTTCTTAGACCTTTGATAAAATATCTCAGAGTATTGAAAGAATTAGATAAATGTAAAAACATTATCGTTATAAACGGATCTAAAAGGTTGTATCTGTATATTTGACAGTATTCTATTGATTTTAGCCGCCATTTTTGAAAAGTAAGAAGGTACTAGTGTTGTAAATTTACCTAGTACGTTTCTCGAGTGACGTGTTCAGAAATCATAAATACTGATTCTGAAGACTGAAATTAATGTGAATTGAATCTCAGTTTAGTGACGACTTCAACACTGAAGTGCATCCGAACTATAGGAAATTGAATCATTAAAAGCATAACGAATGGAGCCGCGTGATGGTGGGTGGGTACTTAGGGCGGAAGTTTAAAACATTCACATGAGCAAAGTTAGTACAGTTTAGTAGTGGAAGGTAACATCCCATCTCCCATCATCAGGGCCCACCGCACGCGCACTAACATCCCGTGCGGTGGCGCGCGGTCCGCCCCATAATTCCGCGCGATTTACAGCAGTAATTAAAGCGTACCTATGCCCCCTGTATTATGTATGATTTCAAGTTGGATTCCAGATTCAAGTTGGCCAAACTCCGAGGCGGACTTTATAAAAGCGGAATTCGGCCTTATCGAGGGGAAGTGCGAATTGGAATTTTGTTCTTTGCGATCCGCCGAAATTAATTCGGCACATCGCGAATAAATCCTCGACGATGTGGCGAGTAATGGTGATGAAATTATTCGAGATCTCCTGGGAGAAGTGTAATGGAAAATTCGGCTCTATGATGTTTCCCAGTTCAAATCGGGGGATGTTATTTTAAATTGCCGGGAGCCCATTATCTTTTTCATTGGGGCATTTGAGTATTATTTTATTCGTTTCATTTTCAACAACATCAAATAAGTACTATTTACTTATATAATGCTCCTAAAACCACAAATAACAATGGCAAAACCATTTGTTTTTACAAGGGAAAATTTTTGAAACACGTTTTTAAATATGAATCACGTTATACTTTGGCCGACTACTCATCAAAATCTTCGTCAGATTGTATTATATTATCGTTATTCTATTATTTTTATTATAAGTTTTAAATAAATTGAAAATTCATTAATACTTCTCGATAAATCAATTAGAAAACGCGCACTCGCTCTATGGTAGGTATTTTATCCAATACAAAAAATATTAATAGTATTATTATTTATATGGGACAGTCATAACAGATGCGTACTCTGAGGGGTCATATAATAATTATTATATAACCCCTCAGAGTCATATAATAATTATTAATAATGAAATTAATAATTATTTTTATTAATCAATTACCCCAATAAAATTCGATCCATCATCATTTCTTAAGTGGTTAGTGAAATAAAATAAAGCTCTTTATAACCAAGTTTATTTCAATGGACAACCGCTTAGTTTATTTTTGGTTTAAAATTTAGCAGGACAGGGTTGAAAAGAGGCATTTTTTTTTCCGCAAGCCATAAAGACTTCGCTAAGTAGGCACGTGCTTCTTTTTTTTATTAAGAGTGTCTTCATGCAATAACCAACCCCTGGTTGTGTGCGGGACCGAAGACTTAAAACACTTTAAGTGAGTCAAGTCATAAAGGCTTTATCCCCCGACGACAAGCAAGTGTCAGTTTCTTTTGAGTCCCGACAAATTCTTGCCCCAGATGAGATATGAAAGCAACCACTAACAAAGAAAACACACTTAAACTCTTCGGGGGTCCCATATTCGTTCACCCCTTTCATGGCTTTTGCTGAATTAAATAGTCACGTTATTTGATAGAAAATTCAACGAATTTTATATGAGGAAGCACGGTCAATAAAATAAAAAAAAGTCGAACCTTATTTTTTTCTACAAAAAAAAAAAAATATCTAGAATGAAGCAAAAAATATCTGGATATATGTACGAGTATTTGTTAATTTATCCTCCAGAGAGATAGCAGATCTTATAGGTAGGTTTTATGAATAAAGCAATAAAAGTATATCAGCGTAAGCTTTCAATGGAGGATTATTTTTTTCCAAGTTGGATTGGATTGTATGTATATACTGTTATGTAACTCGACAATGTTTCAATTCTACTTTTTCATGGCTTTTCACTCTTCAGGTTTGTTCTAGCCAATATATGTTATTTTAAAAGTGAAATAAATGAATCTCTTATTTTCATGGCAACGAATTTTGGAAGGAAAATGATGAATGGTTGTTGTGAATCTTGCAGTAGGTACCCAAGTGAAAATATTTGTAGTATGTAACTTTTCAGTTAAAAAATAAAAACTATTTTTATTTTTTATATTGTGATAAATGTATAGTATAATATTGTGCGTAATAAAAAATAAAATATAAAAGTACCCACGATACAGAATAGATTGAAAATCAAAATTTTTAGTATATTAGTCATCTTCAATTAATTCTGCTTCTTTTGTACAATTTTATATAATTCAAAATATAAATATTAGTTAGCTCGTAATATAAACATTTTAATTGAAACCCTTTTGAATAAAATATGAAAAGGTCTCTTCTTGTTGAAATAAAACATTATTTGTGTGAAAGAGATTTACTCGTTGACATTCTAAAGCTCGACTCCTTTATCCCGAAAGCCAACGGGATTAACAATTCTGTGGTTTCATTTCTTAATTAAATGCCACCAAGTTCAAAACAAGTACTTAAAAAAACCTCATTAATTGTTTTGAGACCAATTTTTATCAAGGATAAAATTTATTACGACGTTTCATAAGTATCGGATTGATAAACCATGATACAATGGAATAAAAACACAACACAAAAACCCATTAAACTAGCCGTGGTCGTGGAATCTGTGCTAAAAGTTTATGCTGGTTAAATATGAATCCTTAATAAGGATCAAATAATATTTTCAACAAAAAACATTTTCCTTTGTGAGTACGTACAACCGCATAAATTTAACAAAAGTTTTTTTTTAAATCCCTAGCCACCTAATAAAGTACCATCCTACAGTGTAATTTAGCAAATATTGTTCTATATTTGTCATTATTTTTTTCTTTGGCAAGTCAAATTACATCCAGTAATTTTACACGCGTAACAACTACGAAGAAAGATGTATGCAATAGCACATTAATACCATTTTCAAATCAGAAACGTGTTATTTTAATATCGCTCATAACTGTAGTTTCTTTATTATTACTTAGTCTCAAATAAAATATATTACAAACATATTTTTGTTCACTAACTTCTAAACAAAAGATTTGTTATATTTATTTAAATTAGTATTTACTTGTTATAGCATAAAGCTTAGATATTGAGTATGTCTAAGACACCATCTAGCACAGTTGCCCTCTATTGCTCGGTTAGAGCTTTATAACATCAACATTTTCAAGGAAATAAGGGATTGATAAAAATAAGAGTACAAAATTTTTTTCGGTACCTCAATTGTCACAGACGTTACTCCCGAATAGAGTAGGGGTTTCCAGTTAAATTCTCAGTTGCAACCAAATCTTATTATTTTCTGCCTTCTTCTGCTTCATAATTTCTTGAAAATTATTGATATTATATTTCAATATTTGATAAAGGTAAATAGTTTTGTTTTTTTCATATTATTCATCAACCATGAAATGTCTTAAGTAAAGTATTTTATACATTTATAGCCAGTGGTAAAATATTATTGGTCTCTTTGCAACTTCGATTTAGTTATTTAACTATTTATCATTTTATTAAGTATCAATAGTTACCATCATTTATACAAATCGTAAATAATGTCCTTCAAGAGTCTTAAAGATATCTGAATAACCGCAGGCCGAAGGCAAGTTTAGGGTCCAAACCACAGCCCACTAATATCTGATACAATACACTTGATAGATTAACAATTATTTGAGTCGTCCATTACTCTCTATTACATAAATATTAGACCGAAAACTTCTTCAACTACGAAGAACTTAACCTAAATTTGTGAAGTTATTCGTCCAAAACGTGCCCATAAAGAGATAATGCTGTGAATATTTATCTAAGAAGGTTCGGAATAATATTTTTTTCATTTAAGGCTGCCTTGTTGGCGGAACGTAGATTCATCTCAGAATTTAATTTTCCCATTCTCACGTTAATGGGTTTAAAACGTAGAAGGGGAATACCTACGAGAACAAAATAACAACTATCCTTGTATTTTCAAGAAAATTTGAATGAAACGCGGCGAGGAAAGTTGAGAGATCGCTCGCTCTTTTCGCGGGGAACCCGAAATAATAACTCTGCGTAAATACATCCCTCCTACACAATCAGCTGCATAAAACGGTATTGAGGACAAAATAAATATTGGCTGTACTGAGTAACGATCACAAGTCGATTAGACATACAATACGATTAATTAGGCAAATTCCTTGTGAGCCGAGTTTCCGCACGTGTGGGCAAGTATGACGGTTCACCAAACTTCTTGCTTAATCCAAATTCTATCAACTAATTATGTTTATTTATATAATACGTAGTTTCATTACCCGGCTGCACCCGTAATTTAAAGAATATTAACACACTATATTAGTGTCCAGTCCTTTTTATTTTAACTAGTACATGACGTGCATTTTTCAAAACCACATGACATCAGAGCTCAGGATTTTGTCGCTTTAGTACGTACCTAAAATTTCGGCTTTCACTTTCTTTTATATTTCTTCTAGTATTTTCTACTCAAGGAAGATCCTTAGTACTTTACAGTATGGTATAAATACATTATCATCTTGAAGTAAGCACCCAAAAAAGGCGGTTTTTTTATTTTATTTTTTTTATAAGTATGATATTATCCGGAATTTGGTGGACCACCTGACTCGCACACATTTTATCTTCTAGTAGAATAGTATTCCTAAAATTTGTCACGGTATTATAACATTCGTTTCAAAGCACTAAATCCAATCAACTGGCGTCATTTATCCCTTCGGCATATGCGTTACAGCCGGGAAACGCGCAAACGCGCGCTTAATATTTGTACATGGTTGACAGTTGTCACAAATGATAACGAGTCGTTTTGCGTTGAACAGTCCGGCTGTGGAATGATTTGCCGTCCTCTGTGTTTCCTCCGTCCTATAACATGAGTTTATTTAAGACCCAGGTTCACTCCGGCCTTTCCTTAAAAAAGGCCCCCACACAGCATTTCCAAAGTTGACAGGTCCGGAGGAAAATTATTTTCCTCAGGGCGTCCTGCGTGGAGTTAATACAAATATATACTACTAGTTTCGATTCAGCTGAATCGAAACTAGTAGACATATACAAAAATAAAAGTGGATTAAAAAATTGTGTGTTTTTATTTAAATAATCATGCCAATCCACCAAGTGTTTGCTTATTCTGATAATCAAATATATACATTATTTGTAAATTGTCATCTTACGCTCACTTGAAAAGAAACCTGAAGTCCGTAGTGGCAATATTTACAGATAAATATATTTTCAATAATCTTTTAGAAATTATATGAATTCATATGAAATAAAAACGATGTCACATAGTCCATGCATTTGACCGATATTGTCAGTTGCGAGTTTTAATTTGAATGGTGTTTTTTAGATTTGATAAATAAAAAAGAATCTGTTGATTATTACGCTGAGAGAAAAGAGTTGTGGCTTCATTCAAAAAGCCGAAAGCCTTTCAATAAATATTTTACATTTGCCTAAATAAATAATATTTTTTCAACGGCAGTTTAATATAATATACGCAATCAAATATTTCTACATTCTTCAGTAAAAAAAAAAGGAATTATCTGCGAACATCCAATGGGAGTAAAATCATGACGCAATAGATTAAAAATATAGGGTTGTCACGTTGTATTAAAATACACCGAAATTTTGTACTATTTTCAGGCTTCTACAATGGAAATATTGAAAGTGCCCAACCATTACTTCGTCTCAAAAATATACGACGGCGGTAATTTAGCACAATGTTGTATAATCATTGAAGTCGTCGCACACAGGAGTATTTACCTCTGATTTTTTAACATGTTAATTACCGTGTTTGACCGTGTAACATGCTCATTATCGAGCTAAGGGGAAAACAAATTGTAAAATACCAAGATTTTACAGTTTTTAAAGAGGTTCGACGAATGCTATACCAATATATTTGAAACAATGATTGCTTGCTCTCAACATTCGCAGATATAAACCTAGTGAAATATGGGTTGGGTCACTGCCTGGAGCCACTAGGACTATGATATCCCCAATGTGGGTATATTGTGAGACTGAAAAGAGTGAAGAAGGGAAGAAAATAGGAAAGATGATGGTTGGGAAGTAGGTGCCAACACAGAATACAGTCGAAAATAAAACTAAGATGAGCATGTGCAAAGCAATCTTGAGCGTAACGATTCAGTCACGACAATTATGACATTGAATTTTGTACATAAACTACGACTCTCTTTTTATTCTCATCTGTGACAATTGTTCAAATTTTAGGGACTGATGACCTCCAAACTAGAGATAAGCCCGTATTATAGTGGCCCACATCGCTATCGCTATTAAAGGGTATGTTGATTATTCATTCTTCTTTTAACCGTTTACCGTAAATGATGAAATAAATAAAAATAAAAATATGCTCATAGAAAGCAATCACTTTGTGATTTGATATATTTAATGAAAATGAAATAAAAACTTTTCATAATTTAAATGTTATTTTATTATTTTCTCACTGTTCTCTTATTTTGTTCTATATTATTTTCTCCCTCTGTATGAGTATACAACCGCACACTTTGTATTTTTTTTTAAAGTTTAATTTTATACCCTGATGATGCTTAGGCTAAGCGTAACCGGTCGGACATAAAAAATAGAATTATATCTGTGGTATTTTACAAAGTTATTATTTAAATTTCATCAAAATGAAAATATTCTGTTGATATTTATCAAGAACACAAATCTTCATTTTAAAACGAAACTATGGGACCTATTTGCTTTGAATTATGACATTTGCACATTTCTAACGGGTTAAATCCCACCATTTTAAATTTACTCGTAAAGCAGTAAATAACAAATATTTGTCGTTTTTCACGCTTTGACGTTCAAAGAAAAAGTCAGTATTCTGGATACCTTACTCCGTTTCTCGGGTTATATTTCATTTCTTCAGATAAGCAAAATAGGACAAAAAACGCATTTCTTTCCTGCCAATCTTTCTTTTCTTTATTTTATTCCCCTTGAGTGTTCCAGACGTTTTTCATCCACAGGTCATTTGTCGCTCGGACGTGATCTTCTCAGGTGAAAAAGGATCCAAGTATACTTTTTATTCTACCGTATATATTTTTTAAGTAACGGGATTCTGTAAGACTTGTCCTCACGTAACCCATTTTCAGTTATTGCAGATTATCTTTTCCTTTCCTAGGCGCATCACATTCAATTTTCAACGATCCTGCCCCCTAAATGCAAATGATATCGTTAAGGTATTTTATCTCTGGAACAGTATCCAACCCGTCTACGCTTTTTATTTTCTACCTTCAAATCAATAGATATTTTTATTACTTTAGTAGATAATTACCCGGCAATTCCTTAATAATCAAATACATTAGTAGTGTTGAATTTCAAAATAATAATTTGATAGATTCTTACTTTCGTGTTTTTAACCCAGTTCCTATCTATTCCACTCTTTCGCTATTCGATTTTTTTACTCAAAAACACTGTGTTAAAAAACAATTGACAATCTAAACAGAAGAAGAGTTATTTGAAAAAACGTGTTCGTTCATTGGTGTCTCGCATGGTCGACGTTTTGTTGTTGTTCTTCAAGTAAAATTAAATTAAGAATTGTGATTTGTTATGTGTAAGAAGATTCGAGAATTCCTACTTCAACTACATCGGTGAGTAAATGGTTTTCCATTTTCCTTTCATCCAAATAATATATCCACATCCATAATTAGACACTTTCATCAAGTAGTATAGTTAATCGTTTTACAGTCCACTATTTTCAAGAAAACTATTGAAATTATGAATTCTTGTTTCTGACTGGAACTTTTTGTTAAATTTAACAATTTTCTCGCATCGTAATGTAAATTATAAACTACGTAGCTCTGAAATATCCATTTAACTATACAAAAATCAGACAATAAGCGACATTATTTTTTGTAATATACTTGTATAAACAAAAATGTCGATAAATTAATTTTAAAACTCGGAGGCGAGTGACAAGTGTGAGTAATTTATAATCTGATAATATCATCCACTTAATCGGATTAGTAATTTAGATCACGTAAAACGTTAGAATTTTATACTGTTATAATGTTATTAACACCCAATTAAAAGTGTCACGTACACGTATGCTACACACTGTCTTTTTTAACACGTACCAAACGTTTTTTTATAAAGAATCTTCTATTAATATTAAAAATAAAAATAAACTTGCCGTAAGTACTATTTTTTTGTATTTTGTTTACTTAAACAAGTTCTCGCGTTCATTGGAGACTATAAACGATCTTCGAAGAACATATTGAATATATTTCTTCGTATTTATAAAAATGTTAACGAAACCTCACGTAGATATTTATTTATTGTGTAACTTAAGGTGTAGTCAGGTTCTAGCTCTACGTAAGTTAAGCAAATACATAAAATAAACCCGGTGTATTATTTTATAAGACGTATAAAAGCTTTGCCTTGCTTCCGAAAAACAAAGCCAACAAATAAAAGGAGCCCGTCGCTTGAGTTGGATTGCCAAAAGAGCTACCGATTTCTACTTCTGCCATTATTTCTAGTATTTCTTCTGCCCACATAAGTTTATAAAACTAACCGCTTTCTAACAACGTGTAACCCCGCATTCTTATTGTCATCTTGACCGTTTTCTTCGCAAATCCTTTACGGCCGTTTCTGAGATCTGTTCTCGATATTACCACGCTCCTCGGAATAGATGCGGAGCACTCTCGGCCCCAGCGGGACAGACCAAGGATAGTTGTGCGCCATTATCTCAACGGGTTGAAACTTGAAACACATACAAAATATCTAAACTTATTTCGTTTTTCCCTTTTTTTTAATTCGGTTATCCAGCAAAATCTTTATAAAGTTGTCCTACTGTGTAATTACCACCTGAAGTTTTGTTTGGATAATTGAATTTTTGTTTTTTTTGTGTTATTATAAAAAATCTCAAAAAAATTCTAATGATTCAATTGCCTCCTGATCAATTGTTTGGATGGTTGGAGTACGTATTTTTTATTGATTGAATATTAGATATTGTGTTTAATATATTTAAACTCGTCTACATAGGCAACAACGTGGTATTTTTTAATATTATTCTGCTCCTTTTTATGATTATTTAAAAGTATTGTTGAATTATATAATATTGTTTAACTAAGCTTCTGTTGACAAACTACTTGCAGTATCTTTGCGGGTACTCTTATCATATAAAACAATAATTATCATTGTATTAGTATTGAAAAATAAATTATAAATGGTTATCAAAACAAACACATTATAAAAACACTAAAAATAAAAAAAATGTTATTTTCGCGACCGGGATTTGAACGTTGAGATTTTCCGCTATCTGGAAAACTGCCCTTAGTTTTACCCCATAACTATAGTATATTAAACCTATTCTAAACTTCTCACCCAAAAAGTACTTCACAATCAAATTAAGTTTTGCATTAAAGATTTAAATATTTAGTTTTTTCATATTTTGTATCGACCAAAAAATAATATCACCTGCTTTTTGATAATCTGAAAATATCTTTCCACTTTAAACCTTCACTTTCTAACCCCCAAAAGACCCTTTGCCTGGCGTCCGCTTATGCAGAGAATTTGAAAGAAAAAAGATGGGATCTTCGGCGGTAAAGTCGACAACTGGCTAGCTAGTTCCCGAGTGTGGGAGGCTGTTATCGCAGTGGTTTTATCCCCCGCTCTACTTCCAGAAGCCGTATCGATGGATCTCTGGATACTGGAGATAGGTACTCGGTACATGCAGAGCGTGTGAACATTTGCAGACTTGAGATTGCCAAAAAAAGGCGTATTTCATATTTACTTCCATTCCTACAATATGTCGATGATGTTCATTACTTTTAGATTGTTTTGTGAAAACTGCACAAGAGTATCCATATACGGAATCAGCGGAATTATGAAATTCTAATACATTTTTATGAAAAAGTGGTAAGATATTTGAAATGAACTAACTGTATCATACAAAAAACTATTTTTTGTTACTTTTATCTAAGAAGTATTAACTTAGACCTAATCATTTGGGAAAATTACCGCAAGAGATGTTAAAATATGTATAACGCTGGTTTTTTGCCAATTTTTTCTACTCAACTTAGAATTTTATGGAATACCCGGTTTTAGTTCATATTATCAAAATAGTTAATAAAATCAAAATTGCTTTATGTTTACACAAGGAGTTTCTTGAATGTCAATGTTTTGTTCAGAAACCCTATCGAAACACTGTGGATAATTCTAATAAGTCAGTAAACAGCGTTACATGAATATTTAAATACTAGCTTTGATATACTTTTGTGAACTACAAAAAAGGGATATTGTACTTTTTTGTTGTCATCTGTAACTAAATATATTTTAACATTGTCTAATATATTCTGTTTAATTTATAGGTATTCATCAATTGTTACAATATTTGAACCACGCCATAGAAAAATCAGGGATTTTTTTTCCTTCATATTTTTTAAGGTGACACCCCACAAATGCTACCCTTTATGTACAGTGTAAAGCCAAAAAATCTATATCACCACCAAATTGGGCGGTGTAACATTTTGAGTTGACTTAATGGGTTGTAGAAAAAAAATGCTATTGTAGATCTCGAAGAGACACGTAATGATCGAAAAGAGAAGACAGACCCTGGTAGCTCATTCCACATGCGTGCCATTTTACAGAAGAACAAGACGAAAAAACTCTTTCTTAAGCTGCCGTCATCTACTTTATTAGTATCCCGTATTTTTGTTGGTGAACTTAGGTACTCGTACATGAGACTAATAATGCTAGTTTTGTTCTGTAATTATTTAGATCCTTTTGTGAGTTAAAAATCATTACCGGTGATGTGGAAACATTAATCACCACTCACCAAACAGTTGTAAGTTTCCCTAAAACCAAATGAATTTCAAAACGTGAGGAATCTCAACAGATGCCTAAATAATTCACCGCTAATTGAGTGCTTACTTGCACAATAGCTAGGCTGATTAATTTCAATTTAGGAAAAGCAAATACCATGGATAACTGAGACGTTAATCAAAATTTGTAATAATTAGAGTGCCTTATGCCGACGAGCGGTAATCTGCCGTGTTCACATATTGATAATTAAAATATTCACGTACCGTAAATATATATAATATGTACACAAATAATAAATAAATTAAAGCTTTACATAAGGCTTGTTTTTTTAAAGCTAATTACCAATTATTCAACTTCAAATTTATACTTAGAACAAACAAATAAAGGTACTGGAGGTAATTAAATACGATATTTGGAGCATCCGTAGAAAACACGAATTAGGGCATGTAGTTAATTTCCTTTTTTATTAGATTTTTCCCAAGCGAATATTTTATTTATTTTACAAGAAGCTTGGCGAGACATTTTTTGTAAATAGACTTATTTTTATTTCATAAAATTATTTCATTAGAAGTGACTCAATAATACAATCATGGCTTTCATTAAGATTTTTCATTTTAACCAAATACTTAAGCCTGTAGACTGGTAGGTGACTCTATATCGTGAAAACTTCCATAGTAAAAATCTCCAAGAACGTTCATAAACAAAGTTTAAACGGCTATCTTCTCGGTTCAATCAGAGAAGCTTCGCCCTAAATACATACCTTTATGTTAGAACTTTTCCAATAGATGGCAGCATCGGTTCACAAGAAAATGCTTTCGATAGAATTTGGACGGATTTAGTCATAATTCCCATCCCTTTTATGATCGTTTCTGCGCCAACGTCATCAAGACAAAAGTGTGGGAAATTGGAAGAAAAGTTTCAGCATTTTGGATTGGTAGATTGTTTTTTTTTTTGCTTGGAGTAATTAATGAAAAACGGTGGCTCTTTATTGAAGTTTTTGTTTGAAATGAGTAAATCAATACCTTTCACTTTGTAGATAAGAATCTCTCCCTGAATATACTGTTCATCAAATAATCATATGAATGTTTTCAGCCATCTCCAAAGGACAATATAACTTTCGTGATAGACTGTTCGAACGTGAATTCAGGGTGACATAATTTCAGATACTACGTACTCCAAAAGCTCGACATCTGAACTATCTGGACTGCATGTTGATTCCTTTAGCATTCCGATTGCTGATAACGTTGCTGATCTACGTGATGAATGCCGTAAATTGGTAGTTTCAGGAATGCCAGCTTCGGATTTGTAAGACGGGGTCATTCCGTTTATAGCTTTAAATGCCACCCAGCAACATTTGAACTGAATCCTTTCAAAACGCTTGAACCAGAGAAGATTTCTCGGGTACTTTGAGAGAGACAATATATTATTAACAATTTTCTTTATGAGTACGTTCGAATAAAGATGAATTTTTGTATTTTGAACCGATTTTAATTTAAAAAATTCAAATAAAAAAATAATCTAAAAATAATCCAGACAAGTGATTAAGTAGTTATCAACCTATAGATACTATATTGTACATAAAGAAAATTGAGTGACATTAAACTGTTAGATTTTTTATTTTTTATCGCGGTGTCAGATTATACTGATTATAAGTCAAGTTTACACCCCGTGGTTTTCACGCGTAACAAATATTATATAATATTGATGAATCACTGTATAGCTGTGAAGAGTGATTGGGATTTATTGGTTTCGAATTTATATATCTTACGTTTTGTTTTTACGCTGTTTCCTCTGATTAATGGTATCTTGGTGCTGAATTAAATTTTCTCAAAAGGAAAAAAAAATCGTACTAAAAGCTTAACTAAAAGCCACTCTAACTTGATTTATAAATAACATCTATCAGAAATAGCTTTTGACATTATCTTTGATGTTCTGACTTCTAAGGCTACATTAAGAAGTTTAGATAATTTTATAAGAATAAGCACCACTTAAAGGGGTGTAAATATAATTCATAGAGTTGACATTACGGTAGGGAAACTCCATGTGAATGACAATGATTTACCAGTTTTCCAGCAGTAGATAAATAAACTACAAAGTGGTGCACTTTCCTGAGACTAATGTTTTTAAAATCGTTTTTGTATTAACATTTTTAACCTATAAAATCCATCTGAGAAATTTATTGTGAGACTTCCTCGGAAACAAAGCAACTTAAGGAATGTAGAAATGGGAGTAGTGTGGAAATGAGAAGAAAACTCCTCCCATGTGGATTTCTTATACTTTTCTAATGCACTTTGGAATGGATCTGGAAATTCATTCTCAAACTAAATTTTGGCCCTCAGATCTAAAAATGGTCGGAAATATTAAACACAGTTATACCTGCATATCATAGCATATTAAAAGTTAGGTTGTTTATTCTCAGTAGCCTTTTAAAAACATAACCGTTAACAATTTTGAAAAGTATTTGATGTTTTGGATAGGAAATAATCTTATATCGGCCATCTACATATTATGTAATTGTTACTCTTCTGTTATTTTTAAAGTTGACATGTTCAAACTCTTCATTTCGTTTCACTTGACTTACACGATTTTGTATGTTATCCACTTATCAGAAATTACAATCGTCTTACACTTAACGTATCTCTACCACTTTTTTGAAGATTTTTTAAATTGTTAGTAAAGGTTACATTGCCCTTACATTTCAGAGCTTCTAATTTGTAATATGGTCTTACATGGTTTAACATACGCCTCGAGGATCTCATTTCAACCACACAAATACCTTTTGTTCTCCTTTTGCAAGTTTCATGTTCCACTGTCGTATCAACATCTGAATTTTTAACAAAACTCTGTTGTAGACTGCTAGCCTCTTCTTTAGACACATTTTTACTAGCCGCAACTCCCATTCAATATTTTGATACATTAATGTCGATCGGTTAGCAGCTGAGTGAACAAACGCGTCAGATTCCCATGCGGGCGTCGGGGGATCGATTCCTATGCTAGCTTAGCCCTCGATAATTACACAAATAAAAAATTTCGCCTACTATGAAGGTAATATGAGTTTTTAAAATATTGTCGGGTAATTCGCAAAAATAAAAACAATAATTAAATTTCCCGCACTTATTCTTCCGTCAAGGCTGTTATCAGTTTTTCCTAAGTGTGTATGTTGAAACTTAGTACTTCCGTCACTTTTTTACTTAGGGTAAAGAAATCTTTTCACTGATTATACACATCACTGGTATTCACCCTACTCTTGATTACTTTATTTTCCTTTTAACGGTTCCAGTGGATCTTTGATTAAATCAAATAAATAAATCGGTGCCCATTCACCTAGTTTTCTAGGTAGACTGTTAAGTAAGCCTTAAGATACCAGCATTAGATAACGTCTTAAAGTGATTGAACGTTCAAGTTCAACCTCTTGCATAACTTATCGGGAATAAAACTCTTACAAACAGGAAGTAAATCAATGGGCCCTTAACTGTGTGTCCATGGACATAGGACTAAAGTGGATGTAGTATGTTTTCAGAATTCGTGTAATATGAAAATACAACTCGTATCAAAATCAACCGTCCAACAATGACCACACAAAATTATATCCCAGAATTTCGTCAAGAGAATATAAGTAAATATGGTTGTCATTGATTTCAGTTTCTTTTTAAAAGAATAGTATTAACAAAACGCGACATTGAGTAAAACATTTTTTTTAAGATGAAAAAGGTTTCATGATTAGGCCATAAAATGACTAAACATAAAGTTATTTTCCTACTTTTACTATATATAATACATAATTTTAGTATTCGGACAATAATAAATAATATCTAGGTGAAATTTCAGTACTTACAACATTAAGATTTAATCTAATCAAATATTATATTGAACTAATTGTCTTATTTATTATGTCGTCGCTGGAAAGGCAAAAGAGCTTAAGCGACACATTGGTCAAAATTAGTTAAATGTACTTTTGTGATCAGTTTTTTTTTTCTGCATCGAATGCTCTGTTTGATTCTGAAGACTTTTGTGGCCCTTCAGCCATTTAAAATATATTTAGCATTTGTTGAAATGAATATTATATCATGTGTGATGAGTATCATGCGCTTAACTACCTCACTTGTTGTCACATATTCGCTCTGCTCAAATGCAATCTAAGAGTCGGGCATCGTACAAAAACATTATTAAAGAAAACGTAGCTTTGCTGCGAAAGTCTTTTGAAATGTTCATGTACCTACTAAGAGATAGTTTTGAGTGCAATAAATTATCTTTCAAAGTAAATTTTTATAATCTCCAGTTTTTTTTTTCGATTACAGTTTGAAAATGTGGAAAGTGATCTCCATTGGTGTTTTCTCGATGTAGGAAGTAGTAGAAAGGATGTTTCCCCCAAGTTAACTTTTGTAGACGGCGCAAGAACATGGATTACTAGGGTCCTAGCCATTGACCATTATATTAGAGATGCGTTGGCACGTACAACCTATCTCAAGTTAGAACCCAATAAGCAGCCTTCGCTTCATGTAAATGTCTATTAAGTAAAGATTGAAATCTTTGGTTTTGATGCCGGAATCTTGTTTACAGAACCTTAGCGTGTGTAGATGCTTAGTGCCTAAGTCAGATTAATGATTCTGAATTAACACGAAATTATTGGCCCGCAGACTTATCAAAGAAGTTCACCGTTCATCGACTGGATTTGCTCAAATGCCTAAACTAACGGAGGTGAAAGGTCAGATACCATGTTGGAATTTCATGGAAATAGGTTCTGAGGTTCGTCGATTATAAAATGAATAATACCTAATACGTAATATTATTACATTATTATTTCATTATTACTTAATCACCTTCTCAGTTGACGTTTTGTGTCTTTCAATTCATATTGTCTCTCTCTTTCTCTCTGTTATAATTTAAATGTTATTGTATTGTTTTCTCACTGTTCTCTTATTTTATTTTAAATTGTGTTTTCTCTCTTTATGTAAATATAACCGCCTACTTTGTATTTTTTTGTTTGGTTTAATTTTGTAACCTGATGATGCTTAGGCTTAGCAAAACCGGCCGCGCATAAAAAAATAAATAAAATCTGTGCTCAGACCACAGTGGTCTAATACAAAGTTGTGTTTTCATTTCTATTTTCACTACGTAGTATTATGTTAATTTATTTTACTTAATAATTCATCAATTAGCGCCATTTTGTTTTTTTGGAATTTGAATGGTTTTCGTCAAACATCGATTCTTGGCTCATTTTGGCTCTTGAGCGAATTGTAATCAGGTGACAAGCATATCGCAATCAGCGTTTAACAAGGACTGCGCAAATGTAAAAAAATGTTCTAATCATTGAATTGTGACGATTTATAATGTAATGGACGTTTGAAATAACCCATACTAAGTTTTTTTAAATAATAGTACATTAACACCCTATTCTAGAGTGGAAGACGATTGAACGTAGTTATGCAGAAAGCGTTTAACTCACAATTTCCCAAAATTGAGTTTTACATGTTTTCCCATAGATTATTATGAGATTTAATTCACTTTAAAAATAAATGCCACGATAGATTATAAATTACTTATTTATTATATAATAAATCCCATAAAGAAAAAATACTCACATTCACTTAACAAATGCCGATTACGCATATTATTGTTTTTGTATCATCATATTTTCAAACGCCTTTTCCTCGGTTTCATCTTTTTGGGGTTGGATGCTTTCTGCATAACCACGTCCAATTTTAGTATCGCAATGGTGAAAGACAACGATTCAGAACCGAAACGTTACTCGAAATGGTTTTCCTAATTTTGATGACCATATCTGAATAGCCAATTACTTATTAAACCACTCATTTTTCTTACTTTGCCAAACCTTAACTTTCTTCAGCCTCACAACATTCCAAAATAGAGAAACAATAATTCAGTTCGAATTTTCGTTCGGAATCAAGTCAAAAATATATACATTTGCGCTAGTTTCTTCCAACCTCAACTTGTTTCCAAATCTTTGATATGGAAATTTTTACCTGACGATATCAATAATTATATTGGTCACTCATTTACTCCAATCAATTAATCTTTAATAAAACATTTTATTAAAGAGTTTAATACCCATTTTGTCACACAATTAAACGACCAAATAATAACAAATTAGGTAACTATGTAAGTGGCAAATACTTGAATGCTTCCATATTGATAATATCAAGCCCTTCAAAATCAAATTTACATTTTCATATATTAACACGACGTGACAAACAATATAGGATTTATAACATGAATCCCAGGCGGGCTTGTGGGGCTTTATTGCATAAGTTTTCCATTGGCAATTCCGGGACAAGAGACTGGAGACTCTCTCGATAAATAGAAAACGTTTTATTCTGATTAGTTCGATTTGGTGAACCATTTGTGCCATTTAAATTCTGGTTACAATAAGTATGGAACTAGAAAACAAGTAGCAAGTTTTAATCTTGGCACATATCGACTGCAAATTGAGCCCGTGAGTCACAATTTTTGGAAGGGTTACTTTTAAATAGTTTAATTAAAAATAATCTTCAACGAACAACACGGTAAAATTATTTTTAATTTTAGCATCATTTTTCATATTGAAAACTAAAGTATCGTAAAGTAGTTATTTCAGGTTTTTCGAAGAAAACTCTGGGGGAAAAGAGTAAATCTTAATCCTGTTAATATGAGCGATGCAATATTTTCCAGAATTTCAGAAAGAAACAAAAAAATATTTGTCATTTAATCATAAACTTTGACTTGACCTTGGCTTCGACTTGAATATTCTTTCTTATGTATATTTTGTCCTATTTTTGTCATTGCTTCATTTATAATATTATGTGTGTGCTGTTATTTCTCTTTTCTTCTTTTTTCCATTTCATGTTATGTTGTTTTTGTGATTGGACAATAGTCCGTTAGTTTATTAAAAATAAATAAACGACATGATTTACAATTAATTTTTCGAATAAAAAAAAATATTCGTATCGTCCCCCCAAAAGATTTATTTTTTGGCTTAAAGAATTGTACCTATATACAGTGAATATTATAATAAATATCAAACCACAAAATATTCCTTGAAAACTTCCAACAAAAAAATCTGTTTTGTGTACCATTAAAAACTCACGAACCATTAACCCTGTCTTAAAATGTGCACAGGGTTTATTTTCTGGAATTTCTAGATCAAAGAAACTATTTATTTATATCGTATTGTATCTATTTTATTTTATCACGAGTTATAAAAAACCATGTGATTGTTTTTTTTCAAAAATAAATGTTATTTTATAAATAAACACCGAGAGGGTAGTTACTTCCTGTTAAACAATGATGCGTTCACACTTAACATTGTTTGGAATTTTTAAATAACATATGTTTGAGATTTTACTTAAAAGCTAGCCTAGCTACTAAACCAAGGTTTGAAATATTATTATCCACTGACAGAGATTACTTGTATTGATTAAGCATTGCTTTTAAAAAAAGTCCTCCTCTTGTAGAATTTGTAATATGTTTTGAAAATGCATGAATGCTCACAAAAAATACGGTAAAATCGAGATAAATAATTTCCCACCTCACTCCAGTATTCTTTCAAGTCGAATTTAGCTCAGATTTGATATGCAACAGCGTAAATTTGAATTTCACAATCAATATACAGCAAACAACCGGAGTAACATCATATATTACGGATTCCCTCAAAGCGTATCACAGGGAATCACCGACTCTTATGGATCATCCTGCCGACACTCTGCTACAATAGTAATAATTGCGCTCGATAGCACCGGTAACACCGGGATAGGGTACGTGATCTCGCGCGCTCTGCCAACCTTCCCGCGACAGTAATCTCTACTTACTTAATCTAATATGAATTTCATTGCGGATCTTGATCCGCAGTTGGATATATTAAAGTATGTTTTTTTACACCATTGCATTGGTGGAATACTTTGAATTTAAATCACGCTCCCGAAATTGCTATATTTGAATTTAAATTGTGGTAAGCAGATGAGATTAGTTAATTTTTTTTTTTTTATATTTAAAAAACCTTAGAAATGTATTTTTACATTGAAAATTCATATGTTTATAAATATTATTAAAAATTTATAAAATATTTAAATAACCTTAGGGGCACGTTTTATATGGGTTATCTCGTATGAGCGCGTTTTCTAGATAACAGTATTTTCTGTAAATTCTTACTAATAAAATTTCTTTAACGGAATTTGCAGTTTGGTTTTTTCAACCCACCTTAGTTACCTCCGTACCTACACAGTTACGTGAAAGCCTTAAATATTATTATATTAGTGAAAACGTAATGTTATTTTTATTCAAATACTTTCTAACTTTGTTATAAACGATTTTATTTTGAAACCCAATAACTTCGTTGGCAATACTTTTTTACCATATAAAATACCGAAAAGAATAATTTACCTTAACTAATGAATTCACTCGATTTGTTATTTTATGAAATTAAAAATGACGTATGTACATAATTGTATTTCAAATAATATTTTTTTATCAAACATTTCTCGTAAATTTGAACACACATTCATAAAAGATCGGAACTCATAGTTTCCCAAGTAATTACAAATAGTAAGAGTTACTTATTAGTTCTTCGGGGGGAGAGCTCCGCACGAGTTTCGGTGAGATGTAGTGTATTATTAGTTGTTCTTTTTCCTTCATCACGTTTTCCAGGTCGACCGTTAATTCCAGAGTTCAGTGGGTGAATGGTTATTAGTTCATATCGGCGGGACACACTTGAGCTGGCTGTAATCCTCCGACGGCTGCGGCCCCGCAAAGAGAAAATCCCCAGAAAAGCCATCTGTCGGCGAGTACAATTACGAGATTTTCCAACTTCTCAGATTGAGTCGTGCGGACGGTAGAGGAAAGCAAAGTGCGATTCAACCCGAATAGACATGCTTTACGATATAGATCAGAATTTTTTCTACAATTTAAATAATTGCATAGCAAAAAAAAAAATAATCTGCCGATTTTTTTCATTCCAAATGTTTTTATTCGAATCTTTTAATTTAAATTCAGCCATTTTAAATAGATGACGACTTCTTGTTTCTCATATTTTCTTATTCAACTTGACAATTGGTGTTTTTTTGTAAATTTACAACCAAAGCAATTATATTTTCGTAGAAAGCAATCACTTTGTGGTTTGACATATTTAAAGAAATTTAAATAATGAGAATAATACCAAAAATAAAGAAAACCATTAAAATTAATGGTCATATTCTATATTAGGTATATTTCCCGTAAACTTATTAAATTTATCATTATTCTTCAATCAACTTCATTCATTTTGTCTATTTCAATTCATATTATTTGTCTCTTTCTCTTTGTTATAATTTGAATTTTATTTTATTGTTTTCTCATTGTTGTTTTGTTTATTAATAAATTAACGGACTAAAGTTCAGTTACAAAAAAGACATATAAAACACGAAATGGAAAAAAGAGCAAGAGAGAAAGAATAGCACATACATTATAATAAATGAAGCGATGACAAAAATAGGACAAAATATACATAAGAGCAAACATTCAAGCCATGGTCTAGTCAAAGTTTTGGTAGAGTCGTAAAGAATGACAAAAATCATTTAGACTGCTACCAAAAATTTCAAGACCTTGGCTTGAGTTAACAAGTCTTGACATTCTAGACAATGGAGAACTATACCCATAATTACTATAGTGATGATTGAGGAACAGCGATTCATTGTTTCTGAGTCTACGGCAAGGAATGTTGAACTGGATAAGTTGCAACAGAGAAGGTGAGTCAATAAAACAAATAATAATTTTGTAAATGAAAATTAAATCAAAGGCTTTCCTGCGCTTTTCCAATGAAGACATTTTCAATAATTGATCAATTTCATCATATGAATAATCGCTTTTTTCTCGCCCTAATCTCCATGCAATATCGCGTAAGAAGCAATATTGTACGGATTCAATATGATGAATATGAACGGTATAGAAAGGGGACCAAATTACACTAGCATATTCTATATGAGGGCGAAGTAATGAGCAGTAAAGGGTTTTTAGGCTCTTTATATTCTTAAAGTCACACACAATTCTATTGATGAAGTCAAGAAGTTTTAGTAATTTATTAGCCATTATTGATGTGGTCACGAAAAGAAAGATTATAGTCTAGAGTAACACTAAGATCTTTTATAGATCTGACGGTAGATAGGGAGACACTATTCAATTTATAATTGAAGAGGATCGGATTATGAATTCTATGAAATGACATCATTTTACATTCATCAATGTTTAATATTATTTTTATTAACAAACCATATATAAAAAATGCACTAGAAGAAGTGCTTTTTTGGCGTAAAATTATTCACACGTGGTTTTCGCATAAACTTAAACTATGCAAAAGGTATAGAAAAGTTTAATTGCATATTATATAAACATAAAAAAATAAGCAAAAGATTTAATTTATAACCTAACTAAAATTTAATTTAAAAATAAAAAAATATTTTTGTTTTAATCCACTTTATTTATACACAGAGTAATACAGTAGACAAAGAAATTAGTGAAAGAGACACGATACCTTCTTTGTCTACTGTATTACTCTATATTTAATCTTAGTTTATACTTATACGTTCCTGATGAAGGTTAAGTTTAACCGAAACCGTATATATAATACAGTAGACAAAGAAATTAGTGAAAGAGACAAGATACCTTCTTTGTCTACTGTATTACTCTATATTTAATCTTAGTTTATACTTATACGTTCCTGATGAAGGTTAAGTTTAACCGAAACCGGTCGAATTGTTATATGTGTATAAATAAAGTAGCTTAAAACAAAAATATTTTTTATTTTAAAATTATAATGTCAAGCTACAAAGTGATTGCTTCCTTCGATAAAATTTAATTATTTTATGTGATCACTTAAGGCCACATAGTAGGCCTTTTGAATTATCACAGAACATATGTTTTCACTAAAAATGCTGTGCGGAGGATCTATTTGACAAATTAAAAACAACTATTGAGAGGAAAACGTAAGCCTTTGTCTTGTGGATTTACTTTGAAAGAGATAAGGAACATATAAGCTTTTTTCGTTTAAAAATCAAGCTTTTTAACGAAGATGCGTAATAAAATAACGATGGTAATAAATTATTTTAAATCTCACACCGCGAATTTTTTCCACCGCAAAGGCAACTTTCGCAATTATTTGTGAATAAATGGAAATTGTTTTTAAAAACAATCTTCCACTAATACATCTTATATTATTATTAAATCTTACTAACAACAGTGCGCAAAGAAACTTTTGTTAGGTTGAAATTATAAATTACGAACGACGAATTTGTGTTCTAACTTAATTTAAACAGTCAAAAATAATTGCCAAAGTTGCCTATAAAATAATGAGAAATCAAAATCTTCTGCGACTTAATTTTTATAATTGAAAACGAAAATAAGTAAAATAACTCAAAAAATGTAATAGATGCATGGTACATACCTTTTAATATAAAAATATTATATTGTTCAGTTTGGTTGGGTATTTTAGTGATAAATCCAAAACATTTTTTGGTTTGAAACAGGCCCCGAGGGCGTTCCTCTTAATAGAAGAAAATCTCAAACGTTTATTGTTTTCCTTAGATTTTCGTGAATTATAATAATAACTCCCAGCAATTTCCCGGTATGAGCTTGAAGCATGATAGAGTAAAATAAAACGTGACAATTTTATTTAAATCATAATCTTCTATGTTTCGATAATATGTACGTAAGCTAAGAGCACGTTTGCAGTCGGTTTGTATTCAACGGATGGCTAAAGCGCTTCTATATAGCTATTGCATTCCGTGTATGGCTATTATATACGAAGCCTAATATGTCATGAGATTATTTGAATATTATATATTTTAGACAGATATATGTGATAACTATACAGCTGAAAGCGTTAAAATGTATTTTCATCATCATGTTTAAAATCGTGTTATTTAATATAATCAAAATGAATCGAGGCTTAAACTTATTCAATATGGACAAATACTGCTGAAAAATGATTGTTCGATCAGAAGCTGCAGTGAAACACCGGATGTGGTTTTTTTTAATAAGTGAAGTGTCAACTCTAAAATAAGTTAGTACTGTATTGCTCTACGGATGTGTATGATAAATAATGTAAAATAATTACAAGACAAAAATAAAACATTCGCCCACTGATATAGTTAGCGTTTCAGGCACATAATTTGAATCAACGAAACGACGAACAAACATTTTATATTATTCGTCTCATCGGCGAAACACCACAAAACATTCACAAAACATATTCTTACCCATCGAAATTCAAGCAAGTTCAAAAGTTACTGTGTGCCGATTTTTCTTATTTTATTTTTAATTTCGATAACACAGTGCACACATGTGTAAAATGCGACGAGAAAATTCAACTTTGGGGTTTGCGCCGCATTTATCATAAGTATCAAAGCAGTACAATTAATATGAATACCAATGACAATGTAGGGAGGTGGTTTTTCTCTTGCTTATAACGAGCCAACGCCTTTACACATTGAAAGTAAAGGTTTTAGATTAAATTTACAACAAAAGAATAAATGATCCAAATATAACATTAATCAACAATCAAACGAAAATAATTTCATCCTCACTCCTTAATATGTTCAAGAAAATCAAAAATACCTAATAATAATAATATCATGCTTAATAATGCAATTTCGTAAAATAATACAATGAATGATTAAGAAAGGTACTTAACAAATAGATTCACAATTCATAAACGGGGAAAAAAACCAATGGTCAATCACATTATTAAACAATAAAGAAAAACCTGCCGTTAAAATAAAATAAAATGGGGAAAACAGATTGTTAAGTTAAGTACCTCACAGAATAATTCAAGACAATTAGGTTTATACCGTAATTATCAATTTGGTTTTTACCGTAATTAGTAATCACATAAGAAACCAAAATCGTATAAATAAGTCGTTTCCATGTGGCCTAACCACAGTTTGACAATGGCCTTAAACGCTGAAACAGCTGTAACTAAAAAAAATTAAACAAAAAAAACTTAAAATAGCAGAACTCAATAATATTAAATTTAATTCAATTGAATTATATAAAAATTAAAATTGAGTTCTACAAATTGAACACAAAAACTATAAATACAATGTATTCTAGATAAAAAAAATAAAATATTCACATAAAATTGAACTCAACACATTTGTGTGCTAGGACATCGAAGGAAAGGTTAAGTAGGTAGGAAATTTGGATTAGAGACGACAGTAAGAACTTAACATAATCTCGCTTTATAATTCAGCAAGGATTATGAAGCTTAAATAAATAAATAGAATCATCATCGTAGGAAAAAACTAAGTTTAAATGAAACTAGTAGATGCACCTAGAAGTACCCTATTAAGTATGAGCATGTTAGACTCTCACAGGAAAGGTGATAAGGTATTAAATAATGATGAAGTCAGAAAGCTTGCTTTTTTAATTGTTCATCTTAGGTTGGTTAATTCTTCTTTCAGAATTGTGATAAATAAGTATAAGCAAGCGAAAAGCAATTGCGATATAACTTTTATTTACCTAACAATGCTCGCGTTGAATAAAATTTAAAAGATAATCTGTGCCACGAAGAAACCAAGCTGCTATGGATCTCGTTGAAACTAGGGGAATTGTGAATCCAAGATCCTGTTTTGAATTTAAGAGGGAAATACCCTTTTGAAATAACAAAGTTTGTTTTTTACATTCTCTTAAACTTTATTCCACGGCAAGACACATCATCCAGGCTCTTTTCAAAGCTATTTACTGAAAAGCGTTACATCCGAATTAAATTTCTCCTTAACGTATCAACTTTCTTTTAAGCGCCAGCCTTCCATTCAAACTTTAATCAAACAATGAAAAAGCGGTGTAAATAAATTCATATAAAGCAATGTACTCGTATTATAACAAAACGTTAATAATACTAAAAAAATACCGTTCCACGATCCACCTTAAGGTGAAATATTTAAAAAAAACTGTGCTATAGATAGGTATACAATATTATTATTATTACTTTTCCACCCAACATTTTTCAAATTAACCATATAAAAAAAAATATATATGGCTTTGTTGAAAGTATCCCTGAAGCCTGGAACATTATTATTTATATTTTTCTGGTAGTCACCCTCCACCGGCTATAAAATTCGCTCAGTTAATCAATACTTTACCTTGCCAAGCATTAAGCCCAAGCCGTATCGAAGCATAGCAAAATAAATGTGTTGCCTCGTTGATAACGAAAGCATGTCCACAAGTTGAGGAAAAGTAACAAGATTTTGGCTTATTTATTATTCTCTTTGAATCTATAATGTTTTCCAATGGTTTTTCTTTACTGGATATTTATCACGTGGAAAAGTTTGAAAGAGCTGTATATTGGAACCCTAGTGGAGTACATAATTCTAGCTACGTCGAGTAAGACTCACGTCTGATTTGTTCTTTCAAAGTCGTACGCGCTAAACCATAAATTATAAGGTTTTGTGAATTCTAAGGGGTGCCCTTTCTTCGTGTTTATATTGATTTTTGCAATAAATCAATCTTTTCTAGAGTTTCTTAGTCTGATAAATAAAAGTTACAGAAAACTCTCAGTTATTAACACAGACAGCTTACAACAGAATAACTATTTTTTTATAAATGTCACCCGTATTTGGTGGTGAAAAAACAAATGATTGCTTTAAATTTTAATGAAAGGTGTTTCTGTAAAATGAAGCTGCGACCATACAAGTAACCACTACGCAACATTGAAGTGAGTTGATTCTTTGAGCTTAGAAAATAATCCTTTTGTTTATATGACTCCGTCCTTTCACATACTTTACACGTGTTATGTAATGTATTTGCTAACGCTAAACACTTCTTGTTTGCTTTGTTCATATTTTTACAAGGGTTCGGGCCTCATTTGATCAGCCCACCTTTGCGGAGGCTAAAAAGTTGGATTGGCATTTAACAAACAACGAAACAAAACCCATTACAAAGTGTCTTTTGTGACAGTGTTAAATGTTAACGTGTCCCAAAGTCTAATCCCAACTTCGTGGTAATAAAAATCACCCGTTATTAAGACTATACCACGCTGCTTTTGCTAAGCCGAAATGTTGCAACGCAGGCGCGAAACTTGAAACCTCCACGGGGTGATGTCTAGCACGTTGTTCGGCATAAGTCCACTGGTGATCCGATGTACGTGCAGGCCCATATGGACACTGGCAGACAAAAGTTTAAATTAAAACTAGGATTAAGTGTATAACACGAGTCCAACTTCATTGTAAATGAATTATCGGGTTATTCAGATGATCAGAACATGAGAGGGGTTGGGATGAACGTGATCTGGGGATCAACAAACAATATGATTCCGTCTTTAGATTTTTTAAAGACGCCCTAAACCATTCTCGAGTTTTTTTACGAAGTTTTGAAAACCTTTCTAAAAAAATCGCATCTACATATATATGGGTACCAAAGAAATAATCGGAAATTCAATACTGACAAATACCTTCCTATTTCCAGCATTACAAGCTTTTGTGTTAAAACATTGTTAGAATTTTGAATGAAGAAAAAATTACTTCCCCAAAGGGTTCTGGCTGGGTTCCTAACAGAAAGCAGTAATTATTTATTTTTTTCTAAGATACCTAACCTATTCGGATTGTTCAATCAAATAATTAATAAACGCTCGCAAGGAAAGTCAGTAGATTTAAAAGAATATGGTATCAAGTGAAAAAATAATCGCAGTATAATCGCTTTTTTTCAAAGATAGACAAACGTTCACGGGTTTCGAATAACCTGACAAAATTAAGAAAAACTCCTACTTCCATCATAATAAGCGGAAAATGTTGATTGTGCAATGATGGAGTACTTAGTCAGCGGAGGAATTGAACATACGATGCTCGGACGGCAATCCGACGCGTTTGTCCACTCAGCTACCGACCGGTCAAATATTGTATTGGATATGCAATTTTACAAATAAATAGTGGATTTAAAAAACGTTACAAAAAAACAGCATATATTATGTAATAAAAAAAACTTAAAAAAAACAACTCCACACCGAATATGGAAAATAACAACTAAAAACTGAAACTTGTTAAAAAACAAAATATCAAATGAAAAAAGCGCTTTTGTAGGTTCTACTAGAGTGTAACGATGCTTTTGTAAGGTATTATGTAAAAGCTATTCCCTTCAAATAAATATACCTACTAGGGAAAACCAATCGTGACTCTTTAATAATTAAAATAACAACGAAATAATCTCAAAAAAGCCAATAATAATATGATCAAGCTAATGGCTGTTTATTATTTTACGATTAGTAAAAAAAAAACGTTTGTACGACAACTCAAACCAACCCTACCCATTTTCATTTTCAAAAGCAATGTTCATTTTCGCATCGGGTCCATTTTACGTTTCATTAAATCGTCGTTGGCAAGTCGGCCCCATCTTAATCACACAATCATTATCGAACATGTTCTCAATGAGCAAGGCGGAGTGTTTGTTTTCGCATGAAACTAAAACCAGCCGCAGTCCGGTACAATAAAGATAATGCAGCCGAAGCTGGAACAATGCGCAATAGTTGCAGGCGGAAATGGAAGGCAAAGGCATTATCGGCCACTGGTCACAAAAGTTTAATTACAGAATGAATCTGGTCTACGGGGACGCAACTGCGCACCCACTGTGCTCTGTATGAACTACTTTGTCTGGTGGTACCAGTTGCAGATGGCTAATTCCAATTTACGAGTAGATTCGAGGGAAATATTGGCTTAGATTATTATTTACTCAGACCGATAATATACCAGTAGGGATAGCTTTAATAAAACAGTCTTGTCAAGATTGTTGATTTTTCCTGACTTCGGCGTGACTAGGGTTTTCATTGACACACCTTTTTACATTCATTCATAGCACATGTCGACATAAAATTTTGTTTATTTGTGTAACCACTTTTTTACAGTATTGTTATTAATAGAAATATAGGATATAACCTCAAAAACCGTTGAGTTATCTCGCATAACAAAACATAGAAGGTGGAGTCACCGAAGTCGCGGGATACGGAAAACATACTTACATACCTAAAAGTGGTGAGATATTACGTGACAACTTGTCTTGTCTCTTTCTCTCTCACGGTTTACGAAGTTAAAACCCGGAAAAAGTGATTTATGGTAAATTTGTATAGGTTGGGTAAAAATATTTAGCTCTCTCTCCATATATATTCTTACTCCAAGATTATATATTAATAAAGGAATTGCTTAATCCTAAGATATCCTTGGCGCAAACCTTCTTTCGTAGCATTGTAGAATGACTAAGTGGTACAGGCAGGTTGATGTGGAACTCGATAAGTTTGTGTTTTTTAAATAATATCACCGCTGCACGCAATCTTTCGGGATGCCACGTGGAAAATATTTTTGAGAAGAGGAAGAAACGAACCTGGTTCTTTAAGAGATCCGTGATGTAAGATACATGAAATGAGACGAATCATTTCACGGACAGTTGTTGGGCACAGGTCGTATAAATATAATAACTTGTTTTGATGTAGCATTCGTCAACCGTTACTATTAGTTTTTTTAAACCCCTCCCATCGAAACACCCAACATTGAGACGTAAGACACGAAGTGCGTTTCCGTTCACAGAAGATAGTCGTCCGCTCGTATAGCGAATATTCAAGATTGACAGTTCTACCTGATATCTTCCACGGTGCGTAAAATATAAACCAAACTAAGTGTTTAATTGCACAAGGGTAAAAAGGATGTTTTCTTAAATGGCAGTGAATTTCAATAAAATGCTTTCGCTTACATGCAAAACCATTAGCCATTTCCCATTTCGCGCAGATGTATCCATATACAGCATTGTGTACTCTCTTCAATGGCTAGCGGTTTAAAATTACAGTGATTAAATAGTGGAAAAATGTATGAACTTTGTTTATAAAATTCAAAAATTTAAAAAATAATGTCAATAAATCTCACACATCGAACGTTTGCTTAATTTTAACAAAAAATGAGAATATCTCTATTAAAATCACCAAAAACTATGAAAATCACAGGTGAATAATTCGTGAACATATTTTTTCTCTTATGTTTGTATCTTCTTAAGAGAAAGACAAACATTCCCGAGTTACTTATATGTGTTGCTTATGCAATGCTGGTGGACTTAGCTAACTTAGCTTAACCAGGCGCATTTGTCTACTCAGCTACTAACCGGTCTGTCTACACCATCTAGGTTAACGCTCAGCTCGCTTAATTCTCAGCAAAAATGTATGTTTCAAGAAATAATCCTAACCTATTTATTTGTCCTAAATCAAGACCTCACGCAGTATTGCTTGGTCGGTATTTATCAATAAAGAGATTTTGAAAAAAAAGTGTTAAAATTCAATAAAACACCGAAATACTAAGGAAAGTAAATGCACGATGCATTTTGTAAGTGCTCTTGATATACTTATACTACGGCTTCTCTTAAAACAAAATCCCAACCCTAACTTGTAGCGTCTTTCAAAATTTTTGCTTTTTTTTTGTCTGGAGCCAGTGAAACTAAAGTTTTCTCTATTTGGTGTATGTTGTGAAGCTAGAAGTAGTGGGAAGAATAAGTAGATAGGAAAGAGGAAGGTTATGAAGTACCTGGCTATTTAGATCTGGTCACCAAACACGGCTTAAGCCATTTCAAGCACCGTTTCGATTCTGAATGGTGGTTATTCACCAGGGCGATACTTAGCAGTTTTGCCGTCATTACAGTCAAAACAGTTAAAACTTTAAGCAATGTGAATTTTGTCGAAAACACCATGTGGTGAAACACGATGAGTCTACACGGTAGAGGCATTAAGATTTTTTTTCTCGGGAGGCTTTTCAAAAAATTCTTTTAATATGATTATTGATAATTTTTTTCATATTTTACACTTTTTTAAACTCAATCTAACAGATATTCAAATCAAATCATCAAACGCTACACGAATTTGCGAAACAAATAAAATATCATTTTCATTGAATAGACTTTAAATCATAACGGGTAGATATTTGAATATAGGTAAAGCCTTAGTATTTAAATCACGTATACGAGCAACGTTTTCCGCAAATCTACCAATTTAAATTACCGGGTTTGGTTCAAGGGTGTTTTATTCGGATATATCCTTTATTGGATTCAGCGCATAAGTTATACAGTTACACAAATGGATTTTATAGATCCAGTTTATTAAAAATATTGCTCGTTTTTCAAAGAGTGCATTATTAAATTAGAAAAAATCATTTTTACGAACCAACTTTATAAAGCTTGTCAAAAATACAAGTCAGAATAAGGATCAATGAATTTGACTTTGTTAGCAAATTTTTATGACTTTCAAACAAAAAACAGCTGAAAATATTAAATTTGAATCGACTTTCAAAATTTTCAGTTTCTATTGTAAATATAAAAATCTTTTCAAATACGATTATTGTTTAAAAAATAAGCTTATCTACCCGACTTTCCGACAGAGTTTTTACAATACACTCGTATAGGTTTTTTGAAATTTACGACGTCTGCCTTGCTTTTTAACAGCCAAATAGAAACTTCGAAGCTCCATACCTCATGATGGTTGATGCGGTTGCCAGTTAAAAACACATGTATTAAAAAAATGAGCACATTTTATGGCAAAGGAGCTCACCATGGGAGATTTTTTGATAAGTCGAAAAAAAGATTTCTGAATATAAATACAAAAATATATTCAGAGTAATTAGATGCCATAGTTTCGACCCCAGCATGCCTTCATTTAGCATCAAGTAAGATTTTAAAAAAACTTTCTATTGCTAATTCAAATGAAAACCACCACCCCAAAATAAAAGTTGAATAGATACGATTTTCCGGAACCTGCAGTTGGCAGACTATAGTGAGCAAGCAAAAAAGACCACACAGATCCGGTTTGGTTCGTGTCATGTGGAAAAAAAGCAAGTAATACGATCCGGGGTATTGTTTTCACTATACAAAGAAGCAAATTGTAAAAATACGACACAGTATGGGAGGTTGGTTTCACCGATTGGAGCGAACCGTGTTAAATTTGTTCAAAAACATGAACCAGTAAAAACTTTCATTTTGGTTAATATTTTAACAACAGTTTTGAGGTACAATATATGTACGGTAAACAAATCAGACGGTTTCAATTTATAATCCAAAATATAATAAAATAGACAAATGGAGTTAAATTTTTCGAAATTGAAAAGAGAAACCAGAAGAATAGGTCACACCGTAGATGAACGAATTCGTCCAAGAAGAACTAATAGAGCTGCCCTAAGAAATCCGCTGAGTCACTGGGATAGTCAAGGTAAACAGAATACTGGGCAGAAAATTTAAAAGTATGGAAGCAGTTAGTTTTGAAACGACTGTATCCATCAACAGATAGACGGTGACAGATGTTGATTAAACCAGTATTTTTATTAAAAAGGGTTTTAAAAAATATAACCTCCCAAAAAAGGTGCCTTATTTTTTCATGCTGACTCCCTGGGATGTTATTTCATACACATACAGTTAACAATAGTGTATTTGATATAGTGTTATGTAGCGATATAATTAAATATTTTTGTAGGAAGCAATCACTCTGTGGTTTGACATATTTAATGAAAATGAAATAATAACTTTGAATAAGACCGAAGATTTAATTTTAATTTTTATGACCAACCGTTGGTAATTAGGTATATTTCCTGTAAACTCATTAAATTTCTCACTATTCTTTAATCACCTTCTTAGTTTACGCTTTGTTCTTTCGTTTCATATTATCTGTCTATTTCTCTATGTTCTTTTGTTATAACTTTAAATGTTATTCAATTGTTTTCTCACTGTTCTTTTATTTCATGTTATATAATGTTCTCCCTCTGTATGAATATATAACCGCACACTAGATTTAAAAAGTCTGTACACTTTTTACTTAAACGTTGAGTATTGTCCGCTCCATTGAAAAAGTATTATTAAATAGAAATCCATTGAAAATCATATTTATGTATTCCTGAATTGTTTTGTTGTTTTATCACTTGACTTCTCTGCCTTCACAACAGAAAATTTAAAAAAATTGAATACAAGATAAAAAAGCGAGGCAATAAAAAATTATAAAAAGTGAGTTCTATAAAAGCACTATTGTTATTGAAAACATCAACATACATGCTTTTTGTGAAATATTAATGAAATATTAGCAAGATAGTTCAATTTGACGAATATTGATTACTTGAATACAATTTATTCTAACAATATAAACATACGCACTATTTGATGATAACAAGCCTAATAGAATTTCTGTTTAAACCAAGAAAAACTTTTCAGACTCTCATTCCTTAAATTCATTAGAAGATTTTCATCATTACCTGTTCCTTACTACGAAAAATTTACAAGCCTGTGTTGAGATGACAATTGGCAAAAGAGGTTTTTTAGCTACATAGACATGTTAATTTCGAAAATATAGTACCAACATAATAAAAATAATATAAGCACATGACAATTTTGAAAATATATTGTGTACCTAAAAAGAAATAAAATATACATAAATCACCAAAAAAATTGAGTTATTATAATAAAGTGATTGTGTCCTACCAGAAGTGACCTACCAGGTAAGTATGTTGCTGTAAATTTATGTAAATTAAGAATTAATATTCTAGAAATTAAGATTTGTACCTTTAAGTGATTTTTCACAAAAACGGCGCCATAAAAATTATCCAAATATTATTTTTATTAAAATATTATTGAATGTATTTTTTTTTAAACCTGTTTTTTCAAAACTATTCAGAATTTTTAATCCAACTCATTAATAATGAGTTCATGATACATAAATTTCTAGCAAAAATAAATCAATAATTATGATAATGAGTTTTACATTAAAGGTGATGGAATATTTATTAAGAGGATTAATAATTTAATTAATGAAGTAAGTGCTGGAAATGAATGAAATATTCATATTGTTTTCAATACTAGTTACCAAATTACTCGACTCGCTGTATTCTAGCGCAACGTGAAATAACTGTTGGTAATTAGAGATGATCTAAAATTAAGGGACAAACACAAGCTGTTCCCCCGAAGAAATCCCTTGTCGATGACTAAACAGAATTAAATTATTCCTACTACGGATATATACGAATACGTTCATAGTCGGGGAGTAATAAATATCGATTTGCAAGGGGATGAAAATTCAAAAAGTTGCAGTAGATAAATAGCGTTATTTTTATTTTGCGTTATACCTCTGAAGAGCGATGCTATCCTTTGTTTATACCCAAAGAGATATATTTTGATTTATTTTTTTACAGTAACAGATTTACAGTATGTGGGTGTTTTTTTTTTCCTTTTTTTCCAACCCAACCGGTTTCACTCTGCTACAGGCATAACTAAATCAAGTACATTTACAGTCCATAGGGTAAAAATAACCAATTCTATCTTCTTCATATGGTGCTTTCATCTATTAAATGTTGACTATCTTCGGATGATGGAGCAATCCTCTGAAATTACACGTGTGCCAAAAACGTTATTGTCAAAACTGTAATTAATGCATCGTATTCCTTTACCGTATGTTTCATCAATCCGCCCCTGGGTTGCCGGTTGTGCAATCTTGAAATTTTAGCCATTTATGACGTTACCGAGATATTGACTGTAACATAATTAATATTTGACTATATTATGTAGTCGCCTGTACCACAAAGGACAAAAACCAAAACAAACATTCAAATTCGACTACATAATACAAAGTACTTATATTCGTTTATTTATTGTTTTAAACCATGTGCAGAGTGTTATCATGATTACATTTATAAAATTAGCATTGGAGTGGGCGTAAGTGTTAATAATATAGTTTACAATGTTCACAGAATCTATAGTATTAATACCCTAAGCCGTCTTCTGTACATGATTTGAAAAATTACTGATGCCAATTTTCGCTCAAACGTAGAAAAGTCTCAAATTTTATTCCGATTACGCTACATAACGATTTACTAGCAATGTCCCTTTTGACATGTGTGTAAAGACTAAACTGTTGACTAGTGCATAATTAATGGTTAAATTATCTCTAGGTGGAGATGCTAAATAATAAAGACAAACACTTGAGGTGAAATATCACAAAACTGCGCTCTATAAGTTCACCGTTATTATTATTATTATTAAAACATGTAAGACAATTCCAATTTATTAGCAACAATATCTAAACATTGAAGTACCAAATAATGTTGTTAAAAAAATAATGAAATTACACTTGATTCGGATACTTTTGAAAAAATATTATTAAACACGTATTAGTCTGAACCCAATCATGAACGGTTTATAACCTCATAATAAAACATCTGGAAATGTATTTTCAAGTGTAATGCAAGATTCGGTAAAACATTTTTTCCTTAATTTCGTAAATGAGTGAAACCTTCAAACCGAGTGAAACCAGGAAACAAATCATTCAAAACAAACGTGAATCATAAATCCTAAGCATAATTTATACGTGTAACATGTATGCACTGATATAACTAATTGTCTCCCTTAATGCAGGTATTATAATATAATAATGATTGTATGGGTTCCAACGGACTAATTTATAAGCCGCACCATTGCTATTCTCTCGAGGTTATCACGAACACGTTTCAGCAAATGGAGCACTTCATATTATATACTTTTGTCTTCGTGCGCCGCGCCGTACTGGGGGACAAAGACAGTGTTCTTGCGAACTCAAGCGAGTTATGCTTCTAGTTAAATGCCTACTCGTAAACTCCGGGTATCTAGCTATGCTTCATTTTTTATGTATAATTTAAAATATTTTTAATTTGAGCAAGTTCTGTCACTGTCATTATTCATCTAATTGTATGACTATATTATTAATTCAATGCGCTACGAATAAACTTGTTTGTAGCAATATTTCTACGTGTCACTAAATTGACTCATCTCATTTTTATTGAAACCCTTTTCACGAGTTCTACATTTGTTTTCATTGCTTTTTGTTTACGTGAGAACCTCTATGGCAGAGCGGTTAGTTTCTAGGCAATGGATAAAAATATCGTGGGTTAAAATCCGGTGAAGGAAAAAATCGGAATTCATTTTTCACATACAGCATTTAAATGAATGATGCGCCCCAAACAAGGTGAAAGATTTTATTAGTATCACCTTATTCAAAACTTGGCTTCATTTGCTTTTGCTATATTTAAACATCAGGCTTAAATCTTCAGATGTTTCGAGCTGTTTTCTTTCTCCCTACATTTTCCTTAACATTTCTCAGATCCATACTCTCCACCCTTATCATTTTTGTCAACATAACATTCAAATGCAAATTAAATAGACCCTGGGGCCCAACAAACTCAGTGCCCTGCGCACAGTCCATAATTAGAAAAAAATACTTGCAGTTCCCCAAACAATGGTGAATATTTTCTCCCTGAGTATTTTAAACGTAAAGCGCCCCAACCCTTAGTCAAAAATTGGTTATGTTTTGAACTGTGTGGGCATCGCTTTGTCTGGCTGAGCTGTTTTCAATCAATCAATCAATCATAATCTATGAGAATGACTTGCGAAAGGTCACACCTGTATATTCCTGAAATATACTATTCATATTAAGCCAACACACGACACAGATAAAGCCTAAGTAGAGAGTTTACTGCCATGGCCGTGAAAGCCTAAAGCTTTGTCAACTACGAAAATATATTGATTCATGAATTGCTTACGCTTACAAAGGACATAAGTAAATTATCTACTTGTCTTTATAAAACCATTGAATTGAAATTTAGAATCGTTTGCAAGTACGCAAAATAATTTATTGGTTTGTAAAATTCAACTTTGAAGTTCTTTGAGATACTGCGACGCCTCGGTAAGACTTCCAATAGAAAATTTGTCGTCCAAAAAACGTTAACCAACTGAGACTAGGCAAAGAAGTTGCTTCCGAAGTTTTCCATTCACGCTGAAAATTAACCAATAGTTTCAATTTCCACATTTATTAAAACCACCATCTTGCTTGAAGCGCCGCGCCATTGTGAAAGAAAATTTAATTCAATTCCTAGCAGAAATATGCAAACGGAGCGAAAAGGGTCCGCTTAAAAATGTTGTTTTTAATTTTAGTTAATTATTTCGGTTAATTTCAATTCAACTGTTTTGAAGGATTATTCATTGGTGTATTTTTAGAATGACAATAATTAAAGAAACTGTAAAATAATATTTTCGGATAATGGATTTGAATGGATTTCATAGAAAACTGGTGACTTCTTTAAATATTTGGAAAGTTTTATCCTACACACTTCATTTATGCATTTTAATTATTGTTCTAAAAATATTTTTTTCAGATACTTTAATATGTAAATTTAAATTAAGTGAAATAGAACTTTAACAAAAAAAATTATTTTGCTGACATATCCTAGAGATTTATTTATTTAATTAAAAATAAAAATGATTTTATTTTATTATTTCAACGGCCCTTTGACACCAATTAATGTATGAAAAAACATTATAAACATGGTTATTACATAATCAGCATAAACCAATCGAAAATACAACATAAAACAAAAGATGCAACAAATTGTAATAAAAACAAAAAATTATTTCGACTTTTTTAAAAATATAACAAAACTGTCCCAAAAATAATTATTATTCTTTTGTGACTAATTGAAGATGTTTACCGACGCGGCATAATTGATTTCCTGCGCTAACAATCTAGGATCTAGGCAATGACGAGTACATTTGGTAGTTAGTTCCAGGATTACTGCACAAAAAATATTCGGATTTGTATTTTTTATTATTTGGAAAATGTATCCTTACAAGCAAATCTGGACTTTAAAGTACACTCATATTTTGTACAAAACTGCCAAGTCTGTGAATCTTTAAGTAGGGTTAAAGTTTCAAGAGTATTGTTATCTATTTTGTAATTAAATACAGCAAGGTTTTTTATTCGAAAAAATTACACGAATTGATATTTAGAGATATTCATGTGGATTTGTTTTTCATTGTACTAAAATAAAACAATATTTTTGTTGGTTTGAAGAATATTACGTTCATTTATACAATAAAAACTTCTAAAAAAAAATCATCATCAAAAAGTAGAATGGGGACGTCATTTTTTTGTTATTTAAGAAAAAAAAAAAAAACAAGATTTTACCAAGCTGTTGGCCCTGTGGTACACCACTTGTTAAAATATTTTTTTCTAAACGGGGGAATATTTTGTTTGACTGTTTGTTGCCAACCAGTTAGATAACTCATAAACCAGGCTAACAAGTTACCGCATTTCCAACTTTTTCTTATTTCCAAATAAGAGTATTATGGAAGACTATTAAAAGCTTTTCTAATATCTGTACGAGTATAAGCTCAGTCAACATGTATGTGTAAACATAAAGCATTTTTTATTAATGTAATTACTAATGATAGAAAAAAATAAGTCTACTGTTCGATTATTTGCGATTCGTACAATATTTGCCTGCTTTATGCTTGAGAATAATGCCATGTCTGGAATGTATATTCGGACTCGCTAGCACTAATATTTTTCTCATTAATCGAGCAGTTCATGTTTGGAAGATAACAATCACCAGCAATACAAATATATTGCACTAGGGTATATTTTTTAACATTGCTACCACTTCTTAACTATGGTCCTTGTGCATATCATTGTTTGATTGTGGTGGAATATACACAGCCACAATAGTTCGTTCGTTCCTGGCAACATTTACTTGCAGTAAGACTTGTTCCAGGTGTTAGTGTTTTGTTGCAATATTGTTAATTTTATATCTTTGCTAATTGCTATTATAACACCCCCTCCTCTATGTTTGGCACTGGTCAAAACAATCATATCTAGCCTTTAAATATTATGAGTAATAATTATAATTCATTAGATTATATATATATTTGGCCTTAACTCAGTCTCAGGCAGTAGGATCAAAGCTTGGTCCAACATAAGTATTTTTTACTAAAAAAAGACAATTTAGACTTTTCAGGAAGTTATTTAGCATAATATCTTTTGTTGAATGAAATATACTGGAATAAATCACCCTTATCATGTTTATTTATATTTTTTTACATTAAATCTACAAAAGAGGTCCTGAGGGAAATTATTTCCCTCAAGACCTAAAGCATCTTTGGGGATGTTGTGTGGGGGGTCTTTTTGAGGAAAGGAAAAAGTGAACCTTGGTCTTGAAGAGGCCTATGTTATAGGAGGGAAGAAACACGGATGTTGAAAATCCATTCCATAGCCGAACAGTTGAACACAAGAACGAGTCATAAAAACGACCCGTTCTCATGTATCGAATGTCAACCATGTACAAATGTTGCGCGCGTTTGGCAAGTGTCTCGGTTATGCACCGGTGCCGAAAGCATCAATGACGCAAATTCCTCGGAGCATCTTCCATTAAAATACCGATAGAATAAGAATGGCATTCTCACCTGACGTAGGTGCTCTAAATATTGCATTTCATTTGTTTATTGTTATCTTTTCAAAGTTAATTTAAAAACCTTAAACAAAACTTTGTTGAAAGTATTAAACACATATATTTTAAATATTTATTTATTAAGTTCATAGTTAATCACAGTTAAATATTATTTTTAGCTTACAACTGCCAAAGAAAGTGCGTGCTTGTGTTTTGTCGGTCAATTGAACTTTCAAAGTATTTTTTTTTGGCGGTATTATTAGTTTCATAGCAAATTAATATAATGAAAGTTTACAACAAGCCTTCTAACGAAAAATAATAATGACTTTGATCCATTTGCATAAATGAATGGCTCCATTAAACACACATAATAATCGTCCCTTATTTATACTGGGACAATATAAATTTGAGGGCCACCCGCTGAAATTCCAATTGGAAATATGTGCCTGAATTATTCATAAGGCAGCCACGATGGCAAGTTACCCTCTCTTATTCCGCTTACCCCATCTTTGGGGGTAGATATTAATGCCTCGGCCGGGCGGTGTTCTTAGCCGTTGCCTTTCTCACCCGGCGCGCTCTGAGCCCCGGCGCCCGGGCCCCGAGGACTCACTTTTCAGCCCGCTGGGGCGCAAATGCAAATTACAAACAAATTACTCTTATGATAATATATTGATTCCGACCTATTAATCTATTTTTTGAGGCACAAAGGTACGTTTCATTGGATCATTTTGACAAACGTTGTTTTTGATTTTAATGAAGGTGAAAATTTTATTCAATATTTAATCCGTGGTTATTAGTAGGTACTAATGAAAGAGAATTAGAATTTCAATTCAATTTTTATTTCATTATATGTTATTTCACATATAAAATAATATATTTCCGGCACGTTTCAGAGTGCTAGATACTTCAAGTATCAATCACCCTGGTCAAGTACCACAGTCGGGGGACAGTTGGGACTCTAGTGCGGTATGCACTTTTTGAAAAGAAATAAAAAAAAAAATAACATCACAACACCCAGGTTTGAGAGCAACCGTTTAAAAATCATATTTATATAAAAGTTACGCTGCCCAGCAATCGATCCCGCAATCTCCTTCTTCAAAGTCAAAAGCATCGTCCCACATCTTTTGGATTTTTATTTATTTATGCGATTTATATTCCAATGGTAGTTGTTTTATCAATGTTATCTGTTATGTCAGCATTATGTAATTATGCAAACAACAAACAAATCTAGCGTACCCTTTTAACAACATAATTTAATAGTAAGAAACCTTTCTTAACTACTATTAACAATTAACCCGAGATTATTTTAAGTGATGTTATTGTTTTTGTTTGATTTTTTATGTAGATTCCTAACTTATTACTTTTTAAATATTTAAAAAAATATTGTTGCAAAATTAGTCGGCCAAAGAGTATAATTTTGATGTAAATTAAAGAAAACTTTGGAAATAAGTGAACATTTTCTAATTATTCCGTGGTAGGAAATTCTACGGAAAACATATTTAATTCACCCTTCCAAGATTTTTAAAGAGAGGAAATTAAGTAGGTTTTATATTTTATAAAACCCTCTTCGAAATTTGTATGAGTAAAAAGCAATTTAAATAATGAATAAATCTTCCTGATGTCCTGCATAATAAAATAATTTGTAATTCAATTGATCCAGTGCCTGATGTTATTTCAATTATTTATTCATTGGTTACGACGATCTGAATATATAACTTCTTGAGCGTTTTAATTGTAAGCTTCTCACAAGTTACTTCGTCTAGATTCGTTTATTCCGAAAAAAAACCCACTAAATCATACACAATACATGTATATATTTTTTAATAATAATAAGAATTTTATGCTAGAAGGTATGCAGGTATAGTGCAATGTAATAAACCCCATATTAAAAAATCAAAATAAAAAAAATGATACAGCCAAAAATAAAAAATAACAATAGATAAAACAAAAATAAGAGTTGTTAATACATATTATGCAATAAATAAATAAAAAAATCATTAAAAACAAAAAAAAACTTTAATCGAGCGTGCTTCAGGGTGGTCTCTGCATCATCTGCATCCATCGTTTGTTGAGAGAAGAGCTGAGCCATGCAAATTCAGCCGCGACAGTGACGTTGGCTGAATTCCGTGTTCTGCCCCTGAAGGACTGCAGAATCTTGCAAGTTGCAGAAGTTGCCTATAGACATTGTTGTAGCAAACCATCAACTTGTTCCATTGCGCTATTGGGTATTGTGTCCACAGGTCCGATGTATATAGAACAGTGCAGTACGTTTTAAAAAGCAGTCTTCTTGACAGTGGTAGAACCGCTTTTAGAGCATTCCGGCCCGTATATTTATAGCTCTTCTTTGTCGTTCCATATTACCTGTGTGGCCACAAGCAGTTTGTTACCTTCTAGCCAGATTGGTGGAATATTTCGTGGCTCCTTATAGTGTTTGAATACGACGATTACGGACGTTTTAGGGTAATACAACAAGTTATGCGAGTTTGCGTATACTTCACATATTTGCACAAGTCGCCTCATCGCATTAATGGAGGGTGCCAGCAGCACCATGTCATCCCCGTTGTGATATTATTACTTCATTGTCCACAGATATGGCAACCAATCAGAATAGGTATAATAACGGTTTGGCTTATGTCCATCGGCATGTGTGTATGGCTCAGGAGGCTCGGCGGCTAGAATTGTACAGAGCTGATATCCTGCGTACCTTATACGAGTATGCTCGATACTTGTGGCGTCGTACCCTGGAGTCTTACCTAGGGCGGTTTGCTTAATCGCGACTGCAACCATTTCAGGTGTGACATTCATGACGAGGTCATCATTGGCCGCAGGTGAACATGCTATTCTAGAAGGTTTTGAGATATCTTCCTGATCCTCGCTTAGAGAAAAGAAGTCTCTAAATTCATTAGCTATGTTTTTATCCCCCGTGATGTTATTGACGCATAGTGGGCTCTTGAATTTTAGGACGTTTGACGTTTTTTGCCAAAACTTTTTGAAGGATTTGTTATGCAAAAATGTAGCTTATTCATTCGTGCTTCGTTTTCAGACTATAAGACATACCTTTATTGATGTTATAAAGTGGAAACTTGATCATTCCATCTAGTAACAATATTTATTTTTGTGTATTTTTTTTTTAAAAGTTTGCATGGCAGAGTGTCTTAATGTTTTGACCAGATTCCTGCAGAGAGTAACCAGATCAAGTTTGTGATCGTGATTGTACAATTAATATTCTGACATTGAATGGCATCTGGAGGTTTTATTGTAAGGAGTTCTTTATTTACCAGGGAGTTGTAGATTTTAATGTCGGTTTAATTTTTTGCTGCCCATTTTTTCGAAATCTCTAGGTCGATTTTGTCTTGTTTGCTTTGATGGGTATTAGATCCAGATCTAGTTCGACCGTTAGTGGGAGATGATCTGACCACATCGCATTGGTGGTAATGCTTGCACTCCTCACTGCATTGTTTAACCCCTGTGTCATAATGCAGTGATCAAGCCACCTAGTGCCTCCGTGGGCATCACTTACCTATGTAAATGAATCTGGGTTCAGATGTTTAATATCAGTTTATTATTAATTATTTATATTTTTAATTATTCAACTTATTCCAAATAATGAATTATCAAAGCGATTTGATCAATTATTTTTTTCAAACATTGTATCTGGGTAAGTCAGCAAAAAACAGCTTAATTTCTTCTATTTAAAAATCAGCTTTAAAAAATAATTCTAAGCTTCAAAATTCACTTAGGTAGTCTGCCCAAACTAGGCGGGAGGTTTAAAAAATTGTCAATATGTAAAAATTATCAATTCAAATTTTTAAATCCCCTCGGCTTTTGAACATAATATCTAAGCCAGCAAAGTTTGGTCCACGGTAGATGAGAACATTAAGAAAATTAGATTGCCAGAAATTGCTGACTTTAATTCCACTAAACCAAGCGTAGTATTCACCAAAGGGATTTTTATTTTCTCATTCGGAGAGAAGATAGAAGGAACTCATAAACGAGTTGCGTTTTATTGAAGATCACGTTTTTAATAGAAAATTAATGAGGATTCCCACTTTTCAATGTCTTGCGCGAGTCACGTTTTTTTCTCGAAAACCTTTCAGGGGCGGAATTTTAAATTATAATTGAGCCGTTTTTTAGGTGAAATGCTTTAGTCAATCATAATATTAAAACAAAGTGGTTGTCGGAGAAATTGTGGTAAAATAAATATTCAAGCAAATGGGGCATAATAGTATTGTCTTTTTTATACCTTTACATAATTGATTATTTTATATATTTTACAAGTCATGGAAATAAACTAAAATGGGATTATTTTTCACATGAATATATATTTTTCCTAAAAGCATTGTGTATTACTTGAATGAAATTAAAATAACTTTAGAATTTTTGAATTAGTGATAAGACAGTTTTAACAACAGTTGAAATAAAAGTCATTATTTAATCAGTGCATTTAAAAGGAGAAATATTAACTTTATTAATTATATTTGAAGAGCAAAACATTTTCCCCGTGAAATCTTAACTATGAGGTATTAAAGCCGTTTTTGTGAAAATCTGAATTGGCAAAAACTCTCGAACGGTGTGCCGTGACATCGTTTAATTTTGACAGCCTTTCCTGTATTTCCTGTTTGACCAGTATTAAAAAAATTATAATCTAGGAACTGAAATATAACAAGTTAGGTATAAAAATATTTTATGTTTCCATTGTTGTACAACCTAAACCAATATATCATAAATAAACTTACTAAAAATATCGAGTAAAGATTTGGATTTTAAATTAAAATTACAATTCGATCAAAAATGATGCAAACTTTTCTTCAAATCCTCAAAACCAAAAAACATGTCTTAAAGACGTCAGAAGCAGATCTGTTCTTCAAGATGAACTTTTTAGGTAGAAATTTACTTTTTGGCTTGAGGGCCGTCAATTATCCCCGTCACGTTCGACCAAATGAGCGGGTCCGGGGAATGAACCTAAGAATTTATTATAGCTCAAAGGTCACTTTATAAATCTGGGAGAAGACCGGCGCTACTGCAGACAGAGGGAGGAATAGTAGATTTATTCTAGCTCGGGTCAAAGTATTAATACGATATTGAGAATGCATAATAAATCTCGGCGAAATTTACTCAGACTCATATTAATTACTCGTATGATATATCGAAAAGTTGATAACAATTATTTTCATCATATGTGGTTAGTGACATGAAAATAATTTTACACAAAAAATCTCTTTTTTCAGAATGATCAAAAATGCCTACATCTAACACAATTTCTGCATTTTTTAATTATTAAAATGTAATAATGCACCAGATTTTCAACTGCTCTGGGCCAATAATACTACGACAATCTCATTTTTGTTAAATAATAGAGTGTGCTTCTCAGTTAACCCTCCGCATGCCTGATAGGGTCTGACAGACCCGGAGCAATTAAAAACAGCTGTCGCTATTTCAGATTGTCCGCGAATATTAAATGTAGGGAATAAAAGAGTTATCTTTTCTGTTTTTTTTTGTGTTTATTTATTAAAACATATATTTAAGAAAGAAAAAAGAGTAACATTATTGTATACTAACAAAAAAAAACGAATTGGTATCGCCGGGTCCCACAGATCCTACCAGGCATAACTCGTAGTATAATTTCACCAAGCATGCTGAGGGTTAAAGAAGTGGGGAAGCGTAGTAGCTTTATGTAGGTAATAAATACCTACAAACACAATTATCTGCATAAAATATAGAAGTTAATTTATTCATAAATAAAGATATTCCCATATCTACAAGTAATTCGACCTTAATTAATCAACTTTTTTATTGTAGTTTTAAATATAATGAATAAAAAAGGTACCTAATGAAATGATTCAGCAATTTTGAAAAAAAAGGTTCTGTTCTTAATTATTATAGATGAATACAATATCAATATAAATAATGAGCAAACTTTATTATTTAAAAGTACATTCCTTTCCAGAGAGTTTAATGATCAATATTCTTGGTAGCTTTCAAAACTCAAAAGGCTTTTTAAAGTATAGCATTTAACATTTTTGCTTGTTTCATTTCTTGGCGGTATAATGCTTTAAGTCACTAGCTCAACGTCAGTCTCACGATTTCACCCGACCTACAACAGAGCGACACATTCGAACCGCCTTTTCACTACTGAGACCCGGATACCTGGGAACAGGAGAGCACGAGGATTCAACTACGATATCTATCCAGCGCAGCATCCCCAGAGGTGTCATAGGACATCTGAACTTGAACAAGAATCATAGTGAAAATATATTAATGAGCACTAGAAATAAATAAATCCATTAAAATTACTAGTATTATTCTTAATAATCAGGTAAATTTGTCCAGTAGTCCAATATTAGGTATATTTCCTGTAAACTCATCAAAATCTTTATTCTTTAATCATCTTCTCAATTCACGTTTTGTCTTTCTCAATTCATATTATCTGTCTCTTTCTTTCTGTTGTTCTGTTACAATTTAAAGGTTACCCTGTTGTTTTCTCACTGTTCTGTCATTTTATTCTCCCTCTGTATGTATATACTCGTATAACCGCACACTTCCCATTGTTTAGTTTAATTTTGTACCCTGTTGATCCTTAGGCTAAGCAAAACCGTTCGATCGTAAAAATCAAAATAATATCCGTGGTCCTATACAAAGTTTTTTTTTTCATTCCTTTATATTTATAAGTGTTGTTGGTTCACTTTTTTTTATCTTCACAATTTTTTTATCTTCGATTTTTCAAAAATTGCGCTGTTTGGTAATTAAATCAGCTCAATATTTATGGAGGTGATCTCGAAAATTAAAATACTATCAAATTTATTTTCCAAAATAAAATGTGTGAAATTCATATTTCTAGGGATAATTCAATAAAACTTCAACGGAGGATAGTGAAAGGAAATACGCCAAATTATTAAATTCACCACTAAGCCATAAAAATAGAAAACTAACTAAAACTAACTAAAAAATAATCTTAGAGCGCCTAACACAAAACGAGTCCCGAAGACTTCTACGACGTGGAAAATCTGAAAAAATCAAGCAATTACATTTATCAGTATGAAACCAGAAGCCCAAAAGAAAATTACAAAACTAAATAAATTATAAAAACCAAGTATCCGCCGAAATATTTTCTGGTAATTCATCAAATTTAAAAAGAAAACCAGACGAATAACTAGCGACCAGAAGGTTTGAAAACAATTTCTTTGAAAAGCTATTACTTTGTGGTATGACTGCCTACTTCCATATGTAATTTGATAATATACTACACCGTTGAAACTTGTGAATATGGGAAATTTAAAAAAAATTATAATTTAACATTGTATTTACTTTTGATAGTGTTTTGGTCTTAATCAGTCAAAATGATAGACATCATGAAAGTCTAACCGAAACGTTAGATGACGTCATGAAAAATATTCTAAATATAACCATGTCAAAAATCACATTAAACCTTTAATGAAAGCTAAGCAAATTGAATCGAATGTCAAGACTTCAGCACATCTATGTCAGGACAAAAATATTCACTTTGATTCCCGTGTAAAATAAATCTGAACCTTCAAACCGACGTAATATTGTACCATTTATATTTGCATAGAAAAACAGAATACCACAAAATACTAAACTCTTTTACTTAGATTGATATTCCATATTTTCACGTGTTACTGAACATTAGGTCTTGATAATTATATATTGTGTCTTATTGCGCCGGGCGTACTAACCTTTTGCCTAGGTCTTACGAGCCTTCGTAGATATTTCTCCGGGTGACAATAATAATTAAATTGCAAACGAATGGTTAAATATTCCTCTCGTAGCAGTCACCATGTCTCCAACTCACACGAGAATGCTTCTAATAATTCTATGACCTCACCCGAGCACTTTTTACCGCGTGTTTCTTTATTATACACCTTCGCTTTTCCCATTCAACTTGGTATTTTTTTTTTAATTTAATTCAAGTTGTTATTTTTGAATATAGACTCTAAATACGTAGGGAAAAAGTAATTATAACAGAAACAAAAACCATTTTTCAGCTTAATTGTATTTTAAACGTTTTACCTTTAGACAATTATGTGAAAATAAAATTACAGGTGTCACAGGTGGACAAATTCCTTCTGACAAAATAAATAAACTGAAACATTTCCGAAGGATTAAGCTCCTGGCATTTATTTCCTAAATTATATTTACTTTCCACTGAAATACTGTTCCGAACGAAATGTTCCTTAATGGTTCGTTTGAGGGTAAAATCTTGGGTTCTACATCTTCGGCGGCTTCAAGAAGTCGATAAATACTCTTAAGTCTCTACCGTTCTTTCAGCAGATGGGCTCTAAAAGGGATGTTGACATTTTTATTATTGTACGGAATCGACGTAAATATGGACACTTGAGCAGATGAAATATGAAAGGCTCGAGGAGTGTACAAATACAATATCCGCACCAAACATATTCGAGGATAAATAAATCTCCCCACCTTCGCAGATCTACTCGCGCGCATGGCTTAACAAAGCTTAAGGCCTGAGTATCATAATAGCTTAAGAAATACAATCCAGGAAAAAAATCTTGAAAAACTAAAGAAATTAATTTAACGTTAGTCTGATATAAAAACAATTTATTCCAATGAATGCAAAATATGTAAATTTTTCACAAAACAGTAAAAATTCGATATTTTCGGCATGATCACAATATTTAATTGATTTTTTAAGTTCCTTTCAATGATTTTTGTATAAAAACACTACCATTTCTGTTGGGGGTGAGTTTTCATTTTCCTTTTCACCTTACTTAAATTTTCACTTTATTTCTCAGATAAATCATACCAAAGAAGATGAACCGAAACATCGCGCAAAATAATAACCCTACTAACCCATCACGCTTATAAACTCTTTTCTCTTTAAGTCCCTGATGGGTGCCATAAATTATTCCATTTTTCATAGGAGAATTTCCCTGCCCAGCCTCCGAATATAATATTTCCCTATAATCTTAACAAATGCTCGACTTTCTTAGATCCTGGCTCAGAACTACCAGCTACCAACTACTTACGGGAACTAAGTAAAAAGGCAACCAAGTTTAAAAATAAAATAACTATTTTTTAATTTATTTGAGTTATCGTTAAACGTTTTGATATTCTTGTCTCAATATTAATAAATGTATATGTTTTTTTAATATTTTTTTTTTGTATACATTTGTATTTAAACTATGGCGATGATTTTATTTCCTCTCAACTTTTGCTAAGCTACTGCAAAATTCGATAAAAATTTTTAAATATACCGCCCAAGAGTTCTGATTGATCGGGGCCAGTAGTACTATGCCACTCTCATTTTGAGGATGTTTTTGAGACTGAGGGAAGTAGTGGAGGGGAAGAGGAATGTTGAAAAATACCGGCTAGTCAAATCAAGTCACTTAACGTAGTCAAAGTAAACTCATGCAATGGATGATCGATTACATATATATATATAAAAAAAAAACTCACCTGAATCAATGTTAGATTGTGAGGAAGCGGGATTAAATTATAAGCCACAGTCATAACCAAATGAAAATGATATGTTTTGTCAATGTTGACAAAAAGTAAATGAGTTGGTTGGGATTCATTTTTTAACACACCTATTAATAAAAAATAATTTAAAACATCCCTTTTAATTCAGGCCGCCAAAGGTAAACTTCAACTTGAAGGATGTAGATCACGCCTTAAGGTCCGGACCATCATTCAAGACGAGATAAGGGGCAATGCAAGACAATGGCCTTACCAATGAAACGACCTCGTAAAAAGTTACGAATATCTTCTTTTCTCAAAGGAATACCGGCTACCTCGCTTGCTTCCTGTACTCCTCGTACTTTGCATAGAGAATTCTCTCGATTTTATCACATCACATACAAACCTATATAATAAAGGATTTTTTTGCATTTATTACAAAGAATATAAAATATAAACTGCCTAAATTGTACGTAATAGTAATAAGGTACTATATGAGTTCAATTCTATAGTAAACATGCGTTGTTTTATGAGGTATCTCTAAACGACACATATTTTAGGTTTATTCGGTGCTAACAAACGAAAGCCTCACTTTAAGATATAAAAATACGTAAGAACAAAGTGAAGCGCAGTAAATAGGGGATTTTACAACTTATGCGAGGAATATATTGTTTCGTTGTTTATGTGGATAGTCGAAATACCCACAAATACTTTTATCTACTTACGATCAGGTAAATTAAATAAGTGATGTTCATTTTTCGTAATATAATACAAAATTCCTACGTTAAAGAAGTAGTTTTTTAAATTTTATAATGAATACAGAACACGAGTCCCAACTGCTTCCAACCGTTTAGAGCCAGTGAGACTATGGCATCCCCAATTGGGGTATGTTGTGATGCTAAAGGTAGCGGGGAAAGAAAAGACAAAAGGAACGGGAAGGTTAATAAGTACCCGCCTATTCAAATTTGGTCACAAATACGGCTTAAGCCATTTCAATCAAGCAACGTTTCAATTCTGAATGATAGTCTTTCACTAAGGCTATAGTACCATTCATAAGGAGTATCTACCACTCTGGAACGTGCCGCAAATATGCTTTAAATTGTTTTATATCAATGAAATGTGTGATGACACATATGAATTTAAAAAAAAGTCATTTGCGCACGCCGGGTTTGAACCCGCGACCTTTGGATTCGTAGTCGAGCGTCTTACCACTCGACCATGGAGGTCGTCATCTGGTTCTTGACATATTTTTAAAACACTTTTCCACTCCACTCCATATAAAATAATTGGCTTGTGATCGTTAGCTAAAAGCACGTAGGTATACTTCAAATAAATCGAATAGCTTAGCAAAAAATATAAGTTTGAAAAAAGAATTTTATCTCAAATATTATATTTGTTTTCAAATTTGATCAAGCATTTGCATATGGCCAGATTTAAACGCGTAAATAATCATTTTTATTTGTATGCATATAAATTAATAACAAATTATGTTTCGTCATTGGAAGAGGCAAATTTTTAATTGGATTTTGAAGATATTAAAAGGGTACGTAAATAAATTATTATTTTCGGAAGATAAGTTTGTGAAACTTTTATTTAAATTTTATGACTTTTTTATGTAATTCAGCTTTTCACGTTAAAAAAAATTGTGCTTTTTCCCCTTAACACAAACTTGTACCTAGTTAAATCACATTGAAAGAAGCTTTTTTTTATCTATTCGGAGATAAAATAATATTTCAGAACTTTGCTGTCGATTGGGTCTGGAATCAATATTTAATTTCAGGAGTAAGACTGCTCTATTTCCATCCGGGTTTTTTTCAGTCAGACACTGAAAAGATTCAATGCGATGTCGCTTAACGTACAATCCGTGTTACTTCTATTATTTGCCTTGGACTAGGTTGGATCTGCTAGATTTAGGTGAAGCACGTAGCAAATTTAAAAACGTACAAAAGTATGGGGATGTTGTAGCCCCTACCTTTCGAGTGAATAAACTGCGCACGAACGGACGATTGTACAGTGGATATATTAGAGCAGCGCCGTGCAAGGGTTCCATACAAAATATACATCTGAACAAAATACTGTACAAGTATCCCCAAAATCTACATAACATTTAAAAATCTTACATACAAAACGTAACTTATTTAATTTTGATTTCTTTAAAAACGTCCTTTATTTACTTTGTTTCAGTTTTCTCTTCACTTGTTTCCTTATAACTCAATGTCCGTATTGTCTACTGAAAACCACACACTTACTGTCATAAAATGTTTATTGTTCTTTTGTTACTTGTTATATTTACACTGTTATACTTGAATATTAATGTTTTTAAGTGCTAACCTGTAAACTGTCCTCAATATAATTTTCTTTTCTTTGCTTTAGCAAATTTGTTTTTAAATGCATACGTTTCATCTGGATTTTTAGATCGTTAGCTTCTAGTAAATTGTTTTTTTTTTAATTTGTCGATGTACACATGCACTATAAATCTGAACCATTTTCTGTCATGATTTACGATGACGATCATGATTTTAGATTTAATTTGTGTACATATTATATATTATTTTCTCCTTGTTAATTAGTCGTATTAGCTTGGTTGATTTAGTATGAATCGCACTTCAAGGTAAAATATCACAAAACTGCGCTATATAAGCTCACTGTCATTATATTTATTTGTTTGATAGCAATAAAAAATCAGAAGTCATTCGGTTTTTTTATTTTTTAAACTTAACGGAAACTTCAACTTCGATGCTTTACTTTGAGTTAATTGCGAAAGTTTCTCCCCATGATTTCATTCTATTAAGTGTTTTGATGATAAGATTTATTTTATCTTGAGATGTTAGAATGAAGAGTGATGGAAAATAGAAACAGAAAACGAAGAAACCTAACAACAGCTGAGGGTTCATTATATTTTCATTAAATATCAGACGTTTCAGGAGAGCATTGAAGCGGAATAAACGGCTGGCATTTTATCTTCAACAAAAGCGCCGATTTTTAGGCTTAAGCCGAGCAATTTGTCATATAAAAGCTAACGGATTACCGTCTTTCAAAACTTTAATTACGCCGCTAATCTTTGGATTATGAGTCACAAGCACGGTCAGTCCCAAATGTTGGACGTAGCAGCCATAAGAATAGCTAACCCTCAAGAGCTAAATCTTGTTTATAGCGGGGTCGCTACTTGTTACTGTACGATGACATTTGTACGGAATGTAATTAACACTATTGTAATCACACTAAAGTTATTCAGCTCAAGAAACAGGCGCTTCTCTGTTACACACAGCATTGTAATATTCGGATTACTAGAATCGGTTCATACGTGTTGCTTAGCTTACACGAGCGTTTTGCTTCATCGGGATAAAGCTCCTTACTAAGTACACAGATAGTTTATTCAAGACTAGCTTTCGTTACCTATATCACATATACAGGACATGTTCAGTATATACATTATAACGTGGAAAGTAGAGGAGATTCTTTTTTTTCTAAATCTGTTATGACAAGTGTTCATACTTTTAGGAAAATTAATAATTCTGTTTCTCTTATGGGACATAATTTAATGGTGAGCCTTCTAAGTAGCCCATTGAAATTTATTTCAGTATATTTATTCAAACGTAGGAGCTATATTATGTTCTTGAAACCCAATACTGAAACATGTACGTGAATATTCATGTCAAAACAATTATGTATACGCTTACAAAGTATCTATACAATCACACTTATATTTTATTAATGTTTAATCCTTACTAATAAATTCAATTTTATCAACCAATTCTCCATGATTGTTCAAAACATACATTTGTTTTCACAATATCGCACTAAATTATATTTTCCGAAGTTTCTAATGAAACAAAAAATAATCGGATTTAAAAATAATTTATACCATGTCAACGATATTCAATCGGACACCACCACACATATTCACGAAATCATTCATATCATTTTTACCGAAACCGCAATACCACGTAGAATATCTATTTATTTCGTCGCTTTCTGGTTACGATTTATGTGTTTTCGATATAATCAAAAACCCCTATACAAACAGTAAATTCAATAAAGCTTTACTGAAATGTTTCGCGATAAATGAATGCATTCAAATGATTCGCATGTACCGCATGGGCCTCCAACAAGAATTATAGTAATTCGTCTATTAACGGTTATGCGTAAATCACATATTTTATCGAGCTCACGTGGAGTAATTTAACCTGGGCTTAGATTACAAAATCTTACACATTTACAAATATCACTATGAGTAAAGCTGATCTGCGTATTTGCTGACGTAATCTGAACCTGAACACGGGAGTTTTTTTTAATCATTTGCATTTAAATCAATAGACACACGATAGATCGGCTAGAGTGCCCTTTTGTTAACTTTTTTTAGACGGTTAAGCTGGGTTTTTTTAATGGAGATTCGTAGATAATTTTTGAGCCAGAATGTTTCCACTTTGACTCTTGTTTTATTGCGAAGGGTAACGTAGTTATTTACACAATCTCTTTGTTGTCACGAATGTAAAAACAATTGTATACATTCAAATTTTACATTCACAGTTAGTAAACTCTTTCACACATAGTCTTACAACATGCCAAACAACTTTTATTTTTTTAATCTTATGGACATAATTCATCGAACATAAAATAGTTGCCGCGATGAATTATATTAAATACAACGTTATACCTACACGTTTTCAATTCTTGAGATAAATGTTCGTTTGTGAAAAGTTTAAAAAAGACTTACCCCTCAGGTCAGGTAGCGTAATGTCTCAGGAAAATGTAGAATATTGGGGAAAAAACATGTATATCTACGCATGGATAAAATTTCACTAATCATCTTTATCATCATATTTTAAAATAAACATTTTTCGTATTTCGCAAGATGATTCTACTTATAATCACTTATTTTACTTAAAAAAACTAAATGATGTATATTTCTAATTAGACATTCTCTCAAGAATGTTATTCAAAATTATTTTTCAAATTAAGAAGAATTTTAAGAATTGGAACAAAGCGTGAGATAATAATTAGGTACTCTAGAAAATCATTTATGAAAATTTAATTGAAAGTTGTTGAATAATTAATAATTAGTAAAAAATCTACATTGTTAAAAAAAATTATACGTGGGAACATGTAGCTTCTTGTATTTACTTATTTTTGTTTAATTGCGAACTCGAAAAATATTATGGATGTTTACAAAAAAAATGAGATCTAAAAACTTACATGGAAAGCTCCTCGGATGAGGGGACCGGCTTGTCCTACGAAGAGTGTTGAAGCTGAATCGAAGACCAGTTCCAAGGGTTCCCTCTTCACGACCTGCGTATCGAACTCATTGCAGTTGAAGTACAGCGTCACGTTTTCCGTAGTCACCTTCAAGGCAATCCTCGTCCACTTCTTCATGAAGCTCGGCACTCCAAAACTGGCGATCTTCTGGGATCTGATGAAAGAGTTGACGTCTGTGTACAACAGTGAGATATTCATCAATTGTTGTCCTGCTGGTACGATCTGCACTCCTAGCTGCACCACTTCTTCCAGTGGGTTCAGCACGCTGAATAGGAACCCTCCTTCCTTGTTGGTTGGGCGGACAGTTGTAGTGATGGCGAATTCTGGGTAGAGCTTCTCGGGGATAAACAGTCTGTATGGAGACTTGATTTTGGATCCCGGCTTTAGCCCGTATGCCGGGAATCCGTCAAGTCCTTCGTCAAAGTACTGGAACTTGGGGTCGCTGAATGGAACGGCGATGGCGTGGAGTAAGTCATGCTCTTGGAGTTCTGAAATAAAGTAGTAAAACTCACATCAATATCTTGTAAGAGTACAGTATTTTGAATCTAAGCAGATGGTAGTTGTTTTAATGTCAGGTGCATAGGTTAAATCAACTGTTACCTACTGAATCTACGTTTTATTTAACAATTGAGGTATAGAGCTATGATGTGCTTCCTCATCTATCTTGACCCTGTAAGTGTCCGTAAGCTCGTTGCTATAGTGTTAAAAAAAACCTACTCGATTGGAGATCCAGCGCTTCTAGTCTATGTGAAAAAATAATTTTATTTCATGAGAACAAATTAATTTGTTTGCTTCGCAAGGATGCTGAAAGGTATTCGTCATTGAAGCACTTAACTTCGCTTTGAAAAGTAGAATCATGAATAGAGAAACCCGTCTGGCCTTAATACAGTTTCGCGAACGTGGTGGAGCCTTTCAAGAACCTACATATTATAAGAGATATGCGCGAGTCTACGAAGCCAGAAAATGTCCTACTTTAACGCAATATGTCGTGGCTTTATAAAAACACAGTCATTTTGTGTTTCTATTTAGAATCTAGAGACTTGCCCATACAACTTTAAATAAATAAAGCCGACACAAAAAAGGTATCTCATTTCACTCAGACTTTTTTCTGTCATAACTTAAATTTCTGTAAAATGAATTTATTCCAAATGGAAGAAAGAGTCCTCCTGAAACTGCAATAAAAACTTTGCGCGGATGAAAAAAAAGTACAACAAAAGTGTATAAATTAGCTTTGTGATAAAAATGACAATGATTCTATCTCTCGGGGCCCGGAAAGATTGGCTTGACAAATTGCGAAAAGTTTGAGGCCAAAGTCGCAAGAAACTGCGAAGCTTTAAGCCCGCCGCGATTTATGAGAAACGGAACATAATCTTTGACAGACGACTAAGCCTCTCACATTTCAGTAGGGAAATTCCTGCCTAGATTCGTTCTCAGGGTGGCATATCTCATACAGACCGAATATTTGTTTTAACTACACACTGCTGAATAGCGCTCAGGCTAATAGGCGAGTGCACCCATCCCGGGCTCCAGTCTCGGTAGGTACTGCGAGTAGCTACGAGGGGGAATGTCAATTATGTGATGTATGAAGGAGACAGGGCCCGCAAACCTTCGCCCTTTGACGACACTAATAATTGGTTTATGGAGGTCAGAACAAATTAGGATTTATAACGACTGTGGTAAAACATTCCCCGGGGAAAATGTTAGGTTAGATTTCTCATTTGCCCTGGCATACTAGTGTGTCGTCAACATATTTTGAATCATATCACTAACAGCTACGTCGTAACATCTTCATTTTTCTCAAATCGTGTGTAAATGTTGAAAGAGGGGTTACAACTGAACTCTCAATGTTTTAAATTTTAGTGCATAGTTTTAAAGCAACATTTCGTTGAATTTTTTAAACATAATTAAAAAAAAAAGAATATTAAATTAATATTACTTTACCATGGGCGTGTAACTCCATGCTGCATATGTTTCATAATATCAAAGCCAAACAGATAAACGAAATAGACTGATAAAAAAATTTTAAAAAACGATCATTGCATCGTCCCGAAAAAATAATATTAAAGCGAAGCTAGCTATAGTCTCTCTAAGATAATTTAACGGGGCATTTTGCAACATCAAATTAAGCAGAAACACCATGAAGATGATTTCGTCTTCTATAAATTGAGGATTTAATGCAAATGAAACAATCTGAAATTATACCTGAAACATGAGTTCATCCCTTATTAATAACGTTTCGCTGAGTTGGAGTTGACAGCCCTGCCACGAATGAGAGCGTTGAAAATGACGAAACCGGTTTTATGATCGGATAATTTACCGAATTTCCTTGCGAGTGTTCTTGTTGGAGGTTATTAGGTCTTTATCAAAGTTATGCAGTAAACCAAAATTGTTCTCGTGTAGATGAATTAATTAGGTATTCAAAATACGCAAATATATGTGAATATCTTACTTAGCCAAATACTAATTAACTATAAATAATTTCCTTTGTGAGTGCGTACGTACATTTGTACGCGTGCGGACTTTTCAAAATTGGAACATTGGATGAAAATTATCAAATTGCAAAAATATCTTTTCCAATCCAAACATTGACAAATATTGTACCAAAACAATTTAGTGATTTGTAACATCTTTTGCTTTTGATCGCTGTGTCAGATTGCATTGCAAGTCAAGGCACATTCCGTGATTTTTCACGGCTAACAACTAGTGATTAACTTTAAATAGTTTCCTTTGTGATTACGTACGAACATGTGAGTTTGAACTTTTCAAATTTAGAACTGAAAAATTCTATACGATTTAAATATTAATTCGTATTTAAAATAATCGGATTAAACCAACTTTAACTTTCTTTTTTTAAGCGATTTTTTACGGATAATAAACTAGTATTTATAATTTCAAGACGTTCGTCAACAAAACGATAACGGTAATGGTTTTTATGATTATTATCATATCCTAATTTATCATTGTTGTCAGATTATTGTTTTATATTAAATCTATTAAGATATGAATAAAAACAATTAAATATTTACCAAGCTTCGAGACACTAGCACCATCTTTACGTAAGCGAATGAAACATTATGCCGCTACTTTTAGCTAGGACTCATTTTCTTTTACTGGGTACTTTATTCTGGTCGATAAAACAGTGCGTGTTATAAATTCATGGGGCCATGATTTATGGTTTTGCTATGGTTTCAGTAGATAAGCTCTCCATCCGAACTTAAATGACGGTTCATTTTAAATGTCACGATTTTATTTACTATAATAAAATATAAAATTATTCAGTTGAGTTGATAATATTTTGAAGAGAAAATTTAATATCTTTGTTCCAGTTATTTGTCTTTTAAACTGAACTGGTTTCAGCTTATGTGGGCATCTTCGGACTGTAAAACCATGTCATATAATAATTTCTTTAGTATTTAAATTTTTCAGGCGGATTCCTTTATGAATATTAACAGTATAAAAAGTATAAATACGATTATGTGTAAATGCATATTGTATTTACACTCTTCAGTGTCGGGTTTTGAAGAAAAACATATTATTTCTAATTGATTCTACAATATCACAGGCTTATGTGAATTTATTAAAAATAAAACAGCATGCATTACCTACGTAATGCAAAAAAATATTTGACACTTAACTTACTTAATATAATAATAATTAAAACAGTATTATGAACAGACAAGCACTATATTATAAAACTTGTTTGTGAAACGATCGAAAATTTCGGTAATAACTGCCTATTATAAAACTTATATATTTTGGTTTTACTTTGCAAAATACTAAGGTAAGTACCATATTATGATACTGATAAAAATCAAAAAATAAAGAAACCGATCGGCACCCCAATATCCCACAATTATTCCGCCGCTCGCTCGCAAAATGCCGACGTGCGTGCAATATGCTGCAAGACACATTGACAACAGGAAAAATGTAGATTTTGGTAGAAGGTAAAATAAATAAAAATTATATGAATTTTAGATGCTTTTGAACGTTCATAGCTCATAACTCAATAACGCTTCAACGTTAAGAAGAATTTTCTAAACATATTTCATCCTGTCTTTTTATCCTAGAATAAATTATATATTCAGCGATTTGCGTGCACCCTGTAGAATGTGTTACAGCTATCCGCAGCGCCTACTGAATAGATAAACTCAAGAAGTGTGATCTATTTTGATTTCAAATAAACCTCCCCTAATATAAAAATCGATATAGATTATATCGACAATGGCGGTAATTTGGAATCGTTCCCGAGCCTGTCGGTAGATCGCCAACGAACAAACGACAACTCACGTCGACTTCAACACGCTTAATTCAGTCGATGTGAACTGCCGTTTGTTCGTTGGTGATCTGCAATCGGGCTCGGGAACGAATCCAAATAACCGACACTGTCGATAAAATCCATATCGATGTTTCGTGCTAGGGCTCTAGATGTCGTCAGTTTACATTAAACCATTCGAATTCTTAGTTAAATTAAATAAGATAAGATAATTTAACGTTTGAATGTTTGATAAATTTCAACAAAAGTAAAGGAAATTGACCTCACATGGACACGCCTATAAACCCTTCCATCGGTTTATTTCCGCAGTGGCGCCGCCCCATATATCAGAACTTTTTGCGAATTTGCCGTAAATATTGCATTTTGATGTTTTCCGGGCAGGCGTGGGGCGCCTAAAAAGTACCAACGGCTTAACTACACATGTGTGTCGTTATTCCTGGAGTAACGTGTGTTGGGTTCTGATTGGCGCGTTGAGGCGATGACTTATCGATGAACATTTTTCATAATTACAATCCGCGTAACGGATAACTCATTTTTTTTTAAACGCGGAAAAAACCGGGCCATGTTGACAAAAAACACTTTGGGAAATGTACTTTTTTTTACACATTTTTGCTACACTTAAAAAGAAGATACTTCTTTTTTACAAATAATGGTAGCTAAAAAAATGTGTGAATACCGCACAAAAGTCGTGAGGCGGAAATAATTTATGAGGGGAAGAAGATGAAAATAAGTTTGTTAACCTGCCACTTCTTAGGAGAATATGCTTTCCCAAAATTCAAGACTCCAGAGCTCGCCATTAAATAATGTTTGCTGCTTCAGTACACAGATTACCTAATCTCCAGTTAACCCCTTAGTTTTGGTTGTTAAAAGTTCTAGGGTTCCCAAAAAATATTGAAGGAGGAAATAGATCAAAATTTATTTGTATTCGTTCAATATTTGTCGTAAAGTTTACATAAAATTGCGCAAAAATTGAATAACTCTTTATTTACATAAAAGTGAAGTCCAACTGTAAAAATCATACGATTTCACTAAATATTCGACCAAAGAAATCAAGAATTCCCGCTTACAACAGACACAAATCAGACATCTCAGTCCGCTGACTCTCGAGCGGCAACTATGTCAAAAACGGCCTAAAGTAAGTGTGTTGAAACAACGAATAGACGCCGCAAAGCATATAGGAAGAGCATAGATAGGCTCGAGTTTGCTGTAGCAAGCCTAGAACGGCGTTCTGGCCGAAGTGTTCATTTTACTTAATTCTGATAAACATGTTACTATAATCTAGTTTTTTTTTCGAAGGAATATCCCAGGAAGTAACTTATTAATTTCATAAGTGTTTTTTTTTACACCCGACTGCATCCAAACTAGAGCACTGAAACTAACCTTCCATCTACTTCAGTTCTTTTTCCCTTTATCCCTTTACCATGTTTACTTCCACTTTCCTCTTCTCACACCAAGTTAAGTTGCTATGATAAAACTGTATTTTTTTTTTTTTTTTACATGAATACCGCACAAGAGTCTCAACTGCTCCCAACCGTCTAGAGCCAGTGAGACTATTGCATCCCCGATAGGGGTATGTTGTGAGGCTGAAGGTAATGGGGAGGGGAAGGAGATGAGGAAGGGGAAGGTTGGGAAGCACCTGGCTATTCAGATCTGGTCACCAAACACGGCTTAAGCCATTTCAAGCGACGTTTCAATTCTGAATGGTGGTCTTTCACCAGGGCGATACTTAGAGTATCTACCACTCTGGTCACACTTTATTTTTAATATTTATCATCAGGAGAGAAAAATTTGTAATTAGCATGATTTGTTAGTTGTTGATTTGCTGTCTATTTTCCCAAAATTAAATTAATTAATTATAAATAACCCATGAACAGTACTGCTTACGTTATTGCTGAAAACGATTTGAAAATTTTGGAAATCGTTTTACAAAAAGAATTTAAATGGTAAGGGTCAGTTTTTATTAATCTAAAGTATAAATTATTTACATCCTAAGTGCATCCTTGTATAAAATTTCGTATTTTTGTTATAGATACATCAGAATGATTCAAATTTCGAACAAACCTCCCGTTTTTAGTGTGCTATATCGCCTTAAGACGTTAGCTTTTTTATTGTGAAGCGTGTCAACGTACTATTTAAGTAAGTTGCTATAATGCCGCCTTATCTTCACTCACCTCTTTACATGTTAACTTCCGTCACCGTGCGAAGTAGGTCATAAAGGAAAACCAACATCACTACAGATAAAGTAGAACCAGTCGAAAGATAGAGGTTAAAACTTGAATTGATATCATCTTAAAATAATGTCTACTGTTTCCTTAAATCTCACTCGAATGAACAAATACAGAATATGAGTACGTTTCCAAAGCCCTAACTCGCCGCTTCAAATGAATTGGTTCGATTTAATACGTGAAAATAAATTAATAGCAATCGGTTTAATATTATTCGAAAACTGGGTTACGCTATAAATTATCCTTAATCGTTAGTGAAAGCAGTATTTATTATATTATGTATTAAATGATTTGGTTAATTTAGGAATAAACTACAATATATTCAACATAAAAATAAATATTTTGGTAGATGCGTTGACCAATGAATTTTTAATTAGTTTTCGAAATACAATTGTGATATAAATGTAAATAATGGCATGAAAATATTCTGAATCAAAAAGCCAGATACCCCTTGGCCCATTGATTGATGAAACTAAATAAATATTGTGTTTTCAACCACGAAACTGTTAATTGTTTTCAGAAAAACCCTTAATTATTCTGATTCCATGAAAATTCTGTAAAAAAGCATTAATAAAACACACATATTGGTTCATTTTAAATTTCGTAGTGTGTGGTTTAATTTATTAATATTTTTTATGGAACTTTTAAAATATGGTTTGGCTCTGATACCAAAGCAATCGGTGTTGATACGAGTAGATTTGTTATTTTCTCAATCTTCGGAAGAAATAGTTCTCACGTTAATATATAGGCTTATCACCGGGGTATCTAAATATTCGCATATTTCAGAGCACCTTCGGAACCTTCACTGGCTCAAGTGCACTGAAAGAATCCAGTACAAGTTGTGCTGGATGGTGTTTAAATCCCTTAACGAAATGGCTCCACTGTACATTACCGAACTATGCGTTCCAAAAAATATTCTTCTAAAGCAGTCCACTCTTAGATCGGCAACGTCATCGGCTATCGGAAGGCTTATAGAACCTAAACGCAATCCAAATACTAAGTTTGGAGATCGCGCTTTCGGAGTTTCGGGGCTGAAGGCTTGGAATGAACTCCCTCTGGAACTATGATGTATAACGAGCCCAACAGAATTTCGGTCCAAACTGAAAACTTACCTTTTCAGACTCTCATATCCTTAAATTCATTAAAAGAATCTCAACATAATCTGTCTCTCGACGAATCACCTTTAGATATGCAAATTTTAACCAAATCCTGTACTGTATGACAAATTCAGAATGTCCATTCTTTTAATTTCGCCCCCATGCCCTAAATCGGAAAAAAAAAAAATTATAATAATAATTAAATAATAATCATAATTTTAAGTTCATAATTGTGTCTATCTGATGGGACCTGCCAGGTAAGTATGTTCCTGTATATTTTCTTATTTAAACTAGGAATTAATATATAACGATAGAAAGTAAGATCTGTACAGCGCCCTTGAGGTGATTTTTCACAAAAACGGCGCTATACAAATCGTCCAAATATTATTATTTATTATTATTATATTTTTTTCTTTCATTAACTCTAAATAGTCAAGTATTAACAAAAAAGTTACCACGACTGCACCATCTTTAAAAAAAAAAATGTTCTCCATAATCGTCAAAGATAACCATCTTTGTTTTACTTCAAAATATAAAATCCAAGCCCAACAAAAGCCGAATAAAGAGTTCATCTGATACGTTGAATGTTGATAATATGCACAACAGACAATTTATTGCACGTACGTGAACATACTACCCAATGCAAAAAGGGTTAAAAGGGCATCAGATAAATATATTTATTACAAGGAACTTGAATGTGTGGGGGTCTTTATTTCCCAGGTTAAACGACCCACACATGTTTGTTCTCGACTGATTCATGGCTGGTGTACAATGTTTGCCGTGTTTGGTGCACCTTAGCACTTAATCATCCCACGTTATATCAACTCAAACTCACAAGAACGATAATACGAAGGTAAATGAATTTCGTCAAAGGGTAATTGAATTTAATCTTTGCTTTCATATGAACATCAACAACCATGAGGCATAATAATGTTTCACATATGGAATCAAATTAAACTTGTATGAGAAGACATTTCCCTAATAAAACGATACTTTCCACCCACATCTAAACATTCAATGAAAAATCATATAACGTTGTTGAATTACTCAAACACAGTATAAACCAGTAAGTTAGTAGTCGCTAAAGCACAAGATAACTTACCTAACAAGTAAAAAAGAACGAATAAAAAAACTTACACTCGTTAATAGTTCTTAAGGGAAAATCGTACAAAATTATTTCCTACATTCAACCCACATACGAATATTGTTAGCAAATATCCAAAACGAATGGACTCCAACATTAAAAACACGTGGGACTTAACATATTTTTCCAGGTAACCTACGGGACAAGTCCATAATGTCCAGAGATTGTGGTTTCCCAGGTCTCAAATCCAATCGCAGGTTAAACAAAACATTTTTGAACATACATAGTAACATTCACGATCAATTCTAAAAAACACAACCAGTATAATATATACTTTGACCATACAAATTTGCATGTATAACTAACTAACTAACCATCCCGCCATTTCGCCGCAGTGGTAGGCAGAGAGGTCAGACCGCCATACAACTCTGTTTTGGTACTCATTCCTTGCTTCATTCACATTCATAAATCGTCTCATACATACTCTTCTAGATTTAATTTTATTTATTTATTGCAAGTATAATTCGTCTTATAAGCACTTTGTGCCCTCACCCTAATTCACCCATATTTACTTATCTTGTTATATCATCACCGTGGTTTTAATGTTACCGTCAGACACTATAAAAACGCCCATGAGATAATTTTTCCCTAAAATGACGCCATAAAAATTACCCAAATATTATTATTATAACTTTAAATTAAATAACCACAATGAACAATTTTCTCCAGTCAATAGTTAACGTTAGAAAAAGGACCATGCCTGTTAAATAATAAGTTTGGCCAATGCATTCAAAACGTCTTATCTATGCTTGTGGTAATAGTATCAACACTATTCATGTCGATGACAAATTTACCGTATCCATTGAAGCAATAATGATACTATTTGTCACTTAATTACGTTGCAAGATGACTTGATACACCACTAGTACTCTAGTGATCTCCTCTGTAGTAATGTGTTCTGTCTATTCGAGGGTAAAGCCAGGTTTGGTGAATCATAAAGCTATATATTTATTGACAGCTAATATTTTTCGTATTAAATTACATTGCAGTATTGAACTCACCGTAACCTAGGTGGTAATAGAAGTTTTCTAGTTAACTTAATTTTAAATATGTCCGTAATCTAATACAATAAAGGCATGGAATATTAGCCATTCTCGGAAAATTTTATATTAAACTACTAATTTATCAATGAGTATTTTAATAATGCGTCATAGAATAAATATCACAATTTTTTTTCCCGCGTAACCTTAAAAACTGTTAAAAAGCTAAGAGAAATGAAATAGATTTAGTTAGATTTCAAAGAAGGCAAAATATTAAACATGGTGATTTTTAATAAATTATTTCAAGTTATCAATTACATGTTATTTATTATCGGTAGAAGAACCCTTATCGCCGAGGAAGACATGGAATCAAGTGAATCAAATACTTGAGTTGGGCTAAATCAAGAGTTAGAATAACAGAAGAGTATGTATAAATGTGAATGAAGTAAGGAGTGGGTGCCAAGACAGATTGTTATGGCAGTTCATCCTCTCTGTCTACCCTCGCGGAAAAACGGCATGATGGTGAGTTAGTAACTTACTTACTTAAAAATGAAAAAACTGATTTTCTACACTTTACCATTGGGGATTTTTTTAAATACCTAACTAAAATATTATGGTAACGCTGGCGTGTCATTTTAGAATCGGAAGGAAGTTCTCGAAGTTGGTCATGGGGAATCCAGGTGGCTATTTCACCCGATAACCCAAATTTCGTGTTATAAAAAAAAGCTTTTATAACGATGTGACAGTTATCAATGAACAGTACATCTTTATATTTCTATCAATGTAGTACCTTCAAATCGTACCTTGAATAATTGTTAAAAATACTGATTAATAGTTATTCCAAGTCAAACAAGCTTGAATTCAATAATTTTAAAATATTTCATTAACACAGAATAACACAATAAAATATTTTACTAAATGATTCTTTGTAACAAATTGTTTTCTATTCATTAGTTAGCGCAACACCGGAATGATTCAATGATACAAATTGATAATCCAATTTGTTAAATTATTATGGATCAGTTTTTGTTGATGAAAATAATATAGCATATTTAATATATTGTAGAGTTTCATTATATTATATTGCTATCGATTGGCTATTTTTTTACGTGGTAAAGTATAATATGAACGCTGTATTTTTGTTGCTGGATGAGTGTATGTTTTATGCTTGAAGTAACAATATATGGAGGGATAGCTAATTTGTTTTACCCAACCCATCCGAAATTGTAATAAATCACTTTTTCCGAGTTTTTACATCGTACACCATGAGAGAGAAAGAGACAACAAATGTTCTTGGAACGCTTTTATATACTGTCGTAATGATCTTAAGCTGGCTATTTTCGCTGGTTAACGGCGGGACTCCGCCCACATTTTTTATTTTGCCACTAAACTTGACACAACTAAACGGTTTTTTAGGTTAGATGCTATATTTTTGTTGATAAAAATACTGTAAAAAAGTGGCTATACGAATACACAAAAACATTATGTCGATATGTGATATGAATGGATATATAAATATTGTAGCCTTAGTCTTAGCCACGCCCATTTGCGCCGAGTCATGTTAAAATCATCAAAAACAAGTCCAAAACTGACTTCACTGCCTTGGCTTGGGCTACCTCTGGTATACTCTAAGGTTTTATGTAAGCTATGTATGTCAAGGTACAGATACGGCTTGTAGTATAATTAGCAATCGAAGAAAAGATGTTTTCACTCAGGCGTGACATGAAAATATGTAATCTCAAAGCAAATCAGCAATATTATAAAATATAATTTTTCCAAGAAGTAAAAACATGAGCGTATTAACCAAGTACTGTCAAGGTTGGGTAACTAATTCAAAAGTTTTTTATCGAATTTCCATAAATCACAAAAACGTACTTAGACATAAAATAAGGAAGTTCCATTAACTTAGTCACGTTATGCGGAGTTAAAAATACAAGTTTTTCCTAACTGATAATCCAGGGAAAGCTTGATGGCATACGTAGTAGAGATGATGATTCCGTTCCTCGTAGTACTAGTGCAGTTCTGATCAGTTGTACACAACTTTTATAGGAGAGGGCACCAGAAAAAGTCAAATTAAAATTAATTGTGATGATTATTCAAAGTCACTCTACGTGCTCTAAATTATTACACACACAATATAACGAATATTAATATTAGTGTAATAATTTCATTTATAAGTACGTAGGTACGAGTTTAAGCTTTTCATCTTAAGCCCAGCACCCAAAATGGCTCTAAACGTCACTTTGTAGCATTCTAATACAACCAATACTACAAATGTTTTATATATAAATTCTACATGGGTTGTTAGGAAAATGTGTAAAATTTCCAATGAATACAATTTTTAAACTGTAACCCATTAAATTCTATGAAAAACATACTTAAATGTCAGAAAAAGGTGCAGTTTTAAAACCAGCGAAGGCATTTTTAAATATTTTCCCTAAAATTCTAGTATGCATTCCGAAAAGAATTTAAAAGATTACTGTTTAAGAATTATATTCACTGAAAACCTTACACATTTTTCTACTTACCCATATAGAAATAACAAACAAATAATTTGTGGTTTTCCTTGTACTAGAAAGCAAAAAGTGTGTATTTTTAGGTGCTGACCCTCAAGAACTCATTTTAAATGAAATTGGTTAACTTTTAAAATAATCTTTTCAAATACCTGCCTATATTGTTTATTTTTTAGCAAATATTATTTTATGTTATAGTTTTTTCTGTGATAAATTACCGGATGTAACTTGACTCGCCAAGAAAAAAATATTAGTTGCTTTAATCCACCAACTTCAAAAACATAAAAATGTCTGATAAAATATTTTATAAGTAGGTACTTGTTCAGATTTGATTTTTTTTTTCAAGCACATCCGTAGGCTCTTAATTTGAAAAGTTTACGTACTAAAGTACTTACATTTACTTCATAATTTATTTTAACAGACATTATTTTACATTTGAAATAGGTGGATTAAGGCAATTATTTTTTATCTTGACAAGTCAAGTTACATCGCATCCTTTTTCACGGGTAACATTTTATTAGTAAAGTCATAACTTCGTATTTTGGCGGTATTGAGAACACGTATTAAGAGTACAGTTTAGGTGATAGCGTCGCTCCATACAAATTGAAATAAGAAATTGTTTGTATTAAAAAAAAAACAAACGATTGTATTGAAAGCGCGTGTACATTCTCCGCCATTGCGCATCAAGTCATTGTCACCCTAATAAAAAATGAAACAATATGTTAGTCATGAAAAATATCCATTATAATTTTATTATACTATTGTTGTCTAGAAGTCGAAATTGGTTTCATGTCATCTCTTATAAGGTATCTTGCATAATTCTGGTTAAATAAAATTATAGTTAATCTTAATTTATAGGTTTTTAAGTATTCCTTTGTCTGACAATTCTATGGGTGTCAATACCTATGGACAGAAAAAATACTACTACCAATACACTTACACACCCTATAAGAATGAAAATGAATGAAGTAGCCATAATTTTTAGATCAACTAAAAATTCAGGTTTTCTGTCGCTTTAAAACAAAAAAATGGTTACTATCTACAAAAAGACATCATTAACTTAATAAATCGTAGCCTGAAAAAAAATGTTTTCCCAGTTGCCTAAAAAATGGCCATTACAGTTTGTTGAAGAATCGTTATTAATATTTTTCACTGTATTTATGTAGGTACTTTTTTTATTTATTTAATATTGAGTAGTTTTATTTGTATGCTTACAACCTTAATATTTTGTATATGTGTATCCTATCTTTTTATGTATTTTCAATAATGCACTTTGTAGCCAGCCTTTATTACCCTAACTCAAATAAATAGATTTTTTCTTTTGTAATATTACATATTTAACCCAATCAAATAACGTAATTAATATGTGGCAATACACTTTCCTAAAACATTAACAAAAATACGTGAACAGCTCAGCACAGGTTTTTTTCAGTGAGGTGTTCAAAAAGTACTATAATATATTTAACCATTTATAGGGCATCATTCCTACCCCTCACTCCACAATATCAATACAATTTAATATTAGTTGTGCTATACTTACACCTTATTTACCTGTCAATTATATAGAAATTAATAAAAATGCTTCAGTAGAAGGTTATTTTATTCCCTCTCCATCAACTTTGTATAACACGAAATCAACTATTGATAACCAGAACATACTGCATCTGATGGACACAAAAAAGCCACCTAAGAAGGCATCCTCGGAAACCGTAGCAGAAAATAATTTTAAACCGAACTATTTACTTGTATAAACACATTTTTTAATTAAATTTAATAATAATGTGTTAATAATAAAATAATTAATATTAATAGGACATCATAGCACGTTTTGCCCTATACAGTATTCTGTCTTCTTGAGCGCTTGCCAAACGATTAATCCGAAAGCACGTTATGTGGACCTTAATATTACCAGTAATCTACATCAATTAATGTTGCAAGGGATAAGGAATTAATGCCTCTTACGTATGAACACACAAATACTTTAACTATTCTGAATAGCACAATTTGATGTACTTAATATTTGGTTGCATCTGATAAACTAATTTTTTATTTTTGAAATGTTTTATTGTGATCGAAATACATATATATTGTACCTACTTGCGTGGTAAAAAAAAAACCAACTTGTTTAAATTAATTAAATTAATTTTTTGAAAGGGAGTTAAATATGAAGAATGCTAACGAGTATATTACTCTTGATTGATAAATATGACAGATCATTTTGCTTAAGAGGTCTTTGGAATTATTTATAATACGTTGCACTAAATAATAAATGTAGTAAGCCAAGGTTATAATAAGGTTAAAAAAAAATCTAACTAGAATTAACCTTAAAGCTTTCTCCTTTTTTTATTTTGAATATTGATTATTGAAATAAAATCAATAATTTTCAACGAAAATATGAAACAGAAAAAGACAGAAAATAAAAAGAATCAGGTCGCGACCGACACTCGAACTCGGAACCTCTACTCTAGCCGGGAGTAACCTCTCTATTTATGAAGCTAACGAAAACGTTTTTAGAAACCGCCATTTTTATCGGAAAATTATTAATATGATTTTTTTCCAATTTCTACCGACGTAGGTAGTAATCTTTTGAACATGCATTTAAGTACCTATACTTACATGTAAGGTCACGTATTTACAAGAAAGGTTCAGCCCAGAAAAGTTGACACGTACAAGTACGACAGATTTCTTTATTAAAATTTTATCGGATCCATGTCCTTAAAAAGAAGCAAAAGGCAAACAAATTACATCTGCCTTTAAGAAGATCGTCGAGGATGGAGATGAAACATAAAATCATAAATGTAACAACCCGCCAGATTTTGCAGCATCTTCGCTACGGGAGAAAAACACAAAAAAATTTCGTTTCCGCTCATTCCAGGAAGTCAAACCACCGGCAATTTCCCTTAGGACCTGTGTGGAGGCTGTTTGCAACGCTTTCATTATTCATAGATTTCTGCCATCGCATCAAACAAAACCTTAAATTGTTTATGGCAGTATATACCGTTAGCCCTCTCGAAATCATAATGCAAATTGCGAAATGTCGATACGAAAATTAATGTTTCACAAATTAACTTCAACTTTTTAACAGGTTTATTAAAATTGCACACAACAAACAAGATAACATTGAACCCTGTGACGTTTTAATACACATAGTCAATATTACTATCCGACTTTACCCAAAATTTAACCATTGTATAGAACGCTTTTTTTAGTCAAATCATTTTTGAACAATTTAAAGAAAACATTAAATTTAATTGAATTGAATTTAATTTTATTATTTTTGAGTTCTGCTATTTTCGGTTTTTTATTTTTAGTGACAGCTGTTTCGACGTTTAAGGCCATTGTCAAACTGTTTCACAATGGCCTTAAACGCCGAAACAGCTGTCACTAAAAATAAAAACCGAAAATAGCAGAACTCAATAATAATAATATTAAATTTAATTCAATTAAATTATATAAAAATTAAAATGGAGTTCTACAAATTAAACACAAAAACTATAAACAAACATTAAATGCTCATATCTTATTTTTCGACCGTTTAAATTATATTTGTTAGCTGCAAATTTCACTACAGCAGTGTTAACTGTTCTAGTATTTTTGCTGTTCATACATATGAATTTCTGATTCACAGCTAAGATAATGCCTCTAATTCTCTGAGTTGTATTTGCTACAGCGATTCAATATAATTTTATACGTTGTTTAAGATGCAGATTTATAACACGATCGTAGGCTTAATTTAAATTGAATCCTTAAGTAGCCTCAAGTTTAATCATCTGCTAATTAAAAGGCATTCTTGGGCTTTGAGGTGGTTTCAACTAAATGTTTTCTATGCTTAATTTTGTATTCGGTATTTTAATAACTAAAACCAATTTAATCATTTTGCCATCAAAGTTAAATAAAACAAATAACGAAATTCAAACAAAAACCTTATTTAAATTTTCAATTTAATATTTTTGTGATTGGCGCTTCATTGTGAAATTATTTTTAAAAAAATACAATGTTAATAATATTCAAAATATGTTTGCCAGATGGGCGCGTTAACAAATTTCGCCACCTCACAGCTTTCCCGTTGGTGGGTTGTTTTGAGAAAGTAATAATTAAAACAATAATAAAATCCCTTCAAAATGAACTAGAAAACACACATTAATTATAAACATTAGGGTGCGACCTAGAATTTAACTAAGAATCTTTGCTTTTTTTCAATGGGTAGAATGACTAATTCCGTCACCTTGCGGCCTTCCAATTAGGAGGTTTTTATCAATTACATATTTCCAGAAATTCACTAATATTTTTTCAACATATTTCCATGAAAGGCACACATCTTTCTTTATTTTTTAAGCAAATTTTATTCGGGGTTAATTATTTAATTTTTGATATGATTTTTAGATTGATTCAAACTTATTCCCACGCAAAGGGTGGTGTGAACTTGTTAACCATTATTTTATCAAGGCATAGCTCTAGACTCAGACAAAGACTACAAATTAGCATATTTGCACAGGACAACTACAATTTGGTTAGACAACAAAATGAAGACCTTGTGGGATAGACAAACTAGCGACGGTTGTTTACATAGCTTCAGGATCTCAATTCAATTAATTGGTGGACAGCCAATCTAACGAATCATTTGCGCTATTCTATGTATGACTTCACCTTTGACACATCATTAAAAATAGTTGAAAGCCTTTATTAATTAAAACCAACTTTCATTAAACTCGAATACACAAATCAAACACTAACAAATAAATATCCAGAACTACCGCGCGTATCTTGTGATTAAATAACTTTTGCCATTCGGCTGCAAAATATTTTCATTTGGATTTCTTCAAACATTATTTTTTTCGTATTTACGATATAAGGCGATCCAGGTTGAAAAATAATTGAAAAGTGATGAACGAAACATTATTCTCAGGGATTGGCATTTATGGACTATAGAAACCTATAAACGTCCCGATAAGTCCAGTATTTCGGCGAGCTTCCGACACTTTAAGGAGATTTGTCAGATTTACAGGAAAAATTACAAATTATTTCATTTTTTGATTGATAAATATTTTGCTTGGATATGTGAAAAATCCGAGGGCAAATATTTAGGACATATTTTAACAGCTAAGCTCAAAGACGATGCTGATATTGAGCGAGAGAGAAGAGCATTGTGCATTAGAGGTAACATGATTGCTCGAAGATTCAACAAATGTAGCCGAGAAGCAAAACGCAAACTATTATACCAGCCTGTATACTCGTATATCGGAGCTGTGGACAAATTTCAACCAAGTAACTGTGAAAATAATTATAATAAGTCTAGGGTTTTAATTTGCACCGGGGTCTACGACAAAATAATGACTCTCTACGGGTAAATCAACATCAACTTTTACTTTTTATTTGGTTTGATTTTAAAATTTAAATAATATATTGACAACTATTCAAAAACGCAGTTTTCATCTAACAAACTTCATTATTTACTTCACCCACACACCGATTCTCACCCCCTCCCCTCCCGCCACAGTTTTCTGTTATTGCGAGTATTGACATGACTCGACTTAAGTATTTGATTCCCTCGATTAGTGGTATCTTCAGACGTCCTCTACATCTTTTTCCATCCCTCTTGAATAAATAATCTAAATAAATTTTTTCGTGGACTTGCCGTTCGCATCCAAATAAACGTCCCTTTCTTAGTATTAATCATTTCTCTTCCACCAGTTAAGCATTATTTTTATTTAACCCCATTCGCAATTCCTCAGGTCACTCAAATCGAATTCACTTCTCGAACTATGAGTTTTTTTGTGATTTAACTGCTACGCCTCCAGAATATCTTTATATCTTGATTTTTTTTAAATCAAGGTTTGAAGGGCGAGAGACCTCCTACCATGGTGGAGGTTTTCACAAAGAGGTCTTATTACACGTTCAGTGGTAATCGAAACCTTGCATTTTAAAGTGAACAATTACTTCATCTTTGTGCATATATCGTGTTCAATTTCCAAATGAATACGCATAAAATTCAAAACTTGGAACGGGTACTATTTCAAAACTAACACAGTGAATTTATTAAAATTATATCCGAGAATTATCTGAATCATCGTAAAAAATAAATTGGGCACCTATGTTTTCAAACATCGTATTGGTATAGTTATTATTTGTTTTTATAATAACTTAATGCTCTCCTAAATTTCATTTAAATTTACACAACAAAACTAGTTCTATTTACTAGTTGCAAGAGCACGGCTTAACTAAAAACTCAAAATCTGAGAATAATGGAATTAAAATTAAGTTCTGTGAAATTTAATAGGTCGGAATAAAACAATAATATAGGAGGGCACTTTAGCCAGCCAAACAACTGAAATTAATATTACTTTTTTATTTGTCCATCACGCAAATTTCATCGTTTTATCCTCCTAAGTTTTATAATTATAATATTTATTTGTTATTTTATCTGAAAACTGAGTACTTGAAGTCCAAAATTATTGGAATAACTTATATTTAAATCATGTAAAAACAATCTAACATCTGATGATTAATAAAAAAGTGTAATGTTTTTTTCAAAACCAGACAATAGAAGTTTATACAATCAATTAAGGTATGCTCTTTTGTGCTGTACGTTCACTGAGCAATAATTTTGAATGAATATTTTTTTCAGCTGAGCAGACGCTAAAATTAATTAAATTAAGTAAAATGTAAAACGAACCATCCAACGCGAAAAGGAAATGATGATAGAGAATAAATAATGGTATTTTAATTAAATGTTGGTGTACTTGGAATTTCGTGTTCCTCCACACAAAACACGTGTTTTGATTATCGACCTGTGTCGGAAGCTCATATGAGTTTATGTCACGCGGAGACTGGAAGATAGATTGGATGGAAACGATTAAAATGGTAAATGACGTATTTATTTAAATGTATGTTATTTAGAGAGATTTAAGAATATTTACGATTTCCTTTTTCAATTTATATAAGGTGTGTGGTAGAGAATTATGATTTTACTTAAAACACGTATTATAAGTTAGATATCTGAAGATGTAAATAACTTTTACATTTTTTTAAAGTGTGCTGTGGCGTGTCTCGGTTGAAATATAAGTTATGTCACTTGATTTTTTTGAGAAGAAAAATGAAGATTGGTAAGTGTATAGATAAGTCTGTATAAGAAATGAAGGATCATAAATTAGGCTGCCGACGAAGTCATTTAAGTTATTCAATTATTTGTAAACCATGGCATTTCTTGTTTTAGGTAGGAAAAATAACGCCAAACATTACATTAAAAACAGTACATTAAAAGAGATATTTAAAAAAAAAAACAAGAATATCTTATTTTGCCAATTATTAAGTATGAAGTTACGATTGGCTTAATAAATGTATTGAGTTAGATAAACTCATCTAAATTATAACCTTCATCTATTCTAGTCAGGCCTAGACGTTTATTATAGATTTTGTTTGACCCTCTACCCTTTACCTACACACCCATTGTCCAAGGTTGGTTCTACGAATCGCTTAGAGAGCTTATTAGTGGAACGCCGATTTGAAACTTTAATTCCTGTAAATTATACCTTATTACAAGCTTCATGTGCGGTTACCGTGGTTACTGCAATAATAGCTGATTAACTGAAATCACCAATTTATTCGTTAACCTGCACGAAATCAAAAAAACTACAAATAAGTATTCAGCTGCAAAATTCAAATACATTGCCGCGTAGAACATTATTTCAACGGCATATTTTTATCCAATCTTAAAATCTAGGTGGCTGGCTGGAAAGCTTAATTAAAACAAAAAACAGAGATCAACACCATATTTTTTTGAATCACGACGCGACGGACAGAATAATTGAGTCTTCGGCGTTACTTAGATTAAAATCCAAGAAAAACAAAGCCTGAGCGCTCTCTCGGTGCCACAGTGTTAGGCCGGAATATTATCCTTATAATTCCTGAATTTCATATTATGTCTGGTCTCCACTGCTATGTTGCCTTTTTCGTTGACTTTTATGTGCTCGCCTCACCCAATATTGAACTTTTCTCTCTACCTACCTGGCCCTCGTCCGACGTACCATTTATGTAAACAACAAGACGTCTCTACTCACTGGCATTATCATATTTTTAAGACAAGTTGCTTGTCTGAATCAAGGAGTCGGAATATGTATATTGAATATATAATTATCATAGAGACTCAGATATAATACAAAATAAAAATAAAATCACAGAAATTTAAAATACAGTCACGTTTTTAATAATGTCCCTTCTACTTTGCACTTTGTCCCACTCAATGCTCATTTATAATATTTTTTTCCATATTTTAGTTAAACTTTCAGCTACGAGGTAAAGCATTGTTCAAAACAGTATTTAAAAAAGTGGTTTAAACAGAGAATTAAAGTGCGCATTCTGTAAATACTACCTTTTCAGGGCACGGGATAATTTTTTTTCTACCTGCTAGATAAGATAAATGGCACTACTGAAAAAACCCTCACAATAGACCACAACTTAATGCACTAACGGCCCCGGAGAGACAAATGCATCCCCATTGCTTAAATTTACCGCGCACTTAACTGCACCTCGAATTGAGATTTAGATACAATTGCAAATCAATTTCGGATGCTGAATGAAATCGTTTATGTGCGAGAGTATTGTGCCGGGATTTGGCCGGGAGAATTATTACGCCTGCCCAAACAACAACATGTTTAGTTAGACCAGAATCCACAAACACTGGCATGGCCGGGAGCTGTACACCCTCGTCTACACGGACTCTCTAGTCTATGTTACTCTGTACAGACTCCGGATGGGCGCAGTAACGGAACCATCACACATTGTGCAAACATTCTGTCCGATGTTTATGTCCAAATTTGTGGTCTTCATAATACATATGTACGTATGTATTTCAGTGATTGTACGTATCAAATGATGCCAGTAAATTTTGTTTTGATATGCAAATTTCGGTAGGCGGAAAGCATATTTGAGTGGTACTAAAGCTTTTTTTAAACTTATCATGAAAACACCGCATGATTTTTTGAATAAGGATGTTTTTTGTTGCTTTTTAAATATTCAATAAGATATTTTCAGATCAAATATTCCATAAAATACTTGGATTTTATCTGCCAAGCCCTTTACGTACCATAACAGGATTTTTTTAAATACCTCATTTTTTGTATGACGTAGAGGCAAGAGTTTTAAACCTTGGAAACCAATTAAACTCAAATTGAGTTTTGCTAAGTGAATTGTCGTTAACTCTTATTACTGCGATTGAAATAATGATTTTAATAATTTCTTTAATTTTAAAAAGTAAAACAAACATTCCCGGGCTACGAAAAACCTGACAATATATGAAAAACTCCTACTACTATCATAATAAGCGGAAAATTTTGTTTGTGCAGTGATGGAAGTTCGCTCAGCTACTGACTGGACATGGGGCCAGCACCCAAGAATGACGCTAATTTATACTTTATAGCATTCTTATACAAGCAATAATACAAATGATTTATTTACAAATTTCCTATGGGTAGTTAAAAAAAAGGAAGGTTTCCATTGAAAACAATTTTTTTACTGTTATCCTTTTAATTCTACGAAATTCACACTAAAATATAACTAAAAGGTGCAGTTTTAAAACCAGTGAAGGCATATTTGAACGTTTTACTTAAAATTCCATTATGCATTTCATAAAGAATTTGAAAGATCACTGTTTAAGAATTGTATTCACTAAAAACCTACCCATAAAGTATTGACAGATAAATGATGTGTAGTTTTGTTTTCACTAGAAAGTCAAAAAGTGGGTATTTTTGGGTGCTAACCTTTAATGTCAAATATATACAATTTTCCAATTTCTTAACATTGCTTTACCCTGCAAGTGATTTTAAAACATAAGAAACAAAGTTTTTATTACACGTGAAAATGAAATTTATATATACTCGTATATAAAATATATGTGTATAGATGTATATTCATGATTTAGAAAATAAGAAGAACTGCAGAATAATATGTACATGTATGTAATTATAACTTTTATTTCAATTTCACCACGTATGGGATTTTACTTCATGTGAAAAATGGTAGTAATTCTATTTTACATTCGAATAATATGATTATTCTCAATAATAGGGATATTTGCTACATTACAATGTATTCATAGTGGGTATTAAATGACCTTCATTAAAATGGTTCTTCAAATCTTAGAAAAAATGTGGGGGAGAGTCTCATTCTGCAGATTGTAAATGGTTCTGTTTGAGAAGAGTGAAATATTCAGATCGATTCAGGACGATATTGCGAATATCCTCCATTTTAGAAAAAGTGCCTAAGACAATTTTATTTATATCTATGTAATATTGTTCAACATTTCTTGCCGTAGACTTAGAAATAATAAATTACTGTTCCTCAATCATCTACTAATTATGGGGATCAATTTCCACTGTTTAGAATGTCGAGACTTGTTAACTCAAGCCACGGTCTTGATTTTTTTGGTACCAGTCTAGATTTTTGTCATTCTTTACGACTCTACTAAAACCTTGTTCAGGCTTTGACTTAAATGTTCTTTCAAATGTATGTTTTCGTCATTGCTTCACCATAACATTATGTATGTGCTGTTATTTCTCTGTTGGTCTTTTCTTCCATTTCGTGTTCTGTGTTTTTTTTTTGTAATTGGACAATGATCCCTTAGTATATAAATAAATAAATAAATATTGAACTAAGATGAAATAAATTTTATTTTATTGCACGTCGTCCGATATTGAACCCACGAAAGTTTACACACAGCTGACTGAGTTTAAGCTGTTGCCAATCTCTCTAAAGTTTCAATGCATATTTTTCAAGTAACCCAAGCCAAATGGGTTCGTAAAATCGTACATTTAGTCTACATACTACCATACTAGGTTCCCACTTATATAATTGAAATTTCCTGACAACTGCAGTAATAATTCCATTTTCATATGGTTGACTAAGCCGCCCAATCAACATTCACAATAACCAAACCGAATATTAAAAAAGGTCATAATTGCGATTACACCGCGGATGTTGTTTGCATGAGGCAATTATTGTTCCCAAAAAAACATTTGACCATTATTATTTGGGTGAAATATTTTACTTTCAACGTCCTAAATTTCAAAACTTGTATTTAATATCATTTACTAAAATGTTATTATCATTGTGTTAAAAAAATATTACAGTGTATTTATGCACCGGAAATGAATACAACTAGGTTACTTGTTTAAAACACGTTAATCACAACTAGTTATTTTATTATTTCTAATTTTGAAACTGTTAATTCGTGGTGGAATTCCATTTTAATGATTTAATAAAACAAATTTATAACTTATTATATAATAAAAGTGGAATAAAGTTATAAATTTGTTTTATTAAATCATAGTTATTTTATGTACAGTGACAATTTATTTATTTGAGGACCATTAAAAGATTATTAAAAATCTACACAATTAAAGAATGCTCTGATATATATGTGAGATTTAAAATATCGTTATATTCGATCGAATGCTGATTTGCGTAATAAGTGTGTAAATGATTTACTTGTTATTATTCTTCTACAATTATTTTGAGTTGCGAGTGGTAACAAAAATGGTCCTGCTCCATATTCGGTTACATAATATTACCGGCGCAGTTTTTTTCGTGATTAACGAATTTTACCAAAAGTTCGAAGTTTATTTTGATAAAACTAACTAACTAACTAACTAACCATCACGCCGTTTCCCCGCAGGGGTAGGCAGAAAGGACGGACCGCCATACAACTCTGTCTTGGCACACACTTCTTGCTTCATTTATATTCATACATCGTCTCATACATACTCTTCTGTTATTCTGACTCTTCACATGACCCGATTCAAGTATTTGATTTACTTGATCGTGCCATGTCTTTCTCGGGCGATTATATCCGTAAAAAATGTCTGTAAAGTGTGTGTTGGAAATTTTTTTTTTTTTCTGGTTTTCAAGCGTTTATAACTGTCAAAAAACCTTTCAAGGAAAGTTTCGATTCAAATGATGGTATATCAGAGCGGTATTGAAGACGAGATACAAAAAAATTGACGCGAAAAATCATGAATTGATAAAAAAGGGAAAATTTTTGGACAAACATACTTTTTCTAGAACATAAATGAACAGAAATAAAAAAATACAAATCAGCACCATTGAATTCTTGTATCTTAAATATAACAATTAACGTATTGAAAGGTGTTTGCAATCCGAGATAAAGGGATTATTATGTTCAACGTCTTCGAGCTTCGCATCACCTTGGGTTTAGCATAATATTCATGCAAATTCATTTTGATAGGCTCCGAATCACCGTATGCTCGATATCTTCCAAGCATCGGTCCCTACTCACGATCCATTGTCAGCGAACTATTTCCAATTGGATGCATCACAATATCGAAGTAAGTCGGCTACTCAAAATAACTTCTCTGGGAATTCTAGCACGTTTTCTACACCAGTATTACGAGTATACTTCAACAAACATTTGTATTGTTGTGATTCTTTTCGAAAAAAATAATGTGTAAGATAATTTGCATGACTTGTATTTTTATATGAATTCAGTCTATCAAATATCTTGAGCACTTCGCATGAGAGAGAAACTGGATATTGTTTATAAATCTTTCGAATATTCTTTGTATGATTTTTACTAGTCCATGTTTTTACAATATTCTTTAAAAAAATATAGAAGGATTTTAACATGAAGCTTTTTTCGTGTGGATATCTGATATAAAATAACATCACAAAATTCACAAACAATATTTTTTTATAATTCCCGTGTTGAGATTAAATCAGGGCTGACCCACGAAGACGCTTTTTAAAACATATGGCGAAAATTTCAACAAGGGTTCCAACCAATGGATTTACCAGTAAGACCGACACTAGGCCCCAACCAGGCCCATCCTTTAACCAAACGACGTCTGGCGCAGCTAAAATTTTTGGCGCCCCTTGGGCAAGTCAAAACCTAAATTTTCCAAAACCTTTTTTCTTACGTCTAGTAAAAAAAACTTTTTGTGTAATTTTAGTACTATGTTTGCTTTTTTTAACGTGGACCCTTAATATAATGTACAAAAAAAATCACTTTTCTAGAAATATCATCACTTCTTTTTGGCAGGTTTGCTCTCTAAAAATATCTAAATTTAAATAGAGCCAAAAAAGTAGGTGTTTGAAATTCAAATATTTTGTAATGTTAAATTATCAGAGAAACATAGTGATTCGTGAGAATGACGAACAAAAAACGATTAAATGAAAAAATCCTCCCAAAAGTAACATCTGTTAAAAAAAAGCACTTTGCAAAAAAGCCTTAGGGGTTATAATCGTAAGTAATTTTCTCATGCTCACGCTTAAGCTCTCTGAAGTAAAAATAAATCGAAAAGACACGTGTTTTTTTTATTCAAACTTGCATTTTATAATAATTGCATTTGGAACAAAAGATAAGTTTAAAAAAATACATTATTGTTTAAAAAAAAGTATAACAAAAAAAAAAAGACAACACAAATTTGAAAATGATTTGTAAGTAGCTAGATAATATTTCAATTGGATTTTTTTCTAAATCCTAACTTAACAATTACGTTAGTGTGCCAAAAATATATTTTTGTTACTATTAAATACGTTGCAAATTCGTGTACATTCACAAAAACAACTTTAAAATGGTTGGTATTACGATAATAATACGAAGGCAATATAAATTCATATAATGCTGTGTTATTTTTTTTTTCATTAAACTAAATTTGTGCCGATTTCCCTCTCATTTGCATTGCTTGTTTCTGCATAATTTGTTTTTTTAACACCCAATGTGAATTTTTTGTTCGAACAGAATATAGAAACCAACTCGTACCAAGTATTAAACTGCAGGGAAATTTCAGGTTCGATTGCCGTTCATATTGCTTGTTTTTTTTATAATTTTATAGGCGCTGGGCGCGTAAAAAACTGTAATTAGGTACTATTGGCCCCTTATCAATTCGACATCTGGAGCGAATCACTCCAATTGCGCCTGCATAGGACCGGTCCTGCCCCCTATACGAGTATACTGCGTGTCGATCAAAATCATCTGTAACTAAATATTTTAGATTTTTGATGATTACCTCTTTAAAAGCGTAAATAACACTTTCTTGCAAACACGAGGGTTTTTTTAAATTTTAATATAACAAGTATATACGAGTATTTGGGGTTATGTATGAGTGGGTTCCCCAAATGGTTAAATCCGACCCTGATGTAAATAGTTAAGTAAAGAATAAAAAATGTTAATAGTTCATATAAGAAACATATATTTGCATTACTGACTTCTACATAATATATGTTTACATATTTAAGCTTATAAATCGTAATGAAAATGTAATATTCATAAAACCTGTTAATAAAATTCTTTCATACATAACACTTTATTACTTTGCGAGTATCAAAAAACATGTTAAATATTATGAATTCCTAGGCGTGTGCTTTATAACATTTAAAAAAATATATATTTCTGTAATAATATGTGTAATCCTACAGTCGAAGCGTTGGCTACGAGCTTAGAAAGCGAGCTTGCGGGTATGGCAGTGCCATCTAGCGGCTTAAGCGCGAACTACGATCTCACAAATCGAGCGTAGGGGCATAACCTTCCTGCCTCCAACCCGCCATGGAACGGAAACTGCTCTGAAAAGAACACAATCACCGCATTCTGCCGCAGCTATATTATTTCAAATGCTCATTTTGAATATCAATGTTAAAATATGTGGGTGTTTCGTTAAATGTTAGAGTTTTTACGAACAATAAGTTCTAAATTTATTATTTCTAATTTTGTAACTGTTAATTCATGGTGGAATTCCATTTTAATGATTAAATAAAAACAAATTTATTCCACTTTTTTTTATTTTTTGACTGGACCGGTTTCAGCCTATAACGGCCATCTTCAGACTAGTACAGGTTGTTCTTATTCTATGGCTTATATACTAGTATGTATATATATATATATATAAGAGAACTCTGCTCCTTCCCCATAATGGCAACATTCTTCCATAAATATAATAAATACATAAATTATAATAATTATTGGTAAAATTAAAAAGGACGGTTATTTGTTTTAGTGCCTTAAAAGAAACTTTTCTCAAAAGAATAATACAAAAAGCTACAAAACATGATGTATAACATAACATTATATTGACTCACCTTCTTTGTTGCAACTCATCCAGTTCAACATTCATATTTCATTCAACATTTATTAATTAAATTGATGTTCCTCAATCATCACTATACCTATTCTGAGTATCATTCTCCTCTGTCCAGAATGTCGAGACTTGTTAACTCAAGCCATGGTCATGAACATTTTGGTACCAGTCTAAATGATTTTTGTCACTCTTTACGACTCTACCAAAACCTTGTTCAGGCTTGACTTGAATGTTCTTTCTAATGTATATTTTTGACAATGCTTCAAATATTTCGTGTTGTATTTTTTGTATTTTGTATTTGTTTTAAATTGGACAATAGTCCGTTAACATAAAAACAAATAAGCCATAAATAACTTATTTTCATTGAAATATGTGTCCTTCTTATCCATTTTCAAATTAAACTTTTTTTTTCCTCAATCAAAGACTTAATGAAAAAACATTTATGAGAACAATAATTAAACATAAATTTATCTAAAAAATATATTGAAAAAATTTCGGACCTTTTCAACGCAAAAAATAGTGCCCGTTTTGTGGCCTTAAGTGAGCTTATATCCCACTAGCAACCTGGGACCTGCTTCTACTTTCGGTAGTGTAATTTTTTTTCTAAAACATTCCACCTTTATAAGCCACCATAAACGGAGCACTAGCTTTAAACTTGTATTACGAGGCGTCCCCTTTACCTTTTACGATACCATTTCTCCCTCCGAGGAAACGATCCTATCACCGCGCGCTATTATTTCATAACTCCTTCATAGCTCGCCCTAATTCTTTCTATGGGAAGTTTGGTGCATTTTCTAATAGAAAATAATGCAAAACGTCCGAGGGTGAAACAAAAAAATAATATTGAGCCATCGGAATAAGTACAGCGTAATAACTTTTTAAATATCGTTACACCTTCTTTGTCAACTTCTCCATAGAGATGGAGAAGATTTACATTATTTATTTACTGAAAATAAAATAATTACTTTTTATAAAACCACAGATTTTATTTTTACTTTTTATGACCGACCAGTAAGTCCAATATCAGGTATACTCGTATTACCCGTAAACTCTCAAAAAAATTCCCAATATTTTTTTATCACCTTCTCAGTTGAAATATTGTCTCTTTCAATTCATATTATCTGTCTCTTTCTATCTATTTCATTGTTATAACTTAAATGTTAATCTATTGTTTTCTCACTGTTCTCTTATTTTATATTGTGTTCTCCCTCTGTATGTATATATAACCGCACACTTTGTATTTTTTGTTTAATTTAACTTTGTACCCTGATGATGCTGAGGCTAAGCGAAACCAGTCGGTCATAAAAATAAAATAAAATGTGTAGTCTTATACAAAGTTGTTATATCATTTTCATAAAATATGTCAAACCATAAAGTGATTGCTTTCTACGAAAATATATTTTATTTTTAATACACACTTGAACTAAACACTATAAAGGCAAAAACTTTGACCCTCTGTTGGTGATTTGGGGCTTTATATCCGATTCAAACATATCGGTTAGTAGTAGTGGTCCATATTTAAGTCCTCTAACATTGCAAAAGCAACATTTCCGCTTACGATGGAATTGACATATATTTTTATTACGTAACCCGGAAATGTTTGTTTCTTAAAAAAAATTAGACATTTGTAAATTTTTGGAGTATTTAACTGTTGTACTTACTACCTAGTTGATACAAAACAGTATCCATCATAAGGCTAATTCAAAAAAATGATACTAAAGCATTAAAATGACATTGATAAAATTGTTTCGTTTTAAAATTTCCAAGGCACTGTTCCCTTGGCAATCAAAAATCTTACTAACTTTTGCAAAAGCTCATCGAGTGTTTGTGTTTATATAGGCAGCCAATAAGACGAGCTAAATAACGAACAAACCATATTTTGTTCTCTAGGTAAACACAATATGACAGTAGCGACGCTAACAACAGCACAGACAGTAAATTTAGTTCTTTACTTTTCGAAAACTTTTTAACAAGATCCATAGAAATGTTGTGGTTTGCACCGCAGCTGAAGCTCTATGTATTCAAAATGTACCTATGTATCTCTGAGACCCGAATAAGAGATGAGTTCGCCGGAAGTATGGATTAAGTATGAAGAAACATATAAATATGCATGTTCCACGACACATAAAACTGAATTATAAATTTACCTGCTAAACCAAATATTCTAGTATGGAAGTTACCTACATTAATGTTTAGTCGAAATATTTTTATATTTTTTACTTAGGTTTCACAGATTCCCTTAAGGGCTGTTAAGCATTATTTACATTAAAAAAATACGAGAGCCTGTTTCACCTGTATTGTAAAGTACGAAACCGTAAAGGAGGCTCCGGCAAGCATAAGCCGCCTAAGTATCACCTAAGTATCTAAAATAATAAACAAAAACCGCTTAAAATATAATACATTAACTGTATTTGAAACGCGACAAATATAAATAGAAATACCAATTCACAACCACGTGTACACCGCATACCAATAAATAAATCATTTCAAACATTTATTCTAATAAAAGGAGTATTCGTGAATATATATTTTTTATTTCAAATGTTTGTTTCTTGTAATTATTGAAATTTATTCAAGTTTTTGTTAAAATGGCAACTATTTAAATTCACAATTTAGGTATATTATTATTTTCGAATGTGCATGTTTTTCCTTTGTAATTGTCTCTACATTTTTTTAATGCAAAGATAGGTAGGAGGATAAAAAGAAAATAAGGGGAATATCATCCCTTCATTCGCATTATAACCGGTCTCTAGTGATCTTGTTAGTTTTTATTTTGGATTTAAGAAAATAATATATTACGTGTAACATTATTTTGTTTTTCTTCTTTGCGTACCTACTTATTCGTTTATATTTTTAATATGCATTTCTCATACGAAAGAAAAAAAAACTGTAAATAGTATACGATTGTTAGAGCAGGTCTCCAATGGTCTTATTAGGCGCACATCTGAGTAAAAACACAAAGAAGCAATAAATGTACTTATGTTTCTTTCGATAATTAAATTTAAGATAGTTAATATATCTTTAAGGACCAATTGATTTTAATTAATGTAATTGTCAGTTATTTCATTTGACTAAAGCAGCTTTCCTTTCAAGGAAGACATATTAGCTTTTAACGATCCTTTACTATTCATCAAACACACATCTAATACCATTAGGTCTGTCACTAGGAAATCTTAAAGGTATGATGAGATGGTAATATGGGTTATTTCCAAGCTCCACTTATCGGCTTTAATTAAGTTTGAATGATATCAATCGTTTAATAAAATCAATCAAATTCAATTCATGTACTTCAGTAATGTATGGAATTGAATATCGTTCTAGCTAACCTTTTCACGGGCTTTCCGTGAAATCCAATTATCGGGGTGTTTTGACATGAAATAAGATGGGAATAATCTCCGACGCATCGTGACTCAGCTAGGATGGTCTAGGGTTACCATCCCCTGAATTTTATCGTTTAACTTTATAAACGAAAAAAGCGGTTTTTTAATTACTACTTTTCTTAAAAGGAACGTTGATTTCAAAAAAATATTTTTCTATATCACAAACAAATGGCACCTAGAACTAAATAGCGTCTGAAAAAGCTTAAATTTTGACACCTTTTACAGTGAAAAAATCAAGTTTGATCCATCGAAAATAAGAAAATACGAGATGTCGATGTGGCGCTTGCTAGTTCTTTGGTATATTCGCTCATAGGCTAGTGGCTTAAGCATCGTTTAGGGTTCCAATCTGCCCACGGCAATATTGTACCTATGCTTGGGTGAATTTTTTTTTACAGAACCTATGAACGGGCAATGATGCAAATAACCACCGTAGCGAGAAATTAAATATTACTGCACCTCAGCAACTCATCAGCCGAAGTAACCAGCTACCACGCATACCTACATAAGACCACGCATGTTTAAAATATAAACTCCAAAAGCTTCTCGGCAATATTCATGATTTCGAAACTTAAATATTCTTCCTTCGATTCGGTCTGAAGTAATTCACGTTTTTATCTGACGCCTTCAACAGATTTTTCTTTTAACAAATCATTAAGGACTACTCGTAAACTCACGCATCAAGCCGTGCGCACCTTTTCACTTCACACCAGTAAAGGTTAGTACTAATTACTAGCCTCAACGAAACTTTGTAATTCATAAATATTCATTTAGGTTTGACGGTGAATCATTGTTAACGAGAACACGGTTCCCGTTAGTAAAATAAAAATAAAGATTGCTCCTTGTTAATGTAATGATTAAAGGGACCCATTTGTCAGCCCTGCGGCATTCCGGGCACTATGGTACTACGGGGCTATGGTCGCTACCACAGAGATACAGAGGTAGCCCAGCCAAGGCAAGTGAAGTCAGTATTGTAAGAATTTTTGACTTCTCTCCGCGGCTAGGGATTTTATTTTTTTTTTTTACAAACGTTTTAGTACATTAGGGTTGCCACAAATCATTTTAATTAGCTTGATCTTGAATTTGAAATAAAAAGTGAATACATGAAGCATAACAATTATATTATTGAATCATCGCTATTTTCCGTGGACCCATGAGGCCAATGGTGAAGTTTTGTAAACTGGATGACAGAACTTTTATTTACCTCTTTTTTAAATTACATTAAGTATTTGATAGAATACATTAAAAAACTTCTTTTATATCATATTTAATCGTATGTCGGTGATATCATACAGAATTTCATCACCGTTCAACCACTCGTTTTTGGCAGGTTTCCCATCGGAAAATTACTAAATACACACAGATCCATAAATTTATATCTTTAAAGTATTAATGTTTTGAGACAAGAGAATATTTAAGTGATCAACGTTGTAAATTTTACATGAATGCAAAATTACCTCTAAGATTTCTGTAGTATTATTTAATTATTTTCCGAAGGCCTAATCCCAAATATAGAAAAAATATTTATAATTTTCGAAGTATGAGATTGTTAAAAATGGTTAGTAAGATAGTTTTTTTTTTTTTTTTTTTTAGGTTTTTAGAATTTTAATTATTATTATTTTTAAATTATTAAAAGCAAGTTTTGTCCGGTTAAAATCTTCATTTGAAAAATGTTCTAAACAGACAGTACTGTGGAACTTGGGAATCTTATCTCCCCGCTCTATTGCACGAATCCAAAGTTGTCGCCTTATCTCATCTTTTGGGAATCTTAAAAATAGTTAATAAAAAAAAAACGTTTATCACAGCCCTTAAAACACAAATATTGTACAAAAAACGTCAAAGCAAGATATGGGTCTCTCTCTGACACACACATATTCCCGCCCGTGTAAGTAGATAGAAAGAGACAAATATATATTTAAGAATACGGTTGTTTTTGTGTAGCCGAATTGTTCTCGCCTACAAGTCTGAGATCCGGCCATTTTGATATAATTTGTAAACAAATGCAAAACGATACCAGAAAACACCATTTAAATGATTTACAAATACAAAACGTATAACATAACGTTTGCTTAAATAAGAGTGAAAGTTTATAGTTAATATGTGCATATATACTTATATAGGTACTTGATAATTCGATAACCACGATAGCTTGTCATAAATATTTTATAAACTACGAATTAACGTGTGAAAAGTAATGTGTTTAACTGATTTTTTGATGTATTTATACATGCATTCATAGGACATGTCAACGTAATGCTTGGTTTATTTGTATAACCACTTTTTCACTGTATGTTTTTCAATGTAAATATACGACATAACCTCAAAAGCGTTCGCATAACAAAACCACAACAGAAGCAATATTAAATGATTTATATAGTCAACACATTTAACAAAACGAATAGCATAACGTGTACTTAGATAATAATGGACGTTTATAGTATTTATGTACTCAATGATACGATAATTCAAACGCGATGTCAAAAAATATAAAACACTACGGGCTTACCTGTGAAAAGTTATGCTTTTAATACCATTTTTGGTTGTATTTTTACATGAATTCACAGAGCATATAGACATGTTGTTTTGTTTATTTGCAAAACCTCTTTTCCACCGTATTAATCAACCTTATAGTAACCAAAAACAATAGATTTAAATTTAACGTCAAACCGACAACTTTGACGTTAATTGCATCGTATTGAATGTGAACGATAATCTTAGAACATCCTTACGTTCCGTTCAAGCCGTCAAAAAATGTGTTGTCTCTTTTTCTCTCATGGTGTATGACGTAAAAACAGGGAGAAAGTAATTTATTATTATTTAGGATGGGTTGGGTAATACAAATTAGCTATCCCTCCATTAGATTCTTACTCCGAGGTCGCTACAGAGAGCTTGTAATGCATAAATTTATCAATGTTGGTAGGTGCTTTCTAAGTGCGTACTTCTTCAGATGAACGGGCTGCCAGTCTACCAAACTAACAGACTAGACTGCCGGGGTTCGACGGGTGACTTAGCCAAATAACAAACTCGGTCAAGAAGTTTCTTTAAAGTTAATGTCAAACCCGCGGAAGATTCAGTTGTTTGCACAACTTGTGTATTTCATGTTTACATTTCGGCGTATGATGTTTTCTATGTTAAATATTGAATGATTTTTCAAATGTCAGTGAGATTATCGTAGCTAAGTTTCTACTTCATTCTTAAGAGGCTGAAAATCTTCTTAGTCAAATTGGTTGTTTATTTATGCAAAGTGGTATTTTGATAATATTTAGTAATTTATTTCATCGATCGTTAACTAAAATAATTAGTATAAAAAATATAAATATTTCGAATAACAATGTGTGGATAATGAAGTTATAAATGTTATTTAATAGCTTTAATAGAGCTGAATGAATGCACGATAGCAAGAAGTTTAAAAAATAAACCTGTTAGTAAAAAGGCCTAATGTCAGTAAAAAAAACGTTTGAAGGCTATTGACATACCAAAAATCACAAATATTTATTTGCTCGGCAATAACAACCGCATGTTCAAAATTGTGAAATGTTTTGGCATATATACATATATATTTTAAGCACTTACAAATAAAAGAGCATATATTGATTAATAGCTTTACTATGTTTAGATTGTTTAGTGACCAGGTTTTGATATTCACATTTAAATTAGCTGGCCTAAAACTCTAATAAAGTGGCGTATCTATAAAATACGTAATTCATAAATAATCAACATATTTAACTAAAGCCCATTCAACCGTCCATCCATCGAATGACGTCCTTAGTTGGGAAAGAAAGCAAAGGTCGCCTACAGATGTGATGGGCTAGCGATCTGAAAAGAAGCGCAGGTTTCAGATAGATAAGAGACGCCATGTTTGGCAAATCTGGAAATGTTTGAGGGGGGCCTATATTTACAGCTGGACCCCAGATGGCTCATGGAGAAAAAGAGTAAGAATGGTAGTGTTAACCTATTTCCGTAAAAAAGGGTTTTTAAGAAGAAAAAAAATAACCATTCAGTATTATAACCACACGTATTTCTGGAAAGCGAACTTGCTGGATGACAGCAATGCTTAAGCAGTTTGATCCAATTATTCCAATATAGCTTAGATTTCGTCGCTGGAAAGGCAAAAGGGCTGACTGACTTTGGTCAAAAGTTAGTTAAATATTTATGATCAGTTTGTTTTTCTGCATCGAACACTCTGACTTTCGCTTGATTCTGAAGACTTTCGTGGCCTTTCAACCATCTAAAACATATTCACTATTTGGGAGAAGGCTTGACTAAAGCGACACAAGTTTGGGACTTTTTTTTTCTGTTTTTTTCGCTTCAAGTAACTCAGAGCATTAACAAACAAAAAAAAAACTTTAAAGTGCGCTGGTGTAAACTTCCCAAAATGACCCTTTTGCCTTTCTGGCAACGATATGTTGTCTAACAACACTCTTACCTAAAATTAAAAATGTGTGATAAAACAATCCGTTGCAATCGGGAATTCATCCCGGGAGGTAATAGTATAACACAGGTGTCGAGGTCGGGATATATCCTCGTGTCACTCGCGTCATAAATCTCTCTCGACATTTCTACCGACCTTTTCAATTATAATTCGGCGGGCTCGACTTGAAAAACGCTCTAACAAAATGCTCACATCGTGAAGGTGAAATTATAAATTCATTGGAGAAAACTATCAGCACTCAAAAATTTGAATTTAATAATGAGATTATTTTTTCAACGCTTATTTTATAAGTTACTTTTGACCAACAGTCAATTATAATTGATAATGTTCCCAATAGTTTTATTTATTTGAGCACGTCTCAAATACAAGAGAAGTTGATAATTTTTTTGGGTAATCTACAGACTTATTAATTATAATTTTAAAAGCCGGTTTATAAAAAATTTATTCGCGAATCGACTAGTACTGCGGGTTGTTCCCCAACCAACTATATCATATTGTTGGATGAACTGAACTAACGCGTAAAATATTAAGTTTAGACTTTTTACTTGTAAGAAAATTCTTAAAAAAAAACATTTTTTTCACAGTGCAAATAAAAATATACTAACAATAATTTAAAATACTTGAGACGTCTGGATCCAAGAGCAAAATTCTCACTACAAACTATTTCTCCGTGAAAGGCGTATTTTCACAAAAATAATTTTAACTAAAGGCTTTGACAAAATTATCAATTAGTGCGGTATTTTTAATGGTAATTTTAATTTAATATTTATTTGTCCCTCGTACGATTTATTTTCGCATTTGTAGTGAACAAAATTGAATGTTAACGAAAGTTCGTTTCGGCACGTTAGAGTAGCTTTAAATTACCCGACTGAAACGTCAATCAAACCCACTTAATGTATAAGTATCCCAGTGCTTTAAATATTCTTTATCTCTTTCGTCTTTCGTGTGGAAGGAGATATTCATTGTGGTTCAGTATTATTACGCAGGAAATGGGTTTGTCAAAAATAAATTACTAAGTTACTTATTTTATATGCAAGGTACACGTTTATCAAAAAATACAATATCAAAAGCTAGCGAATAAAGAACGAGTGGGTGTTTTCCTACCAAAGACATTAATATTTAGTATCAGCAATCAGCAAATCTTCTATCATAAATAGCAAAAACTCTCCATTCTCTACACGTATTTTTGTTTGGACGTATTAATTTATTTTATAATGTGCGTTCAACGTCTAAAAACATCGAATTGATAGGTGTGAATTTGACATGTTGAATACTCATACAAGCCAAACCTAACCCACGAAAAAGTCACAGATGTCAACTACGAAGGGTGTCTTACCATAAAAAGTAAGGAACTTGTACAAAAACTTTTATTTTACATTCAACACATATAAAGCATTTTTAGACACCCGGTGAACTTAAGACTAGGGTTTTAAAGAGGGTGTAAAAATAAATTACAACTATTCCGTCAGGACGATAACAAAGTGTTGAAATACAAGATATAGACTTTTATATGGTGACATTTAGTCAAAACAGACAATTGAACCCAACTCTTAGTGCAAACAATAATTGTGACAGTTACAAATATTTAACAATATATTTATATTTAGTAACAAACTATTTATTTCTATTTGACATTTGCTCTTCAAACCTTTTATATTCTTGGAGTCAGAATATATATGGAGAGAGAGCTAAATATTTTTACCCAACCTATACAAATTTACGATAAATCATTTTCTCCGGGTTTTTACGTCGTAAACCGTGAGAGATAAAGAGACAAGACAAGTTTTCACATAATATCTCACCGCTTTTAGGTATGTAAGCATGGTATTCGTCTCCCGCGTCTCCGGCGACTCCACCCACCATGTTTTGTTATGCGACATAACCCAATGGTTTTTTATGGTTATATCCTATATTTTTGTTGATAACAATACTGTGAAAAAGTGGTCATATGAATAAACAAAACATTTTGTCGATATGTGCTATGAATGGATGTAAAAAGGTGTGTCTATGAAAACCCTACCCATGCCCGAGTCAGGAAAAAAACAACAATCCTGACTACACTGTTCTGTTTATTATTGCTCTGAAATTAAGAGTCTAGTAATAACTTCTCACTACTGTTAATCCGACCCTAACGGGAAGCATACAATAATTGCGAACGCGCTAATTATTCAGCCAAAGCGTGCGCTCACCAAAGTTTTTTTCTCGTACGAGTACCAATATGAAACAATACAAAACAGAATATTTATAAAATATATTTAAAATTTGTATTATTTTATTTATTTTAACATAATAATTCAAATGATGTGGGTATAATTTAGATTTAAAACAAACATAAGCCTAATGTGATTTCTTTAATATCGGAACAGAGACATAATATAAGCTCTCTACATGAATATAAACTATCTCTCTCAAAGTCTCTCGTGGTTCAGAACAATGAATTATTCATAAGTATCTTTCGTACTTGCCTAGGGCTGTACTCGGTTAAGAGTTCGACCCGTTCAAAGAAAAATAAAAAGACCACAAAATCCACGTTCCCTGTAAAAAGTTCTACAACACTGTTTTGTTCAAAATATTCTGCATTTTTTTAAAGCTACCCTTTAAAAATAAACATTTTTTTTGTTAATATAACGAAGTAAGTATTACTTCCTATAACAATCTTTCTTTGTGTTCGAATTGACCGTAATTTGAGATCGTTTAAATGAATTTTCTCGTGTTTTATTTTACATTACCAATATCGTTTGCAAAAAGATTTGAACCCCTTTTTCGAGAAGTTTTTTATTTTGCAAAACCGCTTTTCTCTGGTTTTTGTTTTATTTATAGCAGTATGGGACTATTAAAATATACAGTCATTAGCCTAGCGGGAACAAGACAACATCTAGCCAGATCAGCTGCACTGTTTCTACCTCCTGTTTCACTTGACAACAGCGTATAATGCTCAACAAATAAACGTCTTCAAGCTATTATATATTAATAATAATAATAAATAGTATTTGGACGATTTGTATAGCGCCGTTTTTGTGAAAAATCACCTCAAGGGCGCTGTACAGATCTTACTTTCTATCATTACATATTAATTCCTAGTTTAGATAAGAAAATATACAGAAACATACTTACCTGGCAGGTCCCATCAGATAGACACAATTATTAACTTAAAATTATGATTATTATTTTTATTATTTATTATTATTATTTTTATTATTATAATTTATTTTTTTTTGATTTAGGGCATGAGAGCGAAATTAGAAGAATGGACTTTTTGAATTTGTCATACAGTACAGGAATTTTAAAGAAGTGATTTGTGAAATATCCTACTTATTTGGCGAAAAATAACAAGAAAGACTAAAACACGTCAGGCAGCTGCAAAAGCGCCACGACATATCTAACAGGTTATATGCGCAGGCAAAAAGAAGAACTAACAAACAAATAAAAAATATTGTTATGATGATTGTATTGAATTGACAAAAAAGGCCGCCTCTCTCAGTAAAAAAACATTTGTTGAAAACATCGCTCGGGTTCGGGAACAGTCGGCCGAGATCGGCACTTCCTTGCCCCCCTGCCGGTTGCCGGGCCGGCGGTCGAAGGGACGAAACATGTGGCCAATGGTCTGTCATCAAAGCATGTGATGACCATTGTGGCACTGCATTTAAAAAAACTGATATTTGAAGATTAAAATATTTTCTTAAAAATCGAAATTACGTCGAAACTAGTCACATTGGTATATTTGATTGATTATTTCTTAATCACGCTTACTTTGTACACTTGTGAACTTATCTCTGCATACTCGTATATTATAAACTCAATTATAAACAAGGAGGGATAGCTTTGCGAAACAGTGTAGTTAGGATTGATGATTTTTTAGTTACTCGGGCGTGGCTAGGGTTTTCATGGATACACCTTTTTACATCCATTCATAGCACATGTTGACATATTGTTTTGTTTATTTGTATAACCACTTTTTTAAAAGTATTATTATCAATACAACAAACATAGGATATAACCTCAAAAACCGTTGAGTTATGTCGCATAAAAAAACGTAGTGGGCGGAGTCACCGGAGATATGGAAGACGGAAAACATGCTTACAAACCTAAAAGTGGTGCAATATTATGTGACAACTTGTCTTTTCTCTTTTTCTCTCTCGGTTTACGACGTAAAAACCTGGAGAAAGTTATTTACCGTAAATTTGTATAGGTTTGGTAAAAATATTTAGCTGTCTCCCCATATATATTCTTACTCCAAGATTATAAAGGTTTAAAAAGCTAAAACTGACAAAGGGGTAACTGACCTTTAAGAGCGATTCTTTTCATTCAGTCTATACTTGAGCGGTATGTGGACAGCGGCCAGTGGTCACGCTTTGATTAAAGTTATGCGTTTTGGTTCATATTTGCTTTGGTTATGTTGTTTCTCTCTCAGCCATCAATCTGGCAAAGGATACGCGAATCTTTTTCAAAGTCTGCCAACCGTCAGATTATATTTCAGTCTGGGTAAGTCCTTAGTTCGTTTAATCTGAATTTATAGGTAACATCATTCGAGAATTGAACTTTGAACGGTGTAAATGCTAAAAATCAAAGAGCTCTTAAAATATGGTGACTTATTTATCGTACAGAACATTACAAGACATGAGAATTTTAAAAAAATACAAGTTCAGTTGAGCCCATTGTTAGAATATCTATAAAGAGTAGTGCAATGCAATACATTCTATTATTGATAATAATACAAACCATAAAATAAAAGTTGGAATAAAAAAAATTATAAATAGTAATAATAATCACTATAGTAAAAGATACTATTATGAAAAATATTTTTTAAATGTTGAGTCTGCTTAGAGATTTATTTTTTCGGCTTTAAAAAATACAATTAAAAACTTTGTTCTCTGAAATCGCGAATATCAAGAGCAAAAACCCTGTTTTATGCAACATAAAGAGATTAATTCTTTCAACATTCAAACTTGGAATTACGAGGACTTACTAGACGGTTTGGGCATGTAGAGCGAATGAGCGAAGAAAGGAGTGTGAAAAAAAACATGATGCGGAAATTAACGGAATAAGAAGTCGGGGACCCCCGAGAGAGACATGGCACAATTAAGTGAATCAAATACTTGGATCGGGCCATGTGAAGAGTCAGAATAACAGAAGAGTATGTATGAGACGATTTATGAATGTGAATGAAGCGAAGAGTATGCGCCAAGACAGAGTTGTACAGCGGTCCGTCCTCTCTGCCTACCCCTGCAGAGAGACGGCATGATGGTTAATTAGTTCACACAACCCTTATTTCTGTGTTCGTTTGCTTTATATGTTCAAATAATTTGAATTCATCTTTTAATCTGGTTAATTACGCTTCTTTCGCCATTGCATTGGTGCTTTGCACATCTCCTCAATCGTCCGAGAATGCAGTGGATAGATTTTTTTTTGTTAGTCATGCGTGCATGTCAAGTGCTGAGTTGAGATGCGTTTACATCACATCATGTCCTTAACAATAAATCCCTTTAAATGAGATACCCAATCGTTAACAAATTCGACAAAATATCACACCAGCTGCTTGACAAATAACAAGACGCTCGCGGTTATGGTTGTAACGAAACCTTTGTCGTTTGACTGACTTGTAAAAATAATTATCCAGAGACCGTCAGAAAAGGTATGAAAAAGTTCTCGACCGACAACCCCGTCGGGATTGGATCCCGGATAATTTCCGGGATCAATCAGTCACGGTCCCTCTCACTTAATTCCAATCGATGCCGAGTAATCAGGGCTAGCCAAATTTCAATCCGACAAGGGACATATAAAATTGATGGAAAAATAAAAAAAATCCGGGAGAGTGTTGGAACGGATCAAGTGATGATTTGAATATTTTGTGGATCTGTGGAAATAAATCGGTTTACAATAGGCATTGAAAAGGGTACATAAAATTATTGCATATATTAATTTGATATACTAAATTACGTTTTTTATTTTTTTTAGTGAATACTGCCCAAGAGTCTCAACTGTCAAGAGCCAGTGAGACTATGGCATCCCCGATTAGAGTACGAGGCTGACGGTAGTGGATAGGGGAAGAAGATGGGGAATATGGAGGTTGAAAGTACCTGGCTATTTAGAGCTGGTTATCAAACACGGCCAAAGCCATTTCAACCAACGTTTTGATTCTGAATGGTGGTCTTTCACCAGGGCGATACTTGGAGTGTCTACCACTCTGGAACGTGCCGCAAATTAACTTTATATTATTTTTTTATGAATTAAATGTATTATGACACGTATCAATTAAATAAAGGTTATTTACGTACGCAGCGATTGAACTTGCGACGTCTGGGTTCGTAGTCGAGCGTCTTACCACTCGACCAACAAGTTGCAATATTCACGCAAGTTTCTACGCAGTACCACATAAGTTGTTAAAATTATTATGCTACTTAATAATAGTTTTTTGCAATACTAAGACTTTGAATGCAGTAAAACCCTGCGCACTTCCTTCCTATGTTTGGCACTTGGGGAGAAAATTTGACGCACTTATTTCAATGCAGAGGTAAAGAAACGGTCAGCCACTTGCATGGTGTTATTCTGTCATTCTGCATACTAAATTCACTCAGAAGCGAAGCTAGCAGTCCACAATGGAGTGCTTATACCAACCTTGATGTATGGCAGTGAGGCATGGAACTGGCAGAGGAAGGATGAAAGTAGATTGAATGCTGTGGAAATGAGATCTTTGAGACGGATGTGCGGTAAAATCTTGTATGACCGTATTACAAATGTGGATATCCGGAAAGAATGCAAGACTGATATAAGCGTAATGGATAGGATCAAGAAAGGGACGCTTAGATGGTTTGGGCATGTAGAGCGAATGAACGAAGAAAGGGGTGTGAAAAGAATATATGATGCGAAAGTGAATGGAAGAAGAAGTCGAGGACGCCCGAGAAAGACATGGCACGATCAAGTAAATCAAATACTTGAATCGGGTCATGTGAAGAGTCAGAATAACAGAAGAGTATGTATGAAACGATGTATGAATGTAAATGAAGCAAGAAGTGTGTGCCAAGACAGAGTTGTATGGCGGTCCGTCCTCTCTGCCTAAGAAACGGCGTGATGGTTAGTTAGTTAGTTAGTTAGTTATATATGTAAATTATTTTTATTCGTCAACAAAGTGCCTATTTAACTCAATTTAAAGGCGAAAATCCGATGTTATATACAACGTAATTACAAAATTATGTATTTAAATAATATCAATAATCTGAAACACGAATATGAAACAGAAAAAAGTCAGAAACAAAAAAGAATAATGGTCATGACCGAGACCCAAATTCGGAACTTCTACTCTATCCGGGAGTAACACTCTACCAATTGAGCCATCAAGTCCTTATTCGAAAACGGCATTTTTAAACGATCTCATACTTAAAGAGATAGAGAAGAGGTTTTGAGTTCGAGTCTCGGTTATGAACATTGTTCTTTTTAGTTTCTGGCTTTTTTCTGTTTCATATTTAAAAATAAATAAGCATTAAAACTTTAATGTTAATTCCATTTTTAACAAAAATTATTAGTAATATCACAATTTCAAGTTTTATTCAATAATAAAATATGAGTAAGCAATCGGATTTCATAAATAAACACAAAACATTTGATACGAAAATCATCACGATTTTTCAATGTCAATAATACCTAAAATTTAAAATTAAGTATAAAGGCATCGCATATCCCATGGAAAAATGTATTAATTATTTTTTCGGATTTATGTTTTTTCGGAATATTGGAGAAGGTAAACATGATTATTAGTGCCCCTTGAAAACCGTATTGAAATTAGTTCACTCACTCTCCACGAGCTGCTGCCAGCTTCTTTTCGACGCGATTGCCTTCCATCATTCCACGCAAAAACAGGTTCTTTAAAATTTACCTTCTTTGAGTACACTGTTCTATGGGCTGTGCGACATATTTTTTTGTATAATACTGTTACCCCTTAGAATACCCACTGTAGTATTCAATTTGCTAGAGGAGAGATTTTAAGAAAGATATACTTGTTGCTTGCATTGCAAGTATTTTATGGGAATATTTAGTCACATGCTGATGCAACTTTCGACAAAACACATCTTCGTAAGTTCATTACACGAGCACGCAGCTTTTAACGAGATCACAATCATAATAAAGTGCCTTAAATATATGAGCACGAAAGTAACATTTTATTTACGAGTAAGATTAACGCATGTGCTTAAAGCACAAAAGATGCATTCGTTTTGATTTATGATGTTCATCTCATATGATACACGACTACCTCTGAAACTAAAGCAATTTTATTCACGAAAACATCTGCTCTAAGAAAAATAAATTCCAGATTTTGACACCCAAAAGAGGTGACATGAAGTTTTATTACCACCTTATCGTAAGTAATATTAAACCGTAAAATATACATTTAAAACAAGCTCTTTGTGGCACACATCTGAATTGAATAGGCGCAACATTATATCGTAAAAGCTCAATTTGTCTACGAGATAAAGCATTTCGGTCTAAATTCAAACGTGGAAGTTTTAAACTTGTATCAAAAGCTACACAAAACACTGTAACGAAACAAAAAAGTGAACATGCAGAGCAATAAATCTGAATTGATCCATGGGTTCAGGAGAATAAAGTGATCGTGCGCAGCACAGGGGCGTAGAAGATGTTTTTTGTTTAATGTTAACTTTAATCCAAAATAAAGTTTAATGTTTTTTCAAAGTTAACACCGGTATGTATCTCGTGATAATAACTTTCAGCACAGTTTTGTTTGAGAACGACCTTTTTAATAAGTAATTTGACTCGATAGATTCTAGTTATTCATTATGAGTTATTAAGATTTTGGGCCACATGAAAAATCTTTATTGGGTGGGCTATGAATATAAAGTTTGTATTGTTTATCGCAAAAAGTGGTATTCTTAAATCTCCAAAACATTTTTTTTTTTAATATTTTAAATAATGTTCCTGCTTATGTGATACCTACATCCGTCATCACCCATATAAAGTCCACGCAGTTTGTATCGATCGCATGCCCTTCAAAGATAAAATTTCGGTAAAGATATTATACAAATAGTAATTGTTGGTAATTAGATTTGGCTTTTAGATACACATGATTTGATCTTACGTATATGCACTAAGAGCTTAACCTCCAAACTTAATTATATTGTGAAATTGATTGTAGGCATTTACATCAGCACACACACAGTGCACACTATTTTATAACTTGCCTAAGTATTATAATTATTAAGGAATAAAGTACCTAAAATAAATGGCTGTAATCGGGTACCTTTAATTCAAAGATTAGTCAAATGATTTATTTATTCCTGGCTTAATCGCAAATTCTTTTTTACTCTTGTGTGTTCTTCTAAATGTATTTTTCAAATTCCCATAATTTTTTTAGCATTTCTACTATTTTTGTAAATTTGCGTATATGTTAAAACTTAAATCATTTAAAAAATTGAACTTTGAAAATCATTAACTATAAAGCAGTAACTTGCTTTAATTAAAGATTCATTTTTTTTAGATAATGCTAATTAATGTCACCTTATTCTAATACTAAAGATACATTTTTGTACGGACCCTTTGCTTTAACTCCTACGCCAAGTTATATTGTATAAATCCAATTATTATCATAAAAATGGATATTAAAGGCTTTAATTTAAAGCACCGCATTACCTTTCCTGTGAAAAGAAACATTAGAAATTTGACAATATTGTGTTACATTTGTTACAATTCAGTAACAATTTTTAAAAATTTAAAAATATAGAACATCATTATGATATTGTTTCCTATACTATGCAAAAATGCATTTTTTAATGAGCGTGGGTTACACAAATAAACTTGTAAAGTTAAATCAAGCATTTATCAATAATACTGTTTTCATATATTTCTCTCTATTTCTAGCCGAGCTTCCTACTCATTGGGTCATCGAAAATCTTGAATTTTTTTCTCAATTTCTAATAGAAGAAAGTCTTTGTCAATGAAAATGCATCATATCGTAAAAATGAATATTAAAATAAAATATTTGAAGCTGTTAGCACGCCACTGGAAGCGGGGTCAAAGCCAAGTAATGTCACCCCGGCCACCTCAGTTGTCCGAGACTCTTTTCGTAAGCTGCAGCCGCTTTTATAATGAAATATCGGGGGTCAACTTACGGCCCGTACTTTAAAAGCTCACGCCCATAAATATTTCCTCAATATGATCCAGCCGAATTATATCTATCTTTGGCCGGAGGGAAACATGATAAAGTGATACGATTTCTTCAAAGGATTTTTTCGCATCACTCAGAGCGATTTTTCTTTGGAATGTAATCAAAAGTTTCGAATAGAATCATAAAGTCAACATTTGCTTACCACCCATCCACTTTACAACGGTTAATAATATATATAGATTCCATTACCAAAGTTTTAAAGCTAACATTTCCAAGTCCATTTCGAATCGAAATGTTCAGTTCAATATTTTAGAATGTGTATCTTTTTTATGATGTTGCGGAGTCGTTGGTGTACGTGTAAACATTTAAAAATGAGCATATAAAGATTTCTTTGTATAATTTTCCATAAAAACCTATGTGTTTCAATAAAATACCCACGGAAGAGAAGAAAATACTAGTGGCTTGAATTGGCTCAACCGAGGGTAACTAACTAAGTAACCATCATACCGTTTCGCTGCAGGCGTAGGCAGAGAGAACGGACCACCATACAACTCACTGGCACACACTCCTTGCTTCATTTACATTTGATCATCGTATCATACATGCTATTCTGTTATTCTGACTCCTCACATGGCTCGATTCAAGTATTTTATTCACTTTATCGTGACATGGCTTTCTCAGGCGTCCCCGACTTTTTCTTCCATTCACTTTCTCATCATTCACTGTCTCAACACAGGTCTATCCTAGCGAGATAGACTTGGACTGAACCCTTATTTTTTATATTTCTTAATAAGAATAAAGAATAAAAATATATTCTTTTTACACTCCTTTCTTTGTTCATTCGCTCTACATGCCTAAACCATATAAGCGTCTCTTTCTTGGTCATATTAATTACGCTTACATCAGCCTTGCATTCTTCCGGATATTTACATTTTTAACCCGGTAATATATAATTTTACCGTACAAACGCCTCAGGGATCTCATTTTTACAACATTTAGTCTACTTTCATCCTTCCTATACTAGTTCCATGCCTCACTGCCATACATCAGGGTTAATATAAGCACTCCATTGTGGACTGCTAGCTTCGCTTCTTTGGACATTTTTTTTTATTTGCGCCAACAACGTTCCATTAATGGAGTTTTCTCTAACTGAGGGTGAGGAATGTATTTGGATCTAAGTTTCTGCCTATAATATAAAACAACAATACCACTAGCGTCAAACTAACGGTCACACATTATGTTGTAGCTATATGGACAATTACTCAACAGAAAAATAATATCTTCACTTTTAAAATTGAGTTCCTAAGATGAAACAACCTGAGCTCGGATAATTATTGTAGAAGGAAAGTAGAGATACAACAAAATAACAACCAAAATACTTTAATTGGCCCTTTAACTCCTCGTAATCGTAACTAACATAGATTGATTATTTATGCCGAGCGGGTACAGACAGAGCCATTAAGGGTAGGAAACCAATTCTTCCAGTACCTACCTGGTTTTGGCAAACCAATACAATGCTTCACGAACAATTTTATGATTGACCCAAGAGACTGGGAGGGACGTATTTTATTGGAACGAAGGGCAATAAATCGTCAGAAATAAGATGGCATATTCAAGGAGGCTGATGTTCTATAAGGAATATATCGTCACCAGAAAGGCAAAATAGCTGAAGCGCCATTTCGGCAAGCTTACACCAGAGCACTTTAAAGTTTATTTTGTTTTACAATTAAGCTCATAAGTCTTCAGTACCTGGTTGGATTTTGAAAAAATAAGTTAACTCAGGTAATCAATGCTTTCACTGAGTTACCCGAAGCGATCAAAAGTTTTTTTTAAAAAGCTCCGAACTTGTGTCGCTTGAGTAAAGCCTTTTTCCAAACGATAAATATATTTAAGATGGCTGAAGGGCCACAAAAGTCTTCAGAATCAAACGAAAGTCAGAGCATTCGATGTAGAAAAAAAACTGATTAAAACTGCATATTAACTCATTTTTTTGATAAAGTGTGGCTTGATTACAAGTAAGTGGGTATAATAGATTGTACCGTATACTATCGTATTAAATAAAAATATGCAATCACACAATTGGATGTAAATCAGACACATGAAATAACAATTAATCATTGAGATTTCAATATTCATTTAATTTGGATTTCGTGAAAAAATCTTTCATGACGAATTTAATGAATCCAAGGCTACGTGGAAGAAGGCCACGTTAACGCGCTCAAAGCATTTAAATTTCAATGGTGCATGTACGTAGTTATTTATTTACGCATTGAACGTCTTCTACACGGAAAGTGAAGAGATGCACGAACTCGATGCAACCAATAAATTGCATTCAATGCCTCATTATGTGCAATAGGTCTCTGAGACTACAAACTCATGCATTAATACGTATTCAAGGACTTTAATTCTTCCTGAATGGAATTTCTAGAACAATGATTCGTGTTGATCTGTCAAGGTCAACTGAAAGTATCAATTTGCGTCGGCGGTTAAGACTGCACAGACAAATTGACAACCTTCTTAGCGTTGTTGTCTAAGCTTTTGACTTTCAGTTGGGACTTAATGGGTTCGAATCCCGATAAGCTTAAAAATAAATTAGCGTGTTCCTTTCATAACTTATTAATATGAGTACTGCAAAATACAGATGTTGTTATTTTGGTTTAATATATTTAGAAAACTGATTAAACCGTTACTATTAAAGAAAAAAATATTATTTTGAACTATTTTCGAGGTCAACTGGAAACATAATATTCATAACTTAGCAAGGTCCGTTGCCTATTACATCTCTTACGAAAAATATCCACCTACTAACAATATATTTTTATTGCGTTACTTTAAGACGACTACATAGCAAATTTAAGGCTGATTCACACCAACGTCCGGTTCCGCTCAGTGCCGATATTGTTCCGCAAGAGAGCTTATTGATATGGTATGAATATCGATCAAGGAGTATATGCCAAGACAAATTTGTGTGGCAGTATATCCTTCTGCCCACCCTTGTGATATTTAACTACTTATTTAGTTAAATAATTATTTTGAAGTGTAAAAATACTTACAACGCAGATTTTTTTTTTACACCATTTTTTTATCACCAAATAATTTTTTTAATAATTAATAAAAATATTATTAAGTGATAAAAAAATGGTTTTTGATTAAAAAAAAATCTTCGATGGTAGTATTTTTATACTTCAAAATGATTATTTAACTAAATAAGTAGTTAAATATCACAAGGGTGGGCAGAAGGATATACTGCCACACAAATTTGTCTTGGCACATACTCCTTCATTGATATTCATACCATATCAATAAGTTTTCTTGCGGAACAATATCGGCACTGAGCGGAACCGGACGTTGGTGTGAATCAGGCTTTAAACGTCACAATTATAACGGAGGTAAATTTTCGTTTGACTAATGTTGATATAGAAGAGGTATGTATGTGTAAGCGTACACAAATAATAATCAGTAATGGATACATAATAAAAGTCATCCAAAACTGTAAAAATATAAATTTCATACTTCCATGGGTAGTTTTATATTTATTCGAGACGAGAAAGGTGCCAAAAATTGCTATGAGGCAAAACGGTTTAGTCATATTTTAAAAAATCAAGAAAGTGTTGATCAAATATGTCGGGAATTTATCTTTTCATCACTCAGCTTTACGCTTCCTCTTGTCTATTGCCACCCTAAAGTCTTTCAAACTGTCGGAAATTTCTCAGAAGAATTCTATAAATCGATTAAAGCGTGACCCCTGGAGTACATTAAATCCATAAATCTATCCGCACGGTCTTCTCAAACTTTTAGAGTGTCACTTCATTGATTTATAGTTCCTTTTAGCTATCGAAACCTTTTTATATCATTTAGGCGTAACTCTCTCGAGTGCAAAGTGAGAAGAGAAACGTGAAAAGCTCTCCCTTTGAATACAGTTTGCCCATACATTTAGATGCTCAATAGAAAACAATTAAGGATCAAATAATTTATCAAGGAACTATTCATATAGATTCAAAGCTAGATTTTATGGCCGAAATATTCAAGAACTATTTATATTTTGATCATTTTATTCTCAATATTACTGAGTTCAATGTAAGTGTGGTAAAAAACGTTTTATTACCAAATTAATTTTACTGTCATTTTTTGTTGTTTTTTTATCAATTGTGTACGTTTATTTTATAAATCCAATATCCACCACTCATAAATTATGTTTTGACCACCTTACAAAAACTGTTCTTTAATGTCACATAATATTCTCACCTACGAGTACTTACTGTGATATTTATGTAAATTTATTATTCTAGGATTTAGATCGAAAAAATAATCGATTCTTTTTAAATCTGGTTCTGGAGGAAAATTATACAAAATCACATAACGCATGTATGACAGAAAAATTATCATTTAACTCTTTCCTCACATTGCAAAGAGAGAGAGGGTAGAAAAGATCGTACTAAATCTACAGAGGAATCAAATAAAGAAAGTCATCGAAAAGAGAGGGGGGAATAGCTCTGTTCACGAAGTTGAGAGTCCTGGAGATCACGACTCACAACCTCGATGAAGAAAACTTTGCAGATACCTATGTCAAAATGCAGAGGTCTAAGCTGCCTCCACACCTTAATAATGGTCTTGGATTTATGTGTTAGCGCACTTAGTATTCACAATGTTATATTATTATCACTCTACGACGCTGGACGGATATAAAATTTCTATACAAGAATTAAGCCCATTCCAGAATGCATTTACAAATTATCCATTGTTTATTAACGATCGTACTTAACAGCTAAATAATTTTCAAAGTCACATTACGTGCTTTAAGCTGCAGTCACTTTAATGCATTATTTGATTAAAAAATAACAATTAGATTGCATTACTAAACATATATTGCGCTGAGATGTAAAAAAGAATATACTTTTTTTATTTAGTTACTCTTGTAATATTTTTAAGCTGATAGTTTTACTGAATTGCAACATCTTTAAAGAATGGTATACAGTCTGTTTAGAATATATGCAAAGTTGCCAGATTTTTAGTTTTAGCTACTAGAAATTCAAACTAAAACAACACACTGCGAATTTTCGTACGATTTAAGATAATAAAAATGACACATAATTATAATGTTAGTTTTTAAAGGCAGTATAAAAGAAGCTAATTTCTATTATTATCTAAAACTATAAACCATATTTTAAAATATCTGATCTTTATACAATCCTACAACCTTTAAAATAATCTAAACTAAAATTTGCATAGTTATTATTCAGGATCCGGGGTGAAATAAAGGTAACTGCTCTCCCCAATCCCTTGTTATGATATAAATGTAAAGGAAGAGGCAAATAGGGTAACCTCACACTCCCTTCCGAAATCACACATTCCCTGCACCATACTGTAAATCATAGTTATTTTAACGAGCAATCATTTTGTTATGAAATCGCTTCGAAAATAAATGGTTAAATTCAAGTGGTGAAAAGGCCTTTTATTCTAAAACCAACTTTTTTATTGTCATCACCATCCTCCTATTCGCCTTATCCTGTCTATATATTTTTATCAAAAAATTGGATCCCGGGCAACGCCGGACATGGAGCAAAAGCGTATTTTTTTAATGTCTGACCTAAATCATGGTGTAATTTGGGAGAGTTAACATTTATTTATAGTAATATTTTTCGATACATAAATACCAAAAAAATCCGTGTATACAATTCTAATGGAAATCACTGTAAACAAGGTTAAATCGATGAGCGAATCGTCTATTTTTTTATCGACGATGTGCAATGAATTATGTAAACAAGTCTAGTTGTAAACAACATTTAAACTGTAATAAACTTTCGTCACTAATAAAAGAGTGTTTATTTTTCCATTTAGATCGCTTGACTCTGATCTTTGAGCGTAATGTAAACTGTGAACCAAAGAAATGGAGCTTTTGCATTCTAGAGAGGAATTGACAGGGGAAGGACGATAGCAGACTGAATGCAGTTGAAATGCATAGAACAGTAGGGTGTAGGTGAGTCAAATCGTGACTTGCATCGCATTGATTTACGAATGGGGAGATTAAATAAAATACCTATCTAAACGTAATGATCGAGATGAATACAAAATGACACATCGATTGTTCTAACATGTAGAGCAAAAAGACGGGGAAAGGAGTATAAAGAGAATATAAGGAGCACAAATGAATGTATTAAGAAATCGGTTACGCCCCTAAAAACATTATTCATTGAAATATATGTAGGTCAATGTCACGTTAATGATCGGAACAATATAAGAGTACTTTCTTTTGTATTTTTCCAGAGTGATAGATACTTTCAGTATCAGATCATTCGGAAACCAAACGTTGTTATAAATGGCTTTAGCCGTGTTTAGTGGCTACATCTAAATCACCAGGTGATTCCCAACTTCCTCCCCTTTCTCCCTTTCCCACTGCTTTGAGCATCACAACATACAATACAATGTAAATGAAGCAAAAAGTGTTTAGATTGACAGAGTTTTGTGACATTTAATCCTCTCTACCTACCCCTGCAGATAAATAGCGTGTTGTAAGGTTGAAGTCATTGGAGAGGGAAAGGAAATGGAAAGGAGATTATAAGAGGAAGGTTGAAAAGTACATGGATATTTTTATGTAAAATAGTAATAATAATTTTTCTACCTTCCGAACATTTCAGGACATAAATAATACAATATGGAATACAATTCTCATGCGTTTCTGTAGGCGACAGCTAACTAGATTTATTGGTGGCTGTACCCCAGTCACACTCGGCAACGTATTCGGGTGGTAGTCCCAAGCTGTTCCCAGCTGGGTGCCACTTTTTATAAACAATCACTTTCATATAAACATCAGTCACATTTTTAGGGCCAACAGGCACGGAATGATGGAATGTACTCGCAACGGAGTAAAAGGGGCAAATGAATACAAATAAAATATTATATTAAAATATTGTATTTTGTGATACGTGTATATTTTTTTCGAATCTACACATATGCGTATTTAAAATAGTATATTAGTCGTATAATGCCTTGCTGAAGCTTCGGTTATATTTCGACATCCTTTTTGTTTGTGGGGAAGTTCTAGGGGCGTATCAATATCGCACGGCTATAAACGGATTGTTCAAAATTCAGATATCTATTTTTGTCGACAAAAAGTACAATAATATTATGCTTCAGAATTTTCCGGATAAATTTGTATTCCCTGACGATGTATAATATTTAAAGACCTATTGACAAATCATAACTTACTAATTTAAAACGAAAGTAAGGCGGTACTCGTAATTTTCAAACAGAATCAGCCCGAGTGCTAGCCGAACGTCCTACTCACTACGAGGCGAACGGGCTATCAATCTCCTATTATAAAAATTATAAAAAAAAACGAAACTATATACTTAACACTTCAATTTTCATTATGAGAGCTTAAGAGGCATTTTTATAGTCCATTAAACTTAACAATCAACATCAGAATACCTAGATCTGCCAAAGCCTATGTATTAAAAAAAAAAGTTACAAATTTTCCGAGCCCCGTGAGAATCGAATCTGTAACATCCTAACCCAAGAACGTTAATTACTAAAATTAAAAAAATGCGTTTTAAAATAATTTACAATACCTGCATGTTTTAAATCGCAAAGACAATGTTTTAATTATTAAATAATCTTAAATCCGTGTCCAAAATAAGATAAATAATGAAACCTATTTAATGAAAATTAAAGAATTATTTTATATAAAAGACAATAACAATTTTTTTTTTTTTTTTAAATATATATATATTTTTTAAATAATAATAATAGTAGTACTTATATTACCATCAAACCTTCTAGGTGATCAATCTTAAGCCTACCGTTTTATTTTTTCATCTTTTAAGCTGCGTTTTATTTATCTCTTGCATTTTTCCAGATCTGTACTCAAAGCTTTGTTCTTTTGACGCCGATTTAATTAGCGCCAAGATCAAACGAATGAAAAACGGTAGCGTATTTAAATGTATAGAAATAGAAATGGTTTCTGTTGGAAATTCCTGTCTATTTTCATTTTAAAAAATCCTGTTGATTTCTAAGAGCCGTTCAATTTTTACTTGTTGTGGTATTTGAAAATATGCACAAACAATATAATTACTTTTTTGGTGTTCGACCAATTGAATCAGCTTTGGCACCACCACACTTTAAATATTAAAAATGTTGGAATTTCAGAAGTGAAATGACAGTGTAATTTAAACATTTCTGTTAGTTAACAAAGCATGTTTTGAATGCCAGCAATGAAATCCAAAATTTTCTACCCACTTTTTAATATCATGATGCTCCATCGCATAATCACGAAAATAACTAGATTCCAAATAATTTCTTCGATAATTTCAAAAGATTTGTTTTCAATTATTAAAAGCACTACAATATTTCGGGAAAGGTAATATAAACAGTTTTTTTTTTGTATTTCGATTTTTTGTATTTGTATTTGTATAAAATTTATTTTTTAAGTTAAACCACAATTTCTTCGAAAATAAAAATAAATCGATTACGCCTACTGAGTATGTTAAACATATTTGCTAAGTACCAAAAATACCGATGCTTTTTCAATTCATATTTTTCCCATGTGTACGATTAAAATGCGTACAAAAAAATCCTACCTGATTGTAAATTAGAAAAGAAGATAACAATACTTCTTGTAAATGGTGAGATTTTTTATTCTATTTATCATTTAGGTTATATTTTAATTTGGATGATATTTATATAAATACATTAGAATGAAAATTAAATAATTACTTTGTATTATACCACAATTTTTTTGATGACCTTCCGATTGTAAAAATTGTAATCAAATTTACAGGTGCTCATCTTCTCCATAAAAATGCTCATGGCAAGAGACTAAATAATTTAACAGATAATGATTCAATAAACACTGGAAATAAAGAAAGCCAATAAAATCAATAGTCATATTCTTAAAAAAAAAATCAATTAAATTTTTCCAGTGGTCCAATATTAGGTATATTTCCCGTAAACTCATAAAATTTCTCATTATTTTTTTTTATCACCTTATCAATGGACGTTTTACCTCATTCATTACATATAATCTGTTTCTTTTCTCTGTTCTTTTGTTATAATTTAAATGTTATTCTTTTGTTTTCTTATTTTATGATTGTGTTGTCTTTTTGTATGTACGAGGATATATAACCACACACTTTGTATTTTTTGTTTAGTTTAATTTTGTACCCTAGTGATTAAATTCAAGACCACTTGAACTAATAAAAATGTTAACCATATACTTATCCTCAATTTTATTAAATTCAATAACGAAAAAAGGGACGTATTTTTAAATTTCCGATTTTATATATATTGTTTTAATTTCCGCGTTTTTTTTTCTACTGTGACAATTGATTTTTATAAAGAAATAAAAGAATAACTTTGTATGAGACCACGAATATTAAACAGTTACATTTTGTAGCCTAATGATGCTTAGGCTAAGCCAAACCGGGCGTTCATAAAAAATAAAATAAAATCTTTGGTCTTGTACAAAGTTTTTATTTAATTTTCATTAAATGTGTCAAACCACAAAATGATTGCTTTCTGTGAAAAAAAAACAGATATAAGACCTTTTTTCTCCAATCCGTATTGTATCATTTAGCAGCGGAACAGAGTATGTTTTTTTGGTTCACTAATCTGTCGAGCGCCAGCATCACGCGTGTGGATAATTAGCTGTCACTATAAAGTATTCTAGTTATGGCGGACATTAGCCATTCAAATTAATTTAAAAACCATCTCATTATATTCTTTCATCGTCGGTTGCACCCTTTGATTAATAAAATACTAGATAAGCCTCTCACTCAAACCTAAACAAATAACAATATCAAAATGACAATATCCATGCAGCTTTAATAACTTTGACTCTGAGCCCAAGTGTTTTGGTTTCGAAACCCGACGACATAAAATTAGCGTATATGTAGAGTTTTCAGATATGTGCATACTCGGGGTAAGTGTTGCTCTTAATATCTCATCGTAATTATTTTTTTGAAATGAGTATGTTATGGTACTAGATAATATAAAAAGGAAACCTTCTTTAAACTGTCTTCTGCTCATTCTCTTTCCCCTCTCAATATTCTCACCTCGCAAAACTTCCTAAGGACTATTGTGTAACGGTCAAAAAAATAATTCAAAACTGAGGTCCACGTTCGTTATTTACTTGGAGGAACAATATATGGAGGTATAGATTAACAAACGATTGTAGTCAATTCGTTGACATTGGTCTGACTCTAAACTAGGATTTGATTTCACATTTCTACATACAACATTGAGTGGATAGAGAGATACATAAATATATATGGGCGATTGTTTGTAATCTAGTGTATTTTTTATCGTTTCAACCATTTTTATATGAATATTTTTATCATAACAAAACAAAAAAAATATTATAAACGCCATTTTAATAATCAAATAATTCAAAATATCACACACGCGCTAATGACATGGGATTTGATTTCATTACGATGGATGCTCATTGCAAATATTACGATGTTTTATCCCTAAAAACACGAATCTTTAAACGCACTATCAAAAATATTAAAAACTGTTGAAGCACTTGTGAAAAGTGGTCATTTTTACTACTTTTTGGCCATATCGTCATTATTTTTTTTTCTCATATAAAACCACCAAAAATATTTCAATAAATGTAAACATAGGGAACTTCACAAACTGTTTGACGTTAGTTATTCCGATGAAAGATGTAAAGTTCGCGCCTAGGCCGGACATGCTTACAAGCGTCAACGCGGTGTGACATTATGTGACACCTTGTTTTGTCTCTCTTTTTCTCATAGTATACGATATAAAAACCCGGAGAAAGTGATTTATCGAAAAAATTTTAAAGCTTAGGTAAAAATATGAGCTTTCCCTACTTATATTTTTACCCCAAGGTTGTTTCCTAATATAAAAATAGTTAAGAAGAAAATAATTTTTCGAGTAAAAACATTCACGGTACTCAAAGGTGCATAACACATTTGACATTGATTTACATGTTTGTATTAAATAACTATATAAACAACCTAAAAATGAATGTAGTTGGTGGCAAACCATTTCATTCAAAACAAACCAATCATCATTCGTGTCTTTTTGAAATACAAGTACAATCTTGGGTCCGCTATATCTATGGTTACTGCATTGAACAAGCCCTACACGTTCACACATTCTTCTGCCGACAAATAATTATTATCAGTGTTTGAGTATGCTAGAGCCCAATTGAGATGTTAATATTTCGTTTGCCACAACTCGAATGCCAATGAAACTGTGAAATTTATGCCAAAGAGCAAAGCATGTGCGCTAGAGCTGTTAACATAATTATCGAGAAGTGAGGCGTTCAGACTAAAAACGTACGACCTTAGAAAATAATTTTGAAATTTCGCCATGGCACAATGTAAAAAAATATCGATAAATGCAGGTACGCACTTAAGAATGTTCTCGTATCTCTTAATAAAAAACTTGAAACGTTTCCTTATATTTAAGTATATTTTGAATTTATTGACAATTTGACAGCCCCAAATAAGTTAGGGAATGCCTCTCGCAATCTTTTGAGATGGGCACACGTTTTATAGCTGCGCTCAAAGAATATTTAAAAATATGTTAGATTCTTGACGTTGTGAAAAAAACTTTGAGTACATTTTCTATTGTTAGCACTTTTTTTAATATTTATTTATAGTGAATACCGCACAAGAGTCCCAACTGCTATTAAACCGTCAGAGGCTAGTGGGATTATGGCATCCCCAATTGGGGTTTGTTGTAAGGCTGGAGGTAGTGGAGAAGGCAAAAAAATGTAGAAGAGGAAGGTTGGGAAGTACCTGGCTATTCAAATCTGGTCATCAAACACAGTTAAAAGCTATTTCAAGCTACGTTTTGATTCTGAATGGTGATCTTCCACCAGGGCGATACTTATATAATATATATTATTTGTTTTGAATTATATTTGAGATAACAGATATTAGTAAATAAGACTTTTTTGCGCACTCCGGGATTTGAACCTGTAATCTCTGGATTCGTAGTGGAGCGTCCTTAACGACTCGGCCACGGAGGCCGTCAAACTGCGACAGGGATCAGGACAAATGGTTCAAAAATGCTAGAACCTATAAATGAAAGATTTCTCAGTAACTTAAAAGTCAGTCCTCCTTTTTCTTGCATTTTTAGAGTCTAATTGCAATGTGCCTCCCAGTCTTTCAAATCAGTGAAAATTTTCATAAAATTAAGCGCCTCCGAATTCAACACAATAACGCGTATCGAATCACGTATTTGTTTGTATTTGTTTGGGAGATACTATTGTTAATAGAGGGACGTATGTATGTATTCGCTGGCCTGATGAGATACTGGGCCCCAGGAGCCAGGATGCTGCTAATGACCTCGAACCACCTCAACACGATAGCGACTGCAAAGTACAGACACCAAGTGCCACTTCTAAGTGAGCGCTGAGCTCATGATACCAATTATATTCATAGAATTTATTTAATTAATTCAGATGCTTATAATATGTAGATTACAAGCATTGCACATAGCACGCCCACAATAATCTCTGGGATATTTTTAAAATTTTTATTTATTTAAACTAGTTTTCTGCATGACTAGTTTATTACAAACGTTACACTACCTAATAGCTGATCGCATCGTGACTCGTGTTCCCATGAGACGTCCTTTTTTATATTTTTATTTTATTTTAGCTTTTACAATTATCTTGTAAATATTCTTAATATAGGAACATCAGTTTTTTATCGAGAGATTTGTACGGGTTAAAATAAAGTTACCTGATGATTTCGGAACTACGCCACTCAATCAAAATTGTGACAAAAACAACTTCCCTCACATTTTACAAACATTTACTCTACAGCACAACGCGGTACCAGTAGAGGGCCTGTGGGCTTATGATCTAAAAAATAGGGATGTTATTATTCTATTATTTATCACCGGCGTATCAAAATATTCCCATATTTCATAGCAACTAAAAAATAAGGCTTAAGGGTCCCGAAAAAATCCAGTTCAAGCTTTGCTGGATGGTATTTGAATCAATCAACGGAATGGCTTATTTATCGGATCTGTGTATTCCTGAAGATTCTAATTCGCGACAGTCAACCCTTAGATCGGCTATCGAAAGGTTGAAGGAACCAAAGCGCACATCAAACACTAAATTCGTAGAGCGTGCCTTAGGGGTGTCAGGTCATAAAGCCTGGCATAGACTACCACATGATCTGAGAATAATAAAAAACTCCACAGAGTTCAGACCTAAACTCAAAATTCATCTTTTCAGAAAAGCATATCCATAAATATCAGAATTGCCCTAATGTTCACAACTAGGCTAACCCGCTAGCATCTAAACTCACCAGTAGAATGATTTAATAAAACAAATTTATAATTTATAACTAAATAAATTTATAACACCAGTAGAATAATATTTTTTCATGCGATGATCCGCGATCCTCAATCCTCGATCTTCTGCTAAACAAAAAGTTCGGCAATTTTTCACAGCCCGCGATAAACGTGAATAATCAATATGCGAATATCGTAATTTTAGCTTTGGTTTTAGATATATATATAGTTTTATGGTAAATTTCGCCATGGCTTTTATGTTTTGTAAAGCGTCCTTGAGGTCACATTTCACAAAAATGGCCCTATATAAATTAGCCAAGTACCATTATTATTATTATCACCTTCTAATCAAGCGTTCAGAATTTAACCAGCACCAATGAGATACCTAGTTTTTTATTTTCATTTGTACCAGTATCGATATATGCGTTAAAATGAAATATTGTACAACATCTGTTGGATGTCCACAAGCAGGCAGCTGACAAATGATGATACGTAAATATGTACCATAATAAAACGACAAAATATCACGGTTGTCCCGGTTAGCTCATTCGACTGCATTTACGTAAAAATGTACAACATCTGTTGGATGTCCACAAGCAGGCAGCTGACAAATGATGATACGTAAATATGTACCATAATAAAACGACAAAATATCACGGTTGTCACGGTTAGCTCATTCGACTGCATTTACGTAAAAATGTACAACATCTGTTGGATGTCCACAAGCAGGCAGCTGACAAATGATGATACGTAAATATGTACCATAATAAAACGACAAAATATCACGGTTGTCACGGTTAGCTCATTCGACTGCATTTACGTAAAAATGTACAACATCTGTTGGATGTCCACAAGCAGGCAGCTGACAAATGATGATACGTAAATATGTACCATAATAAAACGACAAAATATCACGATTGTCTCGGTTAGCTCATTCGACTGCATTTACGTAAAAACAACCAACATTTTATTCTACACACTAATCACTCAACAATAAATCATGGTAAAGTCAACACTTCATAATTAACTCAAACTAAAAAATAAATGACATCAACACAGTAATAACATAACTTCAGAACTAACATAATATTTTATTTTTGAATTTATAAAAACAAAATACCCGCTTTGGTAGACGTGATTTTTTTCTTATTATTGTTATGAAAGTTGAATTTGGTTAAAGTACTCTGGGCAAACTGAAGTAAGAGCGAAACCGATAAGCAAAAAACATTATATAACAGTAAATTGCTGCATAATTTCATATTCTATGTAAAACCAAGTGACTGCTTTCTACAAATAAAAAAGGACTTAGTGTACAGGTTGTTAATTAATGCTTTCCTATGAGGTAACCTTAATATGCATTCTTATCCGAAGCAACTTATTATAGAAATATTTATTTTAAATCTAAGCTGCTTAGCAGGGAACAAAGGTTGACTATGCTGGAGAAAAATTAATACTTACAATAATTTGTTATAATCGGCTGCTAATGCACATAAATAAATTTAATTCTATGATTTATGATGCTAATATGTTTTTAAAGTAAGATAAAACATGTATTATTAGTACAATTATGGTTGTGATTTACTGAAATACATTCCTACTTATTATCGCAACTTCTGCAACAATAATTATTAATGGAGATCATGAATAAAAAATCAATATTGTAATTAAATTAAATCGTCGAAAAAGTAAATAAAAAATAAAAAACAATATTGTGTAAATAAAATCAAATAGATAGATTTATTAATTACTCACCGTTGAATCTGCCTCCAAAGTGCGATTGTGAAAGGACTACTTGCAATGTTGTCAAACAAGTGACAAACCTGAAAAAGAAAAATAAATGTTACATATTTTCATTGTATATTTTATCTAAGTTTAGACTACTACCGCCAATAAATCTGAACAATTGCTGAGTAAAAATGGTAAAAAAAACACAATGCCATTGTTATAAACACCACAGAGAAATTTTCGACTGAACGTTTGTGTTGGCTAAATCCCTGTGTGTATCTTCTCTCCTGCAACATAAGCCTCTTCAAGACTCAAGTTCACTCCTTCCTTTCCTCAAAAATATCCTCCACATAGCATCCTTAAATGTGACAAAGTCCTTGGGGGGAATTATTTTCCTCCGGGCCTTTTGTGTGGAGTTAATACTACAAAAATATAAAATAATTGGTCAACACTCAAAAACACTCAAAGTGAGGTCCGTCTAGTTTGATTTAAACTATTTAGCCATTCGTTAAATTTTTCGTTGTAGAGTTATATAATTGGTTCTAGGTCAAAAATGCTGCTTCCACAACTCAGCTACGAAAAAAATCATTATGATAAACAGATAGTAGTCCGAAGTGTAAAATAGCTTCCTACCGTCGCGCGTCGCTAGTGCGAGATCATAAAATTAAAACGTTGTTAGATGGTTTGAGAAAGGTTCAAAGCAGATTACATTCAGGCCAGATCTGAATAGTCAGGTGTAAATCATTTGTCTCTGTCAATTTTTTTGAGGATTGAGCGAAATTACAAATATGTTTTTTTACTGTATTCAGTAAAAAAAAACATTGTATTGCGATGCGTCTTTTTCAAATTTAGTATTATACTATAAACTATATCAATCAAGAGTCAGAAAAACAGAAGAGTATGTGTGAGATGATTTATGAATGTGAATGAAGCTAGGACCGTGTACGTGTAAGACAGAGATGTGTAACAGTCCATTTGCTCTGCACATGGATACATGTGAAGAAATGGCGTGATGGTTATTTGCTTAATTTGTTTACTATAACAATTAATAAAACAATGTTATTTTCTTGAAGTAAGAATATATACGGAGAGATAGTTAAATATTTTTATCCAACCTATACAAATTTACGATAAATCACTTTCTCCGTGTTTTTACGTCATAAACCGTGGGAGAGAAAGAGACGTCGCAAGTTATCACATAATATCGCACCACTTTTAGGTATGCAAGCATGTTTTTCAACTCCCGGGTCTCCGGCGATTTGGTTCACTACGTTTTATTATGCAACATAACAGGACATAACTCAACGGTTTTTGAGGTTATATCGTTTATTTTTGTTGATAACAATACTGTGAAAGAGAAGTGATACAAAGACATGTGCTATGAATAAATTTAAAAAGGTGTATAACTGCTAAATCGCCATAGATTAGACATAAACCCGATAAGAGGAAAGGAAGGTATGTAGTGACATAAAGACGTTAGAGGAAAGATGTGAAACCTTTCATTTCTGTATAAAATGGCGACACAGATATATATAAATATAATTTGATGAGACACTAAGCGAAAAAAGGATCTTCACTTTGTTGGATATTGTTCATCCACCTACTATCTCACCACCTAAGTCGACCTACAAACATCATCCAACGTCATCGTTGGACATAGCTCATATCGACATATCTATGTGCTGTGTATTGCGTAACTGCAAAAACAACGACAAAATGTTTGGTAAGGCTGGCGTAGTAACTTTCCTCAGGAAAGTGTGTTTTGACATAATTAAAATAACTACTAAATAAGCGAGAATAAGTTTTTTGCTTAAAATTTAAAGTTCGCAAAACACAAGAACTGTTACATGACGTTGCCACGTTTAGTACGTACGACTAATGTCGGTTTGGTTCGTGAACATCGTTCGGCTGTCGAACGCGCGAGTCGCCTCTCCGCACCACATACCTCCTCCGAACTAAATTGAACACGGTTTCATCTCTCAGTACGTTTACGTACAAATACGTTCTAAACAACGTGTTATAGAACGTTTATGTCGTGTTTAAAATAGAAAATTGTAATCTTGGACGAATTAGCGCGTTGTTTTCTGTGAATCCATTAAAAAAATAAATTACTTTCTTACAACACTTAAATGATTGATATAAATGTGGGTAGGAACCTACAAAGAGCTTGCGGCGCAAAGGTTCGATTGCTCTCCTTAACTTATGAATGGTTTAAAAGCCCTTCACGTCCCTGTATGGTTACATTAAAATAAACAATCACCTATCAACTACCCGTTCATCGGATGTTCAGCACATTACATCAGTACTTTGCAAATAATCTCCATTTACCTCCCACGACGATAGCTCAATATGACCGGACAATAAGACATTGTTTGAATCTTGGAAAATAATATAAAACAGCATTTATTATTCAACAGCGTATTGTCTTCTTTACAATTGACTTGAGTCAAACATCTGTAATTATTATTACAGATGACTATTGTCAATAAAAGTTTCAATGTGTATATGACTGTAAAAGATCATCTTTCAGAATTTTTTTGTTTTTTTTTTTGAGAAAAACAAACGTTGCCGAGTTGTGAATAACTTGACAATATTTAAAAAAAACTCCTACTACCATCATTATAAGCGGAAAATGTTGGTTGTGAAATGGTGGAGAACTTGGCTACCAGAGGAATTGAACCCACGATGCCTGGGTGGAAACACGACGCATTTGCCCACTCAGCTACTAACCGGTCCACTAAATGCATAATATGAATCGGTCATTGCTCAAACAGTTTCGATATGTTCGTCTAACGGCTTCATGAAGTTGAGACTGTGTGTGGTCATCAAAGCTTCAGATCGGAAATATGGAAATTTAAAATCTTTTTTTTAGTTAATGTATGTACTTAGCTAATAATATACTAAATGTGAAACATGTTAACGAAAAACATGATTACATTATTTTTTTAAATTTAAGTACTAACCTACATTCTAGAATTATGGTATGTGCATTTAATGCGCCCATTTCTACAACTGATAAATCTAACCATATTTTTATTATAGTATAATATTAAAAATAACAAGTTTTGCCGTATCTCTTCAATTATTTTTTTTATTTTTTGACACTTCATAACAAATACATACAACATATTTTATAGATAGTTATGAAGAAATTTATGTGATCAAAAAACCGAAACATTTTTAACATAAAATTAATTACGATAATCAACACTTCTATTAAAAAATATCATTATGTGCAGTGGTACAACAATAATTTTAAACATATTTGAAAACCAGAAACATCAGGCACACTTAAAAGTATTAAACTCCCTCGGATATTTATAAAAGTTAATGCGTAATCACCGTCCTTACGAGCCCACGTACATTTTATGTCGGCATGAACGAGTAAGCTTAATATGCGCATATAATTGCTCACGTAAATATACCCCGTCCTAACCTTTCTCCCACTGAGTTAACCTATTACTTCACTATCTCCTAAAGCACAAATTAAATGCTCAAAGACACCGTTAAGAAATTTACGCACGTCCAGTTTAATTATACCAAAGTTACTTAATTTTTCTCCTTCATTTGGTGTTTTCTAATTAAACTAAGATTTATGTGCGCGTCAGAATATAAATTTATGACAATAATTTTTGTCCCGCTCAACACTAGTATTACGGCATAAGAGTGTTTAATAATCGTCTGACAAGTACACGCTTAAGGCGTTACTTAGGAGTTATTCCCTTTATTTACCATAAGCTCAGCGTAAATCCTATGGTAAACCTTTGCCCCGCAGTGGAATGTTGCATCTTATTATGATTTATTCGATTCACAGATATAGGTACCCGCTCGATCGAAAAGCTTTCTATCATTTTAACCGATCTAATTTGAATCAGAGCCAGCATTTAATAATAGTTAACTGCGCGTATCATTACTTACCTACGTGGACTTATAAATAGGTTCACGTATCTGTGAATAAATATACGATGAACGATTGGAAAACAACTGTACCTGCGAAGAAGTTTGTTTTTTTAACGTGATTGGAAGTAGGACAAGATGAAGGCGTAAAGAAAAAAAGTGACACTATCGGATTAACGTAACCAATCTAATTGTCAGACGAACGTGTGAGAATGTACACGGTACACGTACTCGGAAATAATGGAGGATGAGGTAGGAAGAATAATGTGATTGATTTTAAAACGTAAACCTTCCGCAGTTGATTCATTGAGTAATACCAAATGTGTACAAAGAAGCACGTTACGAAAGGCAGAGTGGTTAGAATTTTAAATATTGGGTGTTTCGTTGGAGAAAATAACCTGCAATAAAATTATTTGTATTGTATATGTTATATCTGAGAGGTGTTAAATCAAGATGGGAAATACATGGGCATTTTCTGAAGCAAACAACCTGAGATACGCGCGATTAGCTCACATGAATATTTTATTAACTATCGTATTGAGAATATAATACTGCAATAGAGTTGTTAGTGTTAGAGTTGCAATAGTTTTTATGGTTGAACTTTGAAATAGTTGCAAAAATGGTATAAATTTTAAATAAAAATTACTTTACGTTTTATATGCTTTACATTACAGTGAAAATTAGATTTATATTACAGGTTTTCGTTTTTGCATTTTTTTTTTCAATATTTTTTTCATCGATAATCAATTAACAAATTTATAACTTTTTGGCTAATTTCACTACTTTAAACGAAACTAATGTTGATTACTGAAAGAATATGAACACAAAAAGAGCACAGAAAATTAAAATTGAAGTTATTTTGCCTTTATTGCAAAACACATAACGATACCCTAAGATCACCAATTGGTGATATAAATTATGCTTCAATGTACAGATAGTGACACAAATACATATAAATGTGAGCACTAAATAGGCACATAATGCATTTTTATATTCGTTCTTCGCATATACGTGTCTTTTGAGAAATTGGATACTATTTTAAGATTAATAAAAACTTTTTTCCTGTAAATTGTTTATGTAATTTATGTAAGTTTATTCTCTTTAAATAAAATTATTATTTCTTTCAGACGAGGCAAAGCAAATTACTTCTCGTTAATGCTAAATCTACTCGTATCATGTTATTTTTTTTTTTTTGTTATAAAAAAAACTTATTCATATTGTAAGTGTCACAAATGTCTCGCATTATATTACTATTGAAAACATAAATATAACATAAAAGCCCAGTTTTTGATGTAAGAATCCGACTACGCGTTCTGTATTAAAAAGTACCAGAAAATTACTCACGAATAGAATAGATTCTTCAAACAACAATGAACGTTTTAGTTGGCGTTTTTTCTTGCGTTTTTTTTTTGAGCAAGCGGTTCAAAGAAAAACTAAAAAACCTACTTATATTTCAGAACTTAAGTTAAAGTAAAAGTTCAAGACATTTGAGCCGATTGAACAAAATATAATTTATCTTTGAGCCATGTCAATTATTGTTTACTTAGTTGACTCGTTACACCGAATTAATGTATTCATATTCGTAATAAGGTATTTTTTTATGTTTTCGTAGAAAGCAATCACTTTGTGGTTTAACAAATATAAAGAAATGAAAAAAATAACTTTGTATAAGACCACGAATATCATTTATTTTTTTATGACCGACCGGCTTCGCTTAGCCTAAGCATAATCATCATCATGGTCATATTCTTCACAAACATGACCACGGCATCAGATTAAATAATTTATAAGCACTAGAAATAAAAAAGCCATTAAAATGAAAAGTCATATTATAATCAGCTAAATATGTCCAGTAGTCCAATATTAGGTATATTTCCTGTAAACATATAAAATTTATCATTGTTTATTCATCAATTTCTCAGTTGACCTCTTGTCTCTTTTTCTCTGTTCCTTTGTTATAATTTAAATGTTATTTTATTGCTTTCTCATTGTTTTATTATTTTATTTTATTATTTATTCTCCCTCTGTATGTATATAAAACCGCATACTTAGTATTTGTGTTTAGTTTAATGTTGCACCCTGATGATGCTTGGAGTAAGCGAAACCGGTCGGTCATAAAAAATAATATAATATTCGTTTTAAATAATAGAGTTTTTTATTTAATTTCTTTAATTTTTTATGAAATTATTTATCTCAAACTTTCTGTTTTTTTTTTTTAAATTGCATATTTCCCGAGTAGCAAGAAGATTACTGGAGTTAAAAATAGAAAGTGTCGGAGGACCAGATGTCCGCAGCTATATTCCTGGAACTTTTATTAAACAAAGGTTCTCGGAAAAGTCCTTTCAAAACTCGTTTGATATCTTTTCTTGTGCTTTCAGTTTGGTTAGAATGAGGTTAGTGAAAATGTGGCAATAATTCGGAAGTCTTAGCGGACTCGGAGAATTCCTTATTCCTCAACCAAAGCAATATAGCCTGACGGCAGTTTGAAGTGTAAACCTTTTCTCCGGTGCGAAGAGTCCATAGAAAGCAGCTGACGCTTTTAGGAGAAAATTGGATTTACAACAGTGTTCCACTGTAAAGATATAATATCAAAAAAACATTCTTATATTGAATTTTCAGAATTTGATTTGCTTCTTCAACAAGTATTTTATTTTGTGTAGAATATACTCGTATGTGTTTTCGTATTTGCGCATATTTTCTTCAATATCATGTTGATATCAAATGACAAAGGGTTTTTTTCATATATATTTTCAAAGCAATTCAATATAGCTTTTTCTGCCCATTCACAAAGTTTAATATTAATATTATTATATGCGGTATAATTTAATGTATTACTAATTTTCAAATACATGCCATCCAATAATGTTTTATATGTCCTACATTGTAAAACATGTTTCAAAAATACTACATAGACCTAACATACTGCGTAAGCCAGTCATGGGAATATAGTATTAAAAATGATTTATTTTTTGGAATATCCTTAGTGTCCTTAGTGTATCATCAATATCAATCACCAGTTTCAGATACTTTTTCATGGTTTTTCGCCCTTCTGGGGTCACGTGTTTTCACCAAACTTAAGCGGGATTTAGTGCTTTTTGGGAACAATCAATTATTTAAGTTGCTTTCAAATGCATTCGTTTCTTTGTCAATATATTGATACTTTGCGTGCATCATTCTATTCCATCGTGGGTTTTGTTTTCTGGTTTTGAACTGTGTTCTATTAATTCGATTGTCCGGCTGTACTTTCCATTCAATTACTTCAACGAGAAAACCTTAATTTATGGATATTTGTTACATATGATGTTATTAAACATATAGAGATATTAATCGTCACCTTGAAAACGTCAACTTTTAGATCATTTCACAGCCGACAAGTACGAATTGTAAAAATAACCCGTTCCTGAGCGCAAAAATTTCCATGTAGAAAATGTTAAGCACAAGTTCGAGCGTTCTAAAAGAATCAATTTTTTAGATTGATTGAATTGCTGAGCATCGGGATTTTTTTACAAAAAATGAAACCTCTCAAGATGAGCTACTTTCACCGGTTCCCACTGCATCTCTCAACAGTTATAAATGCATCGTCTTTACTGCATTGTAACATTTTCTCATCTGTCTTGAGAACTGAAAATCAAAAACAAACTAACCCAACGTCACACGGCTTTCCGTTTCCAATTCTTTCCACGAAGATACAGTAAATGGTTTGGTGAAACGTAACCACATTTTACGTTTCACATGCATGACTTCCCGAGCGGATTGAAAGCGCAGCAGGCGCCCACGTTTTATGGAAAGATGTTGTCGAATTCACCACATCCCATAGACGATGTCGCACGATGTCACCAAAGTCACCGCATTCTACGGCGGATAAAGGCGTCTTACCCTCGGAATCGTAAGGCTTTAAAGGTGCAGTTACACGCAGGGGGTGTATTAATATCTGCGGCGAACGTAGAATGTAGGCAAATTGCCAGATCTTTGCTTTCTATGGTACGGAAAAGCACAAAGAAATTATATTATTTAATTATATTATTGTTTTTGATACTGAAACATCGTTAGATATCAAACTATAAGGGAAAGTGATTTATGCCATGATAAATATTGATTGAATTAATTTCGTGTGATTTTTAAAGCACTAAGATATTGAGAAAATACTTAAGCCTTTGACGACCTCTGTGGCCAAGTGGTTATGATTCTCGGCTACAAATCCAAATTTTGTGGGTTAAAATTCCCATTCCCAAAAACATATATATTAATTTGTGTTATTACATAAAGGTAATTTAAATTAAATAATATCAACCATATTTTCGGCATATTTTGGAGTGATAATATATAGTACCGCTTTGGTGAAAGACTACCATTCTGAAAAAAGACGTTGATTTCAACGGCGTTAGCGGTGTATTAGTGTAGTGACAAGATATGAATAGCCAGGTACTTTCTAACCTTCCTCTTTTCCATCTTATTACTCTCCTTTCAGCTTCTTAACATACCCTAATTGTGGATGTAATAGTTGAAAATCTTGTTTTAAAAAATCAATCGTGAAATAAAAACATTACTTTTTAAAGATATTAATGTATGTCAAATGTTACCAGTTTGGTCCGCTAGAGGTATCCATCTTTATTTATTGTAAATTATCACGAAATTAATACTAAATCGCAGCTACATGGTGTCGACATATTTTATTCCCGCTGTGATACTGAACATTCACTTGTACAATTTAATTTTATGTAAAAAAATTAATAGAACAAGATTTTATAAAGCATAGCGCACCTTGACAATGATGAAACAATATTAATTATCAAATTTTATGGGTATAAATTGAAATGCGTTTGTATTTTGTGGGAAACGAAGTAAAATATTACGAATTAAAGGGCAATAAATTTCATTTCAATTCAATTCAAATGTCGAATTTTTTTCTTAAACAGGAGAGTTTTAGCAATTATTTATTGTGTGGGCTGATCTTCTCCTTCACATATTTTTTTTTTCTTTTCATTGTGTCTTTCCGATTTGTGTAGATAATATTACTATTATTCCAATAATCATCAAAATGGTGTATTAAGCTTTTAAAAAACGTATTCAAAAGTATATTTAAAGTCGTTTCAAATAGGTGATGGCCCATAAGCAGAATTGTCTGGGGAACTGAGAATCTGTCGCTACGCCATTATACGAACCAATTACGATCTTGTTTTATATTCAGGAAATTGTCACGTTCCACACTTGCCTACTTCTACAATTCTGAACACTCGTTAAACCTCACCCCTCCCCGCGCACTATCACACCCGGACCACCAATGAATAATATGATTGTCTCTTTTGTCGACTCTTATGAATGTTTGCAATTCAGCCAACAAAAAAAGGATGTCGTATTTAAATAAAATACTACGAATATAATGGTGGGGTCCTTTTGAGGCCGTAGTGGTAAATCAATTTTATATCAAAGCGGCAATGGCGTGCAGTGGCTATTTTCGGAAAAAAAGGTTATTGGTATTTTTAAGCCTGTAAAGTTCTCAAATCTAAGTTTTTGTTACAGAAAGTCAGTATAAGATTGCATCGCTGCAACAACGTATTTTATTTATAATTATTTTTTGTGTAATTACATCAATAGAGTGACCAAGAGTTAGTGTAACTATGACGTTCTCAATTTGGGATAAGTCGTGATAATAATAATAATAATATTGATTTTATTTATTGAATTTCTTATATATGACAAACTATTATTTATTTCATACATACGAGTATAAGAAATTAGATTTTTTATTTGCAAAATAAATACAAACTAAGGTACCATATACATAAGTAAGACAACAAAATATAATTAAAAAAAAAAAAAATTTAAAAAAAAAAGAAATTAAAAAAAATAATTCAGGCAGTGATGCTGAAAGAAGTTGAAGGGAAAGTAGGTGGTATGGAGAAATATTAGGGTGTACTTGGCAAACACGGCTCATTCCAGTTCAAGCAACGTGTCGATTCTGAATAATGATATTTCACAAAGGTGATGCTAAGAATATTTACCAAACGTGGCGCAAACAATCTACACAAATGTATTACACATATTCTTTTATTTTATTTTTTTATGAAATAACGCATATGATTTTTATTTTTATTGTTTGCTCATGACTGGTTTCGACCCCGCGACTTCTGGGTATGGAACCCACTATTTTACCATTCTGCCACCGAGGTCATATTTAGCATCATGCCATATCTTCATTGTTAGAAATGCATGTAAAAATGTACTCGTACACAATAAGCACAACAAGTGTATTGCACGGGATCCTTTTCAAAGTATTAATAATGAAAATAATTGCTCATAGTGCATTCACAAATGCTTCTCCTGTTTGTCACCTGTTGATGGATTGAGTGAGCGTGTTGAAAGAACAACATGGTCTTACCGTTCCCAAGAAAACAATTCACTGTGTTTACTGTTTAGACGTGTAATATTCTCGAGACAAATAGTTGGGGTTGAAGTTATTCAAATACATTAATAATTGAAAATCACATTGTTATTGGATTACAAACATAACAAGACAAAATATTATTTAAGTTTGACATTACCAAGATGTATTATGACAATTAGTAAAACATTTAAGTTATAAGGTTTCATATGAATGGTCGAAGAGTAAAAAATCGATGTATTCGTGCGTTTTTGAAAAAAATGTGTAATTTATAATTTTCGTGGTGTTACAATAACTATGCAATATATTTATATATTTGATTGATCACATAGATAAAGGTCAATTTGTAGTATTTTAAGAAAAACTTTAACAAATTTTAATATATATATATTTTTTTTAAATTTTAACAATTGATAAGAATAACTAGGTACTTAGAAATATTTATAAAAATCAATTCAGCCTGAAACTTTATAATAATTCTTTAAAGTCGTTTTACTTTTTACTATCCATAAACAAATCGGATTATATATTGTTTTAAATTGGATATATCGAGAATCTGACTATTTATAAATTGGTTATACAAAATTAAACTTTTTATAAAATATGAACTACAAGACAATTGATTCGATTGGACGTGACGCTTTTATGCATTTGTAGTGATTTCATATAGATTTATATGAAAATTTCCATCTCTTTGTTCGAGCAAGTCTTTTCTCTGAAGCGTTCTATCAGCGATGCTCATTGTATTTGTCAAGCCTTCGTCTCACAGAGGTGTCTTTGGAAATACATGGTGTTCTGTTTGAAGCGGAGAGCATGTTACTGTACAAACAGAAAATTACTCCGGTTGAGGTACACATATCGTTGCCGAAAAGGCGAAAGGGCTGAAGCGCCATTTTAGGAAGTTTTCACCAAAGCACTTAGATTTTTTTGTTTGTTTTACAATAAGATTCTTCAGTATATGGTTGGATTTTGAAAAAAATGTTAACTCAGGTAACTCAATGCTCTCACCGAGTTACCTTAGCGACATAAAGCTAAAAAAAAGTCCCAAACATGTGTCGCTTGAGTCAAGTCTTCTTTCAAATGTTAAATATATTTTAAATTACTGAAGGGCCACAGAATCTTCAAAATCAAACGAGGGTTAGAGCATTCGATGCAGAAAAAAAACTGATCAAAACTACATCAACTCACTTTTGACCAAATTGTCACTTAAGCCCTTTTGCTTTTCAGCGACGATATTATTCCAAATTATGGAAAGATAGCCATAGACAAAAATCATGAAGATATTTAAAGGGCAATTATTTCTATTGATCGAGATATTTCATTTAACAACACAATCGCAGGTAATCTAGCAGTTTCACCCAAACATTCGCATGAACCTACTCATTTTGTTTAATTATATAATAAGTCGTGGTCTATTTAAAAACCTATGTTTTATGCAATTTTGATACAGTGTTAATAATTGTCAAATCAAATCAAAATAAAAACAAAAAATTAACATTCAGACCTGCCGTGTTCCTGCAATACATATGAAATTCGAATAAGTTTTTTTTACTAGCATTAATACATCTTGTCGTTAGACAGAGTATGTAATTCAACTTTATTAAACTGTAGTCGAAGCACAAGCAAGTAAGCTCGAAAAAACCTTACTTTGCAAAGGTCTCCCGATTATATTCAAGTATTGTCCGTTGTATCTTTATATCTGTCCAATAATATTTTTAATGCCTGGTAATCTGGAATTGTCGCAATTGACTTGAACAGATACGTTTAAAAGTTTTAACTAACTAACCATCACGCCGTTTCCTTGCAGGGGTAGGCAGAGAGGACGGAGTGCCAAACAACTCTGTATTTGCGTACATTCCTTGCTTCATTCACATTCATTCATCGTTTCATACATACTCTTATGTTATTCTTACCTTTCACATGGTCCGATTCAATTATTTGATTTACTTGATCGTGTCATATCTTTCTCGAGCGTCCCGGACTTTTTCTTTCATTCAATTTCGCATCCTATATTCTTTTTACTCTTATTTCTTCATTCATTCGCTCTACATGCCCAAACCATTTAAGCGTCCCTTTCTTGGTCCTATTTATTACCCTTACATTAGCCTTGCATTTTTGTATCCTTATATCTGTATAATTAAATTTTCAATGCCTGGTAATCTGGAATTGTCGCGATTGACTTGAACAGACACGTAAAAGTTTTCAATGTTATTAAAATTACAGAAAACTGTTATATTTATTTTGTAAGCTTAAATCAGAGCCAAATTTAATTAAAATTACCATGGCTTTCAGCAGATATATAAATTAAAAAGTATGTAATTCACTACCTAGTGTCGAAATAAAAATCTTTTCACTACCTGTACGCCTGTTTACAGTTGGAAAAATAAAAATAATTCTTTTTTTTCGTAAGAAGCAATCACATGGTGGTTGGACATTATATTAATAATAAAAGAATACTTTGTTTTAAAACCACAGAATTTATTATGATGAAGGCCAACCGGTTTCGCTTGGATTAAGCTTCGTTAGGCCACATATAATAAGTTATTATATGTGCCCTGACGAAGCTTGATCCAAGCGAAACCGGTTGGCCTTCATCATAATAAATTCTGTGGTTTTAAAACAAAGTATTCTTTTATTATTAAAAATAATTCTATATATTTTAGGTCTTTCTCAAAATCACTAAAGGCATGCAAACCAAACGCTTTGTGCCTATAATATTATAAAGGTTTGTAGAATTGTTACGATGTCTAAATACAATCTTCAAACTTAACTTCTATGTAGATATCTACTGAGGTTTTTGTTTACAAATATTGGATTTATTTTTTAATTTACCCAGTTAGAATCCTTGCGCTTAAGGTTTCATGGAGATCATGGTCTAAATATAGATCTGATTTAATGGTTGAATTATCGCTTGCCGAGTTTATGAATCTATTTTCTGTTCTTGGGGTAATTATCTATGGTGCAATTAAAAATTAAGCTTTTAATTAAAATGCAGTATATTGCTTTACTAAATTCTAGCTAGTAACATTTCCATCGCACCAAAATTGAATACAATTTTCATTATTTTATACAATATGGTTCCTCCTGTAGTTATACTTAAGAGATATTCTATGCATAGCAACATGGTGACAAGAGAGGTTGTTTGCATTTATTAAATGCCTACATTGCATGAGGAGACGTTATATGCGACTGCCGCATTTCACTACAAACGTACATTCAATAAATAATATTAGCGTACAGGAAGGCTACGTCTGTAAAATGAATCCACGAATTAAAATACGACTTGACGTCTCGCAAAAATATTACATTTTATTTTTTCTAGAGAAATATATCTGTACAGAATTATTGAAGTTAGGAAATTTAAAATCTCCATGTGTGAAAAAAGAAGGCTTCTGGTTTTATAATCTATTTTAACTTTGTGTTTTTAGGAAAGACTTAAAGTTTTTTAGATAAATATGTATTTTTAATGAGAAACTTATCTCACATAATCCGAATTTCTCAGAAAGTAGAATGGGGGGGAGAAACTGAGTGGCATCATCTGGCCATACAGATCTGGTCACTTATCCTAGCTATAACAAGGTATACAATATATCCTAGCGTTATCTAGTAACAATATTAACAACAAAAACGACTTAGCTAACATGATTTTTTTTTCAGTTATATCGTTGCTGGAAAGGCATAAGGGCTTAAGTGACACTGTGGTAATAAATAAGTAAAATATGTAGTTTTTATCGGGTTTTTTTCTGCATCGAATGCTCTGACTCTCGTTTGATTCCGAAGACTTTTCAGGCCCTTCAGCCATCTAAAATATATTAACCATTCGGGAGAAGGTTTGACTAAGGCGACACAATTTTGGGACATTTTCAGCTTTTTCTCGCTTTATGTAACTCAGTGAGAGCATTCAGTTATGTGAAAAAACTTTTTTTTCAAAATTCAACCACGTACTAAAGACTTATTGTAACAATTTTTTTTTTTAAATATATTGTAGAACAAAAAAAACTTTAAAGTGATCTGGTGTTCACTTCCTAAAATTACTTTTCAGCCCTTTTGCCTTTCCGGCGACGTTATAAATTTTATAGACGAACTTTAAGAGTTTGTGAGTTTTATCTGCGAGTCACAAAATAAATAAAGTAATTTTACTGCACATTAAACATTTTTAACGAGATTAATTAAAACACCAGAGAAGATGAAATTCTATCTGCATTGGTACCTTCTTACAAATATACAGTTTTTTAAAGTATTTCTGGAACACATTTCACTTTCGTAAAGCCGCATAGTCTCGACATGCGAGTACTTTCACATTCCATACATTTCGCGTAATTCTATAAAGGGACGCCTCCCTGGGTATAATTTGTCTCCCTTTACTGCTGCTAGAATAAAAGGAGGAAAAAACACATACACGATTTTTTCAGCCCCTCATATGTAATGTTTATATGGTGAGATATCCTCTCTACGACGAGACACATACTGTCCATTATAAAGCTTTCGAATGGTCTGAAACATTCAAACGTAACCTCTTCTGAATAAGATATGGAGATGCGTGCTAGGAATATCTGCAAACTACGAATGAATAAGAATCATCAATTGTTAAACGTTAATGTTTTTATTATTAATGATTTAGCCCGCCAAAAAAGAATATCTTTCGCTTTTCCAATCAATTAAACATAAAAAACTTGAAAGTATGATTTGAAAACCACATTATCAAAGGCATAATTCCCTGTTGTCGGGAAAAAAAACTTGAAAATTTTTAATAATTAAAACATTTTGACCGGTCGGTAGCTGAGTGGAGAACGCGTCAGATTAACACCCGGGCGTCGTGCGTTCAATTCCTCTGCTGGCTAAGTCCTCCATCATTGGACAAGCAACATCTTCCGCTTTTTATGATGGCAGTAGGAGTTTTTCAAATATTGTCAGGTTATTCGTAACCCGGGAACGTTTGTCTTACTTTAAAAAAAAAAGTTTAAAAAAAAAGTTTTAAAGTTATTTTATTCATCTCGCCCCATATTCAAATTTCCGGTAAACCGTTTTCTTTTTTTCATTTCACTCCCTCGCATATACCATAACTTAAACGTTATGTCTTTGGTCATCAGCAAATTACAACATCTTTCAAAAACTTGCTTCACTTGAATTACTGTAATTTTTTAGATGAGTTTGTTTGCTTTGGGTTTCGAGTATTTAATTAACTGGTGATCTATCAATTAGAAGATAAGAAACCTAACTTATTACTTCCATTGCCAAACAGCCTTGGAAATTTTTCAAAAGCACCTTTGCTAAGAAAATGGCGTAAACAAGGGTACATCCTTAAGTTTGAGCGAAAAGTATAACGGTGCTGTTATGTTCACGTATGTCCAAACAAAAAAAAGTGTTGATATCTCTTAAGGTTGTTGAATGCAGACGTATCGAAATACCAATAATTAATTGAATCACAGTTGAAATATTATTCAAGCAATTATTGTTTTTATTTCAGTTTTCAAAAAAATGTGTCCTTGCTGGGATACCCTGTTCTTAGGTCACATTATGCATGGTTTTTGTCATTATTGAAACATCAATTTAGTAGGTACAAGTAAAATTAAATGTGTTTTAAATGTATTGACACCACTTGTAAAGCAATAAAAATACTTTATAAGAATTATTCAAATTAAAAAGAGAAAGATGAAAAGAAAAAAAACTCACTAAAGTTTACAAAAGGTATAGTAGATGCTGAACAGAGCAGAAAAGAAGAACATTAATCTCTGTTTCGTTTTAGCATGACTTCTATGATACTTTTTCTTGTCTCCGTAATCGATGTATTTGTTTATATTTTTAATTCCGCTAAATTGACAAAAAAAAATAGTTAGAGAGGGGGGAGAGTGTTATTCAACCACATGTCGGTTTAATTCTAGATTGGCGTATTTTTGTTTATTTGAAGATCTTATATTCTTATTCAAGTTGATAGATTGACGTTGGATCTATTTTAAAATGCGAAGATTAATATCTCCTTGTATTATGATTGTATTTGAGTCATAAAGTTGAGAGGTACTTAAGGGGATCGTAAGAATAATTTTCGTAATTGCCTTCTGTGATACGACAACAGTTTGCAGGGTACATGAACTTTCCCATCCTTTATCCATTCCATTATTGATTGTTATTTTGATTACCTTTTGGTTGAAATAGACGATTATGTTGTCATCAAACAATTTGATGCACTTTACTTGATAGAAAGTATATTACAAAACTTTCAAGGTATTTTTTTTCTGAACACTTTTATATCATATTTTTAATTAAAATTGTATATAGATAACATCATATTGCTAATCGTCATGTCTAATGATTTTATTTTAATTTTTTATAAAGCTTAATTACGAAAAAATGCATTTCACCAGGTTGGGTATAATATTTCTATGATTTATTATTATAACCTAACAGCTGCCGCCCATAAATGGTCAGAAACCTCTTGAAGAGATGCTGACTTAATAGTTAATGACTTAATAGTTATAGACGAGTGCACTTAAGTTTGATTTCAACCATAAAAGGAAAAACTGCATTCACCATCGTCTACAAGTAATTCATAATCATTAGACTGCCATTAATAGATACACACATTTATTATTTAACTATTTTAATGAATCTAGCAATACTTAAAGTGCATACCAGTAAAATTAATGACAGCACTTTTCCAATTAGCAACATTGAATGTATTTTCATAAGCACCATTATCATAGCATTAATATACTCTTTTTTAGCAATACCATTCACAAGGAATAAAATAAAATTAAATCAGAATGAGTCATGTAAATGGGTTTTGTGATGACCTTACCAGATTCTAGGTATGGGAGTGTTTGCTAATTTCATTTCATTTTCATTTCGGTCAAACGATTTTATTTTTACTCCAAAAGTAGCAGTGTCAAATGAAAAATAATGAATTTACTGTACAAAAATCAAATAAAAGAGATCCATACAACAATAGTACGCATCCGCGGCATTTGAAAATCACTTCAAAATCCACTGTCTATTATCATTGACACCAATCTATCTCACTCTTACTGCAGATGTGTTCTATATTGTTTTCACATTCTTTTGAACATCGCACGAGGGTACGACACTGAAATTTCGGATAATGTTGGCACGAGAATGCGTACCTAGTGACACTTTTGGGAAATATTTGAGAGATATGAAAAATCACTATTTCATTCCTAAATAATTCTACATGATACCAATGAAATTTTTATATTTGTCATGTGAAAAAGCTACCAGTGAAATTGACCATCACCACCGTAATCCTATCTGCCCAGAGCCATTATGACTATGTACGAGTATAACTTCGCTATTGGAGGATGTTGTAAAGTGAAAGGAATACAAAGGAGAAAGATGAAAGGTTGTGATCACCTGACAATTTATGTGTGTCGTCAAAAAACAATTCAAAGAAAAGTTTTATTTCTAAATTCTGATTTTTCGCTCGATTAATACAGAGAATATCATTTACTCAGAACAACGCAGTTTTTTTTAAATGTAAATCTAATTTATAAAGCAAAAAATCTAGATGTATGAAGCTGCAAAAACTCAATGGTACGATCTGGCATTATGAAATTTGTACTATTTTTATGTAAATTCTATGTAAACACAAGAATTTTCAATTCAGTATTTAACCATGGGATATGTATCTTTAAAAATGCATTTAAAGATCAAAATTAGGACCAGACACCATACTGTTTAATTTTTAATTACAAGAAATAAGACATCGTTAAAAGAGTGTCGAACTCAGGCGAAGCAGGTACTACTATAAATATAAATGGTAATATCATATACTTGTAAATATAAATGGTAATATCATTTTTTTGAAGCTGAGTTTATTATCAGTAATTGAAGAATTCTTTTTAAAAATAACATCTCTTCATGTTTTCGTGCAAATTATCTTTCAACCTTTATCCAAAATGACCTTTTAAATCTTTTTTATGAATGGCCATAAGACCAAAGTGGATATTAAATGACCATCAAAAATACCTTACTACCTATTTGCACGTTTCTTTTCATTTAGATAATAACCAAATATCCAAACGACGACTACGAATGTAACCGACTCCTTAAAAATGTTTTTAGCATTATTTACTCTACCCACCATCAATGTTAATATATCTACTATAAAGTCTTGCATAGTAGGTATATACGAGTATGTATTACATTACTTCGTTTTGGTCAAACAAAAACTTAAGAGTGGATCTTTTATTACTCGTGTAATAAGCTAAGGTCTAACGCACCTTTACAAATTTTAATATGTGAAATGAAAAAAAAAAGTTTTTCTTCTCATTAGTTATTTATTCTGTGAATAGATTTTATGCAGGTATTATTTTAAATATAATGCACGGTAGTTACGTGTAAGATATTGGAATCTGTAAATTATGTAAATAATAAATCACACAAGAGCTCGTATTTCGTAAGATTTACATATGAACCTACCTGCATTGTTTGAAAAATATCATAAATATTAAATTTAACTAAGAGGAAGAGAAAATCGTAAATCATTCCATTCATTTAAAGAGTTAGGATTCCAGTGTGAAAATGTCTTCATATTTTCAACTTTTGCATTCGGGCACAAGGTTATTCGAAAGTAAATCTATAGGAATACACCTACTTTTAAATTAATTACTAGCGGTGCGTTAAAATAATGTATTTATCAATATATGGTAATGAACATTAGAGAACGTGTTAAACGTTTTATATTTTAAGACTAGGTACAAGATTCAAGAAAAAATCTTCAACAATTGAAAAAACCCAATATTCTACATATAACGCAAATTATAATATACTTAGGTAGTGTGTAGTAAGTATTTAATTTTTTGTTATTTTTTAATGGATAGAAAATAAAGAAAACCATCAGGCAATGTACCAATATGATAAATACCAATGAAATATCAATTCATTCAAAAATTTACATTAAATAGTCGTATTTTTTTTTTTATTATATAAGATTATCGATCAATGCAGGTCGTGCAATTCGATTTGACCCAAACATTACTAACTAAGGATTGCGTTTATTGGTGCATACGTATAAACATCCCAAAGTGATTTCCTTGTTAAAAGTCACTGAGAAACAGCATTTTGTCTTGCTTACGCCTACTTACTGTTATCAGCGAGAAAGGGACAACAAGTGAATGCGATCGTGGAATTTGAATACTCGAAAGTTTTTACAGTTATTCGAGTTTTATAGCTTGTTCTTTTAATTATATTTATACATATATATATTCTTTGGAATTAGTGATAAAACAATACTCCTGTGTAATTACTGTGTTTGATTCAACATTCGCTACGATACCTTTTATATATCACCAATATTTATAAGCTTTCTTAGATGTAGTTTTTTAACAAACGTAAAGGGTTTGGATGTTACTAACTACTTTTTTCTAATAAACTATATTTTGATATTTTTCGAATTCCAATTACTATTTTGACGTAGGTGAAAATGAAATTTAAAAAAGTTAAAATAAATAACGAATCATGTGAAAACCTGTATACACCTAACCAAAAAACAAAGCACGTGAAAAGCGCAAAATACGGTTAAAAATACAAAATGAGGCGGGGGAAGTAAAGCCACTGACTGGACTACGGGCAGCAGCCGCTTTAGCGAGTGTGTGAATCATTTAAACCTAACTGGCCTTGGCTTATTTTCTTTTCGCGTTTTACGATTTGCGGTGGCGATAAAATGTTAGGAGGTATCAATATTTGAAATTCCGACTGACCGCACGCCCTGGACCGAGAAAATGTTTGTTTTTACCTATTACCGTTACCAGAAAGTTCATATTCCAGAGGAATATTTTATTTTCTTGAAAAAATCTGGCGTATTACTGAATTTCTATTAAGAATTAACATTTTCTGTATAAATTATTTTGTACATCGACTGTGATTAGGTGAATGGTGTTTTTCCACATTTTTTGCAAGAAAATGTAGGCCTTAGTGATAACATAACGGTCATGCTGTTATGATCGAAACCTGATTATAATTTTATTAAATGCTGAAACGGCCGGAGAATCGGTGTTTGACGGGGACGATTATTTGATCAACGGTAAAAAAATCATAATGTTACAGTGGTTTAAACCACTAGGCCTAAGTTTGCTTAAAATGTGAAATATCGCCTTTGACCTAAACAAATTCGACATGATTTTTTTTTATTTAATTTAAGTTATAAATCGTTTTGCAAGAATCAGAATAATATGTTGTTCATACATAATTGGTTGAGTCGCTATGTCTTTCTCTCTCTTTCTTAAAAAAATGATAAATAGCTTACCATGAAGCAAAAAGTCACAAATATCTTAGATATTTTTAAACTTTTGATCTATGGTGTAATTCAATCGCAATAATTTAATGAAACAGATTTTAAAAGCTGTTTTTTAATCACTATAAATACCTTCCTGTTTCTGTATGAAAGCGTATGTTTCAGGTCTGTTTGATAAAAAAAAATCTCCTACACAAAAAATATATACACCGATGGAAGTACATTGTGGACGTATCTGTGTGCCCGAAGTAAGGTCAATTTTATCTTACTTCGGGTAAAATTTTTAAATTTCAAAATTCTTTCTTGAATAAATAATCGAGTTCAATGTCTTATTAGGGGCCTAGGAGTCGTGAGGTCTTATGTAAATTAGCAAGATCAGTTTTCCTTCAATTCGGTATAGATCAAACTTCTTAGGGTTTTCAGTGGTCCTTAGTTAGTTTAAAACATGAAAATCGATAATTAGAGGTAATTTTGAATAAAGTGAAGTAGCATATTGTTTATTCAAAGAATCTGCAATACACATTACGTATAGAAAAATATAAATTTCTCGTATTCACCTTTTGTTTTGCTTTTAAAACGTGACACATTGGTGATTTGTTTGACATCGTCATGTCAAACTTCGACCGATATCTCCCATAAAGACCCATAGCAGAGATAAACCTTTATAACCAGTACACTTAATGAAAGTTATATCTTGTATTGGAACAGATCCAGCTTTACCTTTCATGCCTCACATTACCTGAAATTATTTACTGTCCATTAATAAATTACTTCTGTCGTAAATGGAAGCTTTTAGTATATTTTGATTAGGGGTAACTTTTTAAGCTAACGGAAGAAAAATATTTAAGACTTAATATTAAAGCTTTTTTTAACACTGGTCATTAATGGTCATGCCACAAGCATGTGTGGTTAAAATTTCTGTGTATTTTTTGATAGGTCTGACTTCTACGTTGGCTTGATGTTATATTTCACACACTCCGCGAGGGATTATTAAACGGAAATTATGACGTCCACAAAGATGGAGCAAGTGCTTTAATTTTCATCTCGCAAATGCACTTAGCAACTACACCAACGTGCATTGTGAAAACGTTTAGCGAGACTTAATTCTGACTATTATATAAATATATAATTCTGGTTACGAATAACCTGACAATATTTAAAAAAAACTCCTACTACCATCAAAATAAGCGGAAAATGTTGCTTGTGCAATGATAGAAGATTTAGCTAGCAAAGGAATTGAACCCACGACGACTGAGTGGGAATCCGACACGTTTGTCCACTTAACTACTAACCGGTCGTTTATTTTTTTATGTGAATACCGCACAAGAGTCCCAACTGCTCTTGACTGCCCAGACTCAATGGGAATATCGCATCCCCAAATGGGGTATTTTGGGAGGCTGAAGAGATTGGGGAGAAAAAGGAAAGGAAGAGGAAAGTAAAGAAGTACCTGGCTATGGAGATATGGTCACCAAACACGATTTGTCCGTTCAAGCAACGCTTAGATTCTGAATGGTGATCTTTCACCAGGGCGAGACTGAGAGCCACTCCTAAACGTGCCGCAAATATACTATTTATTATTTTATATGAATTAAATGTGAAATAACACACATCAACAAAATAAAATTTGATTTTGCACGCCGGGATTCAAACTGGCAACATCTGGATTGGTAGTCAAAGTTCTTAATCGCTTGACCACGTAGGTCGTCAGGTTCAGGGGGGGTTCACTGAAGGTACTCGATTTACAAATACTCGAGTACTCGATTACTGATTCTACAAATTTGGGAACACCTTTATGACATTTGTATAGGATGGCACCTTTTCTAACCGCCATTAAATTTAAAAATAGAAGAACAAATTTAGGATGCTTTACAAGAAAATATTCCTCGCGATTTCCACGTATACAACAGAAAGGGTGAACTATTCAAAATGAAGTAAGTATGTGACCAAATAAAAGGCTGGAAATAGTAAAGTGCTTGAAATAGAAAACATTATTTTCTTAACAAAATCAATTATGAAATTCAACGAAGTAAGTACAACACTAGCAATGAATACATTAAGCATTGTATAATTCTAATAAAAAATGTTTGCAATTCACAGCCCTCCCACAGGGTGAGAAATCAAAAATTAATTTGGCTTTAGTGCTTTAGAAATCTGAATGTACTTTGAGACGGGGGCCTTTGAAGTAAAGTAGCACACTGTTTACTGGGCCCGTACTCCCTTGTTACAAAAATTCAGGGGCGTAACCTCTCTTTTATTAATTTTACGAGGAAAAAAACAATTTTGATCAGCATTTTTTCCTATTATTTTTTGGAAATTAAACCAATAATGTAGTGATGGAATTAAAAAAATAAAAATAATGTCTCATCTGAAAAAGTACACTTTACATTAGCTTGAGCAGCCGAAGAGTTTGTGAAATTGAAAGAAGCTAGCTTTTAAGAGATAAAAACATCAAAATAAGTTCTGTAAATTATAAGAATAGACACGGTACACTACTGAGCGTGGATACAGGGAGTAAACCTCAAAACCACATTACACAACTTGTCGGAGTTTGACGTAGCTACTTAGTGCCGGCAGTGCTCAGCTAGGTAAGTACCTGCCAACATGCAACAAAATAATAAATGACGCAGCACAACAATGAAATGAACAATGCAATAACCATAATAATATATATATATATTTAAAATTACCACGCGAGAGTCTTACATGCTAATTAACCAGGTAGCACTCCAAATAATAAGCTTTAATGACTGATTAATAATACTTCACCTATTACTGTCTAAAAGATATCTTTTTTTTTTTTAATTTTCTTAAAAAATAAATAATTAAAAACACTTCGTTTTGACCAATGTTATTTTTTTTTTAATTTATAAAAGTTTTTTCTTATATTAGCTGCGTAAAAACGTACTTTGATACACTTTTTAATATTTTAGTTGATCCTTTTGTATGAAATGCTTTGCAGAATCATAACTTCAAACGTTTTGTTCTAGAAAAAATCAAGTTCGACAACAATTGAAGCAGATTTTGCTTTCCATAATATTTTGTAATTCTAAAATGGTTAGACCGCTATGGAATTTGCATTGCCTTTTCTGCCTGGAATTTCAAGATTAACGATATATATATCTTCAGCTCGTAACGTTCTTTCCACCATAAGTTATGAAGATATGAAACATCTTCTTTACGTATGTACGAGTATGTTTCATTTTTTCAGTAAAAAAAGGAATCGGTAGGAGACGTTTATTTTAGATTTCTTAAATACGGCCTACGTGTCTTAATAAAACACATCTGACTTTAAATCGCAGGGTAAAGGCTCGATTCCTGTCGAGAAACAAAATTATGAATCAAATTTGTCTGGATAATATATTCAAGATATTCGTATGGTTTTATGAATTTTGATCTAAGGTTTATTGTTTACAAAATATTAATTTTCCAAGGAGCAATGTAACAAATTCTCCCTAGTTATTCCATTGCCTTTGCTGACAGTCTAACAGGCAAACATAAGCCTAACCCATGAACTTTGCTCCACGTTACATGCACAAAAAGACACGACTTTTGATCAAATATGTACATACTTGCGCTGGTAAGCGTAACCCGTATTATTATAAATATTATGCACATTCCTTTACTGGTAGGTGACTAGTTGTAGACTAAGTAAATTAAGTTATTTATAAATATACGTACTGCTCAGTTCTTCTTTGCTTTTATTAGAAAAGTTCGAAGTTTCTTTGGTAAAAAGTGAACTTTATGAAAATACTCCTACTATAACGTAATTAATGAGAGCGAAAACAGAATATCAATAGTAAGAAATAAGACCGGTAATCAATCCGGCAGCACGATAGAACGATATAATAATGAAAGTTGTTAAAATTTCGTTACACGTGTAGCATTTAATCGCTGAGTTTTAGGAAGTTAAATTATTCACAAGTTCTTAAAGTTACAAGAACAATTTGTTTTATATTTGCACGAAAATAGGACTACTAATCATCTAGTCCCCCATTTTGAATTAAAAGCCGATCTGCATAGCTTAGAAAAATACTTCAAAAATACCTAAAAGTGTGTATATATTGTAATATAAAATAATATCATTATTACAACCTTATATAAATTAGATTTTAAAAACTTGTGCGATCCCAAATATATGACACGAATGAAAAAATAAATATATATATTTTCCCAGATAAAATTAAATGCCAAACAATTATATTATATACCTACGGGCTTCATGATTTTTATCTTCATAGTTTTTTTCGATTGTAAATATAATATTCTGATGTTGACATGCTGTATTCGCACATCCTAAGTTAGCCTTAAATATTTTTGAAAACATCTAAGATTGCATTTTTTTAACAAATTTAGTAGCCTCCGTAGAAACTGTAGAAGTTTTCAATTAACTCCGGGAGAATTTTCACAGAAACACAGTCCACATGCATTACCTTGCCTTTTTGTAATCTTCCTAAAGCACTAAAACAAAGGTTATGTATGTAGACTGTGTTTAGGTAAAAGGCGTAATTCCACATTTATTTTTGAGCAAACTTAGGCCTAGTGGTGTGAGTCACTGTCACATTTTACACTGTCACAAATCGATTTTTTTTTCATTACCACTTCAAATAATTTCCTCTTTTTACCACTGATTCTCGGTCCGTTTCACCATTTGATCAAATTATGAACAGTGTGATCTTTATGTTATCACTAAGACCTAAATTTCCTTACAAAAAATGTGGAATAACCCCTTTTACCTAAACACAGTTGATATTAATACCATTTTTATAACATGACTGATGACCAAAAGATATTTGAGAAATTATAAGAAAAATATTACTAGATGTAGATGATAGGCAAACACTTCATCACATATCAAAACCTACCTGATGATACTCCATCAATTTTAGTGAATGAATAAACGATCTAGAGTTAGTACTTACTTTGTAATATTTGATATTGTTACTGTCAACTTGATGATAATGAACTAATACCCAGAATGAACTCAATATATCTCTACTCTAAATTTGTTTAACTTTTAATTAAAAAACCGCTCATCTCGACACGGGAATTCTCAGTGAGATGAGGAGAGACTAGTGTTTTTCTCTTATTTTTTTAGTTGTGAGAATAAATAAACAAATAGTTCTTAACTATAATTTTTAAGATTGTTTAATATTTTCATTCATTCTAAATTTAAGAGTTATGGGGAAACTAATGGCTCCTATTCTTTCTCATCTCGAGTAAGGTAACTGCTGAGAATTTATTAACCGCTAGGTGGCAAAACTGAAATTAATGGTTGTGTGAATGGGTTGTATTTGTTAAATGGGAAGTACCTTTAAAAAATGTATCATTTAAATACAATTATAAACAAAGCGATAAAAAATTTCATGTTGACAATAAGAATTGGCAAAGACTTTTGTTACTTTGAAAATAGTATTTACTTCACTGGTTTAGAACCAAATTGAGAATAACTTATCTATTTAGTCGACGCATTTGAAGATACACACAATTTTTTGCCACATATAAATTATAAGCTTCTAAATTACTATTGAAAATATATTCTGTAACTGCTTGATAAAAATCTAAATTAAATTAGACTGTCTGACAGAAGATTGGAATCCGATTTAATTCTTCTTTGTTAAATTATTAATTCCATTATTGACAGCTCCGCTTTATTTATTAGTCTCATTATATATACCTAATAGAATCAAGCGAACCAAAACTGTTTTTTTGTAATAAATATTTGAAACTACTTCGTTCATAAACTATCTTATACTAAACATACGTAATCTAGGTAAGCAATAAGCAAAAGTAATGGATATTTTCAACATCACAGAAACAACATACAAATAGATATAATATTCTTCTTTTTCAAACAGGTCCTAACTAATATTTTGTTTTCATCACAACAGTGTCAATTTAATGAATCAAGAATCATGAAAATATTTTCATTTTGTTTAAAAATAGTTATATTTTATGTATTAAAATGTACTTGTACCGTAAATTCGTAGGGTATTTGTAATTTCTTACATTGGAGCATAATTCAAAATGAAGGGAAATTTTCTTCAGCTGTAGGTTTACAAAACCCCTCGGTTATAAGGTGTAGGTTGCTATGAAATGGTGGTTGCGTAACTTTATTGCTGAATTTAATAAAATCTCGCGACGATATATATTTGGGTAAATATTCTAAATTGAAATTCTGTTATGGACCTTTGTTATTTTTTAATTAATGTGAAAATTCCAGCTGTAAACACTAAAAGGACAAAGGCCTTTGAGCTATGAGGTTCATTAAAAGTTTTCTTTGTGCTCGCATGATATTTAATTTTGTTTAGTCTTTCGGCATTATGGTGCATTAAGTATGATGAATTATATAAATGTCTTATATCATAACTTTCCTCCGCCAACCCTTCGACTCTAAATAATGAACATTTTGTAATATTGTACCTTAACTCTCGAGTTGAGGCTATTTCATCGTAAATATGTATTTATCTTGACTGAAAATAGCTTTTTATCAATTAAATATTTCGTGATCGAATTCAGGTTGTTATTTGGGAGATAATATGCCACAACATATTGTATGAATGCTCGAGTTTTAGTTGTTTTTTGGGAAATATGTCTTAAAATACTTAAAGAATGGCTACTTATTAACAATTTACCATGTTGCTCGAGGTTTAAGGTTATATCTTGGGAAACATGTAGTGATATCCTCTAAAAGTTGATATTAATTAATGTATACCTACCAACCTCAATGCTCAAGTTAAGGTTGTTTCTTGTAGAAAATACTCAAATAATTACTACGTATCAATGTGGTATTTTAACACTATCAAATAGTTCTTTGGGAAATATAAAATTTCCCAGCCGACATGTCATTTACTGTCGGTGACAGTATTTTTCCTGTTTACGCTAATTTCACATGATGCGTAACATCAACTTAATGTCGCCAAGCTTCGTGCTAATAGGAGTGCAATGTCTGACGTATTTCCTGTAATAAACTGTAATCTGATCTCATGGGAGGATAAATTTGATCTCAATAGTCGTTTATAATTAAACCAGCATCGGTGTACCATACATCTCTTCTGTGAGATATCGTAAACTGGGGTTGTAAGATGCAATATTTAGAACACATTCAGCCGAATGAATAGGGCACTATTGTTATTATTTGATAATGGCGTTTATTTTGCAGCAATCTGCAACAGTCACAACTACTAGTTTTTCAAGTTAAAATCTTTTTACTCCTCTTTACGCTATCTAACAACGCGGTGTAAACAAACACGCGTCAGAAATATGAAACGAGTCAGAATTTTTTAAAGCAAATAAAAAAAATCTCCAAATTTATTTTTAATAATATTGAGCGTAGATCTTCATCATATCAGATAAAATTTAACAGCTCTCATTATTATGTATTTGTGAAGATTACCGAAGTATTAATTATTCTTTGCCTTCATTAAATAATAATACAGTAATAAGCTTTTTCATAAAAGCTTTCATCTCGCATTTTTGAGAAATTAGTTGCTACCGTCTATGCCTATTTAAGAATTAGAAAAATACGTTTACTTATTTATGAAGTATTTTATAATTTTCCCTGAAATAGGCGTTTGTAAAGTTATATTTGTACGCCTCCGTGGTTGAGTGGTTGAGACGTTCGACTAGGAATCCAGAGATTGCAGGTTCAAATCCCGGAATGCGCAAATATTTTTGTTACTGAATTTACGTGTGTTATTTCACATGTTATTCGTATAAAATAACAAAAACAATATTTTCGGCACGGCCTAGAGTGATAGATACTCTAAGTTTTGCCCTGCTGAAATACCGCCATTCAAAATCGAAACGTTGCTTGAAATGGCTTTAGCCATTTGTCGATCAGATCATAATAAACAGACACTTCCCAACCTTCCTCTTCCACTTCTCTTTTCTCTCCCCACTGCATTTAGCTTCACAACATACTCCAATTGGGAATGCCATACTCTCCCTATTTCCAGACGGTTGGAACTCTTGTGAGGTATTCACAATAAAAAAAAATATTTGAACGGTACGGTACATTGGGCTTCAAAATCAATACTGCAATACCTAACCTGGTAGCGTCTGTATATTAAAGAAAAGAAAAAAATAAATAATGATCCATGAGAATGTAACAAAAAAACAGTCTTTACAAAGCCAAATTCTTAAACCACATTACAGAGGTGGTAAAATTTCAAATAGTGAGCCCTAGTCCAAAAATTATTTTTCTTTTTTATGATTGGCACTTTTCAACACATTTATAATTTTCTCTATTACATTTGCAGCCCAAATATTTTTTTGACGAAGCGTTTATTAAAATTAAACCCCACCAGAAGCAATTTCTTATAATTTAGATTGAGATAGTCTGTATATGTGTAAATGCCGATGCATAAATAGGTACAAACACAGAAAACTTTTATCTCTACAACAGAAGACCTCCTGTGTAAACCTCCGAGACTCTTGTCTAATGGAATACAAAGTTTACATTAAAAACACTGGATAGCGTGCAAGATAAACGTTACAGTCGTGGTGTTTGAACTCAACAGGGAGACAAGCTGGTTACATAAACCTCGGTCGTCTTCGGAGAGGACACAATAATGCTAGCATACTCAAAGACTCTTCCAAGAAAGTGATAACTAACAACGATAACAACGGAGTTTTTTATGACAATACGGCTATGCAGATAACTTACTTTTTTGATTACAAGTTGTCTTAGTTGGCTAAAAGGTGTTTACCTTCTGAGACTTTTTAGATTCTTGGAATTGAATTGTTTCTTGAATTATATTCATCGCCTACTTGTCATTTCTAGGCTAAGGTGATCGGTTTTACTTGTATACTTTATATCGTAATAGATTATAAACTGACTGAGAGCCGAAGGTGAGAAGATTGTGGTATCCCCAATTGAAGGATTATTAAAACTAATGTAAATGGAGAGGTAAAGGAGATAAAGTAAGGGATGATTGGAATGTACCTGGATATCATTGTTATTTTTTATGTGTTAGGTTAGTACAATCATCCCAACTGTCCAAAACTAGTGGGACTATTACATTCTCAATTTCTCAATATGCTGTGAGGTTAATTCTATCAGGGGAAAGAGAGGAAAAAAAAGAGACATGGAAGAGATCCAGTTGTTAAATATAGCTATTGACATTTATAACAATATGTCATCAGGATATGTAGCCGAGTTTTTAGGGGCCTTCAATCTGGAATCTTAAAGCTCTCTGTCCTTATTCGCGCAACTTGTATACCTTTATCTACACTTTACTTATATACTCGTATTTCGTATATACGTGATATAATTGCGAGACGACGTCACCCGTCTCAATAAAATTTATCTGTGCAAGATCGTAACCTATGTTTGCAAAAAAAAAATGCATATATGTCAATAATATGAAGCCAAAACAACTTTCTAAAAAAGATTGGCTATTTTTACGAAAACGTTGAAAATATTTTTCGAATCTCTCTAGGGAGAATACATGTACGAGTATAATACTCGTATATATTTGCATGGGCAGTCATAATAAAAAACATTCTAAGTTTTTAACTGTCTTGGTTTGATAAAAAATAAAACCATTCTTCATGATAATAATATTCACAAGAGAACGATTTTGTTCGTGAAATATTTTCCACCGCATATTTACAATATCTAAATTGAATAAAAAAATACGTTCACTTGCGGGAAATGTGTTCGGATCATAGAATCCTTCAGGTGGTGGGAAAATGGGTGTAGAATTGCGAATTTCATGTTTCGCGTATCAGCTCCTAGGGTGTGCCCAGGGGGTGATTGAATTTTTTATCATAGCTTTATTCCCCACAATACTTCCCCTATTCTTATCAACGAAGCGAAAAGATATTACCTAGGTAACTGCTAGCTCGCTGAAAGCATGATATATGGTAGTGATTTTCGAATCATGCCATAATGTCCCCTTCTATGGAAAATATCGCAAAGATTTTCACCTTCTTTGGATGCAGCAAGGCCCCCTTCATCAAAATAAGGAGATGGGAGCTTAAACTTTCTAAGGGCTTCATAAATCTTTAAAAAGTCTCCCCTGTACCTGCCTATGCAATTTCAGTCGAACGCGTATTCGATTAGTTTGAAGATTGGGAAATGAAACTTTGCGTTTTGGTTAGACCAGCAACATAATATTTTGTTGTGTGTATTATTTTACATGTTTATTTTGTGTTCTGGTAATCGTTTTGGGTTTTTGGTTTATAAACGTTTTACTAACTAACTTCTTTTTTCAATAAACATACTTTTTCACGCAGTGTTTTTATATTGAACCATGGTAATTTCTCTGGTAATCTGGAAAAAATGCAAGGCTGATGTAAATTTTATGAAAAAGATTGAGAAAGGGACCCTTAGTGGTTTGTACGTGTAGAGCTGATAAACGAAAAAAATAGTGTAAGAAGAATATATAACGTGAAAGCGAATGGTAGAAGATCTCGAAGACTCCCAAGGACATGTTAAGAGTCAAATTGCCAAAAGAATACGTGTGAGACTATGTGTAAATGTAAATTAAGCAAAGGGTGTGCAAATACAGAGCTGTATAGCGGTCCATCCTTTCTGCCCACCTCTGCGGGAAAACGTCGTGTTTGTTATTTAGTTAGTTGAGTATAGTAAACTTAGCATGAAAAAGCATTGTGTAGCGTCTTCAATATTGTGTGACAGGTATTTATGTGAATTGAAATCACCTCATCATTTAAATACCTATAATATGTAACACATCATAGGTATAAGAACAGCGAAGAATGGCGAATAGCACTTGTACATAACAATAGTTTTATTTACAACAAAATAACCTTTAATCTCAATAATTAGGTTAGTCTAAAATAAACAATTTTACTACTTATAGCAGATTTCGTTTCGCCGGTGCGAGTTAGGACGTCACGCGCGAAGCCCGTAATGGAGCCGTTTTCTGGTGGCAATTTTTAAATTGTGTCAGCTTCGTTGTAATGCAAAAAAGATATCATTTTAATGTTTTTTCTCATTTATACCTTCATAGAGCCCATTTCTAAAATTTCAGCTAAATTTATTAAAAAAAGTATGCTTCCTATATTTTATAACGAAACATACAAATGAGTGAAGTAACTCAAAAGCGTGCTAGATATATATCCTACCTTTTGATTTAAAAAAAAACAATCGGTTCGGGTGGGCACTTTAGCTTTAAATATAGAACAAAAGGTTGCATAAAACAGCCCTCCGAGTGCGTTATTTTCAATGGAAAAAAAATATCCATGTAATTTATTTTCCTTAGATTTTTACGAACCCCCAGTAATTTTTCGGTATGAACGTAAAACACGGTGTTTGATAATATATGATATTTGTGTACTTAAAAACATAAAAATATATGCAATTTTCATAAACTGTTACTTTCTCATTTCTAGAGAGAAATACTTTTATTTTTTAAATTGTATGAAAAAACTGAGAAATTAAAATTGACGGTTCAAAGAAATAAACGTTTCTTCCCATATAAGAATAAGTGTATTTTTTGCAAAACGAAAAAGTGTTAGCTAACAAACTAAATAACTAACCATCACGCTATTTCCCCAAGTAGGTATGTATCTAAAGAGGTTCAAACGCCAAACATCTCTTTCTTTGAGCACCCTCCTGGTTTCATCTACATTCATACATCGTATCATACTCCGTGCCATGTCTCTCTGGAGCCTCCCCGACTTCTTCATCCGCTTGCGCGTCATGTGTGCGAAGTTCATTCTCTCTACACCTCCCATGCATACATACAATTGTGCGGTCAATTTAACATATTTCCAAATATTGAATAAAAATTTAACTGAAGAAGTCACTTTTCTCAAACGTTACAAATCTTTGTACATTTTACATAAGTATCTGCCTACAAAGTGTGACTAAAGTAAATAAAGATCGACTGCAAACGTACTTAACGAGCAATTTCAGCTACCTGTATAGATACACCTTATGGAAAAGTTTCACAAACAAATAAACATGCTCACTTAACGTACCTATTTAAGCAGCAACACGAGTTAACACTTTCTAAGAGTTATTTATTAGTTGTGAAATTTTATAAATGATTGCATTTTGGTTTAACCCTTTTGAAACAATAGTTGCTTAGAAAAAAAAAATATCCTTATTTATGAAATGATTATAGATTTTTTTTTAATTGTATCTACAAAAAGGAGCAATTCAAAATGCTGTAAAAGAAGATATTCTTTTAGTACTTAATACTTGAATAATTTATATAGCGCCATTTTAGTGTAATGTCACCTTAAGGACGCTTTACAAAAAATCTTAAATGTATTTTTGAATGGTTTATCGTTTGCTAATAATCCACGAAACATCCCTTTACCTCAGAAAATTTTCATCTTATATAAGGCTTTTCTGAGAAAATGAGCTTTACAGAAGCTCTCTCCAAAGCCTTTTTTCTCAGAACAGTACCTATTTGGTCAGATGAAACTTTCTTATTGAAATAATTGGAATTTTATCTGAATATTTATATTAATCGATCTACTCTAATAATACACATAACGGGTATAATTTTTTATCCACTCATTTTTACAGGATTTTTTTTTTCCCAACTTTCAATTGACGTACCTACATTAAATAGGCAAAATAATAGCTTTTTGTTCGCAAGTCTTTTTTTATTGTTTTTATGTAATTACCGCACAAGGGTTCCAACTGTTCGGAGGCTGTGGGACTATGGCATCCCCAATTGGGGTATGTTGTGAAGCTGAATGGATTGAGGAATTACTTAGCTCTTCTGGTAATCAAAATCGACACAACTTAATTATTGAGAATGGTTTTTCACCAGGGCTATACCAACGTCTTTCGCCAAGATAGTAGTATCTGCCGCTCTAGGGAGTCCCTTAAAATTCACTGTAAGTTAGGAGGTCGAGTCTCACTGCAGCGCGATGATATACTGACATGGACATGTTAAATTCCAAATGTCGTAAGAAATATATTTTTATCGATTTTGGCGTAACCGTAGTACAACAGTGTTTTCAATGGGTTAAGATTTCAGTGTAGTACATACCTACTAAAAATCACGGATTGAAACATACCTTTATTCACGAAAAAATCAATTAGCCTAAATATTAAGTAAGGCTAGATGAAACAAAATGCAAGTGTTCGTTGAAAACAAGAATATTAATCCTAATTCACAGGTTATAGTACTAAAGAGCGTTGAAAAACAAATAGCATCTAGTCACGAACATCGGGTTGCAAAACAAAATAACTGAGAAGATTGTGGAGAGTGGCGTGGCAATAAACTCGCTAGCCCCAGAGCAAGAACTCTCACTTGCATTATATTTTGTCTCTCGATTTACAGTCAAATGCACATTTCACATAAAAAAAAAACAGAAAGAACCATGCAAAATGGATATAATTTTTTAAAAACTATTATTATTATATTTTCGTAGAAAATAATCACTTTGAGGTTCGGCATATTTAAAGAAATTAAAAAATAACTTTGTAGAAGACTATGGATTTTATTTTAATTTTTATGACCCACTGGTTTTTTTTCTCATTGTTTTGTTATTTTATTCTATATTTTGTTCACCCTCGGCATGTATATTTAACCTCATACTATATTTTTTTTTTTAAATTTTATACCTTGCTGATGTTTAGGTTAAGCGAAACCGGTCGGCCATAAGAATTAAAATAATATCCGTGGTCTTATACAAAGTTAGTTTTTCATTTCTTTATTATTATATTTGCCACTGTGGGGATATAATGAGACCTACATTAAGATAATAATGCACTTAAAAGAATTATGATTTTCAAAATTAAACTATTGATTTGGTCCATTTAAATTAAATGCATGTCATTAAGTTAGAAGTTCGGTTAAAAAAACATTAAATAAACATAGTGCTGTTGAATATCATATATGGTACCTGTATAAAACACGTTGGCAGAATATCTCGACATGAATAATTTCATTCTCATATTCAAATGTGAAAATATTCGCGATATATTTCTTATCATTATAAGTATATTTTGAAAAGTGGACCTCTCCATGGCCTGGAAACCTGCCCAGGTAACCCTGCCATCGCTACGCACCTGGATGAGATATTTTTCCTCGTCTTTCTCCAATATTCACTACAAAGGGCAAGTCTTATCAAATCGTGCACAATACTAGCGATCCTTTGTAAGGTGCTTCAATACAAAAATTGTTGCATAGAAATTATAGCGTTTTGTAACGAATTCATAATGGCATCAAATAGTTTATTAACAATCGACAATAGCCATATATTCTTATAATATTGGTAGCTAGTGACATATGTCCATCTTTTGACTAAGGGCATTGAGATGCTATCGATGGAAAAATATAACAAAGTGCTTGATCGTCCTTTTATTGGAAAGAATTTTCATGTGTATTCATTCACATGAATCTTATGGATGACAGATAATGTGTTACTTATATGAACTAACATTTTGATTTAAAATTTGCAAGTAACATAATGCCACACAAAGTAAAAAATGTTTTATAAACAAACTGCATAGTTAGTTAGGACTTCCCGCAAGTTTTAACAGTTATTTTTCGTTACCCTTCTAAGTGAACATTTGAAAAATGTGAAACAAATCAAAAATCGTTACAATTTTTTTTTCAATAGTTTTTTTACAAAAAGACTATATATAACATTGTATTGCATAATTTACTACCACAACAAATATAAAACGTTATTGGTTGAAAATGGACGAAATTTTTTGGAATAATAATCGTCCTTTCTTCCTTTACCTTCGCAAGGACTTCCTTTATAAATTGACCAAGCAAATGTTATTTCGGACCTAATTAAAGACATTAAAATTGAGGATGGGATTTTTTCAGATATTTTAGACTCGTATACGAGTATAGTCATTTAACATTACTTCAGACAGGGTACGAAATTATTACAATGACAAAAGAGAAATCGAAGCATTTGAAAACTTCGGTTCGTATGTATACTTCTGCTATCTAAAATTATTATATCTAATTTTTCATTCTAAATATGTACCCTCCTAAAAAACCGTACTTATGTGTTCGGGGGGGGGGCATTATTTATTTTGTTACTAATAAACTATTATAATTACTATTTTTTTATTTTTTTAAGTTTTGAGTGCACTTTTACATTTATTTTGAATTCTTCGAAGTCAACATTAATCAATCTTATTTTTCCGGTAGGAATAAAGAATGTTATTCCTAGATATTCTTTCAATGCAAATGAGAAAACGATTTTTTTTTAATTATTATTTTATGTGCAATGTTAAGGGATTGGGTATGAATTTTATAAGTGCTGCCCCAATTTTATATATTAATAACCCTATTGCAAAAATATTGTCATAATTCAGCAGGTTTTAGAAAGAAAACATTATTAAAATATATTCTACCTTTCAAGTACATTGCGTCTGTGTTTACATGACATATTTAAATTGTCCAGGACAATGTACGAAAGTAAAAAATAAATTGTTTAAAACGTTGGAAAAAATATGAATATTTAATAGTGACACAAAAAGCCTAACGCCATAACCTCAGATGATTGTATAGACAACGTACGCCGTTCAATTTTCATAGAGTATGACCAAACTATAGAAACATTGTAGCCAAATTTATAGAAAAAATTCCTTTATTCTGAGTACGAGATAATAGACATGTAATAAATAATAGACATATTATAGTACATCTAATGTAGCATAAGAATGGGAGATGATGTCTAAAAGTTTGCGTTTCCACAGTAGAAATGTGAAATTCGTTCTTCAACTCCCCTGATGCATAATATTTGATTTAGTAACATTAACAAAATACGTAGAAGAAAGGCGTACATATGAAGTATAAAGATGAAGACGCTTCTCTCAGATGTGTGATAAGATATTAATGTGTCCTTGATTCTAATTCAAAGTAAGAAAACGGGTTATTGCCACGAGAATAAAACGAATCAATCATTAATCTAAATTTGGAAGTACCTATTGAATAAACAATGTTTATTTCTGTTAAAAATGTCAACACCTATATATCTATCAATGATCGAGGCAATAGGTAAATCTATATCTAAGAAAAACATCTCTAAGTATGGTATATCTGTTAATTGAATTCTAAGACAGATAATAATGTGATTTAAAAATTACATGGCATTTATAGCACGGTTTCAAGTAAAAATATGTCGGTACTTACACATTCGAAATTTTAGTGAGTATATTCAACAAAATACCTGCTAGTTAATAATTAACCCCACTTTCGCCGAAGTTAATATCGGAGATTCCCAGCAACATTACAGAAATGTATTTTAGATCAAATAATAGAAACAACAACCGGGCTGTCAGCACTTTCAAATTAATTCTTGCAGTGTATTGTGCTGCCAAATATGCAAAGAAATTTATAGCAGTAAAATGCATTTCAGTTTTTGCAGCCTAAATAATTTACGATAACTCCTTGGGCTAATACATTTAAGAGAAATCGATATGTTGAAAGGTTAAATTTGTAAAAAAACTGAACATTGCAAGTAATTGCACTGTCCTTTAACGAACTTTATTAAATCATATTTCATTTTTATATTCTCGCTGACATCATAATTACAGGTAAGAAATTATTATGGTGTTCACATATTCCGGTGAATAAATTGGAATATTTTTTGATGAGATCGTTTCTTTAGATTTGAAGTAAATGCGAAATGCCATAAAAATGTGCTCCCATCCCCTTCGCATAACTATTGATTTATTACTCAATATATTCAAAGATGAATTTTTACGCACTCCTGCTTCCGAAACTGTCAAAAACTTGTGTAATAATAATGCGAAGGTATACCTACGCATTTTACGCAGTTTTCACTTCAGGGCCTACTACTTCCTTTTTGTTTTTTAATGCTTATGTACAAAGTACTTGGGGTCAAGCCTAAAAGCAGAGTTAAAAATCATTGTTAGAGATTGGAGATTCAACTACAATTAATCGCCGTATTTACATGAAGAGAGAGTACTTTAATCGTTATGCAACCTTAGCCACTCGGTCAGCTACCTCAACTCATTAAGGCCTTTTATCCTCCGTCTACAACCTGGCGCGTACCATATTTCAAAGGTAGTGCATACGTTTTAAATACTTCCCATCAACCCAGATGCTTTACGCTACAAGAGCACGAGCCACTCCGAGAAGAATGAGAGCTAATCACATGGATTCTAACATAATATTACTCTGTTCTATTTAAATATCTCACTTTAACAGAAGCTTTTTCCTATACCTCAGAGAAGATTCTTAGACGAAACCGTTATTTTTTTTTAAATTTTGTAGTCGTATAAGTTTATGTATTCGTTGAATAAATATTCCGCTAAAGTTCTTTCACAGAATCCAGCAGAAGGAAGCAGCAAAAACATTTCAACAGTTTTCTTTGGCTTAAAATCAAACTTTTTTAATTATGACCTGCATTGGATTTATTTATCTTCTCAGCCCATTTATTACGAAATAATTAAAAACACAGAATTTGAAAGGGAGATTTTATTCCTGATAGCATTGTTTTGTTCAGCGGGTAATTATTTAGAATCTTAATTTACGGTCGCAGAGAGATGAAAATGTCACGTCTAAGAGCTATAAGATTCTGCCTTTAATATCGTGGCTTTATTTTAAAGCACCTGGTAGACATGGATTCACGAGTTCTGAGTAGAGTTTGAAGCTTCATGAATATTGAGTTCATCTGCGAAATAGATCATATCCCTTCGGTGGAGCAATTCTCAATTTGCATAAACTCGCAAACTGCAATATTTCACTGTTTTGATATTATTATAGAGACCAAAACTTTAATATTTACTTAAATAATTTTCTATTAATTACTTAATTAATGTTAAAAAACATTACGTGATTTTTGTTCTTATTGAACTATTAAAATGTTAGCCTTCCAAAAAAAATATTTCTCTTAAATTGCTATATTGAAATTGGGCTAGTGATATTTTCTCTAAATCAATAAAAATATATTATTTCGGAAGATAAAATACAGAAGCTGGTTATTTACCTATGTTTTATACTGTAATTTAAATCAACAACATTTCAATAAATCATTCGTAATCGGGCATAGATATTATTGAGTATTTGCTTTGGAAAACTTTCCCATGCACCCATAGTACCTAAGTAAGCAGTAAATATACAAACGAATATAGTTTCATAATATGAATAATGCGCTATAATTCTAAGTAGGCAGGTGCACCGTTGGTACGTCCTACATTCTCTCGCACAAATTAATAGAACTCACTCTGGCATAGGCTTAAAAACAACGTGAGTACTGTTCATAAGGCTTTCTAGTAAAAAATTGAATTGAATATACGAGTACTTCAAGTCAATAAGCTGCTTGCTGGCTGTTTGAAATATGTTTGTAGAATTTTGAACAGTGAAGCAAAATAATAATAAATAGTTGAAGATTGTCGTAATAATTTTTGTAGGTATTGTTTCAAATGCAGATAGCATTTTTTTTAGAGCGCAGTTTATAGCTGGTAAATATTGGTTAAATTAAACATAAAAAAGTATAGTTTTATTCTGGACTGTTATGGAAACCGTGTTAATTTTATTGTATTTAAAAAAATATATTCACACGATGCGGAAAAAAACGTAACATATTTTTTTGTCTCACCATAAACCATCATGTGTTAAAAATTAACAAAAGGCAATAAACTCACTTTTATTAACATTGAATATTATAAGATATCGTCGCCGGAGAGGCAAAAGGACTGAAGCGCCATTTTGGGAAGTTAACACAAGATTTCTTTAAAGTTATTTTTGTTCTAGAATAAAATTCGGATTTTGAAAAGAATAGTTGATTCAGGTAACTCAAGGCTCTCACTGAGTTATCTGAAACGACGAAAAAGTTAAAAAAACACACTTGCGTCACGACTTCTCTCAAATGGTAAATATATTTAAATGGCTAAAGCGCCATAACCAATTCGAATCAAACGAGAACATTCGATGCAGAAATAAAAACGGATCAAAACTGCATATTTAACTAAGCTTTGACCAAAATGTCGCTTAAACTCTTTTGCCTTTCCAAATGTAATTTCAAATATTATTTTACTGAAAAACACTTTGGTTTATGTTCAACATAGACCAGGCGATATCAGTTAGACACAAATGTTTAAAAATATGGAAATGGTAAAGTAATTTGTTTACACTCAATCAAATAAAATATATGATAATCCTCAAATTGTAAAATGTTATAGTTATTCGACAAAATCACCTTTTGGCTAACTGATTACAAGTCTAGTTTTCTTCAACTAATATAAAATATGATATGCACTCTGTCCATAACGACGTTCGAGAAACACATAACGGACGGCGTCATTAACATCATTCGAATAATATAGCGAGAGCATGAACATGCGCACTACATCAATTCGCTGTGCATTGAATCATTTCAGAAATCCATCAAGTTCATATTAGTATGCTTTTGCCGATCGAGAGACGGAAATAAGACCTCCAAAGGTCAAAAGATCACGCACAATACAAACAGCGATATTACTGATTGACTCTCGTAGGCTTTATATATCTCTAAAATGGCTTGATCGTCATAACATTGCGTGTATCATCTTAATAATTAGATTTAAAAGTATTCATAAATGAAAAGCCTTAACTTTAATCTTAACGGGATTGAAAAAAGATTAAAAACCCTGTACTTTTGCTATGTAAAAAATACCGAACTAGCAAGGCGGACACATAATTTAAAATGACCGGCTTCAACAGACCATTTTTTCCGTATCCGAATGCGTAGGTAGACATTATTTAAATGCTGCAAAAATTTCAATAAAATGCCATGATACTTTTTTTTCAAACAAAAAAACAACATAATGTATAACTGAATTAATTAGATAGGCTAGTTTATACTATTGCTTTAGTTTACTTATCTGGGGTTATTGATCTCAAAAACCACGCATTTATATGGGCATCCTAGTTTGGAATGTTCAAGGAGGTATTACATTAAAAATACTTAGCAGAAATACCGCAAAACATTCACCGGAAACTATCGACATGTCTTTGACAAAATTGTATTATTTGGCTTTTGGCGGGATGAGACTTGGATGATTCAACAAGAATACCGAGTCGTTACTTCCAAAGTGAAAAATAGCAAACATCTCCCCATATATTAATAGTCTGGCGGAATGTCGGGTGAGCCGCTCGTGCGAGTTCCCTGGCCGCCGTTTCTTCGCCGCTCTTGAGCGAATGTTATTCCTTTTCACCAAATTCACTATATCGTTTTATGAAAAACGTTCAACTCACCACATCATCAAACCAAAAGGACGCCTAGACTACGTTTGATGTGATGATTCGTGTGGATTTCAGTGTTCAAAGAAGAAATTAATCTTCATTGTATTTTAAGACATTAAACGGACCTTCTTCTTTTTCAAACTTGAAGGAGACAGTATTAACTCATTACTCATTACTCATAAACTCATAACTCATAACGAACGCGTAACTAAAAAGTCATATTAAAGAGAGGAAAGTGAACTTAATAAAGTCCATATAATTTACAAACAAATTATACTCTATGATGGAATTCTACAAATATTCTACGAAACTGATCAAACTTACGATGGCACGCAAGAGTAATACTAGTTATCAAAGTATAATAAAACAAATAATTCCTTGTAAGACATTCATGCTAACACATCAGTTGCACGTGAAAACATTTGAAATTTGAACCGTATCTTTAGAGCCGAAAAGATTTCTTACTTCAAATGCCAATTTGTTATATGGGAAAAGACTGACTGTATTTTTTCCCTTTAAAAAAAATAATTTCTTAGCTGTATAAAATTTTAGCAACAGTTTTGTTGCTCTAGAAAATTCTATAAATCGAAAAAATAATCACTCTTGTCATGTGTTTAGAACACAGCGCATTTTCTTAATCTAAAGGCGCATTCAACAAGATATCAAAACGCTTTCGTACCTTCTTAAGTATTCGTTCATATAATATATAATAGCATGATGCAATGAGCAACATTGTTAGTATATGAAACTAATATTATAACTGATTAATCACATTATATATTAGTAACGTTGTGTAACTAACCCTTGTGTTACAACAGTTAAACTAACATTAAGCTCCCGGTGGTGTAACTCAAACCTCGGGCGATGAGGTCATAAACGAGAATTCTCTCGATTATCCACCCAGTCTCCAATAATAATAATAATAACTTGCATAATTAAGTTTACGATCGACCTTTTGGGTTAATGGCCCTGCACAATGACCAAATTCATATAAAAGTATTACAATATCTAGGATTCAACGAAAATTTAAGCTACGAATCAAAAAAAATCTAAAATGCAGCTCTGCTATCCTATCATATGTGTCGTATAGTGGAAATTTTTAAACAACAGCAGGGAATATTTCTCCCTCATCCTGTGTCAACTGTGGTTAGAGGTGCATTAATGAGAAGATAATCTTTTCTACCCGGTGAGCGGGCTGCCTTTTGTTATTCTAGGGCTTTTTGTGAATATGTTTATATACAGGTACTTAAAGTGAAATTTTGTAAAGCAATCTTTTATTTAAGCCAACTCACCAAGGTTAGGTAGGGTATAAGATGGATTTTGGAGTTGAGGAATTTAAGAGTTCGTGTTGGTTATGCTATTCCTCACGAACCAGGGACTTTTTATGAATCGTAGAAGCAATGCATTTTGAAATGATTGAGTCTTTTTGTATTTGATGTAGCTCATATGGGTGAAGCGTGTGTAAGTTTTGGTCGGATTTTCGATGTGTATGAGCAAATGCTATCATATCGTAAATACATTTTCTTTCGATTTTTATGTTTTAATGAATTTAAAATGTTCATTATAAGGCAGGCTTTTAGCTAATTTCAATTTAAAATATGGAAGTCAATAGAAACGTGCATTTATATAAGGATAGCAGAGATGAATTGATTGCTGCATTTCTAAGATCTTCGAATGAACATTAGAAATGATAAATACTTTTTCTAGAATTCGGTTGCTAGCACGAAGACCCGTTAGGAGTAAAATTTCAATATCATTATGCTTTACAACACTATAAAATATGTTTTTATTTTTTTTATAATGAATACCGCATAAGAGTTCCAACTGCTCCCAACCGTCTAGAGCCATTGAGCCTATGGCATCCCCAATTGTTGTGAGGCTGAGGGTAGTGAGAAGGGGAGAGATGGAGAAGGGAAAGGTTGTAAAGTACCTGGCTATTTAGATCTAGTCACCAAACACGGTTAAAGCTATTTCAACCAACGTTTCGATTCTGAATGGTGGTCTTTCACCAGGGCAATACTCACTCTGGAACGTGCTGCACATATACTTTATATTATTTTATATGAATTTAATGTGTTACGTCACATATTAATTAAATAAAATTTATTTCGCGCACGCCGGGTTTTAACCCGCGACCTTTGGATTCGTAGTCGAGCGTCTTACCACTCGACCATGGAGGCGTGAATAGTAATAAATATCAAGAAAGCAAATGACACCATATTTCCTAAAAAGAGGCGCTTATAAAATAAATCACTGAACAATACTTTACACTTGATATAATGCAAGAGTGCTCAGACATTAATAACATCCATACCTCTAGGCAGGTGTTCACTGTGGGTTATTATGAATTTGAAAACCGGTACGTATATCTGTACAGTGTTTAAAGTAGGCATACTTAAGCCATTCATCTCTGGCTAATTGTTTGTGACTAGAAAGTGAATCTGAATAGAACCCTTTATTAAAAAAAACGTTTAGTTTAATGGATACTCATCAAGAGACACTAAATACTTTGAACGTGTCATTATTCAACGATGCTCTTTCGACCGTGATCAAAAGATTTTGTTACTAAACACACAGTCAACTATTTTGAAACACTCCGACCACAGATACTTAGTTTGTTTTTATTATGCATGCAACTAAAAAATCCTTACACAATTAATTTTTTATGAATACCACACAAGAGTGTCCACTGCTCTCGACTGTCCGAAGCCAGACTATGGCATCCCTATGTAATGAGCTTAAAGAAAGTGGTGAAGGGAAGGAGATAGGGAAGAGAAATTTTGGAAATTACCTGGCTATTCAGATGTATTCATAGAACACCGCTTAAGTAATTTCAAGCAACGTTTAGATTTTGAATGGTGGTCTTTCACCGGGGTGACACCACTGGAACGTGCTACAAATATATACATTTTATTTTTTTGCTGACGTAAGGATTTAAACCCGTGACCTCTAGATCCATAGTCGAGGATCTTAACCACACGATCACGGAGGTAGTCAAATACTGTTTTTTTTCATTTATTTATTTACGAAAAAAAGAAGCCAACTTTGAGTTGATTAAAAAACGTTTTTGGGTACAAATGGAACTTGATAAAAGCATTAAATCTCTAAAATTAAATTATTTCAATCTAGCTTTACTACCGGGCTTTGGCGGAGATTTGTAGTTGATTTGTATTTTGAAAAATATGTGAAAAAAAAACGCAACTTTGCGTTTTTTCTCGTATTTCGTTTTTAAAAATGATATTTCAAAGCTAAGCTTTGCTCATGAAAACAGTTGCGTTCATCTGAAATTTCAACACAGTAAAAAGTTCGAATACGCCAAGCTAACCGTTCGTGAGTTTTCGCTGCTTCAGGTAAGCAGATTCTCTAAAAACGTAATAATTATATTGTAACATATTAACAGTCAAGAGAAATACGTTAAAAACTTGTTCTACGTTAATAATAGTCTTACTGTCAATTTCTCCACATTCCTAAGCGCCATCCACCCACGAAAAATACCATAAATGTAGGTAGATGTAGTCAGCTAGAGTTTGTTTAAATAAGTGTCCACCGAATTATGTTTTCCATAAACATCAAACGATCTGGCTTCTACCATTCTCTTAAAAAATTAAAAAGCGTGTGTTTTCCAACTGTATTTCAAATAACGTTGTTGACAAAAGTGAATCACATCAAACAGGTACAGATATAAGTGGCTCTTCACGTTAGTTCTTAAAACCGGTTAATTATTTTAATGGTTTTATCTCGACGATTCGCCTGCATAAATGGTCTACAATTTGATGTAATACAAATCCGCTTCCAATGTCAACATACAATAATTTATAATTTAATTGAGGTCTGTGTTATCGGTCATAAATCAAAGCTGCTTGTAAATGGTTCTAACAGGTAATTTAAGTAGGTAGCTAAGTTTAATTTCATTCCATTCCCTACTGGAACTTTGCAAGGATTAGTCTTAATTACCATGTTCTCGAGTTCTGAAGTTAATCCGAGTTACTTTGCTGAAACGATTGAGGCTTTGTCGAATAATAAATAATTAAACTTAGCCTGCTGCGTTCTTTATAGGTTTATTAAGAATTCAAATGGCTAAAGATTACTCTTTTTTAGGTTACGGGGTACTTAACTTGACAATTTTGGCAGGTTTTTGATTAAATCAACTATTTACGATTATTTTTTTTCATCGGTTAGGCCGATGTTTTATTTTCGAGGCTATAACTTTTTTACCTCCCACTTAATCCCACTCGGGATGCAAACAAGATTTATTTTCTAAAAAAAAAACTATCCGAAAAAGATTTCAACAAAAAATTCTCAACCATTAAGAAAAAATGTACGGCTCGCTTTCATAGTTCTCACAGCAACCGAGTAATCCTCACGAAACGTCACTTTGCAGCATTCTAATACAAGCAATACTGCACATTATTTATTTGTAAATTCTACATGGGCAGTTAGGAAAATGCTTAAGGTTGGTGAATAAAAAAATGAATCTGTTATCTTTTGAATTTGACGAAAAACATACTAAAATGTCAGTAAAAAATGCAGCTTGAAAACCAGCGCAGCCATTTTCAAACGTTTTACCTAAATTTCCACTATGAATTTAAAAGATAACAGCAAAAAAGTTGTATTTACTAGAAACCTTAGAAATTACCCTAACTACCTGTATAGAATTAACAGATAAATCATTTATAGTATTGCTTGTATTTAAAGGCGAAAAGGGTGTATTTTAGCCTTAAAGTGTGTATCCAAGCCAGTGGGACAACTACAACTTCATCTGGGGGAGGTTATTAGGCTGAAGCATTTATTTGGGATAGGGAATGATATTTTTTAAATGAATCCCTTTATTCAGATCTGCTCACTAAACAAAGCTAAAGCTATTTTGAGCAACGTTTCGATTCTGAATTGTGGCATCTCATCGGGGCGGTATTTAGAATGTCTTCTTCTTCATAAAAAAGTGCAAATATATATAATAGGTAGGTACTTGCATTTTTTTATTTAAATTTATGAAAAAAATCATACATTTGATAAGCTACCCATTTTCGAACCCCGCTGGGCAACATCCTTACCGCTCTGACATGGAGGTCGTAAAAATGTTTTTTTTGTTTGCTTATGAAATGAAAAAATATATTTGTACTCGTATAAGATAACAGCTTTTATTTAAAAAATTTAGACCGATCGATTTCGCTTAGCCTAAGAACCATTAGGGTATATAATTAAACTAAACTAAAAATACATGTACATAGTGCGCGGTTATATATACAGACAGAGGGAGAACACAATATAAAACAAGAGAACAGTGAGAAAACAATAGAATAACATTTAAATTATAATAAAGGAACAGAGAGAAAGAGACAGATAATTTAAATTGAAAATTTGTTATAATTTAAATGTTTTATATTGCGTTCTTCCTCTGTATGTATATATAACCGCACACTATGTATATTTTGTTTAGTTTAATGTTGTACCATGATGATGCTTAGGCTAAGCGAAACCGGTCTGCCATAAAATTTAAAATAAAATCTGTGGTCTGATGCAAAGTTTTTTTTTTTTCATTTCATTAAATATCAAACCACAAAGTTTTAAAGCTAAAGAAATTATCAAACTTTTTTTGTAAAATCGTCTACCTATTGGCTATTAGAGAGTACTGAGAAAATTGAAAATATGCAAAGTCAGCAAATAGTGTATTTATATGCATCACAGGTCGATTTCCCCTACGTATAAGGCAGAAAGGAGAAATAGATATTGTGTCATACGAATTCACTTCTAAGTAAACATGTCTGATGGGCAATCGGGATCATCGGCTGAATACTTTATGGGACGTTTTATCGTTTGCAATTCTGAGAGCGTGCACAATGCAGCCGGCATTTTCCCTTGCTACAATCTCGGAGCTTTCATTAATCTTTCAATTTTCCAGGCGCCCTTTTTATTTTTAAACGTGGATGCTCTGTACTAATCCGCAGTTTGCAGAATGTTTTCAGTCTGCCAATTTATGTTAAAAAATACATGGGGAAATTTAAATGTTTGAAGTGGGTATGGTGAAATTGCGCCTGATTTCAAATGTAACCATAACGAAGCGGAACCACATGAATATCGTTTTGTTACACATGAGAATGAGTGCTTACGTAGGTAAATAATCTGAGTGTTAAAATATCGCTTAAATCTTTCTAAAAGTGCTTTATTTTACTAGATTAAAATAAATTTACCAGAACCGCATATAGAAATTCCTACACGTTTCAAAATTATGTTTTTATTCGCTCAATTTTTTAAATGAACATGTAAACCAGTTTGACTGAAGAAGATGACAACCTCCATGGTCGAACGGTTTAAAAACTCGGTCATGAATCCAGAGGTCGCGAGTTCAAATCCCGGTGGATGCAAATAAATTAGATTTAATTCACACGAGTATGTGTTATTTTACAATTAATTAGTAAGGAAATAATAAAAATAGTAAATATAAAAATAATATATTTGTGACAAAGTGCAAGATATTATTAACATCGCCCTAGCAAAAGACCGCCATTAAGAATCGAAATGTTGCTTAAAAGGGCTAAAGCTGTGTTTGGTGATCAGATCTGAATAGCTGGGTACTTCCCAACTCTTCTCCATCTGTTTCCCTTCCCTACTCCCTTCAGCCTCACAATATACCCAAATCGGGGATGACATAGTCCCACTGGCTCCGGACAGTTGGGATTCACATAAAAAATATATTTCCTCGACTTTAACATCTGTTGAAAATTATTTATTGGTTTAATTTGTGATCTGTGTTTCATAAAACTTTACACAGTATTTGTGTAAATTTTTGTGTATTTTTTTCTCCTCTATTAAAACCATGGGAATTAAAAAACACACTTCAAAAGCAGCTTAAAAACCCATGGAATATCTTCATTGATTCATTTAAATTGAGGTTATTGAGCTCTTATTTACACGTGCCGCGTTTTAATAACACTTCTATTTTCATAATGCCATTTATGTTGTAATATAACGCCAAATTAAACGAATTTGAATTAAGTAGAAAAATTCTAAAACCTTATCTTGAATCCATTCAATCCCTTATTCCGTTAATAGGTTTTAATCGGAGGTTGTATTTCTAATACTTTATACGAGACCTGTCTTGTATTGAATCCAACCGTTCACGTCCTTCGCTTTGAAACCTGCAAAAAGAAGCTGCAAAACTTCTTTTATCGGATAAATGCATTTGATTGCAGTGTCCACAAGTGAAATACTGCACTCTCAGTTGCCCGTTAACGTATTCAGCGCGGTGAATGTGGAGAGATAAGTAATTCCTTACAGTTCTGCTGCTCAGATTCCTTGAATATTTCAAACGGTACAGTGATTAGTCGGCATTTTGGTTACTAAAAGCAGAAAGCTTCTGATGTCAAATTTAATATCGTTATTTTGTGGGGCGTCTTTTATATCATCAATCATCGCGAATATTATTTATTACCGGTATAATTAACCATAGATAGTCTTAATAAATATCATTTTTATGATCATCTATCAACATGCATAAATAATAAGTATTTTTGAATGTAGTTTTTTTCTTTTCAAAAATGCTGGTTTCATATGACGTAATAATCTGAATATATATAAGATAATTGAAAAATTTTAGAGCAGCGCGTAAGTCATTTGTTTTTGGACCTAAATTTAGCGATTTTGAAGAGATTTTTTTTTAAAGTTGAATTTTAATTTATAATCATAAATATTGTATAATTTCCACCTTGTCCTTGTAACGCCGCTTGAAATCAATAAAGATTTGTTGATAGACCAGACAAACTGTTTTTTTTCCTCGTCTTGTCGCTCTCTCACTGCCATCAACGCAAATAGCCACATTCCCCAAAACATTGCCATAGTTCCATCGGCTCCGGCCAGTTTGAAATATGGTGCGGCATCACATCAAAAACATATTTTCATTCGATCAATACCCATTTTAATAAAATATACGATGAAAAATTTGCTTGCAGCGCGTACTATTAGAGTGGTAGATACTCTCAGTATCGCCTTGGTGAAAGACCACTATTCAAAATCGAAACGTTGCTAAAAATGGTTTCATTTGTGTTTAGTGACCAGACGTGAATAGCCATGTACTTCCTGGCCCTCCTTCTTCCCATTGTTCCCTTCCCTTCCTACTACCTTCAAAATAACAACATACTCTATTAGGGGGTGCCATAGTCTCACTGGCTCCGACCAGTTGAATATATAATGTGGTAGCATATATTTACATGAGCAAGTTGCATGTTAAATAAAAGGGTCGGTGCAACTGTCCAAATATTATTGTAATTCATAATCAGTTATTGTTTTTCTACGGTTGCTCTTTCGTTTTCATTAATATGCGTACAACTGAGCATTAAGGAACGGACATCAGCCAAGTCACAGTCTTACTGGAATTAATTGAACAGGCTGCTTTTAAAAATCAATCATTATATTAATTGATTAATTGACCAACCGTTCACTGTTGAATTCACGAGAGAAAAAGTTTCGCTTCCTTTGAAGAATCCTACTTTATAAATAGTGCACGTTCAATGAAACGACAGCTGCTTACTTTGTAATACAAACCCACCTACACTAAAGGCATTTATATCCAATGTAAAAGTTCCTATAACAACTCAGAAAAGGAGTTTTTTAAAAATGGTGTCAATGTCTCTCTGCGATAGTTTGAAATCATCCATAACCGTTTAAAGGTTATCACACCTCTATACAACTCAATGCGTACAGTTAAAACCAAAACAATTTAAATTATGTTCTTATAGCTGAGGTATCTTGCAATATTCAATGTTTAACCAATTAAATTGATAATCGGTACCAAATAGACAATAAACCATATTTTATTTTCAAATCTCTACCTACCTATAGTGTATTTTAGATTATTTTGTATTTGGTGGTATATTAATTATAACAATAATAATCATAATCATATATGAAATCCTCTGAATTAATCATACCTGTGTAAAATCAAAACCTCTGCAAAACGAAAAGGAAGAAAAACGCTCCTCGCCTACCTGTGTCCTATTCAATGTGAATCAGCCTGCAAACGAATGGTGAAAAGCGCATACAATACTCTTTTGTCCTGATTCAATGAATTGAATCATTGCTTTTAAAAATATGCTTTATTTATCCAATCTTGCGGTGTTTTTTGTTTTTATGAAAAGGTAAAATGAAAGCATTTTACCGAGAATTTTTAAGGAATAATTGATTGTTGATGAAACACATAGCATTGAGTATGGTATATAAATTTTTATATTTAACAATGAACCAAATAAATATTCCAGGTTTTTAACCAGTTAACGACTTGCTCTTTATCCAAAAAAATAACAAACACAATGTACTAATAATGATCCTGGTATATACAGCTGATCATATTTTTATATTTACAATGAACCTTGGTTTTTAAGTTTCCTTTTAACGACTTGCTCTTTTATTTTCCACCATAGTAACAATTATTTAAAGATATTTTTATGTTATATAGATACTTACACGATGTACATTTTAACAAACCACTGTAGCAGTAAAATGGGTTTTGTCCAGGATTAATGAAATTTAAAAAAAAAATCAAATACCTACCTGATAATGCACGTTTAAAACAAATATGGTACCGAATGCATTAAACTATTTATGGCCTCGGTAAGAATTTGTTATTATAATTAGCTTTTTAACGTGTTTATTACCTTAGCCTTATATCAGAATTCTTTGTATGCGCGAATGCAATTCATTCGTAAATATTGTACCTATTTTGGAGATTTCCTGCACACCTTATGCATCTGGTGCATGAATGTAATAATAGAAATAATCAATATTGATGAATATCTCATTTCCGGTAGGATCTATTTAGAAACAAGTATATATTTTTATCACACATGTGTAAATCGGGTTTCTTTACAAAGTTGTTTTACGGCTTAGTGAAATGATCTAAGCTTGGTAATATAATATCATAGTACGAGGTGAAATAGAATACGATTTACTTACTTTCTTCCTAATGGTTGAGTGAAAATAAATGATTTTAAAATTATACCACGATTCGTGGGAGTTAAATGCTCGCTAAGTTGAAATAGGAAGTTAGTAACATAATATAATAATATATTTCATACATTCACTCATCTACAAAAAGGCAAATTTTATGACGTTAATCGACTTTAATTTAGTATTTTCTAATGCCTTACAAAAGTAGCACAAATTTATCGCTAATATGTAATCCGGAATTTGACAAGCATACACACATCAAGATAGCTATCCTTCACAACAAATGTTTCGGACCATTAGCATGTTATACATCCTTAAAAACAATTCAGTAATTCGATCTTCAGTAGTGTGTATTTACCTCCTGGTAGTACGAAATAATTCAAGTGTGAGCTGACCAGTGTGTTACTGATGCAATATGAACTTTAATAGAGACTTTACAAGTTGTTTTCATCAATAAATCAATGACGCTAATTCAATGCTATCTGATGTAATATAAATTGTAAGTTGTTTTGATGGAATCTACCCATTTAACAAATGAGTTACAAGTAACACCTACTCGATTTAAAAAAAAGGTGTTGATGTTTTCAGACGCAATATTTCTTCAATGAATAAACGTCGGTAATGAGTGTGCAATGTAATATTTATACACGTCAAATCGTGATTTAAGACCAACACGAAATATTATTATTGTCTAAGAAATTTAATACAAAGCCCACAACTGTGGGTCGATACTTTAGTGAACTGACATGACACGCCGTTATTATTATTTTTGCCTATTTAGCAGACGTATTGAACATTTATCAAGCGCCCATTGAGCTCTAATGGCTCCTACAGCGATAACAAATATCTTTCTTTAGCCATAAATAACAAGAATCTGGCATGTACTAATTATGAGCTTGCATATAAAATTTATTTACACGTCTTTTGTTTCTGCACGGATTATTTGTTAAATGGTATACCAACTTAATTGTGGGTATGCCTATTGGCATTCAATGCATATAAATGCCAACAGCCATATGCCTTAAATAGATACCACGTATACGATAGTGTTGTTTTAAATCTATACAGGTATAAAACAAAACATTTGTTTGTGTGTCACATTTAAACTCTCAAACGGTGAGTTCAAGCGTCATAAAAGGTGTAGATATAACTTTTATCTGACTGACGTTTCTATGTCTACGCCATTGTTTTCAGCTCACTGCTCGTTTCTATTATAAGCTATAGGGTTTTGAAATATCGATTAAAGTGATGAAATAAGGTAAGCGTCTTTTTTTGTTCCATTAATTCAATTATTTATTAAAATAGCTTTTGAATCTTGGGCAAAGCCGGGGTTTCAAACTATTAAATTATATTATTAGAAAGTCGTACAATTCAAGACATATCTAAATTTCAACAACAAAAAAATAGGCATTCCAAAACGTATCCCAATATAGTTTATTAAATTGTGCAACACTGCTAATAATTTATTATATAATTTAAATTAGATTTGATTGCATCGAGGAAGCATTCTAAATGGGCAGCTTTCAGCAACGCCATTAGCTCTCGGAAAATGTAAGAAACTCAATTGCAGTCCAGACAAACTAGGTAACCCCGAAGATCCAATATTCCAAATAGCAGATCCAAAAGCTTAGAATTAACTCCAACTTGAACTTAAAAAAAAAAGTTCATCCTGGAAATCATCCTAATTTCATTAGTTTATGAAATCATATTCACAAACAAATTAGAGAGATCAAACTCTTAATTCAGAGCTAGCCCATACTAATACAGATCTATCACTTAATATTTTATTCTTACACCATGTGTATTTCTGTCTTTTCGTTTAATGATAGATTTAGAGTAATAAATTTGTAAGCTTCTTTTACGCCACATTTGATAAAAATAATGCCATGAAAGTTATCCTGGTATTATATTACTAGATAAAAAAAATTCTACTTCGCGTCCATATAAAACATATTTATCATTTGAGAGAAGGCTTGACTCAAGCGGCACAAGTTGGGTACTTTTTATCGCTTGAGGGAACTCAGTGAGAGCATTGAGTTATTTGAGTTGACATTTTTTTTATTTTATGGTAAAAAAAAACTTTAACGTGGTCTGGTGTAAACTTCCTAAAATGGTGCTTCAGTCCACGAAATATTTGAAACATTTTGAGTTGGAGACAGTCATTTCGCAGACTTAATTACGTAATTGAATCAGAACACAAATTTGTTGTTCTAATATAAATCTAAATTATCACGCTGATGCAAGTCTACTTATTTAATATAACATATTATGGTAGAACAAAGCCACGTTCGTTGTCATTCTGAAAGGTACTGTCGTTGAATACAGACATGTTTGAATAATGTACCATCGTTTGATCGGTTCAGGTTCGCTTTTCAGAAAATGTTCTATTCCTACTCCGTACTTGACAACTTCAATAATATTAGCGTTGATTCAATTAAGACTCCGATCTAAGTTTTCTTTAACGAGTTTTCTTCTTTGGCATACTGATAGCTCAGACGGCATTAATTTATCAACCCGTAGAATCATTCCAAGTACCAGCCTTATATTCAAGCTTCAAAACCTATCTAACTCTTACGCCAAAGTGATCTTTCGGAAAATTAATCAATTTTAAAATATTTCTTAAAAAAAAACATTTTAAAAAGTGTGTTTAAGCGGAACTCATTATAATTCGAGCTGAACAGATGCATCATGATCCAATGTTATTTAAGTAAATATTTTATTATTAAAATCCATTAAAATAAATAGTCATATTCTTAATAATCGGGTAAATTAGTCCAGTAGTCCAATATAGGGTGTATTTTATGTAAACCCATAAAAATTATAATTTTTCTTCAATCATATTCTCTGTTGACGTTTTGTCTCTTTTAATTCATATTATCTGTCTCTTTCTCTCTGTTCCTTTGTTATAATTTAAATTTTCTATTATTTTCTCATTGTTCTGTTATTTTATTTTATATTTTGTTCTTACTCTGTATGTATATATAACCGCATACTTTGTATTTTTATTTAGTTTAATTTTGTATCCTAATGATGCTTAGGCTAAGCGAAACCGGTCGGTTAAAAAAAATAAAATAATATCCGTGGTATTATATAATGTTATTTTTAATTACTTTTATTATTTCCTTTATCTAGTATGACCACCCTTTTAAAAATGTGAATATCCAGAAATAATGTAAAGCTGATATAAGCGTAATAAATAGGATTTCATAAAGGGACGCTTAGATGGTTTGGGCATGTAGAGCGGACTAACGAAAAAAAGAGTGTGAGAAGAATATATGAAGCAAAATTTAATAGACGAAGTTGGGGACGCCCTAGAACGACATGACACGATCAAGTTAATCAAATACTTGAATGGGGCCATATTTCAAGAGTCAGAATAATAGACCAGTATGTATGAGACGATGTATGAATGTGAATGAAACAAGGAGTGTGTGCCAAGACAGATGGTGGTCCATCATCTCTGCATACCCCCGCGGAGGAACGTGGTGATGGTTAGATAGTTACCACCCTTAAATATAATAACAATTTCACAACACAACATCTAACCAGAATGAGATTATAAACTAACTCAAATTTAAAACCATTTTTAGACAGTAATCTATCAATACCTATCCAACTTACTCACTTTTATAGATATTGAAGCAAGAGCTAACGTAAACGCCGCACTCCCACAAATGCATTTCTTGCATCCAGCATGTTTTATTATTTAAATGTATTTAATGTTGTTCAAATGTATTTAGTGTATTTAAATGTGTTCAGCCCTGAAGAAGGTTCAGGTAGAGCCGAAACCGGTTGGTATATGTATCTAATAAAATGGTGTCAAAACAAAGTTACTTCTATTTAAAATTTAATTATGTCTTTCCACAAAATGAGTGCTTCGTGTCAAAGTTTACTTATTATTTAACTTCAGAAAAGAAAATTCGATAGAAATTGAAAAAGTGTTCATTAAAAACACAAACTAAAACCTTCGAAAAACTCTAAAAAAATTTCAAATATACGAATTCGATAAATGTATATACTTGCTATCCCTTTTTGCTAAGTATGCGTAAGTAAGACAAAAAGCTGTTTCTCAGTGATGCTTTTCAATGTCATCACTATCGAAAGTGTAATCGTATTTACCAATACAAAAATCCAAATACCAAACTTCACAGTACGAGTATGTCATGTTTAGGTCAACTTTAATTGAGCAACCTATACCAGCGATAAAGAAAACGGACAGTGATAATGATTTATAAAAAAAACTTTATATTATCCTCACTTAGGGAGATTGATGAAGAGAATTAAAAGAGATTAAAATAAAACACTAATGTGTGAATATAAAAATGGACGCTATTACATAAAAAACGTGTTCACCTCAGCACAGGATTTTTTTTATTAAAGATGACTATAAAAATTCTTGCCATTCGTCTTTTTTACTTTATAATCAATTATTATGTTAAAAAATATTCCCTTGAAACTAATTAAAAAAAATGAGCATTGAAAGATAATTTTATATCATCTTTCGATGAAACATATTTTTCATCAACCAATAAAGACATTAAAATAATTTAAAAAAACTATCCAAATGAAGTAACTTCTCTAACCGCGTTAATTAAATAATAACCCTAATTTAACCGCGTAGCCCGTTGGCCCTATAACGAAACATCGTTATAAAATTTAATCGACAATGTTGGTAACTTAAAATCGTTCTCGAACCCGACTGCAGATCGCCAACGAAAAAAATAAAAACTTGTAAAGATCAAGTCAGATATTCCAAATTCATTGAAATCCTTTATGGGATAGTTTTAACGGAATTATGTGTTTGGAGTTAAAAATCAAAATGCATTACTGTACCAAAACATAAAACAAAAACAGACATCGTCGTTTTAAATAGATTTTTTTCGTTTTTTTCAATACCATATAAACTCAAATATTTAGTTATTAATAAAGTCAGTAGTATTATTTTATTTATAAAAACTAAAAGGAAACATAGTTGACTAAAAGAGCAAAATAATCCAAATCACTCGAACACTGTGGTAAGAACAATTCGAAATCGGTTTATTTAAATGTAATTTCTTTTGCATAGAAAAACCTAAAGCAGCACAAATAAATTTATATGCATGTGCACCAAGGAAAAAATTAAATAATTTAGTAGAGTAATACTTTGCATCACTTCATAAAAGGTCAACTAAAGAATACCTAAGAAAAAGCAGGAAAATATGTATTTGTCTGAATATAAATGGATTGCTTTGGGAAGAACGTATCCAATATGTATTTACATAGAATACATATCTTCTCGTGATTGAATATTCCCCTAAAGTAAATCAAAGCAATTCGCATTTTTATTGGTATGATTCTATGACCACTTAGAAAAGGAACACTTTTTTTATAGCCGTGAGGCATAAAACAGATACGTGATGTGGGCCAATAAATTGATATCGCTGGCCATAGTCGTCTCGTAATGCATAATTGAATAATAAAACTACAAGTCTTTTTATTATTTTAATGCTTTGCTTGATTGGAACTGAATTGATCTCCAAATTGGTCAAACTGTGAACTGAAGCATCTAATTGAGCTATCAAACGTTTTTTTATGGCTTGGACTATATTTTTGTGTATGTTGATCGGGGTACGCGTTCAATTGAATAAAATTTAACACAGTTTTTTTATGGTCGCGACGTATATAACCTAAACTGATAATCCAGGGAAAGAATTATGGAAGACATTTTAGAGAAAGACGCCATACTTCATTACTTCTAAACACAGCTCCGCTAAGTTATTTCAGTCTGCAGCACTTTGCAAGTGAACATCGCTCTGATGATAGCCAATTTCCGATAAGAGAAGACACGAGAAGAAGAAGAAGAATAATACAAAACTATTACAATCAAGGAGCAATAAATAGTTTTATAAAAATGCTCTATTAATTAACTATGGAAGTCATGTTATCAGACATACCTACACATGGTTTGATTTGGTAAGTTGACACTGATAAACCAGAAAACATTGCTTGCAGTCTAAAAGTTTAGTAAAGCCTTAAAGTTGTTATTTTTTAATAAGATTTCACAACAAGTTAGCTTTACCCTACAAAACGAAATTTAAAGCACGTTCGAAGTATTTTGTTTCAATTCAACAAAACAATTATTTTTCAAAGTAAAATGTTTCTTAAGCTAGTCAATCAACATAACTAAAGTAATTTCAAACAACGCCCATCGTTTAAAATCTGGTTGGTGGCCTTTCACCAAGACAATATCTATCTTCTACAGTCTAATGAGGTACAAATATATTCAATTTCTAGGAATTAAAACGAAGGATTTGAACCCGCAAGAGCCTTTTGATACCCTATGAATAAATACCTTTAAAATCACATTTACTTGCATACAGTGGAAAGGAATAAGGAAAGGGAAGGAAAACCCGAAGAAAAGACCCCGTTCTAATATCACATAGTACATGGTTTTTTGTTTTAATGTGAGCACCAATTTAGTTGTTACTTGTTACAGATAAAAATAATCATGCATTAAGTAATATAATATAATTGTTAACATCAATAAAATTGTGCAACAAGAAAAACACTAACATAAAAAGAGAAATATGTACATAAAAAAGATGATTGAAAATAAAAATCACTAATAGTTTCAAAAGGTATAGAACATGGTCAACAGAACAGAAAGGAAGAGCATACATCCATCTGTGTTTGGTTTTAGCATAGCTTCTATGCTATTTCTTCCCGTTTCCATAAACTTTTTTTTCAACCCGTTAAATTGGTAAAGAGTATTTAGTTCGAGAGGAAAAGAGTTATATAACTTGATCGAGAAATCATGAAAGTTTATGTGATGAATAAAAGTTCCGTACATTTAGTCTGTTTTTCATCAGATAAGGCAGATGAAATTCTATTTGCAATTTCATACGGTGGTTCATTTACGGACACTTCAAAACCGGTAACATTTTTTTTTTATTTCTAATTCCACAATTACTTTTACTTTATCTTATAAATAATGTTCTATAATTTTTTATTTATTTTTTGTTTCGGTAAATGAAGAAATTAATTAAACTGTTCATTGATGCCATAGTATGGTGTCGCTGACAAACTGGGTTTATTTCTTTAAATGTCAAATTCAAAACATTTGTGATTTCAACTCATCCAGTTTACGATCAATGTAGTCCGTCAGCGAGTCCACAATTGTCTGTTGTTCCAGGGAAAATCTTATTAAAGACATGATGTAAATGAATGTAACCATTTCATATCTATGTCGATAGCAAAGAACGGCGTACCTTCACGGCGCGCGACAACAGTGTTAGAAATTGTTTCGGCTTGTGATTAAAGATTATAACTTATAACGTTCGATTGCGTCGCAGATAACAACTCACTGCACTATAAACCAACCAAGAATGTAGCTGAAGTTAAATTAGCACTTCACTAATTGCGAAATACTATGTTTTTAGGTAATCAAAAGAAGACGCGGTTATGTACGACTAAACTGACAGGTGACCGGAGTGAAGTAATTATTTTTGACATGTAAACAAACGTCATTGTATATCAAATTATTTTTGTGGATTCGCTTTAAACTTTTGAAATCATGTTTTTTGTATTTTATGGCTTAAGGCATTTGATAGTCAAGGATAGGTACATTTCCAAACATTCCTTTGTTCAAACAGTACGACATTGAAGTCCGCTAAATTTATCTATGCCGTTTACGAGAAGAACGCTATCGGACTGCAAACAATCTATTGATCTTGTTTGATCATAGCTTTATATTTTTTATCGCTCTCTATTGAAAGAATATTCAAGCGCTAGTTATTTCAAACTTTCGTCATATTTGACATCGTCACATTTGACATCGTCACATTTGACATCATCACAATTCAATGATTAAGCCTATTTATTTATTTTTCATTTTACGGTCTCCCTTAAGCGCCTATTGTTGGTCCGTTTCAGTTTTTAATCAAATTTCGACTAACTGAAAAGCGTAATTTAGGTTGTTAAACTTACCAGCTGATCACAATTTGTTCAAAAGCTAAAACGGGTCTAGAATCGATGCTTAACGGGGATGTCAGACGTGATGAAAGTTGGGTACACCGTTAGACGAATTAAATAATGTAGATACGTTACTGAGATAACGCGCCCGGTTGCACTAAACCAAGTCAACGAGACATACCTTCGAAACACGCTTCATATAGCTATCTCTTCCGCACACACATATTCTTTGAATGGCTATCCTTTTCATACGCGCATACATTTAGTGGTGCAACATTAGTGGTGCTACATTTTTCGTAAGATTTGTATGAATATGACGTGTCTTATATTTTATGTCTATGGATACACCCTAACCTTAGGAATCTCCTTTTTAACGACGAATATCGACTTGATGATTTATTCACTTTTAAACTATCGAATAAACTAAGGCGTGACATCGAAAAACTTTTATATCATTGTGAGTCAAGCAGAATAATATTGTTTTTTTTTCAAATTAATAATTTAAAACATACGAATTACCTAATTACAAACTTATGCATCAACCCAATTAAACACATTATTTTAAATATTTTTTTAAAGAACTAATTTGGTTTCTATCAACAGGTAGCATTATGCTTTTGAATGTTTGAAATACATTTTGTTGAACTAATTAAACATATTGGTATGGTTGCAGCACCAGTTTGCTTCGTGGAGTAACAACATATAAAGTTGTTTGTAATTTTGTAAAGCTTGTCCAACTATTTAAACATTCGTAGAATTTGACCTCAACGTATAATAGCTTTGAATAAACCACACATTCAATGGAATTAGTACGAGCATGAAACCATTAAGGTACACAAAGGTATATATACATATGTGTATATTTCTACATGCATACAAGTTACAGTATGAGAGTTACTAGTTAAAAAAAACTAAAAAGTAACAATCACGCCGTTTCTCCACAGGGGTAGACAGAGATGATGGACCACCGAACAAATCTGTTTTGGCACACACTCCTTGCTTCATTCATATCCAAACACCATACTCATACGTCATAGATACTCTCCTGTTATTCTTTCATGGCCCGACTCGGGTATTTATTTTTATTATTTATTTAAATAAACAATACATAAGGTTCGTTAAGCTTTTTACAAACATTTGTTTTAAACAAAACTACCCAGATCAGGAGAGAAATCAATTCATTAATTTGATTCACTCGATCGTGTCATGTCTTCCTCGAGCGTTCCCGATTGCATCTACCATTCACTTTTGCGTCATATATTATCCTTACACTCTTTTTTTTCGTTTATCTCCTCTTCGTGACTAAACTATCTTAGCGTCCTTTTCTTAATTCAATTCATTACGCTTACTAACATTAGCCTTGTATTCTTTTCTGATCTTCACATTTTTTACATCGACTTAGGTGGTTTTACCACACATAAACCTAAGTGGTCTCATTTTTACAGCATTTAATCCACCTTCATCTTTCCTCTGCCAGTTCTATATTTCACTGCCACACATCAGGGTTGGTAAGTATATACCTACTAGTTAAACTGTAAAATATGCGGTTTCATATTCAGTGTGCACCTAAGAATATATGTGATGTGTTATGTTATAAGACCAAAGAAAGTCACCAAACAATGTACGAATGGAAATAACAATAACAATAACGATTGGTGGTTTTTCAATGGGGCAATACTGAAAGTACCTACCATTCTGGAACGCACCGCAAAAAAACTTGAATTGGTTCAGCCGCTCGACCACGAAAGTCTACTATTTATTTATATTGATCTTCTAAACTTTAACTTTAATAATTTAAAAATCGTAGATATTATTATTAAGCCTTTAATTTAGGTAGGCAAATACATGTTCGAAAAACTCATCTTGATGTTGAAAAAAGATTATCAAGTTAAAATTACATTAAATAAAAGCGTTTTTATTTTATTTTTACCTGTAACTACTCTTTATACCTAGCTTGATAAATTTTGTACAGCTTTATATGGCAAACAAAAATATTAACGGAGCATATAAAAATAATTATAAGATGCATTTTTGACGAGTTAGTAACGACGTAAGAATAAAAATATATTAAAATTTATTCAATACAATAGCAAGCATTTTTATGACATCTTTTGGTAAAGAACGTGTTTGAATTTTATGTACAAAAAAACCCACTGATTTTCTGCATTAGGCATTAGTTTCCAACGCTCAATATATCGTAAACTTGAACCAAGTGATATGTATTGTCTGCCTAAAATTAAAAATGTTATAACATGTGGGAGATATCTTTTACATTGGAGAAAGCAGATTCAATTACACCCATACGAGGTGTAGTATAGTAAAGAAGTAAGTTTATTTATTTATATCTACTTGTTATGACAGCTGTAAAACCTTTTGTGTAATGTTCATCAACCTAACAGAACACCCAGGAAACGAAATACTTTTGTCCGTGAATTTTTCAAAAGTGAGAGAGAACGAAGCAATGTTCAAATGTCATACGACTCTGATAATAAATTTTCTTTTGAAAAGTTGTGAGAATCAGTAAAAACGTGTCTTTTGTGAGACAGCGCTCCGATTTGAGATTAAAAACTCCTTAGATTGGATAATATAATACCAATGGTCAGCTTATTTGATTCGGGTCCATTCTGCGGTGGGGAAAAAATCCCCTTGTGGATGAAATTGTTCAGAGTGATGATCGTGTTCGACGCTCCATGCTCTGCTAAAATGATTAAGCTTTCATTTACCAAAATATTGCGATGTCCAGGGACCAAACGAGTTTCCCAAAGCTTTGAAGAGGGGCTATAAAGACTTGAATAAAGCATACAAAGCGGTCATCTAAATCGAGGGAAGATTGATTTTTTTCGAATGGAGCTGAGAGTGTCAAAGAGAAAATATTTTCTAGGGATGATTTTTTTATCAACGTTATTCACCATGTTAAGAAATATGGCAGACATACACAGTACAACTAACCGAGAAAAATACGACCATTTATCAAAGAGATCATTAATAAAATGTTTTTTCACTTAGATTTTGTCATTATTTTGTTCTGTACTTCTTTATCATATTTCTTGATATGACTGGGTGGTATTCAATTCAGCCTGACTGGAAGTACGCTGTTCTATTTTAAATAAATCATATACTAATCGCAATATGCGCTGTTAGGTATCTACGTAAGAAAAAAACTCCCATCAAGTTTGTTTTTAACAAAATAATTATTTTATAACTCGTATTTTTGGATAAAATAGGATGTGACTTAAAATATGGGGAAAAAAATCTTGGAAATTCTATAAAAAGGTTGAAGAATACCAATAGAAGTTCAATCAGATGATTTTTGACCCCCTACTTTATTGAATGTTCAGAATAGAAAAGGTTATTTTCGTATTTCCTTTGAGAACTCTCTTTCCGATTATTTGATAGCATCTTACGTTTTTATGAACCAAAATAAGGAACATCAATAACCTATAACCATAGAAACCGCCTATCTATGCGTCTTCAAAAATATATTCAATTTTATGTGTCATTATTTTACGAGTATATATCTCATATTTATCACACATAATTTTAAATGGTTTATGAATACTTTAAAAAGATGTATAAAATTAACGGCGTTCATCGCGTAATTTTCTACATGATGTGATTTCTTCAGACATTATTATTTTAACCGATATTTTAAGTTGAACGTTGATTAATAATAAAATTAATTGATATTGTGTAACACATAGAGGTTATCTAGTTGAACATTAAAAACAAATAACATGTACCATTTTTTTAATATTAAATAATATTTTTACTACACATACTACTTCAATTCATAAACAATTCAGTTGTGTGTTTTTTAAACCACAGAAGAATAATAAACATCATATTTTTACTTAATATAATTCATTTCGAACTATCTTTTTGTGAACTCTTGCATCTATTAAATATTTACTTCTGCAATATAGCAGACAATATCAATTGCTTTGTAGCAATAACTTGAAGACCAACTACCGCGCATTGGCATTTTATCCGTTAAAATAATGTACCTCAAATGTCAATGTATGACAATTCAGTGACATTTTTAAGTTGTTTTTATCGTTTTATTTCGTTATGTTTCTAACAAATCAATATGTATCATTGTGTAATTGCTTTTAAGCATTTACGTTGGCAATTTAATATTATTCTTTTGATTTTGTTTGTTACTCATTTACTTTAACATTTTGCATAAACATTTAATTAATTATATTCGTAAAAAGCATTAACTTTGTGTGATATACTTTTAATCACTTTTTTTTTTGTTTTACCTTAAAACCATTTTTGGAAGAAATATGCGGGAGAATTCTGTACACGATCAAAAATGTATGTTTTGAAGTATCTGGAGAATGTATACTTCAAAATATACATTTTTTGATCGTGTACAGAATTTATCTCCACATATGTTTCTTCCAGAAGAGATGAAGTTATTATCTAAAGATTAATTTAATATTGTCCTGATGATGGAAGGGTACTTCCGAAACCGGTAGACAAAATATTAAATAAAAAAGTGGTTAAAAACAAAGTATATATGTTCTATTTATTTAATTAATTTACTTACTGTTGTTAAATACTCTAATAAATTAAAACACTCATGTATATATGTTTTGGGCATCATGCCTGTTATATGTACTAAAATAAAATAAAATAAAAAATAAATAAATTTAAATGTTTGTTATTTTTTGTAAGAACCCCACAAGAATGTATTAATAAATAAATCAAGTTTAAATGCAGCAACACTCTGCAGTCATTAATTCTAACTTCCAAGATGCACCTACTCCCACAGTCGTTATTATCAATACTAGAACCTCGACTACTTGACTACAGAAGTCGTCCTAATTGGCTATCTACCGAGATACCTGATCTAATGATTGGGTAAAAAATTAAAAGAACCGAACCGAAATCACGTGCTCAACATAATTTTAATATTAAATCTATAAAACATTCTCAATCGATGTACGGAATCTAACGGCGGTTATTTACGAGAGCGTAAATTATGTACCCAAGCATTTGTTCAATAGAGAATAGGTGTGTGGAATATGGAATAGTGCCTCGAATGGTAATGCCGCTGAGAGCTCCTTTGCAACCTGTCTTTCTGTTACGTGCGTAGCTTATTTTTTTAAAAGATAATATATATACAGTAAGTTTTAAAATCAATGAATTTAATATATAAATTGGTAATAATTTTAAATAATAAAAGGTGGTGTAATTTAAATATAAACACAACAAATTTTGTAAAGATTTTGTACTTAAATAAAAAGTAAAAATAATAATAAATGATAAAGAAAGAATGATATGAATATAAAAAATTCTGAAAATTCAGTTAAGATAAAATGAACACAAAGTAAATAAGTAATACAGACAAAGAAAATACTTTTAAAATAAATGCGAAGTAGGAAAATAGAGTCCATACAAAAGTAGGTAAAGAGAAAAAAATTTTACGAGAAAGCGGGAGAGATTACTTCGAAATTATCAGCGGTACTTATGGGATAAGACACTGGTTCGTGGTCTTATGAATGAAATGTCCGTCACGCAATGACTCTCACACGGCGTACAGGTGCTGACCCCCTCCAACTTGAATGGTCTCACCTCTCGTCCATTGACTATTGACTTGTTCATCGTTCACTGACCGGTGGTTAATTTAATTCATTCACTCACCGGGCGACAACACATAAACTTCGTTTTGTTGGATTCCAAGCCTGTACGCTTGTAGTTGTCGAAAAATTGTGCATTTCAAGTTGGAGTTTCAATTAAGATATTCGTTTTCTGGAAACTACAGTAACTGGCTTTTTCAATTGAAAATCGAATAAAACTTTCGTTCATCATGAAAATGCACGCAGATAAATTAAAATGAAACAAAAATGCACCCAAAAAAATGTTAATGCACAGAAATAAATGAAAATTAAACCATTTACAAACTCAAAACTTTTTAAACTAAACCAAACAATGAAAGGAAATTCATATTTCCGGAATAATACGACATTTTCTATTTTCGTCCTTTGTTAACACACAATAGTACACTTTCATCTTCCTTTAACCAGCGGAACTATAGCACTTTTAAAAACTTTTTTTTTTTGTAATATTGAGAGACTAAAAAAAGCGGACAGGGTTGGTAAAATGAAAATAGAAAGGTTATTAAGTACCTATTTATTCAGGCCTTGTTACTTAACACAGCTACAGCCATTTCAAACAACATTATACTGAACGGTTATCTCTCACCAGAGTAGTACTGCGAATATATTCCTATCTAGTGTTATAAGATTACATACATATATTAGTTATTTTAACGTGTACATTGTTAACTAGTATTTCTAATTTTCAACGTAATGACGCTGATGCAGAACGAGCAACGTGTTGACATATTCACTTTACACTGCGTTATTTACTTTTAGCTATTCTAATTTCGAATCAATTCACTTGTAAATTATGGTGTCTATCAACATATCACAGTGCCCGTCGCATCGGAACAAACACATTGCATCTTCCGAGCTGGTCAAACAGCACGCCGTGAACCGAAAAGCAAAGTGCATACACGCTAACAATGTTTCAGCCCGCACGTATATCGGAGCATAATTTCTCTGTGTCGAGAATGTCAACAACTGTTAATTTGTTGGAAACAATAAACAATGGCGATATAATAACGCATGTGCTCGGGCTCGCTCCGTACCTACTCCGAAGTCTTCCATGATATTGTTATGGAAAGATTTAAGTATAAGGATGAGTAATACGCACCATAAAGTATCCCTCGGTGGTTAAATAATAATAGTAAAAATTGAATTAATCAATTAAAAGCTTAAATTCACATTCCTTGTGAATCAGATTTTTGATTATATATTTCTGAATTATTTGATTTCTTCCGTGGCAGAATGAAAACTCCAAACCTTAGCCTAGAGTGCGAGGCATCAAATCTCGATTAAATAAATGATGAGTGAATTTAAAACAAACCTATATGGTGACGTTTCGAAATGAAAGCGTAACAATGCTAGGTTTTTTTTAGTTACGTTTAAATACAAAATTTAAATGGTACAATACCTCCCTACCATCCTATTCTTCATGTCCCCCCCTTCTCAATTTTGTTAGTCTCGAATTATTCTCCGAATTAGGGATGTCCATAGATCTATTGGTTTCGGGCAGTTAAGACTCTTGTGCGAAATCATATTAAAGACAATACTTTCACCTTACTTAGTCAACTTAAGGGCCAGAACCCAGGAATGGCGCTAAACGTCACTTAGTAGCATTCTAATACAAGCAATACTACAAATGATTTAAATGCAAATTTTCTATGGGTAGATAGAAAAACGTCTGAGGTTTCCAGTAAATACAATTTCTTTAGGTGTAAAAGGTGCATTTTTAAAACCAGCAAAGGCATTTTTCAACGTTTTACCTAAAATTCCAGTGTGCGTTTCACAAAGAATTTAAAAGATTACTGTTTAGGAATTGTATTTACTGGAAACCTTAGACATTTTTTAACTACCCATATAGTTTTGACAGATAAATAATTTGTAGTTTAGCTTGCACTAGAAAGACAAAAAGTATGTATTTTTGGGTGTTGACCTTCTAAATCTCCTGATAAAAAAGACTGGAAAACAAACACTTCGCTATTCACGATAACTGTTAAGCTTACAACCCTTCAAGATTTAATATCATAAAGACAAAACTTATTTGTCTTTGTGAATTTAAATGCTTTTTAAAACTTTTAACCTGATATTAAACGACTAATGTAACTTTTTTTCTTAGGACCAAAAAAGATTCTCTTAAATTCTTCTTTCCTGTATACTTCACTCTGCAGTTTGAAAGTCTCGCTTGCAGCTCTCTCACTGTTTGATTCAGTAATAACTTGAGTTTGCTTAACGTTTAACTTTTATGCGAACCCTAAGCGGAGAAACGTCCATGCTTTTTGGTTTCTGTTGTTTCGATACGGGAAAACTTTCTTGGGCATTTTCCATCAAATAATAAATTATATCTCTACCCGTTTGCTTTCCCAAAAATGTAATCAGGAACGTTTATGGACATAGTTTACGACTGTTTCCTTAGGAGTAATACATCATCTCATTGTTGAGAAAAATGGAAAATATTAAAAGTATCAAGTCGCTTTCAGAGATATCGCGACAAAAGGGTTGGGTCATCAATCAACTCTTTTAAAGGAGATGATAAAAAATTATTGTTATGTCCTCTTAATGTACCTAAAGATCATATTTTATTTTCCTTAATTTTGGAAAAAGCTTCACTTTAACAGATTTCCTTCCCCTAGTCGTAGCTTTGTAAATATGATTATACTTTAAGAATGTCTAGTGATTTCAATATAAAAATATGGTTTTCTTTTGTCACTAGTTAAAAGTATTATTGAATATAAATCAACCACTGAGCAGATAAATCCTTAAAATCTACTTCCGCCAATGCTGTATTAATAATTTAAACTCCTATGCCCCAGAGAGGGCAATGAAATCGGTATTCTGTTGCAATAAAGAATTTAGTTGCAAAATTTTTAATTGATTCACCTTAAGTAAGGGAAATTCGGCCTTACTTCGGTCCCACCAGACACGCCTACAAGACATTTCTATCAGCTTATATTTTCAGTGAAATCAACAATATGGACTACAATCAACTGTGTTTATTCACAAATTCATAATTTAAAACAACTAACCAACCATCACGCCATTTCTCCACAGGGGTGGTCAGAAAGGATGGACCGTCACACAGCTCTGTTTTGGCACTCACTCCTTGCTTTATTCACCTTCATAAACTGACTCATTAATAACTTTCTATTTTTCTGACTCTTTCAGAATTTATTTTAAAGTGGGTTGTTACAGTAATTTTAGAAGCGTTTTTCAAAAAGAATGCATTGACGATTTATTTTATATGGAGTGAAATTTTCCGAACGAAAAATTGTTTATTGTAATTTTACGAATTCGAAGCGTTTGTGTAAAATTTTAAACACCTTTTGTGATGCCTCAGAATAAATTAATCAAACGTTGATTTATGTTTCTCGTTAGTCAATAACAAGGCATTTCCTAGAATATAATTATAACATTTATTATCTTGTAATACAATTTTACACTCCTTTGAATCGTACACCAAACTTATAAAATGTTCAAATACAATTACACATTTTATTGTAAGTATATTACGTTATGTGTCATTAATGCCTTTTTTACATTATTTTGGGGAAGTAAAACTAGAGTATTAACAATAAATAAGTAATATTATGAACTTTTTAAATTAGAAACTGATAAAACGATTGAAAACTACAAATTTATAAAAATCTTTTTAAAATCCTCACCTACCTGATGAAGTACCTACCTAATGAAGTACCTACCTGAAGTGTATTTTAGCAAACATTATTTTTTATTTGAAATGGAACTAATATGAATTGGAAAAAAAATCACGGCTAACAACGAGTAGTTAATATATTTTTCGTGAAAGAAACATGCTTTATTCATCCGCTTGTAATCTTTTATCTTCAGTTTCAAAACATTTTAAATACCAACATGAAAAGTACAATATTAATTTTGATTTATCACAATTTTTAAAAGTAAAAATACATTGACTTGCGATTAGAGTCTCGGCCCACGTCTCTATCTAATAATAAACAAAGTCAACTATCGATTTAAACTCATCCTCTCACGAATGTGTACAAGTTTAATAAGAAATATCTGAATAAATTTGGGCGGTTCTTTTTATGTGTAAGGTACAATGAACACACATACAAATGTACCGAAATTTATCATAGATTAAGTCTCAAGTTGCCACAGGTGAAATTTTAATATATATGACATTTTAGACCCAACGCAAACAGAAGCCTCCTTAACAAATACACACTTTAGAGTTGCGGGCGTAGTCCTTTGTGTTTACTTGTTTCCTCATAACAGTAAACATGCATAACTCAAAATATGGTAAAAGAGAAATTCACACAAACATTTTGTTGTCAAGGTAAAATTAAAGTTTCTCGGCGATATAAAAAGTACGTACCAGGACTACCAGGGCTTTGTACAACTGAACCTTTTTAATAATCGTTTTAAATTAAATGCAAATAGATGATTTAAACAGAGCATTTTCTTTGTAATAAATTACATGCATTAATATAAACACTTCACTTGATCGTGCCATGTTTTAATCGAGCGTCCCCGACTTATTCTATTCACTCACGCTTCATTATTCTTTTCACACTCCTTTCTTCGTTCATTCGCTCTACATGCCCAAACCATCTAAGCGTCGCTCGTGAAGATTCAGAATAACAAAAGAGTTTGTATAAGACAATGTATGAATTTGTTTGTTTTGTTTTTGTTTTGTTTTTGTGTTTTTATTTAGATGTGTGCAAATATTTTTTTCACTCATCTAGTAAGAAAAAACATTTTTACATTTCACAATTATAGAACAAAGCATATAATCATAGGTTTTTTTTTACATATTCAGCACAAATCCTCCGAAAAGTGCCAAGGGTTGTGGCTTTTTTTAAGGCATTTGGAAGACTAATTTGAATGAAGCAACAAGTGTGTGCCAAGACAGTGTTGTCTGGTGGTCCGTCCCCTCTGCCTACCCTGCGAATAAGCAACGCGACGGTTAGTTAGTTAAGAAACCGGAAAAATCGGTTGGTGGTACACCGAGGTCGAAACAATAAAATTAATCACACTTCTACGGTGTCCCAAATAGGTTACATAAATGGAGTTTTAACATATGTATTACTAATCATCTCTCCGAATGCATGATTTTTATATTTAAATGTTTGAATTCTAAAAATCGATATGTAATCAATAATTTTCATATTGTTATTTTGTACATGCATTTACCTAGTAGTTTCCGGTGCTTGTAGGTGTATATACTCGTATACAATAAAAAAGAAAAGGAAATATAATATGTGGTACGTACAAATATGGTACTTCACACCGTTAAAAAGTTTCTTTGCACAATTATATTCTCCTTAAAAAGAAAAAAGAAATGGCATTCATTACACTTCCGTGTAGAATTGACGACGCCATATACGACAAATGATGTTTTTAAATAGTAAAGTTGTTTTCACATAAACCTGATATTTGGTCTTGTACAGTTAATGTTACTAAGCTGGTAATGTGTAAACGCGAAGAATTTGGTTTTCGAAATAATTTAAAACACGAAAATTCATTTAAAATAAAGTATTGATCTCATCGTCGTTCACGAGAGATTTATTAAAATTTATGCGAGGGATTTTTTTTACGTGTTTTTGCTTATTTATAAGTTTAGACTATTTTTTTTTATGGTTTTCAAAGTTTATTTTGTGGAACTCCATTTTAATTTTTAGGTTTTTTAATTTTATTTATACAATAATAATTATTATTATTTTTTATTTTTTTAAACAATTTTTAGTTAAAAGCTCTGCGATGTAATTATTTTTACGCGTGACAGCTGTTTCTCCTTCTGAGGGCATTATCAAACTGTCAAATAATAATAGTTATAGTTTAAAGAAAATTAAAAAACCTAAAAAAAATAAATAATAAAAAAATAAAAAGTTTAGACTATTTTTTTGTTTTGTTAATATTTTCTCAACGTTTCGAATCTTTCAAAGATCTTTCTTTTTTGAGAATTTGTTTAGAATACGTCCATTTATAGTAACGACCTATTGCTCGTAGGTGTACATAGACATTTTCAATAATAAATAAGAGTAAGAAACAGTGTGTGTGGTACGATATCAAAACGATTAAAGTTTTTACGTACAATTATAATTTCCTGAAATGGAAGTAGAAATGTTATTCATTGTATATCCAAATACAATTGACGATCCACATACAGAGAGAGATATTATAATTAATGACACTATAATGGTGCAGATGTTGTCACACAAACATGACCTTTTATCTCGTACAATTAAATATCAAATGCATGTCTGCTACATTTCCTTTTGGCATTCGTGATTTCAAGCAATATCTTGACCTAGTCAATTGAAATTCCACTTATCATATGTTGATAAGAGAGAAAACAATACTTCCTCTCATAAAAAAATAATGGAACTGATATAAACGTTAATGTGTTCATTTTTACCTAAGCACAAAAAGTGTTTATCATTTTATTTAATGAAAACTTTTTGTATTTAAATAATGACATTTGTTTTATTTTATGGTTTTATTTACCGTGAAGAAATCATTCGGGTTGAACCATCAAATTCGTCCCATTTGTTCAACAATTAGCTAAACACAATACATAAATAGCGGTTAAGATTCTCAACTACAAAGTCATGGGTTCAAATCCTGGCGTGCACAATGCATTTTATTGAATAAATATAATTATGTTGATTAACAATTATTTAATACAATGAATATACAGCATATTGCCGGCACATTTCAGAATATCGCACTGGTGAAAGACCACCGTTCGCTCGAAATATTTATATTCGTGTTAGGTGATCAACTCTGAATAGCCAGGTTCTTCCCAACTTTTCTCTTCACCATCTCCTTTCCCTCCCCATTACTTTCAGCCTCACAACACATCCCAATTGGGAAATCGCATAGTCTCACTGGCTCCGTTAGAACTCTTGTGGGTATTCAAATATATTTTTTATATACATAAATAAAACAAAAATCTAAAAATGTAAAGCTAGTCGGGATATTACTAAGAGATTGTGGACACTACTTTCAATGAAATCGTTTCATTAAAAACAATCGCCAGAGAATAAAATGAATAATATCAGAACTAATAATACGTGTATCGATATTGACCATTAGTTTTGATATTAGTGAGCAACGATTTTTTTACATAATACTAACGTTTCTAAGAACTTATTTGCTCCTACCTACAAATTGTTTAACATACAATATTCGAAGGATACCATAAGCAAATACTAATATGTCCAATCATTTTTGTGGGTAACAGCAGTTTCGGATGCTGATACCAATGTCGAACTGAAATGAAAATCTCTGGTAATGAAGTTGTTTTTAAAATAAATAATAATTACGGGTATAATTACATAACTAAAATGATTCAATACACAATACAACAATACACACAAAAGTGAATCAACTAAAAAACAAACATTTTGTCATATCTCGAATTAATTGAAATGGAATAGATTTTACGAACTCGACCTAAAGTTCACCGGTGCAACGGATGTTAGCCGTTGATGTGCGTTTTAATAGCAATAAAAGTATATTTATACATATTTTATATGTGGGATCGTTGCTGGCCTGCAAGCTGAATGTTGCAATCGGGTTGGAGGTCAAGATATCTCTATTAATTTGATAACAGTTATGGCCAGTTTAATCTAGGGGTCAGTTTCATGTAAAATTACTTTACGCAATTTATGCAAAGTTAACATCAAACTTTTCTCATTCCCGTGCACCTAGAAGTCAAACTTCGGAGTGGTTATTTAATACTCATCATTAAGTCACGTACAACGAATTTTCATAGCTGCGCGTTGATGCATTAAAAACTAATAAATATCTTTAATATTTAATCGATTGTGGCGTAGATTCTTCCATGTGTAAATATTATTTTTTTGTAACGATAAAAATGAATTGACGTTTTGAATAGGTTTGCCCAAATGAAAATAAGAGTAGAGAAAGAGGAATGTGATACGTGAGAGTTGAGAAGTAACCGTCTTTTCAAATTCAGATGTATTTTACAAAAATGTAAACACCTTCTCGCAAAGTTGTAATTCTGAACGGTAGTTACGAGTAATCTGACAACATTTGAATTCCTCTTGCAAGTCCTACAATCATCAGTGTTGCTTAGCTAGCAGAGGATTGAACAACGCTTTGGACCATTTGGCCACTAACCGATTTAGCTATCTGTAACTTTGAATTCACATATTCTATTCCACTCTTTCATGGTCATGTATTTTGGCTCATTATTTTGCATATAAATTTTCAATGTCCGTTTTCTTAAATATCTGTATACTGTCCAAGAAAAAAAGCTTGGAAGTAAACAAAACCAAAAGGCCACATGCAAATAAATAAAGAAGTGTTATTTATGGTAATGCGTAATGATTCAGTTAATTCCGACTATTGAGGGTACACAATAGATTTTTCCTACAAATCCGATATCGACGAAAATAATAATTGACAACAATGAAACACAAAATGTAAAACTACTTAACTTACGGAAATGGTAAGTATTAACGCCATATCACACCCAAAATAGGCAAATAGATAGCGTCTACATCCTTTATTCACCGTTCGCAGGATGTAAAGGCAATTATTTTCATGCGATGTGTCCGTTACAGAAACCACAATTATTGTACAAAGGTATTATACAGCGATACAGGTGTATATTGCATTTTCATACTGGCTCACGTGAGCATTATATTACCATGTCGGGTTTATTTAAATGGGCGATCGGCATAGAACATTTCAATTTCAAGAGCCTATTCAATGAATTGAAAACTGGCCACACCGTACTAAGGCATAATCAACGTGATTATTATCGAAAGGATGGTTTGCAGGCAGGGGCGGCTCGTGACTTTCTAGGGTGCTAGAATGTTGAGTTTGAAAAATACGATGTTATTCATGTTGTTGTAGCCGAAAATATTTTTTTTATCAAAAAAAAAAAATGTATTGAGATTTTTTAACAAAACTTAAAAATGTTAAAATCTTCATTCAAATATAAAATTATATATTTATCGTTTTCGGCTACATAACCTCAATTATGAATTTTTTTCAATCTTAGAATTCTAGCACCCTAAAAATTCACGATGCCGCCCCTGCTTGCAGGTATAACAATATGTGTTTTTTTTTTACGTTAAACCACACAAGAGTCCCAACTGCTCCCAACCGTCTGTAGCCAGTAGGACTATGGCATCCCCAATTAAGGTATGTTGTGAGGATGAAGGTATTAGTGAGGGGAAGGAGGTGGGTAAGAGTTTGGTCACCAAATACGGAAAAGCTTTTTCAAGCAACGTTCCGATTGTCAATGGTGGTCTTTCACCAAGGTGATACCGATTGTATCTTCCACTCTACAAGATTTGATACGCAACAACAAGGATTTCTTGATTGTAGTAGTAGTAGTATAAAAAAATCCCTAATATTAATGAATAAATAAATAAATAAAATATCTGTGTAAGTCTACATACATACATAAAATTGAGAATTTGTACTGATTAAAAGTTTATATCATAAAAATCATCTCCATTTTATTCATCTTCTGTTTTGTTTATTTTTACTAAATTTCAACTTAGTTCCCTTTTGTTCGACTACACCTATGTACCTACTTGAGCATACCAAAATTATTATTAAAGCAAATTATTTTCTTGCAAATTTGTTGATATTGCTTATTAGTTCTTCATTGTACAATAATAAGCCAATATTATGGCTATTTAATTGTTATTAAAACATTATAAGCAGTTCGTCTTAGAATTCTGTGAATTCCTCTTCTCATTATTAGTGACCTTATTTGTATAATTTTTTAAATCTTTTATTTTCTCAATTCGTATCCCTTAAAGATAGAATTGACTTATACGGTCTTATTTATTTTTAAATACTATATTGAACAATGAACGGCGGTATAATTCCTTTTCATTGAAAACAAATAACTTTTTCTCATCCAGTAAACAATTATATTAAATGTTAGTTTCGCTCTTAAATACGTTGGCGATAACACTGATAGATGATAACGCTCATTTAAATTACATTCTACAGCTAATAGTTAGTCTCCTGAATCAGATAATCACTAACTTAATGGTTGTGGATAATAGTGTTAACCCATTGAGTTCGAATCCTGCCGTGGGCATCGATCGACTATTCAACGTTAATTATGCTTAGTGAAAATGTATTATTTATAAAATTTACAGTTTACGCCTTTAATTTATAAAACAACAAAATCAATCGCTGTAGTTTAATTATTCTTAAATATTGGTAATGAAAAAATAAACTGCATGTTTTAGATGCGACTAAAGCTTTCGAATAAATGAATTCAGCACAATAGTCCCAACTGCTCCTAACAGTCTGGATCCAGTGAGTAATAATGGCATCCGAAATTTGGGGCATGTTGTGAGGCTGAAGGTAGTGGGGAGGGGAAGGAGATAGGAAAGAGGAAGGTTGGAAAGTACCTGGCTATTCAAATTTGGTCACCAAACACGGCTAATAAAGCCATTTCAAGCAACGTTTCGATTCTGAATGGTGGTCTATCACCAGGGCGATACTTAGAGTATCTACCTCTCTGGAACGTGCCGCAAATATATTATTATTATTATTTTTGTAAAATGTATTATTAAATGTGTTATGAAACATATTAATTAAATAAAAGTTATTGGCACAGGCCGGGTTTGAACCCGCGACCTTTAGATTCGTAGTCGAGCGTTTTACCACTCGACTATGGAGGCCGAACTGTGGCGATAGTGACGACAATAACGTTAGTGAAAGATCAGGGATTTTCAACCTGGCCCCTACCATACACTGGTGGGTGATTCAGGGTATCATGGTGGGCGGTGGGTGTTTTTGGTCCGTTTTCAGAAATTATGTAGACGTTCCACATCCCAACTTAAAGAAAAATCTGGTCACTTTACAACTACGATAATTGTGGCGGAACTACATTGATCAAGACCCCGCTGCGTGTAGAAATCCTCAACTCGGCACTCAGATATATGTGTATATTTGAATATCATCGGAAGAGGAGACCTTCGCTTGTCCTTTACTTTAATCGAACCAGATGTCAATTATCTAGTCTCGTGGCATCAGTTTTAACGATCTCATTTATAATAAGTAAGGGTAATTCTTAGAATTAATATAACGATTCAACTTTTTCGTTTCCATATAATACTTTATTTTTAATTTAAGTTGTTTCCGCACCTGTATACGCTATTGACGGAGCTGCAGAAAATCAATGAAGAATCCACGTTTTTAAATAATCCACCCCCCCTAAAAAAAAATTTCGCATTTCCGCTAAATACGATTTTTTTCCTTCAACAAATATACAAAAGTGGGCGGCTGTTGAAAAGTTGAACACCGCTGCTATAAGCGACAATACTTGCAGGCGACAAAAAACTTCGTAAACAACATAAAGCAATAGTTATATTTAATGTTCCTTACTTTAGCTGTAAACTTATTCAGAAAATTTCCATCAGACAAAACAATAAGGATTTCAATAATAAATAAGAGACTTATATTATAAAATCATTAAATTATTTTAAAAAAACTGACAAATCTCAACACACATTCTGCGCTCCAACAGGAGTTAAATTCCTGTCGACTAAAAGCCAATGGCTAGACCCTTACACAGGTTAAGTTATTCGTTCCCTACAGGAATATCTATCTACCTTTATGGAGCATTATTATAGACATATTTGTATAATTTATGTATGCAATAATAATATATCAAGGGATTAGCATTAAAATAGTCAAAATGGGTAAAAGCTTTTGGAACGTTTGGATAGATGCCCCCACAATTCATCTCCACTCACAGGTAGGTTCCTCTTCTCTTTCTTCGCGATCCCACACAAGACTTTAGTTAGTAAATAAGAACTGTTTTATCTTTCTTCTCCAAATACTTGCTTAAGAGTATTGTTGATACTCGGATAACCATCTTACTAAAATTAATTTATACGACGAACGTTAACAATGCTATTCATTGAGCAATAAAACGTTCTCGAAAAGGGTGCCTTATTGTTTCCGCTGTCGTTGAAATCGTGAACAGAGATGTGTACAGAGAAAGAAAGATGGTGTGCATAGATTAGATAAAGCACACCCAGTCTGCAGCAAGACAATCAAAAACTTGAAAAATAATGCCCCGCAATGCTGATACTTGATCCGGTGACGGAAGATTAATATTTTCCTGATTTTTTGTGTTTTTTCTTACTCTGTGGGAAATATTTTTGATAAATATTTTTTTTATTTTATTACTGCACAAGAGTTTTAACTGACCGAAGCTAATGGGACTATGGCATCTCCAATTGGATTATGTCGTGAGACTGAAGAGGGAGGAGAAAGAAATAGAGTAGAAAAAGGTCGGGAAGTTCCTTACTATTCAGAACTAGTTGCTATTGTTTGAAGCGCGTAAGTCTCTATGTTCCTGATGACTATCTAAGACAGCGTCTTCATAGATTATTCTATCTTTCTGCCTGTAGGACCAACCTGCCACTGGTTCTGCCGGTGGGGAGAAGTATTTTGCTCCTGAACAAAATCTCTTCCGATATCGACTTATTTCATGTCAGTGAGGAGAGATTCAGAAGTGAAATCCTATTGATTCTTGAAAGAGTTTCTTCTCCTCATTGACCTGATCATTGCCACTGCCTGAAATTTTATTTTTTTGAAATTTTATTTTTCTTGTGTATCTATATGGTACTATAATTTGTAATTATTTTGTAAAAATTTTAATTTATTTCTTATATGCATTACAATTAAAAATTTTGTCATGTATAAGAAATTTAATAAAAAAATATTATTATTATTATTGTTACTAAGCACTGCTAAAGTAATTTTAATCAAAGTTTTGATACTGAATGGAGGTCTATCGCGATACTAAGAGTATCTACCATTCTGGAACGTATGGCAAAAATATCGTACGCCGGGTATCGAACCCATAACCCCTGGAGCCTGAGGATCCTAACCATTCGGCCATGAAGATAACCGAATGCATACGTGCGATATAAAACTACTCCTTGATTCTCGTCGATTATATTGGTTCATCATTCAAAGTTCTTCCATCATTGATGGATAGGGGATACTCAGTACAAATGTTTACATTCTATTTCAATTTAATTTTGTTGAATAAAACGTCCTTAGCTTGTTTTATTTACTCTCTACGTTTCCGAAGGAGGATGGAATGTTGTTAGGTTTGTGTCGAATGCATTTCAGGTCACGAAGAATTTGTTTGAACTTTATGGATAATCATTCCCTCCCTATTGTTCCGACAGTTTATTTTATTTTCCTGGTTTTAGTGAGCTGTTAAATCTGTGTTGTAATGTGTAATTCTTGTAATCGTTTTTTTATTATTTTTTTTTGTTATTGTTATCAAGAAATAATTGTTAGGAAATATAAACTATCTTAAAATGGTAGATCTCTCGGAAAATAATGTACCTACTTATCATTAAAAATGTTGCTTTAGTAGAAAGCAATCACTGTGTGATTTGCCATTCTTGAAGAAATTAAAAAATAACTTTGTATCAGACCACGGATATTATTTTACTTTTATGACTGACCGGTATATGCTCATATTCTTAACAAAAATGATCATGACATCAGATTAAATGCTATAGGAACACTAGAAATAAAGAAAGCCATCAAAATTAATAGCCATATTTTTAATAATCAGATATTTTTTTCCAGTAGTCCAATATGATATACAGATATTTTGGCGTAGCATAGCATGAAAAGAGGTATAATTCTATGGAATAAATCATGCAAATAAATATTGAAATATTTACCGAAAACTTACCATTATTTCAAAAAACTTATTAATTTTAAAATGTTTAGTTGTAAAAAATCTATTTTTGTTGTTTTCCATTTTATTGTAATTGGATTTGATATCTGTTGTGCAATAATAAAAAATAAAATATTTGTGCAAGTTTATTTCCGTAAGCTCGTTAAATTTATCATTATTCTTTAATCACCTTCTCAGTTGACGTTTTGTCTCTTTCAATTCATATTAACTTTCTCATTCTCTCTGTTATTTTGTTATAATTTAAATATTATTTTCTCATTGTTTTGTTATTTTATATTTTGTTCTCCCTCTGTATGTATTTATAAACGCAAACTTTGTATTTTTTTATTAGTATTATTTCGTACTCTGATGATACTAAGGCTAAGCGAAACCAGTCGGTCATAAAAAATAGAATAATATCCATGGTCTTATACAAAGTTATTTGTTCATTTCATTGAAAATGTTACCCAAAAAACGTATCGTTTCCTGATGTATTATTTTAGCTAAGGTGCATTTAATGCCTCCAATATAATGTCACACAAACGTTAAGCATGCATGAGCAACCTTTGACTCCCTCTACCTGTTTTGTTGAAACGAAAGTACATGTCTCCGGCTGGCGGCGTGTCGAGATAAGCAACTCACGTTTGTTCGTGGAATACCCAGTCTAGGAAGAACAACTTCTGAGAGTAGACGGCAAGCCATTAATCACAAAGTTTGATACCGATTTTGAAATCACTCCATCAAACATATCACGGCATTTGATTCCGACGGATAACACCGACGCTCCTAAGGCTTCTGATAGGATTAGCTACGGAGTATTACTTACCCAATAAGACTTTAATACCTGTAGTACCACTCGCATTCAATTAGAAAGACGCGTTATGTGATACTGTATCTGGTATTAAGGAAGATATACATAACTAGGTAATATAAGTCCTGAGAGAAATAAGCCAGGGGTTCAGTGATCACAATAATTGATACCTGTTCTCAATTATTGTAATCATTTGTTATTTTATTTTAATATTTGCTTTCGGTTTATGTTTGTTTAAATCTGAATGCATTATCGTTAAAATGTTTAAATAACGCAACTTGCGATTGTTTGCAAGACTTAGAAACGACGAAAGAAGATCAAAAGTGGTTTTCTGATAACATTATGTGTGATCTTGAAGTAACAATAAATGGAGAAAGAGCTAATTATTTTTACCCAACCTATACAAATTTGGGAAAAATCACTTTCTCCGGGATCTTACGTCGTACACCACAAGAAAGAAAGAGACAAAAAATCTATCAAATTATCACACCGCTTTAAAATATTGTAAGAATGTTCTTCGTGTCTCGCGTCTCCGTTGACTCCGCCCACACGTTTTTATACGCGAAATAAATTAACATAACTCAACAGTTTATAAGGTTTTATGCTACATTTTTGTTTATAACAATACTAAGAAGTGGTTATAAGAATAAACAAAAACATTATGTCGACATGTACTATGCAAGGATGTATTAATACCCTAGCCCTAGTCCTAGCCACGCTTAGGTTTAGCCGAGTCCGGCAAACCTCATAAAAACTGACTACAGCAGCGCTCTCTCTCGTATATTATTGCTCTGAGTGTGTGATCCTATGAAGCCCGAAGTTTTTTTCAGCTATGATAATACATAGGTTCTATTTTTTAATGAGATGGGATCTTATTTGGACGTAGTTATGCAGAAAGCGTACAACCCCAAAGGGATATTACTGAGAAAAAGGCGTTTAAGAATATTATGATAAAAAAGCATTAATATGCGTAATCGGCGTTTGTAAAGAGAATATCGCTGTTTTTTTTTCTTTATGAGCATTATTATAAATTGGAAATTTATACTCTATTAATGTGTTTATTAAAAAAAATGTATTCCTTATGTTATCCTACATTTTATAATGTTTTCCAATTTCAATTTAAGTCAATATCTGCAATGTGCATTAGTAAGAAAAATAATTACTAAAAATGTATTGCATTTGGAGCTTGGATGTTATCAGTACATATAAAAATCGTATTTATCTATTGAAAAACATGTGAAACTCGATTTTGGCAAATTGTGGGTGGAACGCTTTCTGCATAACTACCTCCGTTTTGTTTATTTTATAGATGTGTTTAGAATATTTTTAAATATATAAAAATATCAAGTGAGGGGCTTAGAAGCAATGGCAGCAATCTCCTTCATTTTAAATTATTTCTAGGAAAGTTGATTTAACGTTTAATGCACTTTTCTTTTGTGAATATGTTGATAAATTTAAAGACAATTGTTTCAAATTGTTCCTAGTTTAATGTGCACTAATATTTTTGTTCACTTCATTCTCCATTTCTTTATAATAATCATTCAAAAGTTGACGATGCTACAGAACTGTTTTTGGAGATTGCTGCCTTTGCTTCTAAGCCCCTCAAGTATAAGCGGGTTTATGATGGTCAGACCACTATTTCAAAAACGTTGTCTTGTTTCGGACGCTACCTTTTGTACCTCGCGTAGAAGTGATGATATTTTCTCTAAACGATGTAACAAAGAGGCTTGGATTAGATAAATTACCAGATTTTTCCAAAAGTGACGATTAGACCACTATTATGAACGTAATTGATAAGAGTCACAGACAATAAAATGTGAAAATTATGAAACTACTGAGCTGAAGAAAGCCGAGATAGGGAGGGAAAAGTAATGAACGATTTAGTGCTCACGTTTGCTGATTTGGTAGAGCTTAGAGTTACTGCAACGTATAAAGTTTACTTATTGGGTTCATAAAAGGAAAGTGCGGAAGAGATAAGACTTGTTTGTAAACGAATACGTCGCGTCGTTCTGATGAAATCATCAAACTACCGTCATAAAGTGCACGCGCAAGGATGTGTTAAAAGGAACGCAATAAAAAATGTTTATGGGCGCAGGAATTTGGCTTCTGCCCGAGTCAAAGCTCATAATGGTGGTAAACATGTCAATGTTGGTGCATACATTTAGAAAATGCTTTATGGTTCCCCTGGAAGTTAATTAAAGCTTCAGTTACAAAAGAGTTTGAAAAATGGAGCGCGTAAAGTTGTCAAAATAGACTTAGATGTTGTGAAACCATTAAGACAAAACGGTTGATGTATTTATATGGCGAGTTTGGAATATACGTACATTTGATTTGCTGTATGACACCTTTTAGTTGTTTTTTTATCCGTCATCTATAAAGCGCTTTCAGGGTACAGATTATACGTATTAAAAGAGAATTATGAGCGTAGATGACTTGATACCTGCCACACAGGAAAAAGCACGTGTTCCGAGCTCTTCTGCTTGTGAAACTCTTGATAGTGAAATTCTTTCTTAGATTGAAAGAATGACAGTGAAGGTTTTCGGTAATATTATATTTCGCTGACAAGATGAGCGATGGGATGTAAAGCCTTTTTGGTAAATACGTACAACGAGTATGGTATGTACGGGATGTACCTTAGTGTTTTACCACCTACCTATGTATGTGCTGGTATCGGGGGCGTGCTGTGACTTTTTTTCAATTTTCCAGAAGAAAAAGTTTATTTCTTGTATCCTTAAGCCCCATAAGATATCGTATTCACAATTGCCTGGATATTTATATAAATGAACACCGACAGGAAAAAATCTTATTTTTGTGTGAATGTTTTTTTTTCGCTAAATATTAAATAAAAGCGAGTTTTAAAACATCGATTCAGTTGGAAATAAGTGACAAGATAAGAGTTGATATAAGTCCAAAATTTTTAATTTTTAATTTTAAAACCTGCTACCTAATAAACTAATTAACCGTCGGGCTATTTCTCCTCAGAAGTAGGCAGATTACTTCATTCACATTTATACATAGGTACATTTTTGTGTTATTTCGACTCTTGATGTGACTTGATTCAAGTATTTGGTAAATTTGATGGTTTAATCCCTTCTGACTTTTTTTCTATTATGTTCTTATTATATATTCTTCTAACAATCTTTTCATGTCCATATGTTCCACATGTAAGATCCATGTAAGTGTCCCTGTCATAAACTTGCTCGCTACGCTTAAATTGGCCTTGAATTATCTCGGTGATGAAATCAGAACTCTATTGCGGACTGCTAGCCTAATTTCCTTTGACAACCTTTTTTTTTATTTAGAACTACTGCGTTCCGTCCTCCATTAGATGATTTTCTTACATTCACTATTACATCAACCTCCGTCTCTCGCAAATATGCTTCCCAAATGCAAAACTTGCCCACTTCCTCCAAAGATTTTCCATTCACAATATAACGACTGCGAGCTTTAATAAATATTCAGATAGTGCATTATATTGTCAATAATGTAACTTCCGCTTCCGCTATGAATGATGATCGTTTTTTTTTTTATATTTTGATGCACAAGATTCCCAACTGCTCCCAACCGTCTAAAGACAGTGAGACTATGGCATCCCCAATTGGGGTATGTTGTGAGGCTGAAAATAGTGGGGAGGGGAAGGATATGGGGAAGAGGAAAGTTGGGAAGAACCTGGGTATTCAGATCTGGTCACCAAACACAGCTAACGCCATTTCAAGCAACGTTTCAATTCTGAATGGTTGGTGGTCTTTCACCGGGGCGATACTAAGAGTATCTACGAATCTGGGACGTGCCGCAAATATACTATATATTATTTTATATGAATTAAATGACATTTATTAATCAAATTAAATTTATTTGCGCACGCCTGGTTTAAAACCGCGACCTCTGGATTCGTAGTCGAGCATCTTACCACTCGACCACACATGCCGTCAATTGCCAATGGCCGATCATGATGATGATGATGATGCGACGGGAATCGGGCCCGCAACTCTTGCCTCAATGTGTAGAGTGTAGACCGTTAAGTTATGGATACCGTCTTATGCTTTTATAACGCGTTACCCAACACTCAATACGTCATATTTAAAATAAAAAATCAATGGTAAAAAAAGTGGTGTTCTACCAAATATACGCGCAACGCTACAAAATAAATATTTATAAATCGTGTCTAGGGGCACTTTCGGCATTGATCCATTACGCCTCTTCATGTCACATAAAATTCAGCCATTACATATTTTTTAAATTGAGCACTTACTGTCATTTAAAGTAGGTACCTATACTGATTTATATTATTCCAAAATTATGCAGAAACAACTTTTTACATCTCATTATATCCCCATATTAATAATATGATAAAGCATTTTTTCAGACATTTTAATTTGCAATCCGGGACAATGATTTATGGCTCAAATTATTTGAATAAATTGGACCAAGCAAACGAGTTTATGTACATAATGTTTTGAATTAAGAACACACTTTTATGCATTAACGCCTACGAAACGTATTTAGGTTGCCAGTAGCTCAGCCCCTGCGACAAATCTAATTACGGACCCACTGTAAAATTGCTGACAGCATTGTAAGACTAATGTTTTAATCTAGTACCCAAACAAATTAAATTCGCATTGGCGTAACTATCCAACCGTAAAAAAACTGAATAATCCGCTTTCCACACTTGGAACGAACTAAATATTATCGACTAAATTTATTGCTACACGACAAATTGTATGTTTTCAGTATAGTGTAATCAGAATAAATAGTTGGTGAACTAAACTTATGTAATCTTTGCAGCAGAATATATCCATAAACGAATTAATATGTAAGGATTACGTATATATTGGATATTCATTTAATACGTATATTAAGAACCATAAAATTATTCGCACCATAAATATTTTTTTGTCTTCTGTAATGCAAAAATTATACGACTAATTAAGGCAAATTTTTGAAAGTTTTTATGATGATGACGTATTTTATTATATTTGCAATACTAGTTAAGTACTAACATATTATGAATAATATTGTGAAATAATAGTTAGAAAAAAGCAAAAAATATATTATCATTAAATCAATCAAGGGGCGAGGGAATGAAGGTGCTATTTTGAATTTTTAAATTTTCTTTCATCTAGCATTATATAAAATCTCAGATATTGTTTGATCTGTAGCAACAATTTTGAAATTATATTACTTATGCCAAAGGAAAGAAAGTCGAAAACGTTATTTCCATAAATAACATATGTACCTACGTAAACTTTATTTCCTAAAGTAACTTTTTCCTAAACCTTATTTTAAGTATAATAAAAGTACCTACTAGCTTTGTTTTTATCATAAATCCTTCATCAATTTGTTTAATCAAACGTTTAAATATTTTTATCTAAAGAATATTAAAATTTAATGAAATTGAAATAATAACTTTATGTAAGACGACAGCTTTTATTTTATTTTATTTTTTTATGACCAACCGGTTTTGCTTAGCCTAAGCATCGTCAGGGTACAAAATTAAACTTAACTAAAAATACAAAAGAGAATACAATATTAAATTGAACAAGAAAACAGTGAAAAAAACAATAGAATAGCATTTAAATTATAACAAAGCAACAGAGAAAAGGAGACAGATAATATGAAATGAAAGAAGCAAAACGTCAACTGAGAAGGTTATTAAAGAATAATGATAAATTCTATGAGTTTATATTAGTTCAAATAAATTGAATGAATTTAAATTAATATAAATTCATAAAATTTATCATTATTCTTTAATCCCCTAATCAGTTGACGTCTTGTCTCTTTCAATTCATATTATCTGTTTCTTTCTCTCAGTTCCTGTGTTATAATTTGAAAGTTATTCTATCGTTTTCTCATTGTTTTGTTATTTTATGTCATAAATTGTTCTCTTTCTGTTTGTTTATATAACCGCACACTTTGTATTTTTTGTTCAGTTTAATTTTGTACCCCGATGATGCTTAGGCTAAGCGAAACCGGTCGGTCATAAAAATAAAATAATATTCGTGGTCTTACACAAAGTTATTTTTTCATTTCTTAAATATGTCAAACCACAAAGTGATTTCTTTCTACAAAAATATCAAAATTATTTTAAAACATAATCCCTATTGATAACTAACATAGTACCGAGCATAGCCACTAGGTATATCGATGCATTAACTTTCAGAGTGATTTATTATGCGCCTACAAAGTGACTAGACTAATTCTCGAATATAGCTAGGAGCACATTTAGGCAAGTAATGAATTGCCAGGGATCAACATAATCCTAGTCGCGCTACTCATCGCGCGGTCCTTTGCCGTGATAATCTATTCGCAAAGCTGCGAATCCCGAGCGTTATCGTTACGTCGCTTCTAATACTACATATTTTTAATATGTAGTTAGTTTTGGTTGTATAATTAACAATGTCTTTTACCTTGAGGTTAATTAAACCAATTTGTAAAAAAAATACACAAAAAAATATATTTAATCCACTGCAGGCACTGAATAGATAAATCGATAAAAGAGTATTAGGGACGTGTCTGGTTTGCCTGTGGTAAGGTCAATTTCTCCTTGCTCCTCCTACAACTAGTGAAAATGATCCAATATTTATCAATTTTCACTAGCCAATCTGGAGCTTAGCAATTAAAAAGTCTTCTTTAAATTAGCGACATTGGTTTTCTTTCAAATCAGTATACATCACACTTCTATGGATTTTATGTTCAGTGACTGCAGGTATTTCCAGAAATCTTTCAACTTCATTTTCAGGAATGAGGCGTATTACACCACCTTTTCCAGGTGGATTTTTGTGTTTGTCAAGTACACCAAGATCCACATATTTTATAACACTTATATAACTAGGATTTTTAAGACTATATACGTTTTTGGAATTATGATCACCAAGTCACGATGCTCCAAATAAATCCATGTTTCAATATAAACGATCCTAAAATCAACATTCGATTGAAATTTTGCTTATGTATGTATGTAGACATTGCAAAAATATTTTTATCAATATAAATATATTTATTTTTTAATCGAGTTATATATTTTTTAATTAAGGTAATATGTTATTTTTTTATTCGTTTAAAAATAGTTTACAATAGACAAAATAATTGTCACTATAATATAAATAAATTGTGTTGAAAAATTTTTCATTTTTTTCGTTGAATAAAACCCGTTCAGGAATGGTATACGTACTCTAGAGGAATTTAATAACTTTTAATTCACATATATTTGTTGTTTTATTATTACACTGCAAATTTTATAAAAATAAAGCAAAAAACATTATTTACAAAACAGAAAATGCTATTTAAATAATAATCTGAAATACTTTCTATTTTGACAAACAGCAACATTAAAAGACTCTTAAATAAATTATGTAGTAAAGCGTATCACTATCTTACAGCTTTTTTTCTAGTTTTATTTTACATTAAATTTGCATCTCCAATTCAAGTTCAACTGCAAGTCACAGCTCCACGTAGGAACGTATTATTACATCTATTATCAAAGCATGCATTTTGATCTTCAACTTAAAGTGGTCCATTGAGATACCATCCTAACTGGTCAGTTTGGTGACCGCATGCATAATTTAACAAAAGCCTTACTGCGTTAGTTTGAGTGACAGCCACAACCTGTGAGGACGTGTGGCGAGTAGGGTTGATAACCGTCCCGGATTTACCAAGACCGTCCCGGAATTGATCTTTCTCTCCAGGATCCAGTTTGAACATCAAAATGTACAGAGTTTGAAAAGTTTTTCTCACTTCGTATGATCCTCTCAGATAAATAAATCGGTACGGTTGTAGTAATTTCGATGGAAAAAAAAGAATAGCCGAACTTTTCGACCGTTTTTTTACGTTTGTAAAGGTATCAGTGTAACAATGGGATATAATCTAATTTTGCGTGATATTAGAGTAGCAATGGAAAATAATCTGAATAGTTACTATCACACAAATAATACAAAATTTAAAATTACGTTAAAAGTGAAAGGAAAAAATTCCTAAAAAAATAATAATCTTTTTTTCAATCCTTCAGTTAAAAACCATCGATCGAATTTTTGGGTGATATGACCAAAATATTATACTCAATTGTTTTGAATCGACCAACCAAAATAAGATACCTTTTTTAACTACGATCTACGTTTGATATATTTCAAAGGTTTCCGTTTTATAAAGTTCCACAAGATTTCTTTACAACTTTCGTTTTAGAATTCATACTTTCCAATGATAAATATTGACAGTATTTATAGATTTGACTTTGGGTCTTTATCAACATTTTCATTTCCGGCGCTTTCTTTTTGCGTTTTATAATTGATATTTTATATGGGTTCTGTTTTACGAAATTTAAAAGGGTTAAGTAACCAATTTTTCTTTTTGAAAACGCACGTTTATTAGGCTCAAAATACTTTTAGTAAGCCGTCTGAAACCTCATAAAAAAGGGAGCTTGATTTTTATTAGTCAATAGCTATCATTTTTAATTGCTATGATCAAAATATATAATGATTTCCGTTCTGTTTTACAAACTACAAAGGGAAATCGCGACAAACTGGAGTTTATCTTCAATGTTTGGAATCAGCCACGTAAAATATCAAGTATTTCCACACGCTCTTTAATATTCAAGAATGATCAACATCGACAGCATTTATTGGTTTCACTTTGAACCCAGATTTTTTTCACATCATTAGGGCTAAGAAACTATATGAGCAGGGTCTACCCTTCGACGCATAATTATCAAATTTAATTAACAGCTGATAGTGACTTCATAGCGACCGAATATTTTGAATTTTGCGAAAAAAAACTATTTCGGACTCTATCTAATCGAAAACAAAAGCATAAATCAAAATAGTTGCACAACAAAACCGATTTTTTTGTGATGTAGATATAGTAGTATCACGAGTTTTTGGATATTGTGAATATAATTAAACAAAGTTAAAGTCAACCATAAAAATAAAATTGTTTACTCTATCGAAGAAAATTTATATCTCAAAATCGACAAAAAAAGAATTTTCAGTTTATTTTTTATTTGATGTTTTCATTTTTGGTTTTTTTGAATGAATACATAATTAAGTATTTTTGATTTTTTTGATAGGTACTACATAAGGTTTAATTGTTAATTATATTATTAAAATTACAAGTTAATACTCGTGCATTGTTCAACGCAACAGCATTTTTTGATATCGAGACATGTGATGTTTGGTGGTTTATGAATGGAGAATATTTTGAAATTATGTGTTTTTAGAATTTTTTTGTGCATATGTATGTCCTGGAATTATTTCAGAAATAGCTACTCATTGGCGAACGTGTTTCATACATCCAGAAAGAGATTTTTTGTTGTTGTACACTGCTTTTATTCTACAGTAAAGCTTTTTAAAAGCTCAGAAAATGGATTAAATATTCCAAAGGGTTCAACGGAAGGATTAAAGAAGAGTCAATTGATTCATAGATCTCGTGTAAGTTCCATTCTCCTTACTCCTCGCTCCAATTATTTTGCGATTACTAACATGAATAACTGCATTTATTTTTTATTGGAATCTACCTGATCTTTGAATGGGATTTCTTCAATACAAAATAGTTGTTTACAAAAAAAAACAAATTTTATATCGTCACACATTATGATCACCTCAGTGCATGGGTAACGCCCAATTACATCCGTCCAATCTGAACTGATTGAATCATAGTGCAAAGTCACAATTTGCGTACAATCATGTCAAAATAATAGTATGGCATCAAGAAACCTGAGAAATAGAAATCTTTCTGTCTAGCCCCGAGGGGAGCACCTTTGTAAATTGCACGATGGAGTCCACAACAATTTGCATGATTAGGAGAGACCTAGGTTTACAAACCAATCTGACATGAAATTATGAATACAGGGTAAATATAACAAGATGTACCCGACAGACTTTCCTACGCTTATTTGGAGTAATACATATAGAAGTCATTTTGGTGTCATTTTTTTGCATCTCTAATAATATTTCTTTCACGTGACGCCTCTGAACGACATTAGGCAAACCTACCTGTAGCACGTGGTACGCACCGTCACATTAAAGTATCATTGGAAAGTAGAGAGTGGTACTGCAGCCATCTTTTAGTGGGCTGACTTAAAGTTCTAACAATTTGCGACATGGGAGAGAATTTGTGTGTGTGTGTGTTTTTTTTATTATTTCACCCTCTAGTCTAAAATTAAATCTATATTTCTCGGTCCAAAATAAGTTCAGGAATTATTGGTTAAAGTCTATTGGTTAGGTCCTGTTACACCCTGTATATGCCATCAGTTTTTTTAGTTTGTCAGTGCGACGTTAAACCACTTATAAGTAGGCTGTTATTACTGGTTTACTGGTTACACCTATTCATTAAATACTAATCGTTGTAACACTTCAGAATTAAACCCACAACAACAAAAGGAATATAATAATATGAGTGTAAATAAGCCATCGATCCTACCCGGTGATTAAAGAACTATAGAGAATGCACGTTTAACTCAAACTGTTTATTCCTTGCAATATGTTTTGTACTGATATAATGTATTAACATTGTGTTGCCTCCACAATGTTCCAAAGCGGCGACCAGTTGAAAGCGACTGTAACCTTCTTGAACATGAAGTCTCGAGCGAACACTGCTTAAGCGTTCCTCGACATCGAGCTTGACGTTGGTACACACATTCAGGTTTTTATCCGCTGCGGCTCCGCATTTACGTCATTAAGAGGAGTGCTACATACACACCGTACGGCGCCGCTCATAGCATTCGTGCTGAATTTGCGGTGCCGCAGGTGATTGGTATTCAACCATGTGCCAGCATCTCTCTTGCACTACTACACTTTACAATAATAGATGCAATATTCGGTAAGCATTATGGTAAAACAGTTATTCTAGAAATTTTTTCATATCTAAAGTTGTATCAGAAGGATTTCACGTATGTTGACGTGTAAGAGGTAATATTTTTTGTTTACATTTGGACTGCATCCCTACAAACACACTATTCCTTCGTATCCAACATGCCTATATCCTTGTCGTTAAATTTCGAAAAACGCTTGTCGGTTGCTTATATGATTTTATGTGTCCGAGGTAAGTCGTGAACGAAACTTATTTTATCACCAGCACTTGCCATATACGTATACAAGTCAGTCTTCGGAGAAGCTTTAATTAAAGTAATAGCGATTCGGGAATCGCGCATAACGCAATTAAAACTTTCGTAATTTGGTATTTTACTAGTTGCAAATAAAAATAAGAGTACTTTTTATTCCAGCGTAATTATGTGCTGCGCAATATAATACAACTTTACAATACCAATTGTTTAATTTTGCACTTTGATGCTTAGACTAAGCGAAACCGGTCGGTTATCAAAATTAAAATTTAATCAGTGGTCTTATGCAAAGTTATAATTTTATTTTAATTTTTAAAATCTTAATCAAAGATAGGTTGGTGAATATGCATCGCAACCTTGGTTATTTAAATTTCCTAAAACCAATATTTTTAAACGAGATTTATTTAAATTTTCAGCACCACAATATTGCAAAATCTTCATCTAACTTTAACTTTCGTTTATTTTCGTAAAGTAGATCGTAGTGATTCGTTTAGTAGTTTTTGCAAAGAAGGATTGATTAATTATTCAAAAATCTAGCATTTCGTAGCGAATTAGGATAATTGGACGGAGTTATCCAAGATACGAGAGAAAATCGTAACATTTTGTGGCAATAATCTACAAAATTAGTTGAGCCATAAATTCTGAACGAAGAATACAAACTTCAATTTGTCTTTTCTATTTATAATATTTAGCGTATCCACAAAATCTTAGATGTTTAAATAACCACGGTTTTTTTCTGAATTCGCTGATAAAAATCATTCCTTCAATAAAAGTACAGGTGCTCATATTCTTCACAAAAATGATCATGTCAATAAATTGAATAATTTAGAAGTACTGGAAATTAAAAAAAGCCTTTAAAATTGATGGTAATATTCTTAATAATCAGGTAAATTTGTTCAGTAGTCCAATATTAGATATATTTCCTGTAAACTCATACTCTCTTACTTATAAACGAGGTGTAAATGTTACGCGTGTTATAAGGTCGGAATAGCGATAAACTTGCTTTAAAACCACGGCTTATCTGTCTAATTTAATGGCTTACGTCCGGTTCAACTAAACCAACACTAAGTCGGCGCGTAAAAATCTAATAAGTAAGACGGATAAACTTTTTAATTATTCTTTAATCACCTTCTCAGTTGACGTTTCGTCTCTTTCAATTCATAGTATCTGTATCTTTCTCTCTGTTCCTTTGTTATAATTTAAATATTATTCTATTGTTTTCTCGTTGTTCTTATATTTTATTTTATATGTTGTTCTCCCTTTGCATATATAACCTCACACTTTGTACATTTTTTTAAACCCTGATACCCTGATAATGCTTAGGCTAAGCGAAACCGGTCGGTCATGAAAAATAAAATATTATCGCCGGTCTTATACAAAGTTAAGTTTTTATTTTTGTATTTTTTTTTTTTTTTTAATGAACGTTGAAACCTCATTTAAATTAAATTAAATCGCTATCAAAACGTCATTACATAAATATGAAATCAGCTCGCTTGCAAATTAATATTTATTCATTGCCTTTTTACCATCAGATATTTATCATTATTTGTGGATTGTTGCGGTGCATTGCATCCTCTAATTATTGCGGTAATCTAGGATCGGCAGTTTTGATTACTTATGTTAATTATATCGTAACCTTTTCAGTCGTATAATCTAAGATTCTACCTTTAGGACTTGGGCAGTGTTGTCACCTCTCGCTATCATTTGGCCATTAGCGAGCGCCATTCGGCGGATGTGGGAGTTTATATTTGGATAAGCTCCGGGTTAACCCACACCACGGTTGGTAAATGACCACATCGGAAGTCCGCGCCACTGTGCGACGACGGCGGTCAAATATTAAATTAAAAATTACATTATTCATAAATAATACCACGAAGAAGATTATTCACTAGTAAGAGATTAAAAGTTTCAAAAATTTAAAAACGCAGATTATGCTGTAAGGCATAAACTTAAAATATTGATTTCTTATTTTTAATTTTTTCTTTTGCAATAACAGAAATATGTGGCATTCCATCATCTCTACCTACCCTTTCGTCACAAAACTGAAAAGTTTTTTACATAGTTTGATGGGCTAAAAGGATTATTTTTCTTCGTTTTATTCCACAATAATAATTTGATTTCAGAGGAAATAATTATCAATTACCAGGGGTGTTAGTTGAAGTTTACCGGTTTTACTCATAGATGTCGCTAGATATATGTATACATTTCTATGATTTGGCATCTATGTCATATTTTTTCATGGACATTAACCTTCAAAAATACACAAGTTACATTCTGCCAAAATAATAGTGTCATATTTGTTTACCTCAGTGAATATGTCGAGTTTCGTTCCAAGTAAATCGCATTTGCGGCATTCGTTGCTTTTCTTATTTCATCAAAAGAAAAAAGCAGTTAAAACTCATCGGTTGCTGGTAGACACTTATGGTGAACATGCTCCAGCGATTAAAACATGTGAGACATGGTTTCGTCAATTTAAAAGTGGAGATTTTGATTTAACAGACAATGAACATCCTGGTGCAACGAAAAAGTTCGAAGACGAGGAATTGCAGGCGTTATTGGATGAAGACCCAACCCAATCGCAACAACAATTGTCCCAAACACTTAATGTGACCCGAGAAGCAATTTGCTAACGTTTAAAAGCCATGGGAAAGATCCAAAAGTGTAGAAAATGGGTACCACACCAAATGAACGAGAGACAAATCGAAAATACAACATTACAACGCACCGCCTCATACAGCTAAAGTTGTGAAGAACACTCTCAAAGCATTGAATTGGAAAATATTATTGCACCCGCCGTACTCTTCATACCTTGCCCTATCCGACTATTACCTTTTCGCATCGATGGGACACTCACTCGCAGAGCAGCGCTTCGCCAATTTTGAAAAACTCGAAAAATGGCTCGTCGAATGGTATGCCTCGAAAGAGATTTTTTTTTTTGGAATGGTATCCATGATTTGCCTCAAAGATGGGCAAAATGTGTAGAATCTGATGGTCAATACTTTGAATAGAAAAAAAATTGAGATTCCCTTGAGAATTAAGCGTTTTTTTTATTGAAAAAACCGGCAAACTTCAACTTACACCCCTGGTACAATCAATCAAAATGATTGTAAACACAAACTAACTGGCCGTCCATGTTATGCAATCTCATCCTGCATTCGACATGTAAGTTTACACTACAGTTCAACTGTCCAGTTGAGTAAAAGTATCAACATGATACAAACATATATTATACCTTCAGTTACTTATCTTATGCATTTCTAGGGTGCGGATATGCCAATCAAACTGTATTGAAGCATATCTGAAGGGTCAGCAATACTCAAGGATGAATAAATATGATAATTTCAATTTTAAAACGATTGTAGTTTGGTAACTAAATGTTTATACTCCTGTGAAATGATTGACGAAAGACTTAAAAGTATTCCTTCATACGGCGCATTAAAGAAATCTGCTAGAATTAAAAAATACGGAAAAATCAGTGGAACTGTCGAATCGGCAGACACCTGTTTTAAAAATTGATCGAGATGAATGGAAGAAGATGACGACTCTTTCGAAATAGCGTTTTCCAGCCTTCGTTGTAAAGAATTTACAACAATAAGAAGTTTTTAATCAACATTTTTTTCTTATTTTAGTGTCATGTAATATCGGATATTTGTTATCATCAGGGCAACCTTCACCCTGAAAACAGCACTCCGGAACAACTCACCAAAAATGATAATGCGGAGACCACCTTGAAGCACGCTCGATTAAAGATTTTTTTATTATTATGTTGAATTTAAATTTAATTCAATTTTTTTATTTTTTATGAATTTATTAATATTATTTTAATACATATATATTTTTTATTGTTAATTATGGAATATATTGCATTGCACTATACCTGCATACCTTCTGGAATAAAATGATTATTATTTTTATTATTTTGGCATCAAATTGACGAACATGAAACATTTACTCAATTCGCTGCAGTGTCGTAACTCTTTTAAAAGGGCCATGTTTAATTTGTCCTAACTCGCGAGCCGAGGGATCCTCGTACATAGCTGATGTCGGATGGTTTACGTCATTTTATTGCATTGCTAGCCAGCGATCCGAAATTCGCATTAGTGCGATGGGTGGCTATTGGCCACCGCCCATTGGTTTTATTGATAAAATAGATAATTTATTAAAAAGTGTCAGCGTCATGAAACCGTATCGAATCCGCTCAACCAGTCTACCGTGAAATTGGCTACGGGATGTGAAGCTGAAATTCAAAATGGCCGTAGTCGATACTCTTAAATTATAATTTATCAAATTTTGTATTTATAATGTGTACATTGAATATGTGAACCATAAATGCATGGACAATAGACCTATGACATTTAAACCTAAGAAAAGATAATCTCAACCTTTCTCAAAAACAAACTCATAGGAAGTAAATATTGTCAATAAAGTACGTAAACACATATTCGGTATTTGTAGACTTAGCCGCCCACCCGAGAAAAACAGCAGATTAATATTTACCAACAAGCATAACTTTTCCTGTAGGAACATTGTTCAGTGTAGGCAAACATCGTACACCCACTACGTGTAAAATTACATTTCGATATTGAGAGTCTTCGGATGAAGTTATTACTGTATACAAATAATTTCAGTTAAAAAACAAAAATACTGATTAATTTTAATAATAATAATAACAGTGAACTTATATAGCGTAGTGGCGTGATATTTCACCTCAATTTAAATGCTCTGCCTTTCGCAACGCCTCTGCTTTTCGAGTTCAAGACGCGCAAAACTGTACTAATTATTATTTCACTGTGCTTCAGATTTTTTTCATTTCACCTCTTATCTATTATATCAACAATATAAATATAATTATTAAGTTGGAACTATCTTTAAAGCATTAGCGCTTATTTATTATTAAATATTAAAATAATCTAAAACACAAATATGAAACAGAAAAAGGCCAGAAACTAAAAGAAACAATGGTCATGATGACCGAGATTCGAACTCGGAACCTCTACTGTATTCGAGAGTATCGCTTTGCCAATTGAGTATCTCCACCAATATCTAATTAGAAAGCGGCATTTTTAAACGATCTCATACTTCTATTGAAAATTATTTAATAATTCAATTTCTTCCGATTTTAGGAATAGTATTAATATTTAAATATAAACTTATTATGTAATTCATTATCTGCAAGTGGTTAATTTGTTTATTCTATAACTGTGAGAATAATAATTATAAAGCGGGAGTAATTAATAAAGCACAACTCATCTGAGAAATTACTAGTAATGAGAGAAAGCAATTTACATGACAGCGAAGAATACAATCAATCTTATCTTCTTAAACTCTCGCAACCAAAAACCATCGAATGATAAAGTAAACGGCGGTGTGTTTTCTAAGAATAAAATCTAAGCACCATTCAAGTGTCCTACTGCCCGAGTAAATGAAACTATGACGTCACAAATCTAAGAATATTATAAGGTTGAAAGAATGAAAGAGGAAGATTGAAAACGAGGCTTTAAACCCTTGATCCCTGGGCTTCAACTCTTGCAACGTAACCACGAATTTCATCACAAATACCCGCACGAACAGATAAAATATATGAATCATACGTCATGATACACGCATACTTGAAAATCAGTTTTATTTCAATTACTTAAATCTCCGCGCTGTGTATTTATGTCACCCTTCTGAATTCTATTAACACGGGTGAAAATAATTTTTGATTTAGCCACGCACAAAAATAATTATTTATTTATTAGAAAGCAAATAGGGAATAAAGTCGTGTTAACGCATTGAGTACCCAAGCGCGACAGGGAACATCCCCAGAGATTAACAGTCCAAACACACAGGTAATAATGGCCAAAATTCATACTCAGGTTTATTACGGTCCAAATGAGGGCCTAAAAATAAACGTCAGTAGGATTTATTGTGGCAGTTAACTTTTATAAAAACACTGGATTTTTTGTCGCCCTAGCACCACATTTTATTTCGTGTGAAATTCTACAAGTCCTGTGTCTCTTATGTGTGATTGATCAACCTCGTAACATGTTGATGAATTAATCTATTTATTTAAATAAAACATTTGTTTGGCTGAAATAGTAGCCGATTACAACACGTAGAGATAAATTATAAATCGGGAAGTTAATCGATTATTTACTAACGACTTTGTAATTTATTTATTTTTAAGAAAGACAAACAATGTGCAATGATTGAGGACTGGTTGGGAACCCGACGCTTCGGACCGCTCAACCAACCAATTGCTCATTTAACAAATTTTCTTCAATTCTTTGTTTATAGCGTTTTTAGCCATGTATAAATAAATTGAACTGACTTGAAAAAATGATCGCATTTGAGTCATGATTGACTTGTTTGTGTTGAATCACTCGTAGATATTCGTTTAGCCAAGCCTAATTTATTATAAATTTAGAACGCCGATTTAATTGTTTCGTTATTCGAAATATTATTAAAATATTTAATTTCATTACTTTTGTTAGAACTGCCTTGATTAAGGGTCAGCACTCAAGAATGATGCTTAACGTTACTTTGTAGCATTCTAATACAAGCAATACTACAAAGGATTTTAATGCAAAAATTTTTAAGGTAGTTAAAAAATGTCCAATGTTTCCAGTGAATACAATTTTGTATCTTCAACCCTTTAAATTCTATGAAAAAAATACTAAAATGTCAGTAAAAAGTGCAGTTTGAAATCCAACAAAGTCATTTTTTTAACGTTTGACCTAAAATTCCACTCTGCATGTCATATAATTTTTTTTTAAATACTGTTTAAGAATTGTATTCATTGGAAACCTTTGACATTTTTCTAAATACCCGTTTAGAATCAACATATAAATAATTTGTACTTTTGCTGGTACTAGAAAGCCAAAAAGTGCGTATTTTTGGCTGTTGATCCGTAAGAGTGTGCTTTATTCTATAGAACTACAAGAAGGTATCTAATTAATGATCGATTTATGTAAGAAGCTGGGTTCACATTTTTCTTTCAATAATTTTTTTACCATTTCCTATGTAACTCCAAAATTAATGATGAATGAAAAGAAAAGAATCTTAAGGATGACATTCATTTCATTCAAGTAATTTGTTTCATAATCGCATTTCTAAATAATCGAAAAGTTTTCAAACGACTCGCAATTTGGTGCTCCGGACAAATGGGGGACCGATCATCTAGAAATTTATGCCACGAATTCCTCAACTTGTAGAATTTTTCGGCCCAAGACGTACTACAAAAACCGGTGGATTATTCAAAGTGTAATTTTCATCTCAAATACCGTCGGGTTGGAGACAATTTGCTCAGCTTTGCGATCTCCAAAACAAAAAGCTTTAAATTTAAAATTCTTAAGGTCCGCAAAACTTTAGTACATTCTTTCAAAATGAGTAAGTGTTTCCTGAAATTCTTCGATCAATTTCTTCCAAAATTTAAAATTATTTACATTTTTAAAACATCAATCAATAAAAGGTTATAGGTATGTTATTAATTTGAGACACGTGTCGACTTTTTATACAATTTTTTTTTTAATTCTGTGATCCGTATGAGTGGATAAGTTTGTGTATCTAAGAAGTATGTTTACGAGAGACGAAAAGGCTGATAAGGATATTGAAAGAAGGGTGAATGCAGAAAATTTCATTAACGGAGGATTAATACTGTTGGAGCAAATAAAAAAAATGTCAAAAGAAGCAGTCCACAATGGAGTGCTTATACCAACCCTGATTTATGACAGTGAGGCATGGAACTGGAAATGCTGTGGAAATGAGATCGTGTTAAAAATGTGGATATCCGGAAAGAATGCAAGGCTGATGTAAGCGTAATGAATAGGATCGAGAAAGAGACGCTCAGATAGTTTGGGCACGAAGAGCGAATGAACGCAGAAAGGTGAAAAGAATATATGATGCGAAAGTGAATGGAAGAAGAAGTTGGGGATGCCGTGGGAGGCCATGTAAAAAGTCAGAACAACAGTATGTATGAATGTGAATGAAGCAAAGGGTGGGTTCTAAGACAGAGTTGTAAGGCAGTCCATCTTTTCTGCCTACCTCTACGGAGAAACGGCATGATGGTTAGTTAGTTGGTTAGAGTAGCTAAGTGTTTTATTAAATTCTTTGAAATATTTCTTAGATACTTAAATATTTCACACATCTTGAAAGTATCAATCAGCAGTATGTCAATTAAAAGTAAAAACAATTTTGTTGATTATTAATTTGGGGGGGAAATATACGGTCTTGTTTTATACCAGATGTTTCCATTCCATTTCTAAGGCGACCACCTTTAGTGACCCTTAATTTGTGGTTTTTCTTCGCTCGTTGATTGATTTATACCTTTTTTAAAAGCTTCTACTAAGTCGAGCGAACTTCGTCTGATCATCTACTAAAAATAGCTTTATTTCATCCTTTGATTTATTAAAAAGGAAAATTCTTAAGCGCGTGTTATACCTCGATGATCCCCATAAGCTTGGCGGTAAGTTTCCTTTAATGATTTCTGATTAAATAAATAATTTTAAAGAAGCTCCCAGTTTGTAAACGAAAACCTTTGATTCTTTGAAAGAAGTTATCAAAATTGGTCGTAAGATTACGTGAAAGATTTTCGAAAGGTTCAAAGCTCACTGCGAAAAAACTGGTATAATTTAATCAAATAACATTGAGTACACATTTCAAAGATATGATTTAACATTACTACAAAATGTTTAATCTTATTCAGAATAATTGAAGAAGAAAGCTTTATGTTAAAGACGACTTATTTTTAACCAAATATTTTTAAAAATAAAATAGAATTAAATTGTGTGCACCAGTAAAACATACGCGATTTTTTTTGATACTGCGACCGAGATTTGAACAACGCGGTAGTACGAGTATATTCTGGTAACCGAGTGACTGCTCTAAGCATTGAGCTATTACGGCATTCAAACTCGCCGTGATATTTCATTGCGTCTTGCTTATAACGCTATAACTTATAACACTACTTTAAATTTTATGTTTTCCCAGTCTCCGCCTTTATTTATTTAAAGCGATTAAATTTTATTCTATTTTTGTTGAATTCAATATTTGATGAGTCCAATCTACACTTTTAGGGCATATCATCACATTGTGAATCCCCCCACCCCCGTAAAAAACGAAAAAAAAAATTCAAACCCCACACAATCAATCCGTTTAAGATATTAATCATCTTTCCAACTGTTAAACCTTTTGCACCTTTTATTTAATACGTAATCTTCACTGAGTAATACCGGTAAGAGATAAAGTTAATGTAACCGTTTTATTGACAGAGTTAACGGTCCGGAGTGGACCGCCTGCGTATAGGGATGAGACTTTATCTAATTTAAAGGCGGTCATTTGTTTTGAGATAAAAAGAAAGTGGCTTTACGAGGTCCTTGGTCAACTTTATTCCCCACTGGTCAGCGACTTCAATCTTATGCAGCTTAATAACCAGACTTGGCGAATTTAACTCCCCCTGGAGATTTGTTTTCCAAAAAAAAAACCGAAAAAGTTCAGTAAATTTTGTGAAGCAATTTTCGTGATTTTTTACTTCAACGGCACTCAAAACTAGAAAAAAAATAAAACCAAGAACAAAATTATCTTAACAATATTCAGATTAAAGCGTTTAGGCTATTTATTTGTGAATAAAAATTATTATTATTACCTATAAATAATTTCCTTTGTATGTTCGTACGTACGAGTGTGAACTTTTCAAATTTGGAACTGATGTTATTGAAAATATCAAATTTTAAAAATAAATTTCATGTCCTTACCCACCTAATAAAGTATGTGCAATCGATAAATAAACTTTTTAAACAAAGTTATTAAACCAATAAGTAATTTTTTGAATATGTGGTACAGCCGAAAAATGAGATCATCTGCAGCACATAGACAACCCAAAAAAATAATCACATTATCAGAAAAATTATCATTTCAAATGAGTTTTTTTTTCCTAGAATCCGTTTCACAATCAATCAACATTGAGATTCAAATAGCTTTATCCACTCGTTATTATTTCAATCGAGATATATTTTATTTTTACGATGGCATTTTTATTTTCGCAGATGATTTACACTAAACGGTGAAACGCACCTGCCGAACCAAAGGTTAACCATTCTGTGCACTGTAAATATAATATTTTGAAACACATTTTTCTTCGCTGAATGCCATGGTTTTCTCTCCTTTTCTCCTGGAATTGTGACCCTCTCTCTCGTATATTATGTTACGTCTCCCCTTCCGCGTTCTATCTTTATGCAATACGAACTTTTGTACACTCTCTCCCTTATTTTTATCGACGTGCATTTTGAATTAAGATGCCTTTTTATTATTCGTCGATATATATCAGAGCATTCTCAAAATACCCTGAACAGATACGTAAACTAACTTAATTTGTCGTCTAACTGTCAAATATTACAATTAGGAACTCCAGTCAACTTATTTCACTGTAATTGTGTTGATTGTGATATTATGTTATCTTAACCTTTTGGCTATAAAGGTATTGCTAAAAAAATGATATTGATCATTAAATTTATCACTCAAATATTACCTCTAAATACTAGCTTTTACTTTACTACCAATTATTTTATGTTTTTCTATGCCATTGATTATATACATAAATGTATACACTTTTAACTAACTTTATTTTACTTGTATTTTTTGTTAAATGTGAATGCGAATGCCCAAATTGGGCGTAAAAAAAGCTTTTTATTCACCGTCTAACTTAAATGCAAGTATAAATATTTAGAACGTTATCGTAATAATAAATAAAACAGTTGTTAGTTTTTTTTGCCTCGTGAAAAAAAGCAAAATATTAAGAGATCCTAAACAAGCAAAAAGGAGTAAATGACGTCAGTAGCATTTGAATATATTGATTTTGATGAGTTTCTTATTGCATTAGACAGAAGTACGAATGCCGAGTTGTTCCAAGCTAAGCCTGCATGAGGATAATTTCCCTGATGGTAGACAACCTCTCATAAGAGAAGGCACTCATGTTGAACGAGTCGCACAAATTTGTATCCGAATTCGCCTTTGTGGAAAGAGTTCCGCCGCGCCTGAATACAGTGGATGGCAACGTCGAAATATTTTTGGAAACTGGCATACTATGCGGTAGCTCATGCAGTTTTTAGCCTTTTTTATATGCACTGTAGCAAGGATACGTTTGTAACGAATTAAATGTATATTTGTAATATCAATTAATACCTAATGAAAATTAAATAATAACTTTGTATAAGACCACAGATTATATTTTATTTTTTATGACCGACCGGTTTCGCTTAGCCTAAGAATCATCGGGGTACGAAATTAAACCAAACAAAAAATATAAAAAGTGTGCAGTTAAAATACTTTATAAAATAAAATAAGAGAACAGTGAGAAAACAATATAAAAACATTTATATTATAACAAAGGAAACAGAGAGAAAGAGACGAGAAAAACGTCAACTGAGAAGGTTATTAAAGATTAATGAGAAATTTTATGAGTTTACGGGAAATATTCCTATGATTAAAAAAATATATATATATAATAATAAAAAATAAAATAAAACATTCAGTATTTGGTATAAGACTATAACACTGAAGAAATTGAGTAACAATCATGACCCGTGACACGGCCGGCGTCAATTTATATAAATCTCGACAAGTGGATTCGAGATATTTATATCTATCCTAACCTTAATAGATCAATTTAAAATCAAATTTCGAAGTTTGAAATACGTTAAACATGGTCAGCTGGCCAGACGATATTTAACTGAATCCATTGCATTGCCTACAGTTAGTATACAGGGTGTTGCAGGACGTAACTGACAACCCTAAAAAAATAGATGGCATTTGTTATCCGGTGACATTTTTTTTCAATCAAAAACAAACATATATATTTGTATCACATGCCGCCACTAGTCACTCAGGCGAGATACAATTTTTCCCCCGCCCAAATCCGTACTGTCCAATGATGTGCCTACCACGTGGTTGTGAACAAACCCAATTTGTACAACGTGGTACGCACAGCGTTGTACAACATCGGACAATACGTCTCGCGGCGGGGGGCGGGCGGTTACGACTGAAATGCAATCTGCATTTTTTACTTTAAACAACTCAGAAATGGTTTAAGTCTGTCGGTTACTTCTTGCAACACCCTGTATAATGCAGAATATAGCACAGCTCACCTAAGGTTTCCTACAAACTTGTACATGAGAGAGCTAATAGAAACATCACAAACGCAATGTTTCTCACTCAAAAACGTATGTTGCGCGGACCAACTCTGCCAACAGTATCGCTCCGGTGCAATGTACCGTGTACCGCGTTGAATGTGCTGTGGACATTGAATATAAATACGCGAGATTAACCTCCAAGGTGTACAAAAACCTGTCCGATATATTCTCACCTGGTATCATGAATAATATGTGAGTACCCGACTTCGTCGGAGAATTCAACACTTTTTTTTTATTATTGTCAAATAGAAACATATGTAACGAACAATATTGTGCATTTTAAAAGCTTAAAATATAACTCAAAACTCCATAGCGCATTATGGAAAATAATCTTTGTAAATTTTGTGACGCACCACTCACTGTTCGAGAGTGTATGCTGGTTTATAGTCAAAGTATAGCCGTAAGCTAGGGGGATTTAAGCAAATTCATAACTCTAATCCGTTTTATTGTTTTTACATAAATCAAAAAGGTTGATAATAATAGGGAGTATTTGTACCTACAGGTTAATAATGAATTATTAGGTATATTCAAAACATAATTGCTATGAAGCCGGCACATCAATATTGAATTTTACAAGTAATCAAGATCCCAAACTGTTCCTGACTATATGTTAGGACTATGGTAACCCCAATGCAAGACGTTATGAGGCTAAAGGTTTTGAAAAGGGGAATAAGATGGTTAAGAGGAATTTCGGAAGTACCTGGCTATTCAGATCTAGTCACAAAACATGGCTAAAGTCATTTCAAACAACGTTTCGATTCTCAAAGATAGTATTTTACCAAGGCGATTCTGAGAGTATTTACCACTCTGGAACGAGTCGCAAATAAACTATGTGTTATTTTGTAATAATAAAATGTAAGATAACACACATTTAAAAAATAAAAATTATTTGCGTCCGCCAGGATTCGAACCCGCAATCTCTGGATTAACTGCCGAGGATCTTAACCACTCGGCCACGGAGGTCATTAAAACATATCGCAATCTATAACGTAAGTGATTAAAATATATTGCAACTTGTATCATAAGTGAAAAACAAAGTTACATTTAAAGGGTTTCATTGAATAATGTCACATAACAATGTTATCAAAGTCGAAAGTTGGTTTCTATAAAATATACATCAGCGAAAAATGTGTAATTCTTAGAAATGATCTTTTCCGAGCTTTCGCATTCTAGCTATAGAATCTCATTCCAATGGCAGTGGATATGTTACAAACTAACTTCCACACCGCTAACCCTATCCCAGTTATTCAATATATTATCACAGATAAATAATTAACCAATTGTTTACAGCATTCACCAATATAACAACCCTCTCCTATTCCTGAATGTTACTCGATTGAAATTAATGACTCAACGTACAACAATAATAGTTGCAGCTTCAATGGTGTAATAATGTGATATGAAATCACTTCCCAATGTAGAATTATTATTAAACATCATTAATCTTGATTATTTTGCCGTTTGTTTCCGTAATTCCCATATCGCTAGGGTAGGAATCGAATGGTGGTAGATTGACTGAATTTATTTTTTCATCCCTCTGACGGGGCACATATTATTATTATTGTTTTCAATATCAGGAAATCAGTATGACACGTGTCTACATTTTACACAATGTGATGAACCCTGTTTTTGAAAACTGCCCCTAGGCGAGATTCGCCCACTTGAGCGGGTTTTTTGAGACGAGATAATTAGTAAGATATGAATTAATAAGGTTATTTTCATACTACATCCACTGCTTGAAGTTATTTTATTTTATTTATCATTTCCTGCTAATCCGGAACGTTCGTAGAATTTTCGTATTCTCAGTAATTATTTTATGAATTTAAAATCTGAATGGAAATCGTTAACGTTCCAAATAAGCGTTTTAAAATATAACAATGTGAAGGTTATTAAAACTTTTTCAATGAGTTTTTTACACTTTTTTTATATTTTCAAGTATTGTTAGATAATTTTTACGGGGATGGCGGCATTAACGTATTATTTGAGTGAAAATGAAATAACAACTTTGTATAAGCCTACAAATTTTATTAAAAATTTTATGACCGACCGGTTTCGCTAAGCCCAAGCATTATCAGGATGCAAAATTAAACCAAACAAAATATACATAGTGTGTGGTTATATATACTTATACATACAGAGGGAGAACACAATATAAAATAAATTAAGAGAACAGTAAGAAAACAAAAGAATAACATTAAATTATAACAAAGGAACAGAGAGAAAGAGACAGATAATGTGAAATGAAAGAGGGAAAACCAAAACTGAGAACGTAGTACAAGAATAGTGACGGCCTCCATAGTCGATTCGCGGGTTTAAACCCGGCGTGCGCCAATAACTTTTATTTAATTATTGTGTGTCAACACATTTAATTCATATATATTATTAAAAAGTATATTTGCGGCACGTTCCAGAGTGGTAGGTGAAAGACCATCATTCAGAATTGAAACGTTGCTTGAAATGGCTTGAGCCGTGTTTGGTGACCAGATCTGAATAGCCAGGTACATCCCAACCTTTCTCTTCCTCATCTCCTTCCCCTCCCCACTACCTTCAGCCTAACAACACACCCCTATTGGGGATGCCATAGTCTCGCTGGCTCTAGACGGTTGGGAGCAGTTGAGACTATTGTGCGGTATTTACGTTAAAATAAAAGTGAAAAATAACCATTTCTTTTAAAATGATGGCCACATGATTAACATTATAACTTGATAATTTGTAGATATGAATAATGGTGGAAATCAATTTAATCAATTAAAATTCCACTACACGAGGGGCCGAATATTTTAAAGATCTCTTGTCGACGGTAAGTTGTGTGGAGATTCAGCATTTGGGAACAAAAATACCGCCTGTATCACCCTTCATCGACGACTACAGTACTAAGTTCGCTGCTTCAATACGTATCAATTCCCTTTATTCACCCCATTCATTTAAACGTATACAAATAATTCAATCCACCCCCGGAAATGGAAAAAAGTTGACTCGACGGGTTAAGTCGCCGTATATTTTACGAGAACAATTTACGTCGCGAAAAGCGAACGCAGCCGACGACCGAGTCATTTAAGCCGGTAAGCTCAATTTATTCATGGCGAAGATTCATTCATTGAAAAAATCATTTCGGAGTGTTCGATTGAATTCTTGTTCTACGAGTATTCGTCAATCAACAATGGATCTATCAAACTTTAGTGACTACTTACCACCATTCGAAAAAAATAATAAGAACGATATAATTAAATAATATATTTATTATATCAGTACTAAAAACTAGAAGTCTATTTTCGTATTAATATCTTTTATACTTATGGCATTTACACGTTTTTTTTGTTCTTGTAAAATAGTATTTCATCTAAAACAATATTATTTCTCGTCTTGTTTTCAATGGTTTATTAGATATTTCGAAGTTTCGTGCAATTTTTTTTATTTTTTTTTATAGTGAATTCAGCACAATACAGTCCCAACTGCTCCTAACCGTCTGAATCTAGTAGTAATAAGGCAACCCCATTTGAGGCATGTTGTGAGGCTGAAGGTAGTGGAGAGGGGAAGGAGATGGGGAAATATTTTTTGTTATAGGTTGGAAAGTACCTGGCTATTCATATTTAGTCACCAAACACGGCTAAATCCACTTGAAGCAACCATTCGATTCTGAGTGGTTGTCATTCACCAGGGCGATACTTAAGAGTATCTACCACTCTGGAACGTGCCGCAGATACATTTCATATTATTTTATATGAATTAAATGTGAAATAATAAAAATAATATTTGCGCTCAGGAATTGAACCCGCGACCCTTGGATTCGTAGTCGAAAGTCTTAACCACGGAGGCCGTCAAAGTTCTGAAAATAAATAATAATTTAGACAAAAACCGCTGTGTAAATTATTTCATTATCATTATTTTTACATTTTTAACATATATCTATTTTATATGTAGCAAAAGTTGAATACAATACGATTTATAGTAAAATATAGCATTTCTGGATCCGAGCACTTGTTACTAAAAAATGTTCACTACTTTGTTATGTTACACTTGTTTTGCTATACTATTTACTCTTACTGTAAAAAAAAGCCCAATGGGCGTTTATCAAATAAATAAGTTAATAAATTATTTTAATAAAAATGAAATAATAACTCTGGTATATGACCACAGATTTTATTTTAATTTTTACGACCTACCGGTTTCGCTGAGCCTAGGCATCATCAAGGTACAAAATTAAATTTAACAAAAATACAAAAGGGCGGTTATATATACGTACAGAGGGAAAACATGATATAAAATAAAATAACAGAACAGTGAGAAAACAATAGAATAACATTTAAATTATTACAAAGTGATTGCTTTCTACGAAAATACATTATTATTTTACAATATTCCACATTGAGGTTATATATAACTCATAGGAGTAAAATACAAATAAAATGTTTTTTAAAATATTTTTTAAAGTACAAAATTATGAAAAAAATGTACTCTGCAAATATGAATGCATTATCATATCTCTCAAGGCGTGCTGCAACACATGGAACCCGCCGCTTCTCATAATAATCAAGGAAATAATAGATGGCCAGGAATTTCTTCTAGTGGAAAGTAAACATCTTTTATTTTGACATGGCCATACAACGATCCACACCTCCTCGGTCTAGGCCGCGTTCCTACCGGAGTTAATTATAACTAAAGCCGGCACGGTGCATGGGGTATATGGGAGTGTAAGAGTGTGGGAGTGTATGGGATATGGAAGTATTTTGGATTGCCCTCACTCGACCGCAGATATTTTTTTATTTTTTCAAATCAATTATCAGACCCTGCATCATACTCATCTATATCCAGACGTGGGAACCTAGTAAGCGGATATGTAAATGCAATGTCAGGGTTTATTATTTAAAAGCTAAGTTTTAATGAACGAGCGCGTGAAATATAGTGTCGAGTTTATTATTTAATAAAGGTGTATTTTTATTGGTTAATATTTTGGGGTATGAAAACGTATTTCAGATGTCAAATATTACAATGTGTGACGTCTTAAAACTTTAAAGTATTGTTATCTTTAAAAAATATTTTTACCATTATTATTATTTTGTTTTCCATTTTGTTTACATTTTTTTATGATTGTACGACATTTTCACATTTATACGAGTGAAAATAATTCCCCATTAAAAACAACCGTTCAAAATAGAAACGTGTTTTGAAATGGCTTTAGCCGTATTTGATAACCAAATCTGAATAGCTAGGTACTCCCCAACCTTTTTTTCCCCATCTACTTCCCCTCCCTACTGCATTCAGTCTCACAACACACCCTAATAGGAGATGCCATAGTCTCACTGGCCCCAAACCGTTGAGAGCAGTTGGGAATCTTGGGCGGTATTCACTGAAAAAGTATATATTTTTAATTCCATTTCAGTAGTTTGAATTGGCTTACGATTTATTTAGTTACCAGAGCTAAATAGCCAGGTACTTCCAAACTATCCTCACCCCATTTCATCTCACTTTATTCAGCCTCCTTAAGCTAAGATTCACTGTATAGCGTTAAAGGGTAAATATCTTTATTTTTTTTAAATTATTTAAGAACGTGTAGTACAACAGATTTTTTTTTCACAAATTAAAAATAAAAACCGTCACTGGTTACTGCATAACTTTGTTGCCTACTTGGAGCCCAGAGGCGTATCCCAAACAGGAAACCGGGAGGGCCAAATAAACACGGCAATGTGTATAAATATTAATATTGTGCTGCATGAATATTGGATATGATTTTTTGTTATTACAACATTTTTAGTTCAACTCCAATCAATACAGCTGTGTGGTCACTTTTGTATTTACCAAAAATAAACATTTCGTTAGACTGGCAACGTTATGGCAAAAACGCGGAGCCTCGAAGGAAAGACTTTGGTAGACTACAGAGATGATGGGAAATTGTTACCTATTCATAAAAAAGGTCACTCAGTATAATGTGTTACATGAATTTAATTTCATGTTTATAGTGAATACCGCACAAAAGATTCCCAGCTGTCTACAGCCATATTATGTTACCGAATATGTTCACTTGTACTTTTTGGATTGGTTTATAATTATTTGGGAACTTTATTGCTTTGGTTATTTTGTAAGTTAAAGTTAATTAAATATATTAATATTCCACTTTGTAAGTGAAAAACTATCTGTAAAATAAAAATGGATGGTTTATCCAAGACATCATCTGGGTATATAATATCTCCTCGGGTAGAGCTTTGTATACCATACAAAGATGGCAGCCAAATGGGCAGAAAAAAATATTTTAATAATTTTTAAATGAAGAGAAATAAAATGCCGGTTTTTTATAAGGTCTCGGTGGCTGAATTGGCAGAAACGTTACTCCCGGATAGAGTAGAGGTTCCGAGTTCGAGTCTAGGTCGCGACTGTTATATTTATTTACGTTGAAGATTATTGATATGATTTCACTCATTAATATACTAAAAAGGGTATATAGAAACTGCACATGTATATTGGTGTTTTTTTTTTATCAAACCAATCATCCATTCAAAGCAATCTGTCATCGCTAAAATGATCTATCGTCTTTGTTGGGTTAAGTTTAACTAAAACATATTGCTGTGTTTAGTTCAAAGAAAACAATTAAACGTAGTTATGCAGAAAGCATCCTACCCCAAAAAGATGAAACTGTAGGTAATAGGGTAATTATAATCTTTCAATGTTTTTTTTATATAATTATATTTTCTATGTTATCCTGCATTTTAATGTTTTTAAACTTTAATTTAAGTTAAGTATCTCCAATGTGAATTAGTAAAAAAATGAATTGCCAAAAATCTATTGCATTTGGAGTTGCATGTTTTCAGCACGTAGAAATCTCGTATTTATCGAAAACATGTAAAACTCGATTTTGTTAAATTATGGGCTGGACGCTTTCTGCATAACTACGTACGAGTACAATTGTGGTTATAGCTACATATCTGAACCAAATTTTCACTAATTAAAATTTAATATAATTTTATATCGAATCTAAGCCGTCAGATATCTATTTAATGCATTGTTCAAAAATTAATTGATTAATATAAATGTGTGGGAGTAGTATACCTTTGAAAAGGCATATTCATCTTAAAGGGAAGATAATCCTCCTCCAAGGTGCACGCATTATTGCCGTCGTTCGGGGCTTGCGTGTGGCAGAGATTTTTGTAAAAACTCAGGGCAGATAAGAAACAAAAAAGCGAGAAGTTTCGATGACAATCTTCCGAAACTCCATTTAAGACAACTTGCCCTCTGCCGTTGCCCAATTAACCAAACTTTTAATATAATTGTATTTTACGTGTAGTGCAACTTATCGGATAAATTAATCTATCTACGAGAATGTCTGTACAGTAACTCAACTAATTGCAAATAATAATAAAAAACGTATCAAATTATATTGGTTTTTACAACCTACAAGGTGCACTTCAACAACAGATTTTATCTCACACAATTTAAAAAAATATAATGTAATAATAATAACATTGAATTTACATAGCGCAGTTTTGTGATATTTCACCTCCAGGGTGTATATACTTAAAAAGACATGTTCGGTTTTCCCAGGTGTGATTGCGTTATCATCGTCATGACGTATCGTCTTTATGCTAAAATTGGGCAAGCAGTAATCTGTCGTTTCATATGCAGCATCGCAGATCTCATGGTTCCACTAGATTCTTAGATATTTTTTTATATCAATTAATGACATAATATCAATAATCTTTAACGTAAATACGAACAGAAAATGCAAGAAAATAAAAGAATAACGGTCGCGACCAAGACTCGAACTCGAAATCTCTTCTCTATCCGAGAGTAACGCTACTGCCAATTGGGTCACCGAGACCTTATTAGAAACTGGCATTTTAAACGATCTCACACTTTATTGAAAATTATTGATGTTATTTTTTTCCGATTTGGCTACCATCTTTGTAATTTTTTCAATAATTAATAAATCAAATATAATAAACCTAAAAGTTTTAAAGTTAATTCTAATTTATTTATTTTTCAATTTTGCAACAGAAGGATTATTTAAAGAAAAAGTGCTGATTTTCATTATTTAGTAAGCATCTAAAGAACAAAGATAAAATCTGGTGCGTTCATTAAAATGTTAGTTTTTTTTATGTGTGTTTATTTGACAGCTCGTATTTATCTACGAAGCAACAGCTCGGTTCACACATAAAGCAATGCCAAACGCCCCAGAACTAAGTACTTACCGAATGTACAAAATGCTTTGCACGGAAAATAACACAAAGAGCAAGTATCTACTTACACGAACGAGCAGAGTTCGAAGTGCCAGAGCCGGCTTGAGGTGTTTTGGCGAGTGGGGACCAAAATAAGATAACATTTCTGCTTAAGCACCGCTCTAGTTATAAAATACGAGAGCTTAAAATTAGGGTGTATGTCGTGACGCGTGACTGATGTGCGCAAATTTTTTAATGTTTCTCAAACTCTTTTCATGCTATAATTTATTAGTCGTAAGTAAAATCACCATGAAGTGTGATCGTACAAAATTAAAAGTAACTAGTTGAATAAATGTTCAAATATTTAAAATTCTAACGGATTTCTTTTGAGCCATTTTTAATTGAAATAATTACAAAAATGAAGTATCTCTGTAGACAAAAGATTCATTTACTAACCATCACGCCGTTTCCTTGGAAAGAAATAGGCAGAGAGGATAAAATGACACACAGCTCTTGACACAAGCTCCTTAATTCATTCATAATGATGCATCGTCTTATATATAATCATCTGCAAGGGCAGCTCGTGACTTTTTAGTGTGCTAGGGTGCTAAGATTGTAAAAACGCGATGATCGATGTTCTTGTAGACGAAAACGATTTTTTTTTAATGAAAATAAAAAAAAAATTGTGTGTAGATTTTCAAGATGTTTGGTGGGTCAATGACCTAACAAAACTGAAAAATCATCATACAATTTATTTATTTTTTAAACAAAAAAAATTATGATTTTCGGCTACAAAAACATCAATAACGTCGTAATTTTCAATCTCAGCACTCTAGCACACTAAAAAGTCACGAGCCGCCCCTGCTCCTCTGTTATTCTGACTATTAATATGACCCGATTCAAGTATTTGATTAACTTGGTCGTGCCGTGTCTTCCTCGAGCGTCCTCGACTTTTTCCTATTCACATTTGTGACATATGTTCTTCTGCCGTATCTTTCTCTATTTTTTACAACAATTGTTTCTCCGTTCAATAATTGAATAATTCATGCTATTGTATTATAAGCTGATTTATGTAACTTCCTAAAATAACACAAACAATTCTCCGACATTACGTCATTATTGTGAGTTTTCCTTTTTTGACACTCCCCAGATAAAGGCCCGTGGGCAGAAATTCGATTGTTAACCCTTATCCCGGTTCTGTCAACAGTACGATATGGACATAAGTGGAAACTCATGTTTACATCTACGATTACTTTTTAGATCAACAAAATCAATAAAATTTTATTACCAACAGCTTCCAATGGGTGAGATCATATAAAATTTTGTAGTAATACTTGAATCTGTGATTTTGAAATATATAATTAACGATCGGTTTTCTATCCCATCTGTTTGATGCCCAACCTTGCGAGAAAAGGAATCGAATATTGTTTTTATTGGTAAGATGAAAGACGATAGTAAAAACTAATATTGTGGTTGAATTCTGATTTTATAAATTTCTTGGCAAAAGGTAATAATAGTACCAGTGCAAACTTTGTAAGCTATTGCGCATGCGTATATTAATAATTCCTCAATATCAAAATAATTTAACAGGCCTTTCGGTTCCATAAAATTCAATTCATAAACGTAAAAACAATATTACTAATAAAACTATTAGTACCACTGAACAAAAAAGAAATGTGATCAAGAAATGAAAATCAAGTGTGATCTATATTATTTGAAATAAAACTGATGACGCCATTTTACATAACAACTTTGAATCCCAGACGCCAGACAAGCCAGTGAAATTGAGTATCTGTTCAAGAAAGAATTTCAATATTTGAAAATGTTTGATCAATTTCTCCCAAAATCAAATAAAAATAAGCATTCTTCTAACACACACACACACACACACACACATACGCCCACAACACACTTCAGTGATTAGTACAAAATCAATTGTTGATATCGTCATAAAAATGCTGCAGAACTAAACGGGTAAAAAGTGCAGGCATGCAAAACAGTTTTTTTTATCAATTATAAAGAATTATATCATCTAAATATTTGCACTGTGTGTCAGTAGGGTTTTGCGACGGTTTTAGTAAGCCAAAAAATGTCGAATTGTGTGAGGAACTAGAAGCATTTTTGATGTAGAGATGTTTGATGTTCGAACCGTAGGGTTCCGCGACGATTTCAATATTTCTGGTTCGGTGACATTACTGAAAACAAAATTCTTACAGTTTTTATCAACCCATACCCCATTTCCTAAATAAATTCCCAAGTAGAGCAGGAAGCGCCTTTTTTAGATTTCTCACCAAAATGGAGAAATAGATGGTTCTAGGGATAAACGAAGTTATTGAAAGCTCCCAAGAATGTGAAAACATGAATTTCGAATCTTACTATTTGACCTTGGCCCAGTTCGCGACATCGAAACCCGTAAAAGTGCATAAAAGAATCTGATATTATTCCTTAAGTGTAAAAGAATCTAAAATGCGTACTAACGCAAATTGCGAATTGAAACATTGCACCGTTGTTGTTTAAAATGTATTTATAAACCATATCTGGATAGTATGGAGAACCTCCTTCTTCTTTTGTTATGCTCTTCTTCGTTCACTTCCATATGCCTCACACCATTCCACCTTAGTGGGAGTCATAATCCAACTGTCTCCGGGCAGTGGAATCCTCGTAAAGTAAAGATAAACTGTCAAAAATTACTTTCTATTATTAAGTCTGGAACATCCCAGAAACCCATGGCACGATCAAGTAAATCAAATACAAAAGTCAGACTATGTTAATAAAATAGTTTGTATAAGACGATGTATGCATGTGAATGAAGAAAGTAGTTGCGGGACCGAGTGGTGTTCAATCATATCTTACAAATGCGAAGAAATGGCTTAATGATTTCTTAGTTTTATTATACAGTATCTATAAACAATAAAGTATTTTTCACGTGAGTTAAAAAACATACCTTTGTGCTTAGAAATCGGTATCTCTACATTACTGTTTATTATTGCAACAATTTTCTAAGGCGTTGGTAGGTGACATTCATAGTGAAAATCTCAAAGAAGAAAGGGACCATATTTACAAATAATATTTATTTAGATTAATGATGTATCAACCCAAGTACACATAGTAAACCACAAGTAGACCTGCAAAGATATGTTAAATAACACAATCCCATTTCGGTATTATAAATACAGCTGTTAAATTATTCGTTCAAGGTTCACAAGCGAAATTTAAAAAATTATATTCGGCCGTATAATAAATACAATTCCGGTATCCCGGCAAAAACAATTTCAATAATACAAACCCAAACCATTTACATTTCAAGCAGATCATTTGTTCCCGAAAACAACTAAAAAAAACTCCATTAAAACTCCATTAATCTACGGATCTATATTTAAACGTGTCACTACAAGTATTTAGGGACCTGAAATTTGTCCCGATGAACTCATCTCATAACCGCCCTAAGGTCTGTTTCTGAATCCGAAATAGAACTCCTGTATCTTACGCAGAACCAAATAAAAAAATTGCAGAAAAAATAATCTCTTAACGATTCATTCAATACCTTTTACCGATCATTCATCTAGGATCACTCAGCATTATTGCTAAAAAAATTAAAAGATGATTGGAGTCATAAATTCCATGAAAACATTAATGTTACGTTCAGTATGTCGTAACAATTTTTTGTTTCAAAATCATTTTTGAGCATTTATTTTAGTGTATTTTGATGATTGTATAAACTTGATATAGTATTGCAGCTATTTTTTTACGTTAGTCTTTATAAAACGTATTCAAATGGGTCTACTATAACAATGTGTGTGGGTGGTGATCATTCAATATGCGAGGGAATTCAGTTAAATTTATTGTTTTGTTCGAACATAAAGATTTCTTCTTTGATGTTAGCAAAACTCCATTTAATCGATATAGGCTTAACAAAACTAAAAGAAAATCGATTTAGAATAACAATTTAATTTTTATTTCATGTTATATCTCTTTTTTATGTATTCTAACCTAAATAATAATGGAGCGCGTGTATGTTTCGTGGTTTAAAACAACGTTATACAAAATTTTATAGACCGAGGAAATAAAACCATTCACGCAGTCAGAAAGTGACTAGAAATACCTTAAAAGGTTTCATTAACAGATAATATACACAGCCTTTTATGTAGCAGCACATGGATATATAAAATCCGTATCAATTATAATAATTAAAAAAAAAAAAAACGGTTAATTTAGTTTTAAAATAAGAAACTTCCTTCGCCACAAATGTAAACAAACATGCATGATTGACTTTCCTCAAATAAATAAGAAGTTTATCTTTACATACCCCGCAATTCCCATGATGTGTTGTAAAGCTCCCATGATCTTCTTTATAAAACCATAACCCTTTCAGGGGTACCTGACAGCACCACTCACAACCACTTCTCACCAAAACACTCCTCCACCCTTCACAACACCTCAATAATAACAATAATTTACAGTCAATTTTTATAATTATTAATTGATTCTGAAAACTTATGTGTGACTGATACAGATAGGACGGGTATAAACGCCATCCATATTCACAACAATAATATTGAGCGAGTAACAACAAGCAGCTGTCAAAAGCACGTGCGTGATATCGAGTGCAGTTTCCTGTTGAACCGACCTGTCAGTCAGGCTGTATTCAACACACTGCCGCCTGCGAGCTGCGAGCCGGCGTCGCCAGACGCACGTGGACTCTGTCGTTCCTTCGGCTCTCTCCGCCTGCGCTCGGCCAATTCCGCGGTCGAAAGCTCTTGGCTTTTACCATGTAGCTTTTCGGATGGAATCAGGGATAATTTATAAGGATTTCATTAGTTCGCGTCATATATATATCGAGGAGGATCATTGATTCCGCTCCCGCAAGTTTGGAACTCCGAAGGGGGATAAGCGTAAGGAGATTGGGTCTAGGAAGTAAATCACGAGGAGTTTGGGAGATTACATATCGGTTCATACTCTAATTTTATCCCGTAGTCAAATCGGAGATCGTTAGGGAAAATCGGGATAAATAAACTTGTTTGGAAGGAGGACAAAAATATTTATTTAGCATTTTCAAATACATGTTTGTAGGATCTTGGAAATCATTAATGTCGCACACTTTATTCAATAGCAGGTACCTACTCGTATATTACAAAACACATATTATTAAAACATGTGAAGGTATTATACAATTATGCTAATCAAATTGCCACATTGATACCAAATGATATTTACGTTACTAATATTGACAATAACCATTTCGATTTGAATAAAACCTGATTTATTTAAGCCATTAAAATTTGTTAATGAAAAAAACTTTTTTTTATTCATTTCGTAGATACTTGGGTAAAAAAATAACTTTCTCTGTTTTTCTTCAAAGTTAACCTATTTTTTTATGGAAAAGCGATTATCTTTAAAAATATCCTCCAGTGGTATCTCCAGACCCAGCTGACAGGTGCGGAACACGTTATGTTAAACCAGAAGATTTATCGCGAAAACTCTCTGACATTTTTCCGGTACACTACCTCTCCACTAATGGTCCATTCCTCTAACGATTTAATATCCTCCTATATTGCCCTCAACATCCATAGTTTTGTAATGATCCGTATAAATCACAAGATTCATAAAATGCGTTAAAAACTGCTTTTTATCAAATTACCAAGAATTTACTTATTTAAAGCTGGAATACTAAAATCTTATCAGAGAATAACTTAATTTAATTAACTGAGTTTTTTATAAATGGATTGTCTCACGAACATCTGTTAAAAACCAGTATAAATAAATTAACGAAAAATGAATAAAAATAATAATTATAAATAAACAAAATTAAAATAAAAAAATAAAAAATAAAATAAAATAATAAAAATAAAAATAAAAAATAAAAAATAAAAATAAAATAAAAATAAAAATAAAAAATAAAATAAAAATAAAAATAAAAAATAAAAATAAAAATAAAAATAAAAATAAAAATAAAAATAAAAATAAAAAATAAAAATAAAAAAAATAAAAAATAAAAATAAAAAAACAAAAAATAAAAAAAAAAAAAAAAATAAAAATAAAATAAAAATAAAAAAAAAAATAAAAATAAAAATAAAAATAAAAAAATAAAAATAAAAATAAAAATAAAAATAAAAATAAAAATAAAAATAAAAATAAAAATAAAAATAAAAATAAAAAATAAAAATAAAAAATAAAAATAAAAATAAAAATAAAAATAAAAATAAAAATAAAAATAAAAATAAAAATAAAAATAAAAATAGAAAAAATAAAAAAATTCCTGATTTACATAGCAATTACCTTTCATGTACCTGACAGAACTACTCGATCAAAAAAAAAGTGTAACAATAATATCAGGACTGAGTCATTCAGATACTCGCTTGTACCTAAATAGCATGCAGTGAGTTATTCCTTCTCAGAAATTAATAGTATATATATTCAACTGCACTGAATCTAATAACAAGAAGGCTATAATAGCATACCTCTTCCAAAAATACTAATGTTAATTTATTCCACTGTAATATCTCTAGTAACTTAGTTATGCTTTTGTGTGCTAACTATTTACTCCATGTTATTTCTGTATAACTATTATTTTATATCATCTATTGCACAGTTATGTAAAAGCCTATAAAAGCGTATATAATAAAATAAATAAATGCAAAACACACCTCTCATTTTTTTTTCTTTCTTCACTTAAAATAAATTTTAATATTTACCAAAAATTCCAAAGACCCATCTAAAAATAACAATTTTACATTTTAGATACCTACACATGGAAATTATACATGAATTCATCTTAATATTTACTTGTTTTCTATTTAAAAAAAAACTACTGAAAGATTGCCAATTTCCAATAAAGTAAAAATTTTATTTCGCTTGATGCATGAATTTGTTATTTTTATTGCATTACGAAAAAGTTTCAAAGTAAATATTATTACAGCCCATTAGAAATATCTATCTAATTGGCGATAGGATCTTTTTGATGTTTGCAATAAAATTTATCATAAATACTGGATAGTATTATTGAATTAAATTTACCATGAAATCGATCGTAATGTTTTATGACTTATTAGATCTTAGAAAACACAACTTAGCAGGTAAAATAAATCTTACGTGAAACAAATACGCCGTTCGATCAACGATGTATTTGTTTGTGTCCACCTTAGATGGCTTTATTTGATTTATAAGTAAGATGTATCATATTTATTTTAAGCCTGTCTCATGTCTAAATTCTAAAAAAGGAAATATTTAATTTATGGATGAATGAATTTTATTTTAAGGCACGAGTTGTATAGTTGTACAATAGTTGGCTTAAAAAACAAGAACAGTATTTATGTATATTATCAAGAAAAACAGAAAAAATATTAAAACACCTCATTAATTTAATAACAAATCAGAAGCGATATCTCGTGTACTTGAAATTTCTGGTCAAATACAATTATTTCCAGCTTGCAACGTCATTTCTATCATAAGCTACGAGCCATTCAAATATGCATTTAACTGAAATAGGCCTATTACATTGTTACATATGTGTAAAACTGAAAAAGATTTCTTAACTAGGCTGTTGAATTTTGTAGCGAGGCTGGATACTTCTAGTACTGACTACTTGGTATTAATAAAATAAAAATTTAATAACAAATCCAATCAGAAAACAATTTAATTGTTTTTATTATTTGACTAAGAACTCGTCAGAGAAGATAAGTAACGAAACGTTTACAGGGCAAAATAAAAACAAAAGTGATATTTTTTATCTCGATTTATTCCAATGGCCGTATCTGTGGGTTATTGCCGAACTGGGCGTGCATTTTTCCACGACTTTCATTTTGAAGAGAAAGAGAAGTATTTTTCCATTTCGCCCGGTTAACACGAAAGAAACAGAGGTAACGGTGATCATTTTCTAAATAATTGATGTTGCCATGTTGTCTTGTCGAGAGCCCTTTGTTAGGTTTTATGGGGCGTTCTGAGGTGAGCCATGAAACTTTTATGTTGTGAACATACTGAGTTTTAAAGAGATTTTATTATCTTACATGGTATATAGTGTCATGGAACACCTACACATTTTGACGTGTTGTTTTTTTTTTCAATTTATATACCTAGCTGGAAATCAGAAAAAATATTACATTTACACCAATAATTCTCTTACGGAAACCTTTGGCATAAGACTTTTTTATATTTGGTATTTCTAGGTCTATACATGTACTTTTAGATCATGAGCTATGTATCATACATCATGAAATTGGAAAAATGTGTTTTCTGATGTTGGAAAAACTCTCCAACGGTAAGCTCTGGTGCCTGGTGTATGAAATTTTCTAGAATTACTATTTTTAAATAACAAAATATTTTCTTTCTTCACTTATGGAACTTTGTTATATTCAACTTTCTAAAAAATACGCCACACCATATATTATTTTCATAAGTGCATATAAGCCACAAGGTTTAGAAAAAAAAACTGTTGAAACTCAACCATAGCTGATTAATAGCTAGTATGTGTCTACAACAAAGTGAAGTTTTATTTTAGATTACCTATCTATAAATATAGAGTACTCGATATTCTACATAAAATGTAGGTGAAGTTCATTCGATGTGTAGAATTATTTTAATAAGCAATGCCAATGAAATTGCAAGTGTACCTGGATGTCAATCTGTTTCGCCAATTTAGTTGTCAGAGCTCGAAAACATAATAGCAGCCTACACAAACCTAGACTACCTAGGGGTCCACTGACGTTCCTGCAATAAATGATAGAGTCTTTACGTCAGAATAAGCAAGTCATTTGCCTCGGAGCTGTGCGAAAAATGATATCTCGATCTTTTGTTTTTTACAAGATTAATTGAAGCCAAACTTTCAAGGCTGTTTTAAAACAATCGGTGATTTATGTAGTGACTTCAAAGATAAAGCTTTTGACATAGAAACTTACTGAACAATGTAAAACATAATTTATAATGGCGAATATTTTTTTATTGAAGAAATACAAAACAACACCTGTAATTCAACGATTCTTTTACCTCACAGCGATAACACGGGTTTTGTCGTGCACTTTAGCAGAAAAAAAATCTTACTACAGATTAACGGCCTTCAAGAATAAGTTTTAAAAAAAATACAAGTTCATTTAATAATGTACCTCATATTTTGTAAAATTTTGCTTTTCGTATACTAATCTGCACTATGTAAATACTTAAAATAGGTAGGTACCATATTAGTTTCTCTAAATATTAAAAATTTACGAAACTGCCATAGCTAAATTGTTACTTTAAAATTTATGTGAATAACTCTACTCTAGCCTCATTTTTATGAGATACTTTATTTTAAATAATTATCTTTTTTCCCTGGATCTATTCTGAAAATCAGGTTTGTTATTATGGCATTTTATATAGGAATCCAGTAAAATGAATGTTTTATGAAATAGTATAACGTTTGTGATAGCGTACGGATTAAGAAACAGGTTGTCTTGCCATTGAGGAGAAGTTATATCACAGCGGATCAGAGTAAATTAAAATAAAATGATTCCATTGACATCGTCGTTTAAAAGTGAAATCATGAAAGCGAGGATATTAATTTCCTCATTAATTACTGTCAATCAAATAAAAAGCAGGATAAACTCTAAAGCAGTAGTCTTAACCAAATTAACTCGCCTGCTTAGTTGAATGTAAACATTGATGTAAATTATTAAATCTCTTCTTTCTAGTTATCAAAAACCCTAAAATTTCCTACCCCCTACCTTAAATAAATTTACAAACCTGTAAAAAATATTAAGCTTTGCGACACACGTTCACACACCTCAATTAATCATCCCCTTTCCACTAAAGTATATTTTTTTTTAAACGCTCACACTTCTCGAAAGAAAGTTTATTTTTATTTTTTTCACCATCAATATGGAACCTACGATTGGCAGAAATTTCCAATAGTCAGTAAGCCAACCTGTATACGCTTATGGATAGGTATGAACGTATGTAATAAATTAACACTGAAAATTCCCTCCACACAGCATCCCCAAAGATGACATAGGCCCTGAGGGAAATTGTTTTCCTCAAGGCCTCCTGTGTGGAGTTATTGTAAAAAAAAAAAAAACTGTCGGTGAAATCCTTGGTTTAAAAAAAACGGTTAAGCGATTATTTAACGCAATGAGTACGATGCCATTGTCTTACACACGGATGTTTGTTTTACCTTGGTGGTACCAACAAGCAACTTGCCTGGAATTCCTCTAGATCCATTAGTGCTTTCTTTCCTTTGGGCGTCATTCTGCACTCTGCGCTATGTGACGGTACGTATGTATTTAATGTTTCTACTTACCCACGAGCATTGCTGGGTTCCTGGTAGTTGGATAGGAAAAGGCATCACCCGCGAAGTCACTTATACAATACAAATCAGCTATCTAAAAATAAGACACTGAATAAAGTAAATTTCATAAGTGTTCAGAAGAAGAACAAACGTTTCGGTTTAGGCTTTAGGTACATTTTTTTAGCTTGGCATATTTTATATTTTGTAGAGAAGTATATTTTACTCTCTAAAATAAAGCGGAAATAAGAACCAATGTGTTTTAAATGTATTTCCATTGGCTAGGTGATCCATACTATTATTATTGCTGTAAAACAGTTTGAAAATAGTTTTACTTTGAATGAATTTTAATGGTAAAGATTAGTTTGTATTAATCTAAAATATAAACAACCCTCATTTCGAGTGCATCTTCGGAAAACATTCGTTATTTTTGTTTCGGATTAATCAAAATTAATTTAAATGTAAATCTCTAGTCCCCCTTTTTTTTGTTGTTCTATTGTTTTTTTATACTTAATTATTCAGATATGAGAACATCTTATTTGCGATTTAACTTTTATTTTTTTAAATTGTTAATGATATTATAGATAGCTCTGATTTATTTAGCTTAATTATCTTTCATGTACCTAACAGAACTACTCGATTCAAAATTATTTTTAAGTGTAACAATAATATCAGGACTAGGTCATTTGGATACTCGCTTGTACCTTTATTGCATACAGTGGGTAATTCCTTCGAAGAAAAAGTAGATATATTGAACTGCATTGAAGCTAGTTACAAGAAGGCTATAATAGCATACCTCTTCCAAAAATAGTAATGGTAATTTAATCCACTGTAATATCTCTAGTAGCTTAGGTATACTTTGGTGTGCTAATTATTTCCTGCGTGTTATTTCTGTATCACTATTGTTTTAAATCATCTAGTTTCTATCATCAGTTATGTTAAAGCCCACAAAGGCGTTTATAGTAAAATTAATAAAACTGCTTGCTTAAATTTATATTAAGAATTAAGCCTTACAAACAGAAAAATAATATGGGCTTTTTATAAATAATTTTGTTTGATTTACATTACCTACCTCGCTAGGCATAAACTTTGTTTGGGGTAGGTGAAATGATGCATTAATATTTAAATGAATATTCACAAAGAAAATATCCTGTGCATTTAATTAAAAATAAGCTAAGTAACTATAAATTAGTAGTTAAAAAAGTATAATATACATGTATGATCAGTGGTTTAACTTTGAATAACCGAGAAAGTTAGGTGTTTAATATTAACACTCGTGTAATTTACGTTGATTTGACTAAAAAATATAATTAGTTTATTGTAGGATGTACAAACCTAAAACGATTATTTTCTCTTTTAAGAATGTTCTCACACAGCAGCAATGACAGACAAAAATCGAAAGAAGGATTCTTTCAAACATTTATGTCTACAAAATAATGTTAGTAGACCCGCCCTGGCGCCCAAGACGTTCCCAATAAACTCTCCTTCTTGACAACAGAACCGTAAAGAAGCTTTTGAGTGAGACGGTGAAAATTCATAGATCATCATTCAAATGTTTGCGTGCTGTAGAATTATGTAACTGATTTATTGATGAATATGACGTTATGTTTTTTTTTACCGAACTCAATCTGAATAAGTAGGATGTGGTTGGTGACGAAATTACGATACCTACCACAGAAATAATGTTCTTATTTTAAATCATAAAAACTTGGAAATACTTTATTACGAACCAAATGTGGAATTGAAAAACTTTTTGACTGATGCCATAGTAAAATACCTGCACGTCTAAGATGGGAATACGACGTGTGCCATATCGGGAAATAAAAATGTATTCCGTAGGGAGGTACCCGTTACATAGGTATATCTTTTGTAACATCGTCGTGACACATTCTACATAAAGTAGGTAGTTCATTTGACTATCTGGTACTTTACTTACAAGTTCTCCCAATATGATATGTACTACCAAATCATGGTTTTTTATGATTAAAAACTATTGTAAAACATATTTCATTTGGTTTTTTGATCTAGCATGACAATCATTTTGGAATTGTTCTACCCGACAAAGGAGTAAGCATTTTTTTTTCATTTTACTGTTTTTAATGATAGTATTACAGTGAAATTCCTACACGAAATAATTGATAAAAAAGTAACATCACACTATAAAGACTTCCAGATGAATGTAACACGCACAAATCTCTTTATGGCTAACGTCAGATTGCGACTATTAGGTTTGATAATTTTATGGTACCGGGTTTTTTTTTTTAGAAAGAAAACATATGTTAAAGCTGGAATACTAAAATCCTATCAGAGAATAATTTAACTAACTGAGTTTTTGTAAATGGATTGTCTCACAAACATCTGTTAAAAACAAATATAAATAAATGAACAAAAAAGTGAATAAAAATAATAATTAAAAATAAACAAAATTAAAATAAAAACAGAAAAAAAATAAATAAAAAAAGGGTTTAATAATTATATTAGATATCTCGTCAAAATTGGAAACTTAGTATCACCCTATCAAATTCTTCGAAACCTTTCTCTTCCCCATCTCCTTCACCTGATGAAGGGCATAGTTCCGCTGGCTCCGCACAATTAGGATTCTTGAGTAGAGTTTACATGAAATAGAAAAACACCCAAGTTATTTTTTCAACCGATTCCCCTTTCCCTCTCAATTTTGGCCATCAGTGCCACGCGGAGCACTTTATGTTTTGTTTCGTTCATCATACGGCCCAAGTTCTCGATATTTACTGCTTGATGGCGTTCAACATGTTCCTATAATCTCCAACACCCTGTACAAAGTTAGTTTATCGCATCACTCTACCCACAACAACAAAAAAAATGAGTAAAAATATTTTTAGAACTTTTTTATGAACCTTCTGTTCTTGACGTCACTCACCTGTAACATACATTATAAAGACTGTTGGATTTTCTACGTAATTTCAGAAACATCAGACAGGGCAGCGAAATATAACACGAGCAAGCAACCACAAATATACGCACCTTATATTATATATGCACTTAGTATACCTTGCATCCAAAACATACATTATAATTTATAGGACACACTCTAGTACCAATGAAGCAAAAAAATATATTAGGCAAAATTATATAATTGTGCAAATAGGGTCACAAAACTCCTATAATCTTTAATCTAAAGCTCTATAAATTATATAACCAGGTCAGTAAAATCACTTTTTTATTACCTACATAGTTATTTGTATCATCTCTAATATGTTCTCTGTCTTATTATCTATTGTTATTTTCTTACTCTTATCCAAAGAAGATTAATTTAAGACGTGATAAGGGAAGAAGTCACACCTGATGGTTTTGAAACTTGTACGAATGCAATTTCTCTAAGTGGTTCCGGGATCTAATCTGCAGAGTGAAGAGTTTCTTACAGATAGCTAACCTCCGATATGTGAAAGCACTAAAAGGAGGAGAAAACCTACGTTTTTTTTTCATAATTTACTCGTCTGGTATATTTAGTGTTATTTGTAGCTATTTTCAAAATTTTACTATAAAATCTTCCACGCCTTTATAAACCTTCTTACCACCATGAAACAGACTTAGTGGGGTGGTAACAAACCTGTTGAAATAATTTGTACCTTCATTAAAAATAATAATAATGTAACTGGTTGGCGTGAGGGTCCACAGCACACAGATCGTGGGTTTAATCAAACCGTCTATCACACCATAAACTACAATTATTACCGATTCTTACGATGAGAGTGTGTACCTTCCAATGATGTTATTAAACATTTTTAAATCATCGACATACCTAGAATGTTTGTCTATATTGTTTATTATATGCTTATAATGTTGTTATAATTTTAAACGATCAATTAAAGTAATTGAAATTCCCTACACCTCGGTTTTTTAGCATAAACTTCTTTCAATACATAGCTTAGTTACAAAAACCACTTGCAAACATAAGTTTATAAATAAAATCAAAATTTATAGAAATATTATCATAACTAACTAACTAATTAACCATCACGCCGTTTCCCCGCAAGGGTAGGCAGAGAGGACGAACCGCCATACAACTCTGTCTTGGCACACACTTCTTGCTTCATTTACATTCATACATCGTCTCATACATACTCTTCTGTTATTCTGACTCTTCACACGACCCGATTCAAGTATTTGATTTACTTGATCGTGCCATGTCTTTCTCGGGCGTCCTCGACTTCTTCTTCCATTCACTTTCGCATCATATATTCTTTTCACACTCCTTTCTTCGTTCATTCGCTCTACATGCCCAAACCATCTAAGCGTCCCTTTCTTAATCCTCTGCCAGTTCCATGAAATATTATCATGATACTTAAATATCTCTTTAGGGATTATGTTCGATAAAGTTATTATCAGGCTATATTTATCATAATTCTATTATAGGAATTGTGACAGCTTAGATATGTCAATTTTACATATTATATTTCTTAAAGTTAATACCGGACAAGAGTCCCAACTGCTCCCAACCGTCTAGAACCAGTGAGACTATGGCATCCCCAATTGGGGTATGTTGTGAGGCTGAAAGTAGTGTGGAAGGGAAATATATGGGAAAGAGGAAGGTTGGGAAGTACCCGGCTATTCAGAACTGGTCACCAAACTTGGCATATCACAAGTTGTTTGTGAGGTAAATATGAAAAAAGCGGACATTCAATATAATATTATTAAGCCCCTATTGAGATCAAATGACATGCTATCACTAAGGATGTACAAATAAAACTATTATCTCGTAAATATTCCATTAGCCGTGGAAGAGATAAAACCATAGAAGTATGTTGTGGGCGTATCTAGTGTGCCCAAAGTAAAGTCATTAATTTCCCTTACTTCAGGTGAAAATTGAAAAAAATTCATTTATCAAAATCTTATCTTGAACAGATAATTATTTTTATTGTTTGTCTAGGGCCTAGGAGTCCTAAAATACTTGACAACACTATTTATTTTTCAAATTGAGATCACACTTCTACGAGTATTATGTTCTGTTAAGTGATATGACAGTTATGTTCCGGATCACATTGCTGGAAGAACAAACGTTATTTATGAATTGATTATTTATCAATTTTCCTGATTATTTTAATAATCTACAAATGGTTTCCGAAATCCCACTGTATTACCGTACAGATTATAATATAACATATATCTTGTAAATATAACTATTAAGTTGTCCAATTCAACGATTGATTTGGCTCCAAACTTCGCTCGCTGTTGAAAATTGGCCAACAAAGGAAAATCTGTGACAAAGTACCATTCAAAATGAGATCATCGAAACACTAACGCTCGTTAAAAATAGCGTTTATTATTTGTATATGCGGCACATTTTTCAATGTATTATCCATGCCATAAAATCATTCGATCACCATTCCAGCCAAGTACCTGTTTTCGTGAGCAAGATCTATTCCTAAAGCATGATTCCATGTTTTAGATTACCATGAATAAGTTCTTAGTAAAGGAGATATAAACATATTAATCCACTTTGGTAATTATAAAGATCAAGCAATGGCCTATTTTATTTCAAGGCAACATCATCGATCCGTGCATCAAATTAAAATGGCAAAAGAATACTTGTGCTTTAATAGCTCTTTGAGATTGACAGCGGTGGACTGACTCAGTTCGAATATTTCGTTTAATTCTCGATGACCAACTATCAGTCGTCAGACTCTTGGATGAATAAAAAATAAGACATTAGGGGTCAGCACTCAAGAATAACGCTAAACGTTACTTTGTAGCATACTAATAAAAGTAATACTAAAAGTAAAGCTATGGGTTGTTAGAAAAATGTCTGAGGTTTCCAGTGAATTCCTTTTTTTTACTGTAATCCTTTAAATTTTATGAAAAAGGTAGTAAAATTTCACTAATAGAATGCAGGAAAGGCATTTTTAACGTTTTACCTAAAATTCAAGCATGCATTTCGTAAAGAATTTAAAATACTGTTGTTCAAGACTTGTACTCACTGGAAACCCTAGACATTTTTCTAACTACTCGTATGGAATTGACAGATAAACAGTTTGTAGTTTTTTTTATACTAGAATGCCAAAAAGTATGTATGTTTGGGTGCTGACCTATAATACCAAAAATGGTGCCTGTGACGTAACGTCTTATTATTTTTAACGATTTTAATTATTTTTTTCATAATATTTCGTCCACACATGAGGCTTATATGAAACCTATTCCCTTAAGGTCTGTGTCTTTTTTGGGGATACGTGTGAAGGATCTTTTTAATGGAGGAGATATAGAAGCCCACAAACAACTCTGAAGCCTTGTTGTTGAGTGCAAGTCAAATCAATGCACAAATTTTGTGTTTTAATATTTGCCGCTACTTTCCAATATAAATACATTGTACCTTGCCTACCATAATTTCATTACACTTCTTTTATAAGAGGAAACAGTTAGTAGCTGAGTGGGCAAATGCATCGGGTTCCCATTCAGACATTGTTGGTTCAATTCCGTTACTTGTTAAGTGCTCTATCATTGATCAAGTCACATTTTCCGCTTATAATAACGTTTATATTCGACCGGTTAATAGGTGAGTTGACAAACGCGCCTAGTTCCCATTCGGGCGTCGTGGGTTCAATTCCTCTGCTAGCTAAGTCTTCCATCATTCCACGAGCAACATCTTCCGCTTATTATGATGGCAGTAAGAGTTTTTCAAATATTCTCAAGTTATTGGTAACCTGGGAATGTTTATCTTTCTTTTAAAAAATAAATTTTAAAATGATGTTATTAGGAGTTTTTCAAATATTGTCGGGTTACGAATTACCCGGAAATAATTGTTTTCTGTTAATTGAAACATATATTATAAACAATACCAAAATTGTATCAATTTATATATAACTTACTTTGATACTTTTTACCAAATGTCTTACTAATTATTAACAACTAGAACATATTTTTAAATAACAAGGAAATGGTAAACTTTTTTCTTTCATAACAATATTTTCTATCAATAGCCATAAAAAGAAGTCCTTTTCTATTTTTTTTTTACTCCTTCGTGTTTTTTTTATTTAAACATGAAAAAATCGGTTACCTACCTAATAACACGTTTTATTGTGAAATGATCACCAAAAGTCCACCCCTGTAAATTTATACCACTTCATTATTCGTAATAAAATCTCAAGTGGCCATTGAATGTAAGTTAATCCGCAATAATTCACGCGACCGACTCTTTCTCCAGGGCCTGCTTAACGATAGGGTTAGTGAAGTTTGTTTGAAACATAAATTAATAATGTTCCTTGCCGAAATTATAAGGCTGAAGTTTATTTTCTGAGGTCGCTCAGGCATGAATATCGCCATAGAACTTTCTACGAAAATATCGTAAGTTTGCGAACACCTATTCGTGGGCGAGAATCAACTTGAATAGTTCGCATCTTCAGCCGATCGGTAAATTAAATTACCAATTCGGCTAGAATTATTATAAGATCTGGCGTAGGTATTCAACATAAAGATCCACACGAAAAAGTTTCACGAAAAGGTCGGTAAAATATTGTAAGTATGCGAAGAACTGTGCAGCCTAGTAATTCGAATCATCAACCGACTTAGTTTTATGATATTCAACTAGAATTATTATAACAAATTATATTTTTACATACAACGCAACGCATGTGTAATTTTTAATTGCGTTAACTTAACTGATATTTAGATCCTAAAAAAATATAAGAATAAATGTAGGTATTTAGCACACACAAAAGTTGTACGAAAATATTAGGCATTATGTTTAAGTTACTAATGACTATTTTGATATCAGTAATTGAAAAAAAAAAAACAATAAGCTTCAACGAAATATGTAACAGAAAATAAAAAAAATTACATTAAGACCGAATTTAAAACACGGAACCTCTTATCTATCTGGGAGTACGTATCTGCCAACTAAGCTACCGAAACCTTTTTGCATACTGCCATTTTTATTTATTTCTATATTTCTATGAAAATGAATATACCTATGTAATTTTTCTCCTGTTAAAATAATTAATGTTAAAATAAAGCATAAATCTTTCATAAGACACCACTTACATTAGTTGACTGGCAGAAAACGGTCAAGGTTGACGTGAAATTTTGGTATTTCAAAATTTAACTCTTTTATTATTTATTTTTTTAAATAATTGAAATACATTGCTTGATTTTTTTCAACCTTTTTTTAGTAATGATAAAAATCAAGCGTTCTTTTGATTTTTAATATGTGTGATTAGATATTTTTTTACCTTTTGGTTTGAAAATAGAATACATAATTGCTTTCCTGCAGAATAGGTGCGGCTGTAAAAGCATTCCATATTTTCCAGCTACAAAACCTAAAATACTTGTCATTTTCTGACGAATGTGGCTCCAAAATTTGTCGGCTTTTATTTTTCGGGTGCCCCGCAGTCGGCCAAACGATTTACTAGCTTCGTCATCTTCTGTCAGCAAGTTTGTGAAAGAACTATGTTTAACTTAATTTAATAAAAAATTTAAATTGTCTTACCTGCTTTAAGACAAATTAAATTATTTCGTAACATTAGAAGCCTCTTAAAAATACTCGTCTTTAAAGATAAAGGTTCCTTCGATTGAGAGATTCAATTCGTGAATAGTGGCTTTTTAACTTGGGAAAACTAAGAATATGGTAGCCAACCTGGCTCGGTAAAATTTTTGGCGCCCCAAAGGCATGTTAAAATCTAAATTTTATTGTTTATTATAATTTTTTTATCTAGTAGAGCTAAATTCACTGTAGAAAGTATTTAATTTTGGATATTCCTGTTATTCAATACTATTTTTTCTTTCTTCACAATAAATTTTGTACTGTTTATAAGTATATTGTTTCATTAAGTGTTAATATTTGTGTAAAAACATTTAACGGGCGTAAATTTTTTTTTTTTTTAAATGTGAGCCTTGGGGTTGGAATAAGATGCCCTTTTCTAAGGCTCTATGGAACCGAATGAAATGAATCCTTGGAAATCTATTAAAAATGATGAACTTAAGACGAATCAATAAAAACATCCTCCCATAATAACATTTGTTAAAAAACACATCTTTGCAGGCAAAATGCGAACCTTGGGTCTGAAATTAGTTGCCGTTTTCTCAGACTACGAAACCGAATAAAGTGAAACCTTTGGAATTCTATTAAAAATGATAAACGTAAAGTAAATCAATAAAAATATTCTCAAAAAATAACATTTGTTAAAAAAATGTCACTCTGCGGGCAAAATACGAGCCTTGGGGTTGGAAGTTAGTTGCCGTTTTCTTAGGCTCTATGGGACCGAATGAAGTGAACTTTTGGAATCGTATTAAAAATTTTTAATTAACTACGTTTTAATAAAAAATAAAAAATCTTCTCAAAATAGAATTTGTCAAAAAAAAATACAACTTTGCAAGCAAAGTAACAAGGCAGTTAACCCACTATATTTATTGTAATTTTTCATACTGAGACATTATTTTTTTTGTAGTAGTATATGATTAATAAAAAAAATTCTTTTCAGTAAATATTAATCTTAAGGGATATTCTATCAACTACATTAGCTCCTTACCCTAGCTCTTACATCCGCTCATTTATTAGGCCACTGTCACTTGGACATTTCTAGTTTTAAAAAAACTTTAATAATCTAAGATGTAACTATTCTTCCAACATTGAATCTGTGTGATTTCTAAAGGATAACAATCTACTAAACATGCTTAACTCAATTATCACGGAAGCGTCACTTGGACCTTATAGTTGTGAGCCCGTCATTGTTTCCATAATTTTTATTTAATTTATATGAAATATTAAATATAAAAAAAGTAAAATATGATTAATATTTTAACCACGTACATTTTCATAAATCATATATTCTCAACAAATATTTTCATCGGTTTCTTAAGGTACGAGTACGGCTATGTACGAGTGTTTCGGGTGGTTATTTGTGTTTATACGGATCTCTGCGCTGACTGAATCAAAACTATCTTCGAGAAACGCTATTTATACTTGCTAGTAGTTTGGTCAGTCGGTCATCGAACCAGACAGTAGCCGCTTCTAGACATCACGCGTCATCTGTGAGCTTTCGTATTCAGAACTGACCTGCTAAATCTCGCCAACGTGCCCCTGGCACGCATTTTTAACTGGCTTAGAAAAATTATTGGGAATAAATTTATCGGCTTATACATTACGGAAATGGTGGAAAAAATCTTTTTAAATCTAAATTAAATAAATATGTTGTTTCGCGTATAATCTCACTACATATTTTTACAAAAGCGCCAGCTAATTTTTAATTAATTTTCGTTTTTAATATCTAAAAATTTTGATTAAAATAGAAAAATAGTGATTATTTAAAAAAATATATTTTGAAAAAAAAAAAATCGTGCAAGCGGCTCATCCCGCTCACACCAAAACCAGCTAAAATGTGATCCCGCTAACTTCGTAGCGTAAATGTCGTAAAAAATTGACGTGACGCATTTGCGATGATGTAAGGTATGAATATAAAATCTTACGAATTGAATGGAGTCATGTATGCAAATCTGGATTACTTTTTTATGATATGCAATAAAAGCGCCAAACCTAAGGGCTTGCTTTATGGGAAACAATTGAACTCGAAAGAAATGTTGACCAGCATAATAAGTAGGAAAAATATTTCTTTCTTTTACGACCAAACACTTTTCATGACTCATTTGAAAGTTAAATAAAAAACAGCGTTTGAACATCTAAACTGTAAAGAAGAAATTTATTTTCTAAAGCTGCAGTCGAGACCGGTAAGATTGTAATACAGTCATAAAGTTTGCACAATTCAACTTATTTCCAGATTAATGCAATTGTCTACAGCTCATAACGTCATATGCATCATGAGCCATGTAGCTTTAATATACATATTTATATTACTATTCAAAATACGTCATAATGTTTATTATAATAACTACTAGCCTATTGTTTCTTTGTTAAATGTAAAATTTCCTAATATTTAATTAAATGTGACTTCCGATTTTTTTTTACAAGCTAAACTTCTAACTTAAATTTGACAGATAATTAAACTAGAATACAATGGATATTCTTTGATTGCGACATTTTTCGAAAATTAAAAAAATTATGAAATATTTTAAGAGATCTTTTTTTAGTTAGTCATATTTATTAAAACTATTATTTATTTTCTATCGTGCGTGAATTTTAAAGTTTGATTCTATTCCCTGGGATATATTATTGATATTGTTTGAAGTTAAACCAATTTCGTAACAGCAATATTATCTATATAAGACCATTTTTCTCTAAAATATATCTTTGAAAGGCGCTTAAAAAAACAAAATTATAACGAAAATACCTTTCAAATACTAAACTTAGAAAATTTAGAATATTGATATAGGTATAAATATTTATTTATTTTAAAAATTCTTTGGCTGTGAAAATTTTATAATACGTAGTATACGAGTATCAGTCAATTCTGAATGCCGGCATTTCCTCTTCTTCTTCTTAATGACTTGTTGGCGGCTGCTTTGAACAAAGGCCTGCTAATTTTTCCAGGTAGTCTGCAGTTCTCTTTGTCGCCGGCCATAATTGAATTTAGATGCTAACAGGTTGGTTTTTAAACTCAAAAAACTTTATAGTTAAATTAATACATAAAAATGAAAACTACCTTTCCATCTACTCCCGTGTTTCGTGCCTTTATCCCAATCGCATTTTCCTCTCGACCCTCCCCTCGCCAGCAAAAATAGTTAAGCTAACTGCAATAAAACTGCATTTTGTTATACTTTACTTGTATCATTTGTCATTAGCAGTATAAACTTAATAATTGACATGATTTAAATTGAAAAGAAAAACCTATTTTATTTATTTTTAGAATTATTATTGGTACTATAGACAGCCTTTATTTACTTAGTTTAATTACCTGTCATGTACCTAACAGAAGTACTCTATCCAAAATATTTTTTAAGTGTAACAATAATATCAAAACTGAGTCATTTAGATACTCACTTGTACCTATATTGCATGCAGTGGGTAATAGTACATATAATATATTCAACTGCTTTGAATCTAGTTAGAAGAAAGATATAATAGCATACCTCTTCCAAAAATACTAATTTGATTTATTCCACTGTAATGTCTCTAGTAACTTAGTTGTGCTTTTGTGAGCTAATTATTTACTCGGTGTTATTTCTGTGTCATTATTATTTTATATCATCTATTGCACCGGTACCTAAAAGCCCATAAGAGTGTATATAATTATATTAATATATTGATAATTTTCAAGGAAGTATGAAATCTATTAAAATGCCGGTTTCTAATAAGGTATCGGTAGTTCAGTTGGCAGAGACGTCTCTCCCGGATAGAGTAGAGGTTCCGAGTTTCGATCGCAACCGTTATTGTTTTTAGTCTCTGGCTTTTTCTGTTTCTTATTTTCGTTGAAAATTATTGATTTTACTTCAATAATAAATATTAAATTGAAACTACATAAAATCATTTTATAATTTTTCTTTCACTAATCCAAAAAGTTCAAGAAAAATATTGTAGTTAATAAATATATTATTATATGATGTTATTATTATTATAATCAATGAACATTAAAAAATTAGTACCTACATGAACAATTTTCATCATGATTTTTACGATTAAATTATAAAAAATGCCAGGAAATGTGGTTATCAATACCAACCTAATTGCCAACACCGTTTTCTAAATTCTTTCCCATTGTATTAGCACTAGAATATTAAGCAGAATCGTTCACTTCCGAGATTTATCCCTCGGCCGACAGGCACGATAAGTGTTCCGTAAATCACGCGGTTCGCAAGCGAGGCGAATGCGTTATTTTCAGTATTTTGGAAGTAATTAGGCGTGCATTATGTTCGGTTCATTTTCTCCCCTTTCAATATTTAACAGTGTGTTGCGTCAACGACAAGACATTTGAGAGAAATTATTCATAATATTTTCGGCCGTGCGATTTCCTTCTCAGAGAAAGCTTGTGATTTGAACATTTTAGTGTTACAGTTACGGCGTGCAAATATTGCTTATCGAAAATCGAATAGTTTCGACTGTCTTTATATTTCGGTGCAGAAACGAGTATTTTGCTTAGTCAATATGTTTTTTATTTTATTTTTTGTGGAACCCGGTAAAGTGTTTTCTTCCAACTAGACCATTTCTAAAGTGGTAGATACTCTCAGTATGGCAATGGTGAAAGACCATCATTCACAATCGAAATGTTACTTGAAATTGCTTTTGTCGTGTTAAGTTACCAGATATGAGTACATATCTGCTATAGGTACATATGAACCTTTCTTTTCCCTATTTGTTTACTTTCTCCCCTCCCGTCAGCCTCACAATATATCCTAGATATTAGAGATGCTATATTCCCACTGACCCGGACTATTACGTGGTACAAAAAAATTAAAGACATTTCGAAATGAGACTCAAAGGAACTTCTTCATTTACAGGAACCATTCAATTATTTTAATTAATGAATGCAATGTCGCATTCGTCTCTAAATCTACGAATTGGTTTAAAATAATTTGATATGCTTACGGGCCAAGTTCACTTATTGACCCTTAAATTCTATGGTGTGTACCTATATCTAAAGAGGGAAAGTTATTTCAAGCAAGCGTGTTTTTCAAACACTTTTGTTTTGAAAATAGCAAATTGCTAGTAGAAGCTTAAGGAATGTTTATGCTTATACCGGGAGAAATGGTTTCTTGAACCTTGTTACATTCGCGAAGTTAGTAGCCTAAAATAGTTTTGAAAATTAAATAAAAATCCTTATGACTGGAAAAAAACCAACCGTCAGCTTTTTCTTTTTTTTTTTTTTTTTTATAGTTTTTGTGTTCAATTTGTAGAACTCCATTTTAATTTTTTATATAATTCAATTGAATTAAATTTAATATTATTATGTTTGAGTTCTGCTATTTTTATTTTTTTTATTTTTGTTTTTAGTGACAGCTGTTTCGGCGTTTAAGACCATTGTCAAACTGTGAAAGTCAGCTTTCAGTCAAAAGTCAGCTTTTCATTTCAGAAATCAAAACCATCGTTGAATGCCACTGGGAAGAGTATATACAAGCGCTAATAATGACTCAGTTTGTTTCAGACTCCCTGAAAGCAGTCAAAGCAATGTGTATTTCAATTACTGGTTCCGTTTAACACTTAGAAATTACGTTTAGCTACGCCACACTTAGTTGCATTTAAATGCATCTATGTGTAAAATTAGACTCCATTGCTTCCGTTTTCATGAAGCTGCATATACCAGCTAGTAGGCTACCACATGCTCTGTATAACTAACTCGATATAACTTCACCTCGACTTTAACTGGAAACATTTAGTGAAATTGTTGCCGATTTTAGAGGCTTCTGGAAACAGCTAAATTTACATTTACTAATAGTTTGTCATTACAATGCTTCCGAATCAATTATTTTTATTTTGTGATGAACAGATTTTCAAAATTAAACTTTTGCTTCGGTTAAGACTTTTATGATTTTATCAATATCAAGATTGGGAGTTATCTTCTTTTAAAAATATCAGATTGGGAGTTATCTTCTTTTAAAAATATCAGATTGGAAGTTATCTTCTTTTAGAAGCAATTCTTTTAATGAAAATTGTATTCGTAGATTCAAAATAAAAGTACAAAGTTTTGGTCAAAAGGGGCAAAAATCAACATTCTGCATATTGTAAATACAATTTTTATGTTCATTTTTAGTAAAAAGTATTTCGCAGAATCGAAAAGGATTAAAATAAAATCGTAAAGGTGCGATAAAATAATCACCAGATAAATGTAAAAAAATATTAAAAAATAAGTGAAGATTTCTATGGGTAAAGTGAGTACAAAGTCAGAGGAAATTAAAATAAAATACATTTATTTATTTACTCTATTGTATACGCCCCCCGATGGGGCTTTTACATAAAAAGGTTTACAGTCAATAGTGAAAAAATGGAAATTATTAGCACAAACAAAATAAAAAAATAGTTGTGTAGTATTAAAAAATTGTGTTTGATTACATTAAATTAAAATTAATTAAAGGTATATGATATTATAGCCTTCTTGTATCTACATTCCGTGCAGTTAAATACATCAGCCACATCTGCGTATGTATTACCAACTACGTGCAATCTAGGTACAAGCGAGTATCTGAAAGACTCAGTCCGATGTTATTGTTACAATAGAATTTTGAATCGACTAGTTCTCGTTGGTATGTGAAAGGAAATAAACTTCAGTAAATCAGGGCTGTCTATAATACCATTTATAATTTTATAAATAAACAAAAATTGTAAAGGATACATAAAAATAAAAATAAAACTCAATTTGATAAAATCACGCTATATAAATCCTCATGATAGATGCTTAAAAATGCAAGCAAGCCATAAAAAAACTACTGTACATCAAAAAACTTATTTTAAAATGCGTATTTCGATGGTGCTTGAGATAATCCAGATGTTTACCATTTTATCACGACTTTTCTCTCATTCGTGTGAAATCGGGCGGGTCTTGATTAATAAATAACCTGGCCATCGTGGATGAAATAGTTCACATCTCTGTTTATTCTTAAACAAGATTCAGATGATAGAATTGCATAAGATGAGGAACACTTCTTAAATTAACTTAAAGATAATCTACCAGTGGAATAAGAACTGCAGAATGACAATACCTAGAGCAATAGGTTCTACTTTTGAAGAGTAGAGTATCGAAAGGCGAATCGAGTACATGAATATTATTAAGTTAAAAAATCTAGATATCTTTCTATGCATCACTATGGTTAATTGTATTTAAAGCAAACATAGTTTTATAACAACAGAGCCTTCTTCTGAGAATTAGATAAAATAATTTAATTAAAGCCCAGAAAACAAATTGCATTTGAGAACGTCTTAAATGATAATGATCATTAATAGCTGAGTGGATAAACGCGTCGGATTCCCACCCAGGTGTCGCGGGTTCAATTGTTCTGCTAGTCTTCAATCATTGCACATATGAATTTTATTACACAATATGATGATGGCAGTAGGAGTTTTTCAAATATTTTCGGGTTATTAGTAACCCGGGAATGTTTGTCTTTCTTTAAAAAAAAAAAAAGTTCAAAAATAAAACCTCTGGCGCTGGCCAAATATACAAATCGATATATATAGATTATGCAGTTTATTTTTATATATATATATATATATATATATATATATATATATATATATATATATATATCTTGCTACATAGCTATCCCGATGAATTATAACAAATCACTTTAAATATGATTACATCCTAAATTTCTCCCTTACCTTAGGGTTAATAATAGAATACGAATTTAGAAATAAACCTTTTTTTTACACTTTGGACGATCTAATAACTTGCGATTTTCGAAAATATTTATTTAAAGCCAAAGATAGCTATATTTATGATTATTAACAAAAAATAATTTTCTCTGTAAGTATCTATGTACATACGGGTGTATATTTTTCAATTTTGGAACTGATGGAGTGTTCCGAAAATTAACAAATTATTAAAATAATCTTACAAATCCCTACTTACCTAACATGGAAAATTAAGTTAATTACTGTAATTTTTCACTGGTTATTTATGATATTTTCTTTTTTTTCTCTATCTTTAATGGTGCAAAAATTTTTTAATGTTTTTATTACCCCACAAGAAAAACCTATTCTGGGTAGACATGAATTAAAAAAATATATATTCGGTATTTTAGATTCAATTGCCATGATATGGGAACATAAATAATATGTTTTATTGAAATTTACATAAGTTTGCTTAAACACCTAGAATTTATTTATATCTATCATTGTTTATCCTCCACATTTGCATAATCTGAAATCTAGAGTGCCTACCGCCGCGGCCGTTCCGACATGTACGAGTTAAAGCACTAAATAATAATAACTTTCGAGTAGTACCATAAGTATTTTCGTATGCAAAAAATAATTTGCGAAATTAAGAGACGTAAAAATAATGGTACTTATGGTTGTAAACCGACAGTCCATATCCCAAAAATTTCTAAATATAAATGTTTTAAAACTGCGTGGTATCACAAATAGTGGTGAAATATTTTTCTATAAATGAGAATTAAAAATACATTTCTTCTGATATTACCGATTTATTCATTCGCTTTTTAGGAATACAATGAAGAACTGAAGATATTTTGGATTGGATAGTGGGTGGAACTCTATTGTATATTTATTACTACAAACTTTTTTCCATTTTTGACCAGACCGGTTTCAGCCTACAGGGGGCATCTTCTTTAAAAAATATGTATTATAACTGGGGAAAAAAATATCTTTAAAATATTTAACAAAAAAAATTAGTATCTTAAACACTACTTGAACATAATATTATTTAATTATTTTCTCTATTTAGATGGATAACTTAGTAATGAGATTATTGAATTTCCTATTTTATACAAAATCTACGCCCCTATTTTTCCCTAGTATTTGGTTATTTCCCACTTTTTGCCAAGGATTTTCGTCTTGTACACTTGGTGATTAATGATTTGATTAATTAACTTTTAATAAGTCGTGATTAATTATTACGCAAAGTAACTTTCAATAAGTAGTAAATAATGATTAAGTACATCAACTTTGCCCGGTTATAGATTTAAGATTACCAAATATAATTTACAAATATGAAAACTAGTTGTTTTTTTTGCAATTTGTTTCTCCTGTTCCATTTTTTTTAAATTTATTTATTACCTTCCTCTTCCGTGCAAATGTTGTTTTATAAATGATGATCTAATAAGTAAAAGTTATTAAGTGCTTTTTTTTCTACTCAACCAAAAGATTTTGCTTTCTTGGGGGGCAAGTGGGCAGAATTTGACATATGGACATAAAGGTTGGCGGTTCAATTCCCACTGTCGTTATCTTCAAGTCATTAGTCACACCTCAACAAACAACCCACACAATTGAGCAATGTAAATAGCATATTTAGTGGTTAATAAAGTTTTTAATTGTTTATTACCTACGTTGGTAATAACCTTATTATATTTCCCTGGTGTTTGTATTTTATTTTAAAGCCCACGTACGAGTATATGACTCAAAAAAACATTCAATCAATGCATGAAATGTTTTTGATTTTAGTTTTTTTTTATTATATATATATATATTTTATTAGTTACTTTTACATCAAAGTTTACAAAGTATATAACTATTTCACATTATTTTTGGGTTAATAACAATACTATAACTTATATACTACTTGATATTACTAATGTTATTTAAATGGTTCTTACAGGCTATTTTAAATCTCTTAATTGGCTTAATTTGTATGGTTTCCGGCAGTGCATTATAACATTTCATCAGTTTATAAATTAAGTTATTTTGTGTATTGGTTTTATTCTTTTTTTTTAGTCTGATTTCTTTGCATGTTCTTGTATTATGTTTGTGCATATCCACATTGTAGATAATTTTGTCAGAAAAATATGTTGGTAACAAGTTGTTCTTCTTTTTATGTAAAAATATTAATGTGTTCAATGTTAGCATTGAACGCATTAGCTTGTGATTATATATATTTTATAAATTGTACTTAAATTGACAAGTAAAGTAATTATTATTAGAAATAATTTTATAGCTCAAAAATATTTACATCGTAAGAATATTTTTTTCAATGTTATCATAATATTATAAGTTAATCGATTACTATGGAGAACTTACATTTATTAAATAAGCGTCTCAAAAACAATCTGATAGATAAATATAAAATAAGTAGGTAATTGATTGAATTGGTGACTTTTCACTTTTTTTAGTCAGACCATCTCTTACTTTCGTTCTGCGAATTAACACAAAATTGCTCAGTTTTAGAACAAAATCTATAAAAAAAAGGTGATCATAACACTTGAGCCTTTATGAGATTTTTTTAATGAAATCGAAGCTCAGCCACAAAATAATATTAATCCGTTCCTCACGAAGAGAAGATACTTTTAAAATAATTTAATTTTGAAACCTAAGTTTACCTAGGCGAGATAATAATATTGTGATTTTATTTTATTTTAACAGCATCATAAATATTTTATATGCAATATCCGCGACCTAGATCCAAGAGGAAAAGGAAGGCAAAATGAAAAAGAGGAAGGATATGAAAGAAATAAAACAAACACAGGATGCTTTCAATGTGATAGTAACCGGTATAGAATGGAAAAGGCCGGAATAGTTGTAACATGACATAATATAATATAATGCATTGGATACAAGAATTTTTATACCATACATCATAATGTAAATCTTATAAAACCAGTCAAATGAACGAACAAAAAAATGTTCACAGCATGTTACGGGCAGAGTTCGAAAAGTATTCATCAATAAGTAGAGCCTTCACTGGAAAATATTTTGCGTAGTTTTTTTTTTGTTGCTTGTTGATGAAATCAAATTTAGGTTTGGGTAATTTGGAATACGATCTTAAAATTCTCATTAAAAAATAATGAACATATCTCACAAAACCACATATATTTTCCATTTCCATGGTAGAGTTTTTTAAACTAAAATATTTAATTTACATTTCGGAGAAAAAAGCAAGAATATGGTCTAAGCACGTGATAAAACCCTCAAGAGGTTTTGTCGGTCTACAATTACATGAGAAAGTTAATAAATATTTAACTCACTTAGAAACTAACTTAAATACGCCAAACAGTACTTCTGAAGAGATAAAAAAGCTATTTGCTTAGGGACTAACATGGTCTAAATTACAGAGTTAAAATAAACCAACCGCTCATATTCTAAACAAAAAAATAACAAACACTTTTCTACAGCTTAGCAGTCCTTAAAAAAATATATGGAACCTACGGCTTAAAATAAATACTACTGCATTAAAATTAAACATAAACTCTAAAATCAAACTGAGCATAAAAACATCGTAGGCTTCTATTGACCCTGAAGATTGCTGGACTAATTGACCTTCTGGAATAATTCCAGACTATAGAATACAGATAAGCATTACCAAGGGAGTGCCCCAGAGGAAGTAACCCAAGGGTAGAACGAGGAATAGGTGGACTGACTAAGCGGAAAAATATTTTTGCAGGAAGGTAAAGCCTAAGAACTGCCGACGAATGGCTGAGAAACGAAACTGGTGGGAAACATTTTTAAAGCAACCAAATACAGCGCTTCATAAATGACAATATTTCAAAACCCATGTTATTCATATTTTGGGAATTTTTATTTTTTTATGAATACCGCACAAAAGTTTCAATTGCTCTCAACCGTCTAGAGCCAGTGAGACTATGGCATCCTCAAATAGAGTATGTTGTGAGGCTGAAGGTAGTGGGGAAGGGAAGGAGATAAGGAATAGGAAGGTTGGAAAGTACCTGGATATTCAGATTTGGTCACCAAAGACGGCTAAAGCCATTTCAAGCAACGTTTCGATTCTGAATGGTGGTCTTTCACCAGGGCGATAATTAGAGTATCTACCTTTGGATTCGTAGTCGAGCGTCTTACTACTCGACCATGGAGGGAATAAAAGAGGAAAAATTCACGTAAACAAGTCATACCGAAAATCATTTACAACTATACCGATATAACTAACGAGTATAATCGAACTATGCGAAAAGGGAAAATGATCCAATGCAGCGTTAGCAATGACTCATTTAATTAGTAGTCTTTATAGCACACGCTGCATTTCATAATCTCCCGACAATCAATTATCATTTCTCATAGCAGAAACCTGATTATATCTCCGATACTAATAATTTATCTGTTTCCTAGGAAAGACCAGGCGGACTGCGAGGCTGTCACGATTTCGCACTCCATTCCTACACGCCTTAATGTCAAAGGTGGAACTATCAAACAATTGACGTGTCTCCTGAAATTTGAAAAAAAATCTTCAATCGCTTACCTTCGACGGCCTCCATGGTCGAGTGGTAAGACGCTCGACTATGAATACAAAGGTCGCGGGTTCAAGCCCGGCGTGCGCCAATAACTTTTATTTAATTAATATGTGTCATAACACATTTAATAATAAATAATTCATAAATAAATAATAAAAAGTATATTTGCGGCACGTTCCAGAGTGGTAGATACTAATAGTATCGCTCTGGTGAAAGACCACCATTCAGAATCGAAACGTTGCTTGAAATGGCTTTAGCCGTGTTTGGTCACCAGATCTGAATAGCCAGGTACTTCCCAACCTTCCTCTTCCCAATCTCCTTCCCCTCTCTACTACCTTCAGCCTCAAAATATGCCCTATTTGGAGCTGCCATAGTCTCACTGGCTCTAGACGGTTGGGAGCAGTTGAGACTCTTGTGCGGTATTCATATAAAAAATAAAATAAAACCTTTATTCGGATTATTGTGAAATTCCCAATTTGTGAATTTTATAATCCTTAAATATTATTGGTGAGGAAAAGTAGATTGAAAATAGGAAGATTGGAAAGTGCCTGGCTATTCAGATCTGACCATAACAAAATACTTAACGTTTTGATTTTGAATAGCGGTTTCTCACTATTATTATTGAGCATGTATCGAAAACGAAAAATACTTCATTTCATTTCATTCAATTTTTCTTTAACGCAAAAAAGAATTATTTATTAAACATATTGTACAGTTTTCCGGACTTTAATGCCGTGAACTTTCTTTTTGTTTTTTAATAGTGAATACCGCTCAAGAGTCGCAACTGCTCCCAACCTAGAATATGTTGTAAGTCTGAAGGTTGTGGAGAACGGAAGGAGATGGCTATTCAGATCTGGTCACCAAACACGGCTCAAGCCATTTTAAGCAGTGTTTTGATTCTGAAAGGTGATCTTTCACCAGGGCGATACTTGGAGTATCTACCACGCTGGAACGTACCGCAAATAAACTTTATATTTTTTATATGAAACAAATGTGTTGTGACACATATTAATTAAACAAAAAGTTGTTTTGCTCACACCGGGTTTGAACCCGCGACTTTTGGATTCATAGTCGAGCGTCTTACCATTCGACCATGGAGGCCGTCAAGTCAATAATGGCCAAGAGTTAAAAAAATATTATTTTTAAAATTTTAACAATTAAATAAAATGTAGTTTAATTTGATACTATGTGCATATAATTCATGATTATTCAAAGATAACTATTTTTTAATTGCAAGTCGGAAAAACCTAAATTCTACCCACTCTAGTTGGTAACCTTGTTGATACCCCTGCCACTCTGAAAAACGGGTTTGATATCTGTGTGGTTAATTAAATTTTATCCCAATTGCAATTAGTTCCGATTGCATGATTACACGTGCTTGCAAATTCAACGCAGCCAAACGCCAGCCAGCGACAGTTTTCGATAATATTCTAGATAATTGCACCACATTTTTATCCAAACATTCGTACAAATTGAAAGTACATTCACAGTTGAAATAAGATAAAGTAATCAAAATGTTCTGTTCAAAAGGTATCCGAAATGATTTAGCTCCGCTGAAACCAAATACATTATTGCTTTGTCTTTCTCTGGTGAGAGACCACCATCCAAGATTGAAAGCTTGTGGAAATGGCTTTAGCTATGTTTAGGACTAGACATTAATAGCCGAGCACTTCCCGACCTTAATATCTAAATCTCACAACGTTCCCCAAAAATTTTAAATTATGTTAAATATTTGGAATAAATTAACTACTATAAAGAAATGTAAAAATACGGATTTATTTATTTTTTATGACCGACCGGTTTCGCTTAGCCTAAGTATCATCAGGGTACAAAATTAAACTTAACAAAAAATACAAAGTGTGCGGTTATATATACATGCAGAGGGAGAACAATATATAAAATAAAATAACAGAACAATCAGAAAACAACAGAATAACATTTGAATTTATAACAAAGGAACAGAGAGAAAGAGACACATAATATGAGTTAAATTAGACAAAACGTCAACTGAGATTATGATTAAAGAATAATGAAAAAAGTTATGAGTTTATAGGAAATATACCTAATATTGGACTACTAAGCAAAACCGGTCGGTCATAATTTTTTTAATGAAATTGGTGGTCTTCTACTTAGTTATTTTATAATTTCTTTAAATATGTCAAACCACAAAGTGATTGCTGTCTACAAAAATATAAATTAATTAACTCTTACATATTATGTCAATCACAAAAAACTTAGCCAGACATTCTAACAGACTGTAGATAATGAAAATGTTCAAAATAATAGCCGCAAAAATAAATGTAACGTAAGCAATTGCGTAATTGATGCTATAAAAATTACAATAAAATTCATGACTACATCAATGCCAACAGTGACACCATTCCACGGTTCATCGCTTCCCTTTATCATTTTAAAATAGAGCAGATCTCTAGAAAAAATGTTTTGTCTAATTAAAGTATGGTAGATCTGCGGAGTCATTATAAATGAGTCCACGATGACCAAACGTTAATATTGTATTAGGGTAACGGATAAGAGTTTTTGTTAAATAACATTTCTGCTACAAACAGATGAATCTATGAGTATTGTTCAAGCTTCATGAAGAGCTGTGGACTTGCGAAGTCATTTTATTTTGGAACAGGTGCAATGAGAGACTTACTTCAAATTATATCATGTTTATTAAGAGAATAAACTTCCAGGTTATCACGAGAACTAGATAACACGATCAAAGTCCGCGCAGATAGAAATAATGCCTTAAAAATAGCCATTTAATGTTTCCCGTTTGTACGAGTATTTCACCAAAAGAAAGGGTCATAACCGAGTCAACTTGTGTGGCCCGGTAGATAATAATAGATATCCTAGCATTGTGATGTTTAATTATGCTGCATAAGAGGCTTTGAGTTATGAATGTTAAGAGTGTATTCTTTGTCAAGTTCCTGATCGCATTACATACAGGAAGGCCTACAAAAAACTTCACAACATCATTCGCAACTTTTGAAAAGTTTCCACGCGAAAAACGAGTTTTTACAGTGTGTTTTTGCAGTTTTGCATTTTTTTATGATTTTAGGAGAGTAATCTCAAAATATAACCTACAGTAATAATTAAGAGTAACTAGTGAGCTACACTGCTTTTTGTTTATCTTCTGTGACGAGTTATCAGTAAACTAATATTTTATGATGGTTCGTGGTTTTCAATTAATATTTTATTAACGTCTAGGCGTTACCAACCGACTTTATTAGAGATTTCATCACCCGATTTTTATTTTCTTATTAAACAATGAAAAAATTATGGGACAGTCAATTTGAAGTTTTGTATTATTTTATTTACAGTTGTATGAAAATTTCATTTTCCCATATATGATTACGTTTTGAGTAGAAAATAGTTAACCACTCACCTACAAATTCAAGTCCATGGCGTCAAAGCAGCATTCAAGATTTTTTGGTGATTAAAAAGAAAGATACACAAAAGTAGCTAAAATGTCATAGGAACTTAATTATCTAACAGTGAAACAGATGCTAACATTAAACACATTAGTCTTTATACATAAAATTAAGAACAATTTGTTATGAAAATATTTTTTGACAAACTTATTTACAACGTGGATATTCACAATCATAATACTAGGACATGCAAAGAAATCAGACTACAAAAAAAGAATAAAACCAATACACAAAACAGCTTACATAATAAAGGGATGAAATCTTAGAATGCGCTATTGGAAACCATCAAGATGATGCCAATTAATAAATTAAAAATAGCCTGTAAGAACCATTGAAAATCCATTAGTAATATCAAGTAGTATAAGGTTTTAATATTATTATTGAGTCAAAAAGAATATGAACTATAATTAGATACTTTGTAAAGTTTGGTGTACGAGTAACTAAAATAAAATTAAAAACTATGTCTGCTTTGTAGTTAAGATTCCAAGTACAAATTAAAAATATCTTTGCTTCTGACGCTCCCACGATGGTGGTCACCTCATTGCAATCGGTCAAACAAAAATAATTAATAATGACATCACTGTAGCATGACAGATGAGTATTTTCTCCTTCTCTCGTAATGAACCCATTTATTATGACTCTCTTATATTTACTTCCATCAACTGCCTTCAACCATTGCTGCAGAACGTTTTCATACTAAAAACAATTACGAATTTGGAATTATGTTTGAAGGCTAAGTACTAGTTTAGCTTTTTTTATCAACTGTGTCTACCCGCGAATTTCATTTAAATTCGCCAAATATTGACACACATTTTCAGACAAAGAAAAAAAATTGTAAAAGCTGTTACGTAAGCTTTCAAATTGCTCTATCATAATAATGAAAATTGTTATTATTTCAATCGATTCACTTATCATAAAAATAAGCCTGTAACTACGGATAATTACGGTACATTAACCTTAATATTGTGAGCCAAGAACCCAATTATACATCTAAATTACCCATAATAACAATACTCGGTAGACCGAAATGCATTGAAAGAACAATTATTGGGCGTCGGGGGTCGTTCTCCAGAATGAAGTCAGTCAAGACGTTCGAATTTCATCGTGGATTTGACTAGTTTTTCACTTCCAAAAAATCATACTTATTTAAACTTCACACCCTTCCGCAATGTTATTTTAGAATTTTTGAATGTTATTGTGTTAATATGATAAAAAGTTAATAATTTAAATTTATTAATGTGTTAAAATGTTAATAATTTAAATTTATTGAAGTTTCGAAGGTTATTTAATGAATTCTGAAAAAAAGTGTTATTTTTAATGGAATTTGACGATGTGTAAAATATCATCGCCGGAAAGGCAAAAGGGCTTAAGCGCAATTTTGCGAAGCTTACACTAGAGCACTTTAAGGTTTTTTTACAATAAAAGTCTTCAGTGCCTGGTTAGATTTAAAAAAAAAACTAACTCAATGCTCTCACTGAGTTACCTGAAGCGACGAAAAGCTAAAAAAAAGTCTTAAGCTTGTGTCGCTTAAGTAAAGCCTTCTCCCAAATGGTTAATATATTTTAGATGACTGAAGGGCCACAGAAAATTCGATGCAGAAAAAATAACTTATCAAAACTGCATAAGTAACTCATTTTTGACAAAAGTATATAAATAGATGGATAACATTAACATGAATTGAGAGTACTATTTGCAAAGTCGATTACCACCGTTTTTAAAAAAAGTGAAAAACCAGGTTCTATTTTGGTTTTTTTTTGCAACAATGGGATTGTTAAGGGATTGGTACGGAAAAATTACTAGGTTATAAATGTTACAATAAAATATTTAAATTGCTACCATCAAAAGAACCCACTTTCAATTGGACACGTTGGATTTATTATATTTTAAGGTGTTAAATAGACACTAGAACTTCAAACATATTCTGATTTCAAGATCGTGGATTGTCTCAGCGATTAATTTAAATTTAAGCACTTCAAGCTGGATTAATTCAGTGATGACACACAATATGTAAGTTAACAATGTTGTATTTTATAGAAAATTCCAATTATATTGATTAAATAAACTTTAACTATGCCAGGTCTGACAACAAAGGACACAGTCAAGTATCAGTACTGATGTGGTTTGAAGTCGTGAAGAAGTAGTATCCACTGCAGCAAGATTCCCAATATTGTTTAAATATATTTTATACCTTCTTGTTTCTCAGTTTCAGGAGTTTTGCGTTAGCTGCCAGGCAGCTCCAAATCTCAATCCTTGCAGGGCGGATGGCTCCAATTCTAATTCTCCAGAATGAAATTATGGTGGTACCAGCAAGAAGGATGAGCCAACCTTCACGCTGACGACCAAAGAAATATCGAGACTCGAAGATAGATGTCGCCGCCAACCTAAAAAGCCAGTTGACCCAAGATGACAATCTCGCAGGCGTGTCACTTCGTAGGGATGACAACTTGATTAAACCAAATTCCTGGATTTTTTTATAGTAAAGGCCCGGTCCACACAGTCAATCCCAAATATTGGTTGTGGTTACAAAATACTTTTCGTAACCACAACCTAATAGTCCCACTGGCTCCAGGCAGTTAGATGCATTTGAGACTCTTCCGCGGTATTCACATAAAAAAATTAATGATTCGACCAAAAGCAAAAAACGAAAATAATCGTAAAGTTGTAAAGTTGTCTCATCGTGCTCTTTTTTTGTATCCGTTGAATAAGTGCTAACAATTCTTCTTCGTATAGTGGAGGAGAGTTGGTGGAGTTCAAAGTGAGATGCAAATATATGACTCCATCAATCTCTGTATCCTCAAACGTAAGGTCTGTTTGTAACAGACCTTCGGTCCTTCGTGTTGTGACATTTATGGTAGTTGTTAAACACCGCACTTTTTTGCTGTTAACCACATTACTCAAACACTACCCACGCACACGGTGACAACATTATCTTCGCTCGCATTGTGTTCGACTGACACGTCCACTATGTGCGACGGTCGGGGCACTACTAAAACGATAAAAAATATTATATCTAGAATAAAAGTTTTCTCAAAATAGGGATATGTGAAGTTTATCGACTTTGCAAGTAATACCCTCAATTAGTTAATCGCTACGGAAAAGAAATTATCAACAAGACAAATTATCGCTTCAACTTGACGCAATTTCATGTTTAATTCAATCATCTATTAACTTCGTAAATACATACTTGATGTTGTAGCTCTCTCAAATCCAGTTTTATTAATGTACATTTTTCGTGTATGTATTAAACTCAAATTAGGGGTTACAGTCATAATGTGAATTATTATTCTTGTTATTATTCAATTATGATAAACTGTTAATAGGTCTTATTTCGTTGTTGTAAACCACTGGTTGTATGCACAAGCTAACTACTCACCATTAATTTTACGGCGTAAGATTAAATAATAGTGTATGGGTTGTCATTATTGATAGCGCAAAAGAAAGACGGGAAACGTATTTATTATTTATTACCGAGGACTGAAAATAATTAAGATTATAATTGTAAATAGGAATGAAATTATCTGGTGCCCGCGTAAGAGTAAAGCTCTGCAATCAATATCAACTCACCCTTCTCATTTTGATCGAATATCCAATAGAAGATTGTAAACGATAAGTGTTTTCCTCGATTAGATAAAAAAAAGGCAAAATACGCATTAACAGAGAACAGTTTAGATAACATAAGAAAAGCTAACAAGGCAGACATTAGATCAGTAGGCATCTGCCCTGACTATAGACACTACTATACTGTTGAAGGAAAAGGTAGTACATACTAAAAAATATAATTTATTATAAAATATTTACTATCGTAAAATAATATAAATTAATCAAGAAATAAAGAAGAACATACAATAATCTGAACAACTATATGCGTATATGCAAAGAAAATAAAACATCGTGAATAATACTGATTTTTAATAGTTAATTTTCATGACATTTAAGGAAACTATTTATCAGAATGTATAAATATATAATCACAGGTGTGACTTAACTTTTCAAGTTAAAAATCATAAGTTGCTTTAATCCATCCATTTCAATTATATAATAATGTCTGCTTAAATACATTATAGGTTCATACTAAATTTATTAGGTAGGAATTTGAAAAGATTCTGTTTTAAATTTGATAATTTCAATTAACATCAGTTCGAAATTTGAAAAATTAACGTACGCACATACGTACTCACGAAGAAAATTATTTATAGGTATCATTGATGTCGACGGAATTTAAGGTATAGGTACTCTAGTTATAAAATACTGGTCAAGAAATGAAGAATACATAACAAAAAATCACTTTTTTAATATAATATACACCGACGCGTGCAACTTTACAATTATTTTCTGATAGAAAACAAAATGTTATTTACAGTTCAAAAAGACCTAAGAAAATCATTTTTTTAATGTTCATATAAGATCGTAATCCGAGTAGAAGAACCCGCTACAATGTGATTTTATGTGAGATTAAAACTAAATTAGTTAATATACTAAATATTTTAGTATGGCACACAACAATGTGATCTTATTTGCGATTAGAAATAAATAACCACGGCTTAACACCCCAAAAATCAACCAATACTGGCCCTCAGAATCTTAAATCATATCAGAAAATAGATTGTCCGGGAGCAAAAGAAAGTATTCGAAAGAGCTTTTTGAATGCTGGCTATAAATCGCCGCATTCCGTCTTCATTGACGATAACTTTATTTAAGGTTTATCTTACAAATAATATCGGTTAATAGCTGGAGGCTGGTAATTGTATTAGTAGCGGTTCATCGGATGTGCCAAAGTAAGTATAACGGTATTACAAAAGTACCTTCTTTCATGTTAATGTAAAAAACTCGTGTTTTCGTTCAGTTCAGAAATAGCCCGCAGTGCAGAGGTAGCCTACTCACGTGTGTAATATTCTTTCATGAACTCAGTCAGTTCGGCATAATTCCTTGGAATTTCAAACAAATTTCAATCAACTCGAATACGATTTTACCCATTCAAGGTTTTTTTAGTGTTACTGCTGTAAATAATATCCGCTGGTCGAAAAATGATACGGTAAAAAAAAAAACAAAAGGGAAGATTCGTGGATACAGTCAAAATTGAATATGAGACAACATTTTGAGGTTTTATTAAAATTAGGTAATCAAAGAAAAGATTTATCGGTATTTTAACAAATCATATAATTGTATGTTGAATGTGAGCAACATACAATTATATCAGCCGAAATGCAAAAACTAAAAGTTTTAGATTTTTTTATTGAGATAATCAAGAAAAAGGTACCCTCCGAAATATAATGAAGCAAAGAATATAATGAACTCAAGGATATAATTGAGCATGAAACCAACGATATCAATCATTGCAGGTCCTAAACTCTGCAATGGACTGGCTTTATGGAACGAATGCGAGATGATCATGCTTATGACCAAGCGGGTGTAGAGGCTGAACGAGAAAAAAGTGGGTTGACCGCGTGGAAGAAAGTTTATGTCGGGCTGACAGCCGGAGATGAGTGGTCAGGGTCCGAAATCTTTGGATAACATTTGTGGAGATCAAACTTCACCATGAGATGCTGCGCTGTTTGAGGTGATCAGTAAGTAAAAAAAGTGCTGAAATTCGGTCAAAGCCAGGTTGTAAAACAAGTTTATCCAAAAGCACGATTTTCAATATCCTGGATATCCGCTCGTAGATAAGTATGATTTTTTTTAAATGCAAAGACTACGGTATGGCGGTGATAATTAAAACATTCTTAGAAAAGTTACCTTTAAAATGGTGCCGTTTTTTATCAAACGATTTCACATTTGTGTTCCTAGAACACAATTTATAAAATACATTCAATATTAGATGCAAATTGAAGTCGCCGACATTCTGAATGAGTGTCTTAAAATGTTATGCAAAAATACGCAACGACATCATGTATTGAATTTTAATGAACCGGCGATTTTGTTTTGAATTTCAAATAACGTTAATGACATTTATTTGACAGTCCCAAGTCATGGTAACACATTCACACTTATTTAAATCAATATAATAAGTCATTTGTATGCGGAAACGTGTTTGCTTCCTACACTAAAGATTTGCAAAATACTATATTTCCTCTCATTGTCGTTGTGACATCTACGAGAGAGTGCCAACGCCCGCTTCATTGCTTATTTCCATACTTTCTCAGAAAAATACACAGTGGCAACCTGGGAAGTGTAATTGTGAATATTGTAAGAAAAGTGTCAACATTTTCACCTGCGGCGCTTCATTATTATTTGTTTTGATTACATGTGCTTTTGATGTAGGTTACGAATCCGTTGATTGCATATGTTTTTCCTATAAAATAATATTGTTGCCAACAGCACGTGAAGGGATTTACAAACTTACCCAGTCTGAGAGTTAGGCGTTGCGCCACTAACCATGAGGAATGATTCATGTGTGTGAATTGTTTTAAAGCTTAGCTACCTGTCTCGCTTTATAGCAGCTTGAATTCATTCTAAAACTGGCTTTGTATACTACGGTATAGATATTTGAAAGTCTTTTTAAGATTTATATTCAGGATACTTCTATTTTAGAACCTGCTTAGTCGTGGTGAAACTTATTTGAAGTTTTATGATACAACTATAACGGTGATCACATCGAAAGATTAACACTTTTTAATACATGTTATTTGTTTATAAATTTTCTTTTATGTCGAAAATGTTGCGCTTCGGAAACTGGAACCGGGCGGGTCCAAAATAAATAAGTTTATCTTTTTTTTTTTAAACATAATTTAACAACGGTTCTAAGCAAACGTGTTTTACTCTATCTATACAGATACTTTTTATTTTTATTCTTGATCAATTTTTGTATGTAGGCAAATCACCTGAAGGGCCCATTGTTTAACTGTTTTATGAATAAACGTGTTGTTAGTTGTATTTTTAAGTCGTGAATGTCAGTTACACACCTTGGATCATATAACAGTTAATTCTAAGAATGAGAACCTAATACGTTCAATGCTCTCCCAAATTATGCACCATTCATGCGAGGAGACGAGTCTGTCCGGCCCATCAGTCTTGGCTGACCTGAACGTAATATGCCTTTGGGTCCCTTGACTGTCCCTAACGCGAAATCAACTAAGTATGGTGCCATGTACTCTCTATCAGGCCACATTTGAGGGGCTTAGAAGCAAAGGCAGCAATCTCCAAAAACGGTTCTGTAGCATTGTCAACTTTTGAATGATTATTATAAATAAATGGAGAATGAAGTGTACAAAAATGTTAGTGCACATTAAACTAGGAACAATTTGAAACAATTATCTCTAAATTTATCAACATATTCACAAAAGAAAAGTGCATTTAACGTTAAATCTACTTTCCAAGAAATAATTTAAAATGAATTGCTGTCTTTGCTTCTAAGCCCCTCATTTTAACAGAACTCTTTCTGTGATTCGAAGTCAATTATGTAGAACAATGATTTTTTTGTCAATATTCAAAGACACCCTTTACTAAATGAGCTCTTGAAACCCTTCGCCACCGATTCGAAATGTACAATATTTATATTTTTATAAATATTGTACATTTTAATGTAATATTATGGATGTATCATAATAAACCGAATAGCAAAGTCAGCAGAAGGTTATCTAAAGTAATCGATTTATCCCAAAAATTCAATTACATCTCGATTTTCTGTAAAAAGACTTCTGGGTTGTCTTTGTCGAGTTTAATGTTTACAATAATAAAGAAGCCAGACGCACAGCCGCACTGTTAAAATTGCAAATAACTCGACGCTCTGCAATTCATCGGTGTTCATGGGGTTGGATATTTATTTTAATCATCTCTGTTGGAGAAGCGATCTCTAACGCGCCTCACAAAACGAAAATCTGTCTTTGGCAAATTTACGCGTGTTATTATAATAATTTTTCGCTGGTTGTATTGTTATTTCACGATGCATAAATCGGTCGAGATCGCCATTGTCCTTGGAGGGCTTTGAGGAGAGGTCTTGAAACAAAAGCAAGTGGAATGGGCGGTTCTGTAAAATTTCTCAACTTACCGCAGAAGAAATAAGAGCCGATGCTATCTGCTCTGATTATAGGCTGGAGGTTTGATGGCTTAACCAACGAGTGAACAGTCTTCTCCAGTAGCTTTAGCAGGGACTGCTTCCGCTTGCCTCGCATGAAGGCAGGTACGTATACAGCACGAAGTTAAATGAAACGTAAACACAACCAGTTTGCAAACAGATAGAACTAAAGCTCCGGTGAGCCTTGGAAAAATAATCGAAATTGAAATCAGATCCATTGTATATTGTGTGCAAGTGCTCGAACGGATGCAGCGGTTCAGAAAACAATTATTTTTCAAACATTTAATAACATACATAACAATAATTTATAATTAACCCTGCACACTTGCTGTGCCTGAGTTATTTTGGAAATGTAGTGTTGTTTGTTTTCAAAACATTCCAACACGCTGCTCAAATTCTCACCATGAAACACAAAGGCTCTTATTTACTTTATGTATAAAGCAAAAACATGTTTTCCACCTCCGTGCTATATGTATTGTCCGTGTATAGTAAAAATATTAATAGCATGTAATTCCCAAAGAATTTGAACAAACCCAATCTACCCATAAATAATTCAAACCAATTCACAAAGTAAATGAAACGTTATTTATTAATCGAATTAAATTCAAACTTGATTGTAGCTTAAAATTTGTTTACTGTCATATTTTATTGACACGTTAAAATGTTTTTTGTTATATGAAACCTAAGTACCTCTCATTCATGAAACCATTGTCAATCTATAAAAAAGGTTACAATAACTTGAACTTTTAACTATCAGAAATAAAAGTTTACATTGAACAACAAATACTTTCTCTTGGGAAATATCAATAAACGTTTATCAAATAATATATTTCATCTAGAAAATTTAATTGTATCCGCGAAAATTCTTTAAAAGGTAGTTTTATTCCGGCGTTCTCCCTAACAGCAATCCCATTGAAGCCTTTGGTGGCTCTGGAAAAACGTCGAGACTCACTTTTCTCCCTGTTACAACACATTCCCGGTATTTTTTTTTCCTTCTAAAAGGGAATACAATAATTGCATTGCATTGTTAGTTCACCTATTGCAATAATGTTGTGGCTGGAATAATTCAATGTACGGTTAATTTAAAGGCTTCTTGATGCCACTGATCTGTTACCCATCTCCTGACACACTCCAGACGGACCTCTCGTTGTTCAGTTGTACTGGCATGATGACGAGCATCAGCTCTGTTTATCTGCCAAAGAAGCCTGGTGAATGATTATCATCTTTTTGAGATCGCACTCTTCTCATAGTAATGTAAATTATTTTCATGTAAATTATACGTTTAGCGGCCTCCAGTCACCTCTGAGGTTAAATCGGATTAAGCCGTATTGTTTCTTTAAAAAAAACCTTATATTTACTTAAATTCAACCCCGTGTCTCATTCCAGTCTCGAGATACTTCGTAACAAATAAACATAAATCTAAATTAATATATAAGACGTAAAACATTTTTCTCAATTTCATTGTTTTATCAATATAATTAAACTTTCTATCGATACAGCAAATGCCTTTGGGTTTCATAATGCAGTCACTACTGATTCCAATTACTCATAATTTTGGAGAAATATATTTACGATGGCTGTCTATCCACTTCGTTAAAAATGTATATTAATATTCATTTACCTCACGAACAAATACCTTATTTTTAAAAATATCTTTTGCGATTTTATAGTATGTTTGAGATTTTGAAGAACAAATTAATTAATAAGTAATTAGCTCATAAATCAGTTTTCAAACAAAGTTTACTTAAATATGATGTAAATAACAGTAAAAACATATACGTACTGGTATATATTTTTTTCACCAGATAAGACAAAACTTTCAATTTTATAAGAACATTTCCTATTGATACATTATTTGATTAGTAGTATCATTCTCGCGTTAGATTTATACCTATGGATAATAAAATAAATTACATGTTTATATACCTTATTGATCCAAGGATTTATCATTGTGTGTCATTTCAATCGATGTTCGTGGAATATGCGTCGAAGTCATCAATAAAATTTTGGCGCTTACGCAATGACTATATTATTATAATTTAATGTTTCCAGGAAATCGCCACCGCACTAAAAGTGTGTATGTACATATCACGATGACATGACTTCATAATACATCATCGAATAATTATTTTACTTCGGGGATTGAAACTTAAAAATGGAATCACAAATTTGAAAAAAAAAAACAAAGTTATCCGTGAAAAATCATAAACGAATATTATTCGCCGTATTTCTTGCTTTTGATTATCTCTGCAGAAAAAAAATACTTACGCCACGTACATATGAATTATGTGTCTCAAACCCAGTCAAAGAATTTCTATTTTCAATCAAAGAATTTATGTGCCCCTTGGTTTAAAAAAAACTCGTTACTTTATTGTGAAACATTATAATATATACATACGTTTTCTTGTACACACCACTAAATAATACTTTACAAAGTATCTAAGCTTCAGCAAAGGTTTTTAAAATCAAAAGTGAAGTTCATGACAGTAACTCCAAATAAATAAAAATACATTTAAAAAAACGTGAAGAAGATTTTTTTAAATTAATTAATATCACTTTTTATGAACCGTAGATTTTTTTTTATTTGTCGTATATTTTGTATATCGCTTTCGCTTACCTATAAATTAAATAAAGTAATGTGAATATAATCAGAGTGTGTGTAATTAGAGTTATGTAGCGTTTCATTATCCCTGCCTACCAATGCGGTGAGACGATGATCGTGATAAGTGATAAAATTGAGAAATAAATCTACTGAAAAATTATTCAATTTAATTATTAATATAATATTCACATTCTGAATCAAAATTGCATTGATTAGCCACTCCCAACTGATTATATTATAAATCGTGTTCAATGTAAATATATTATATTTATGTAATAATACAATTCAGAGTTCTGGATCATTAACTATGAATCATTGCCGTTACTCAGAGTCTTCCATAAGCATGAAGGTACGCCGGCACAATGCAGCCATTCCTCAATATTTACTCCAACTCATTAGCATATTTGATTCACCAAAGCTTGCATCTGTTCTCGAGACAATCATCGTTAACATTTTGATGTCTTTAATAAAAAAAATGGTTAGTAAATTGCGAGTTGGTTTGCCGAACACAATATGTATAATTAAATCGAATTAATTTAATCAAACACGTTTTGTTTTTTTTGTTTGTATCAAGCTTTAGGTAACAGTGGGGTAAACGGACACCCTAGTGGGTTTTTCTGATATATGTGTTACAAAAAAAATGCTAAAAATCATATTTCTTATTTATTCGGAAGTATAATCGTTGATCTACGGAAAGAAGAAAAAATACTCAGAACTTAGTTTTTATAAACAACAATCATGAAAAAAAAAATACAGAGTTATGTAAAATTATGAACTACTTAATTAAATTTAGGTTTAAGGTTTAGTCGCTCATGTTATAAACTATTATTATTATTATTGGTATGGTTTACTATCATTGTTATTATCATACCAGGCTTTGTATGTAATTGAACCCAGTCTTCATCAATCTTGTACATCCTTGAGTATTTCCCGCAAAAGGTGTTTTTTTTTCCTTTTTACTTGCCATTAAATTGATATATCAATACGTAGGTTAATAAATCTTAGATGGTTTTGTACCATTATTATTTAAATAAATTATATTTTTTTATCAATATTTATTGTGTGTTTATCCCCAACAAAGTGTCCATCAGCCCAGAAAACATTAAAAAATGTTATAAATAAAAATGAGAAATGCCGCCACAGTTATTTCACTTACCTGTTTTGTACACTTCTTGCTATTTAAACAACCCAATTCAAACAGATTGCTCAATTTTTAGCGGATTACATTTGTATTCACAGCTTGAGATGTCCCCTCTGAAGTATTAACAACTAACTACGATGGTGGCTCATGGTTAACAGCTGACACGTCATATGCTTAGGTCATGTCCGTTAACCCCACTGCCACCCTACTTATATTTGAACTAAAATTCATAGATGTAAGTGTTCATAGCGCAAACAGAAGGATCAAAATAAGGTTGGTATATTTCATTTCCGCAATGTATTGATTGAAAAAAGTGTCAACATTTTTTCAGAAAAACTCTTACAGTAATTGACTCCATTTAAGGTAAATAACATTTATAGAGACTGTATTATAATCTAATTGATTAATTGTTTCAACTTAAGCGAGGCTTTTTTTGAAACTGGTTTTACATTTTTTCTACATCAACTCCATAAATGTTAATTTCCGCGTGTGGAGATGGCCGACAATGATAGCGTAGGCTCGCCGTTTAAATCTTGGCTCGTTTCTCAAAAACCATAGGTTTTTTAGGTGCCAAAAAGCGTTAGACGCAAGCTAATTCCAAAAAAGACTTTTTCCGAATACCACACAAGAGTCCCAACTTTTCGGAGCCAAGGGAGTAGGGGTGGGGGGGGGGTTAAGGAGTACTTGGCTATTCAGAACCTCGAACCCGCGATCTCTGGATTTGAAGTCAAGGATCTTAACTGTTTGGCCACGGAAATCGTCTAATGTTGAAGTAAGCTGCGCGAATAGGTTTGAATGGAGAAATCAGAACAATTATTTCAGTATAATTCGTGGTTTTTAGAACTTTTTTTTGTTTTCAAAAAGGGTTACTAGGATTTATTTTTTATCATTGTGTTCGAAAAACGTAACTGTGGAACCACGCTTTTTCTGCCTACCCCCTTCGTATGTTAATACTATAATCTCATAGACAACATTAAAAAAAATGATTTTTGGAATGGTGGTGTTTGAAAAAGATAGTACGAGAACAGCGTGCAATATAGTTGTGAATGATGAATACTTGGAGCAAGTGGATGAGTTTGTGTATTTAGGAAGTATGTTTACGAGAGACGGAAAGGCTGATAAGGATATTGAAAGAAGGGTGAATGCAGGAAACTCCATTAATGGAGGACTAAACGCTGTTGGCGCAAATAAGAAATTGTCCAAAGAAGCGAAGCTAGCAGTCCACAGTGGAGTGCGTATACCAACCCTGATGTATGGCAGTGAGGCATGTAACTGGCAGATGAAGGATGAAAGTAGACTGTGGAAATGAGATTCTTGAGACATATGTGCGGTAAAACCATGTATGACCGTATTAAAAATGTGGATATCCGAAAAGAATGCAAGGCTGATGTAAGCGTAATGAATAGGATCAAGAAAGGGACGCTTAGATGGCTTGGGCATTTAGAGCGAATGAACGAAGAAAGAAGTGTGAAAAGAATATATGATGCGAAAGTGAATGGAAGAAGAAGTCGAGGACGCCCGAGAAAGACATGGCACGATCAAGTAAATCAAATACTTGAATCGGGACATGTGAAGAATCAGAATAACAGAAGAGTACGTATGAGACGGTTTATGAATGTGAATGAAGCAAGGAGTGTGTGCCAAGACGGAGTTATATGGCGGGCTGTCCTCTCTGCCTACCCCTGCGGGGGATCGGCGTGATGTTTAGTTAGTTAAATTTATTAGTAGGTTGAACAGTTTGTCTATTATAAACCCAAAGTTAACTTTGCAATAATATTGATTTTTGTAGGATAAATTAAATGATATTGTTGATTTCATATAAATTAGGATTAAATTAACTGCATAATATTTTGTTACCTAAAGAACAATATATTATTTAGGTTTCGAAAATACTGTTATACGTCTAAAATAATCGCAATTTTCCGTGGTTTAAGAATGGATTTCAACAACCAAACTAACATTATTTCACATTGTGTGTTCGGGGAGCATGTAGGTACCGAGTTTTTAACACATCGTCGATGTAAATCCGATACGGCGTATAAGCATTTAAAAATACGTTTTTTTGGCGCTTTCAGTTGAACGGCACAAGCATGTATTGGCATATTCAAATTCTGAAATTGACCAATCGAATGCGTGCACTCGGTTATAGTAAACACAAAGAAGCGAGCAAAACCACGTGAAGTAACGTTTTTTGTCCCTCCCGAACATTTTGACAAATGGTTCTTCCGCGGTATTGAACTTACTTCGACGACATGCTTTTTTGATAAAAAATCTTTCAAAGGTATAAAACGAAAAATGGTGTCGTGTCTTAGTTTTTGACAGCTAATTGATGTTTTCAAGGCTTTCACCCGATGGTAGAAACACATTGCAGATCGAAAAAAGGTTTTTTCTGGTTCAGACATCTAAAAAGAATAAAACTAATTCGCAAAACAGCTTACTTTATAAAGGGAGCAAATCAATAAATTTAAAATAGCCTGTTAGAACCTTTTTTATATAATTGAATTGAATTAAATTTAATATTATCATTATTGAGTTCTGCTATTTTAAGTTTTTTATTTTAGTTTTTAGTGACAGCTGTTTCGGTTGTTTAAATTTAATTCAATTGAATTATATAAAAATTAAAATGGAGTTCTACAAATTAAACACAAAAACTATAAATAAAAAAATAAAAAAAATAAAAAAAATAAAAATAAAAAAAAAACCTGTTAGAACCATTTAAAATACATTAGTCATATCAAGTAGTACATAAGATATAAAATTATTAAACTTATTAAGTCAAAAAGAATATGAATTATAATTAGATACTGTAAACTTTGATGTACAAGGAACTAAAATTAAATTAAAAACAGATATTAGGCCTTATATTTATGATTCGCTGCCTTATACTTGGATGTAATCTGCATAATGTCAAATTAAAATGCGAACATTACCATTACGGACGATTAAGTAATTTAATATTAATTGGATCAAATAAAGCCGATATCCTTGACACACACGCACGATTAAAAAAAGTGTTGAAGAAATCGTGAAATCCAATAAGCCGTTTATTGTTACTTCTGCCCACAGATAAATGAAATAAATCCATCACATGTTACCAGATTTATTCCAACACCCTATTTAAGGCGATGACTCCGAGGAAAGAGATTTATCACGACTTGTATTATACTCGTATTTATTACACTTTTACTGTGGGCTATGCGTGTTGTATAATTACACCATTTGGCAAACGGTTCAATGTTATATTGGCAAAAACACTTTCATCATTTATTTTTAGGAATGGTTGATTGGTAAATCGTAATGAGTAAATCTATCTAGTAGCTTCAAAGATCTTTCAAGTCTATCTTTAGGATAAACTGAAAAAACTGGGCCCCAGAACGCAGATTATTGCCACTAGGTTCTGCAAGTGACGTCTGTTTAATGAATAGGCAACTACTTAATAATACTTAACTAATTTTCATAGCGTTTTGTGAAATATCATCTATTTCGCGTACATGGCGCTACATACGTGTAAATCGTTCGACCTTTCTTTCTGATGGCGCTGTCAGTCAGCGTACTGTTTTCAATTTTACTTGATTGATAAACTCAACAAAAATTAATAACGTTTCCGTTCTTTTTTCTCCCAATTGCGTATCTTATTTCCTCCCCTGGTTCGTATCTCTCCATCTATCTGCTCTACTTATATGTCCGACCACCTGTAGGTCCCTTTCATGTATTTTTTAAAAATAAAAAACACCATATTTTACAACAAAGGTTGGCAGAGATGAAAGAACGCCGCACAAATTTGTCTTAATATACCCTCTCAGTATAGGTATTTGATTAAGTTTATCATGGCATGTCTTCCTGGAGCATCTTCCACTTCCTCTTCCATTTACCTACGCATCATACTATATTCTTCTATCTCTTTTCACCCACACAGCCTGTCCAAATCATATACATGCGTCCCTCTCTTGTTATTGTTCATTAACTAATACGCTTACATCGATCTATTATCATTTTCGAATCTCCACATTCGCAATACGGTCCTACATGTTTTCTGGAATCTTTATTGTGCTATGTCTTGCTGGATAGTGCTAAAATCATTTTTTTAATGTAGAGTAAATTTAAAAACAAAAATATATTTCACCGCGCTAAAGCTGTACCCGATTAATTATTTTAGAGAGGGATGAGGTATTAAAATATGTTTTTGTGAAAATCTTTTCGTAGTGGACGAATGAATCATTGATACTTGAGCAAATGATTTGTTTGGCTTATTGATTTTCTCGGAAAATTACACTTTAAATTGACGTCTCGGAGTGGTAGCTGAATGCCGCCGGGTAGCTTGCCTCACGTGTTTATGTCTGTGCCCGTTCATGAATGTTCCCGTCTGTTGATGTCAAATGAATAATACCAACGGGTGGTCTTGACGTACGTCACTTCGTGTATGTCCGCTATTGACGACATAAGTTTCTACATAAATTGTAGAAGGATTCACTTTATTCTATGGTTGATCAAAGTTTTTGTTATATCTATTAATTACTTAATTTATTAATTTTTAACCTAATCACGAATTTGAATCATTTCACAACCAGCGGCATGTTTGATTTTTCCGTAACCAAGTTGACAATTGATGTTACCTTGCTCTGTTAACCTTTAATATCTCGGTAAGACAAAAAAAACGAATATGAATTAATTAGCTTTTTCAAAAATCATATTTTCACAATCAATTATGTAAATTATAACATGCCATGAAAATAACAATTGTCTCAAATAACCCTACAAGACATAACCCTACTGCTACTACACAAAATGCTAATAGAAATGCAACAAATATGGTATATTTCACGGAGGTCAAATATTTGAAAGGTGTTTTTTTTTACCCTTTCCGTTGGGTTCAAATGCCTATACATAATTCTTCATGTATGACATTGATTTATTTGAAAATTTAAAACTTATTTTCCTAGCGTTTCCAGATAAAAAGCGAGTAAATAACTCAAATATTGAAATGGCGATGTTGGAATGTCATCTTGGGAGCGGAAAAAAGTTTTTGAAATCGGTATTGGGAAGGACAAATAATAATTTATGAATGTTTCAAAAACCTCTTCTAATCTTAGTAAGGAGCTAGGAAATTTTTAAGTAATTTATCTTTAGTTTGAGGTAAGTCCCTATCTTTTAAAAGACTTTCTCTCGACTCAATTCGAAGTCAAATGCGTAAACAACTGCGCTACAAAGGTAACTATTGATATTATTCCCTGTTAAATTAATATTTTTAAATATCATAGTGTATAATCCATATTATTTTACACCATTTAATATTTACACGATAAAGAAAGAGGAAACTACCGGAAAAGGTAAACGGAATAATGCACCCAAATAAATTACAAAAAAAATTGATTCTCGGCTAGATTTAATAATGATAATATGCGTTTGAACTTTGTAAAGCCATTTTAAGTACATTTGTTCTAACTTTCATTCCTCAAAGGAAAAAAAACATCGAAAGAAAAAATATTGTAAACATATTATTTATCTCGAATATGAATTTAAAACAGTATCCTATCCCAGTATGTTCTGCTCTTAAAGATCTCAGCTCATCGATAATGTAGCGTCGACAGATATCTCAGAGGAGAATGCACGCTTTATGCACATGCACAATTGCTTCGAGCAATTAAATGTAGACTTCTTGATTAATGTATTCAAGAAAATTTGTGTGTAAATCAAATTGCACGTATTTGTGTGAAATGCATATCAGTATAAAACGTTGTGCAAAATTAAGGAAACAAATGTTTAAATTTTACATTAAATAATATTTTGCACATACCTAAACATTTTTTTCTTAAAATTATTATAACTTACTGGTAACTTTACTAACTTAAATTGTATGTACTCGTATATCTAATTTTTATTTTATTTTATTCTTTATAATCTGTAATTATTATATAGGTATCTACTTTTATTATTTAATTGAACTTAATTGGTCTAAAATGTGTTTAGTTGTTACTTTATTTACACTTGTATGACTGTTTGCAAAATAAATAAATAAATAATACTAATAAAATTTAAAAATTAAACCAATGTCGCGTATTACCAAGGCCGGTCTTATACAGGCGCAATTGGAGCAATCCGCTCCAGACGACGAATTTCTAAGTCGCTTTTTACGAGCCCAGCGCCTTTGAATATTTAATTGTATTATTTATTTATTTTTTAAACATACAATTTATGAAAGGTAATAAATGATTAGAAGTGTTTTGTGTGACAACGTCGGTGTAGATGATAGGTTTTTAAAGGCGTTAATTTTTTTTTATTATTTAATTTACGACAGATAAGGTAAGATCTAAAAATTTTAAGGTTGAAATAATGCCTCTCTAATGTGAATTTAATTTGTTTGTGGTAAGAGTTTATAAGGTCGAGGAAGCTAATCAGTTAGCGTACTGTCCCTGTCCATATACAAAATATGTCGTCGACATATCTTTTCCACAGTGAGACATTTTTATAAATGGTGAGTTACAGGTTAATATTTTTATTTTCGTAGTTATTCATGAATATATCTGCAATCAGAGGGCTAGTGGGTGCACCCATTGGTAGTCCTTATTTTTTCTAATATACGGCATTATCGAATTAAAAATAGTTTTGGCTTAGACAAATGTTTAATAAAGAAATTAGATCATTTATGAAGTCCTTAGATAAATTATTATTATTCTCCATAAAAATTATCATTGCAATAAATGAAATAATTTGAAGCATTAGAAATAAAGATTTCGATTAAAATTAATAGTCATATTCTTTATAATCAGTTAAATTTATTCAGTAGTCCTCCAATAAGCGGTATGTTTCTCGCGAAGTCATAAAATGTCTGATTATTCTTTAATCACTTTCTCAGTTGCCGTTTTGCCTCATTTTATTTCATATTATCTTTCTCTTTTTCTCTGTTCTTTTGTTATAATTTTAATGTTATTCTATTGTTTTCTCACTGTTCTCTTATTTTATTTTATATTGTGTTCTCCCTCTGATGATTCTTAGGCATAAAAATTAAATCTGTTATCTTATACAAATTTACTGTTTCATTTTCATTTAAAATGTCAAACCAAAAAGTGATAAATTAAGGTTTTGACTTGCGCCAAAAATTTTACCTGCGCCAGGCGTCGTTTGGCCTTTACTCCATTTGTCAGTAGGTATAGAGAAATAGATTAGACTAACCATATACGAGTATATTATTACATCACCAGCAGCCGGCGTCTGAAAGTCTGGAGCTCGAAGGGCCCAGCAATTCAAATATGCAACAACGTTGTAATATTATTTTAGAAGTGCGCAAAATGTCAGCCAGCGGCACGAAACCTGTATATGAACGTTCACCCATTTTTTTTTCCTTCCTGCCCTCATTTGTGAAATTTAATATTCTTTCATAACATGTTCTGGACTTTAAAGCCAAATCATAGGGTTATAAAAACACTATAAGCGCATCTATCCCTTCCCCTTTAAACCCGTGATTTAAAGACATGAAAACTGTAAATTTGCAATTTACGAATTAATGAGCTAGTTATCATTAAATACATTAAAAAGTCGGCATTAGAATAACTTTCGTTTTTATATTTTCCGCACAACTTCAGAAACTACGCTAAAGTTTACAAAACTAATTGATCTCACATTGTGTAATAAGCTTTACATATTTTTTTGCATTGGCAATGCTGAGCTGACTCAGTGAATTTTTGAAACAGTTCATTGGACGTATAGTAGTATGTGTGGGAATGCCACTTTGCCGGGAGGAAATTGCTCGCATTGGTTGTTACTGTCTTGCGATGGGTTGATTTGGTGAGACGCTTTTATTATTTATAAGAAACGCTTTATTACATTGCATTGTCTCGGCCGACATTAGTCGTCTGCGATGCGACGGGGAGATTCACCGGTGGGAAAGTTCTATGATCGATTCTCCACGTGTAATCAGCCGTGCCGAAACGCATTAATAATAATAAGAATAATAATTATTACAAGAGCAATTCAACAACGAACGGATTTGGTGGAGAAGTGTGGAGCATTGTAGAGGCGGCTCACTAATGAGTAATGGGGAATATGCGATCCAATTTAATGTTTTTAATTTAGAGGCAACGCTCCTAATGTGTACGAACAATGTGCAGTGATTGTATCTCGTGGAGCGTACACTTGCTGCAATCTCCTCAGTGTAAATACTCGCCTCATTGAGTCGAACAATCCAATTGTTCATTAACAACACGTTTATTCGAGAGGCCGATGCAGTTGGCGTTAACTTTAATTCAAAATCAAAGCAGCGAGGACTCATTAAAATTCCCGTCGGCTATCTTGTGTATACGAGTATATAGGTACATAGTACACCTGTGACCGTGTGTTTTACGCTTTACCCAAGTTTTCAATCTAGATTAAATAACTCAGTTGAATGATTGGCTAGTGGCCGATTAGCGATTGGACATATTGCCTAAAATCTGAAGAGGACAAGGTTCATGATGAAACCACGCGTGAACTCATCAGTAAAGGTTAGTTCCATTTACATACAAGCAGAAAGTATACACTGCGTGTGCACGATGTGAAAATGATTATTTGTTCATGTTAAAAATCAAGATTAATCAGACCAACGGAACTTTATATGCAAACATAAAAAAAAAGTTTTATAAATTACGAATTTATTGAAAAAGAAACTGCTTGTACCTACTACCAGACTTCGCTCGAAAAGTGAATTGAAAAATCATTTCTCGACTGAACATTTTAGTGTTGACAGAAATTTAGACTGAAAATCTGTGCAAATTAATGACGCCAGTGCCATAGTGAGCACTATTCAACATTTAAGTTAATATTTCATAGCTCTTAATGATAAAGTTGTTTCTATCTGCTAGTTATTAGTTGCATTGACCAAGAAATTCTTTACAGATAATTTTTTGCTGCTTCAGCACAGATACACATTTATGTTTTATAGTTATTTGTCTAAGAATAAGGTAATTCAATTATATCTCGAAGAACAATAACTATAAATCCTTTTGTCCGATATTTTGAACCCGCTGTACTGAGCCGTGCTTTGTTCTGTGGACCTAATCACACAGAAGATCTTATTACGTATTTAAACCCGTTTATAAGGCATACCGCTGATACGGACAGCTCCGTTATAACCTCTCCCTCTTTGTCATAAACGACGCAAATAACAGAAAGAGAAGCTGAAACAGATCTCTGACAATGTGTACCTTTTCCACATCCCACGTTCTCGTATGTTATTATTTAATTTCTTTATACTTTGACCGCTCAGTGAACTGTTCGGTGGTTGATGGCTTAATATTTGTTAATAGAACTCCCAATGATCATTACTGAGATCGAATCGGGTGTTGCCTGTATAATAAAAAGATTTCTTCTCTTTGTATTAGCTTAATGAGAATACTTGATGCGTGCATTACACATCGTGTCTCAAGTGCCTACTCAAATTAAAATTAAAACATGTATTCTGTTGATGAAGATACAACACGAACGCTTTAGAAAAAAAATGTAGTTTATTAAAAACCCAATTAATAATTTATTTGTTTGAGAAATATATTTAATCAAGGCATAACCAACTAAAAGCTCTCAAAACTTTCCAACTTAAATTTCTTTCAAATTTTCGAATTCGTATTTCAGTCGAATAGTTCAAATAGTATTTAGTAATTTAACGTTAGTTGGATTCTTTCTGACCTTCTTCAAAATTAAGTTTTTATAAAAAAAACTACCTCAAACCTTTCCGTTATTCAGAAGTTACTGAAACAGGTATTCGATTTGTTCATATGAAATATGAATAATTTTTTTATCTAACTTAAATTCTAATAATACCATTTTTTACGACTTTATTCCACTATTTTTTATTTAAGACCTGACCGGTTTCACCTTATGACGGGCATCTTCAAACCAGCCGCCCGTCATAAGGTGAAACCAGTCAGGTCTTAAATAAAATAATAGTGGAATAAAGTTAAACATTTGGCATCATTAAAATGGAGTTCCACCACGAATTAACCGTTTCAAAATTTAAATAATAACTTAAATTCAGCTACGCTGTTAGTGTATATTTCTTGGGCAGGGATGATAAACATATCGAAGACATCCATAGTAAAACATTTATACTTACCTAGGTCAGAATAGTGTAAAAAAGTAGAGAATATTATATTCATCGTTCCGTTCATGGGACAAGTTGTCGTCATGAGTATGGCGTAAATCGGTGTCAAACAAATTATTATTTTTAAACACAATGAATTGATAAAACAAATATTAATCGATTGCGAATAACATTGACTATTAACCTAATTACGGAAATAAGTTATCACAAAAACAAATATGGTATGTTCCTATTCAATTGCTGGATATAAAGATTTTTATTTATTTGTTTGTTGTAACTTTTAATCTTGCAGTGGGACATTATTGAAAAAAAATGAAAATACCTACATAAAAAAGATTGTATTCAAATATTATTGTTATTTTTAATGTCGACTTTCTCAAGTATTTTCTTCCAAACCTTTTACCTTATTATTAAATTTTAAAATATGGCCGATCATGGTTCGAGAACTTTTTGATACCCCATAAATCATCAGATTTCTTCTTTGACGATATTCAGTAAGCCGTGTATTGTGTACCCGTCTAGAGAAGAAGTTTTACCAACGATGCCTTAGGTCATCACCCAAACCAAATAAAGGTGCTCATAAAAATAACGTTTACTTATTTTTAAGGAAGTCGTAAAGGGAAATCGTGAAACATCCCTTATCGTTCGTTCACTCCCCGTAAAAGTCAAATAAAAGATTAACTTTCATAAAAGTTTTCGTTTAACGTGCGAGATGAGGAATAAAATATTATTATTTATTTTGCTATATACGCCCTTATGGGCTTTTACATAATCGTGCAATACATAATATAAAAGAACAGTGACATAGAAATAACATGGAGTAAATGATTAACACACAAAAACAAAAATAAGTTACTAGAAATATTACAATCATTCAATTCAATAAATTAACATTAGTATTTTCGGAAGAGGTATGCTCTTTTAGCCTTCTTGAAACTAGAAATGAGTGCAGTTGAATAGATCTACTATTTCTGCGACGGAATTACCCACTGTATGCAAGCAAGTATGGGTACAAGCGAGTATCTAAATGACTCAGTGCAGATTTTATTTTTACAATTAAAAATAATTTTGGATCGAGTAGATCTGTTAGGTACATCGAAGGTAATTAAGCTAAGTAAATCAAGGCTGTCTATAATACCATTAAACATTTAAAAAATAAAATTCAAATCGGAAATTAGCCTTCTGTCTGAGAGTGTTAATAATTTTAATTCTTTCACTAAGCAATTGTTATTTATATTTTCCTTAGTTAGACCGAGTTTGTAGTTAATATATCATAGAATTTTATTTTGCGATTTCTCAATGGAATCAGAGTAGATTAAGTGAGGGGATCAGTCAGAAGAATAATATTCGACTATTTCCTGCATGGGCATTCAAATTCAAGTCTATTATATTCGATGTCAAAAGGATGTGAAAATAATCATAATGTTTAACCAATAAATAATCCTTTTATCAATCATCATACATAACGTCAATACGAGTATGGAGAGGTTATTGAAAAAGGTCATGGAGTTGCAATAGAGGTCGCATCACTGCAAAAGACACTATCCGTATGTTCTAGGAAATGAAAGGTTTAAGTGGGACATCTAAAACAAGGTAATCACCAACTACCGGTAACACCGGTATTTTTCTATGGAAACATTAAAAATTATTCTGGCGTTAATTACGTGAAAGGAAAATTAGAGTTACCTTCTTTTTTAATTTCTTCAGCCTTTTCAATAGTGCATCATTTTGTTGATCTGCATGATAAATTTTATGTAAATTTGTCTAACAAACTTTCCTTCAAATTACTATAATTTTACATGGTATGAATTCAAACTATGAGGTTAATCTTCTTTTTATCTAGGTGTTAAATATTCCTAAAAAAACGTTGCACTATTTCAAATAACACTAGATGCATTTACATTTCGAGGGTCTGGAACTCACTGAAAACATTTAAATGTTTACTGAATTTCTTGCTTACTACTCATAATTTTAACTATTACCTCGTAAAAGAAGTTTATATGCTAAAAATCTCAAATTCATTTCGTATCACACTACTGCATGATGAACTCACTATGTCCTTTTCGACTTGTATGTATCTCTGCTCTGAGCTTTTTAACTATTACGTTGAATACATAAGTACTCAATACGATGTATTTTTTTAATATATGGCATTCAAAAGAGTCAATAGACGCAGAAAATTGCGTACTCGCAGAAATAAATTTATAAAGTACATTAAATATCGTAGAGTGATTAACTGCTAAGTTTTCAGCAATATTAACAAATATATGATCTTGGATGAGATGTGTAAGTTTATCTTGTTAGGGTCTCATAATAACTGCATTGTACCTAATGTTATGGTTGAGTTATCTTTCTCAATCAATACGAGGTTTACAAACTATAGTAAGCCGTTACTAGCAACCGCACGCCACTGGTTTGTGTATTATAGTACTTGAAAGTTATATCACCTATCGTTAACTGACAGCGGTCGTGTGTTTTTTTCGCAGAAAGGCTTCGCTAAGGAATAATAAAATAAACTAATTTTACTTACATACTCTAAAATATGTATACGTAAGAATTGTTTTAATCATATGACCTTCTACTAACCCCAATTTATTTTTAACACATCTTCCATCTTACAATGCTACCATTTGATTTATACAGTTCTAGTTTATTTGTGTATCGAAGGACTCTGATCGTAATATAATTGTACGATTACATAAAATTATTATAACAATTTCATCGGCTATTTGAACTACTGACGTGCCGATCGCGCAATGCAGCATATTTAAGAACATATTTGCTTTTCCAATTCAAATTAATTATACCCATGCAATAAAACATCCGCCAATCATAATTTATATTCCTTTTGTGCAATGGAATGCCAACATTTGGCCGGTGTGGCCATATCGATAAAACCCTCTGGCTTGTTTTTAAAAATGACCAATACCAACAAACTATCTACGCCAATTATCGTTAAAAATCATATTTAATATCGCAGATTTTCAGACCACCAATAAATATGCATTTGATATCCCGATCAATGACAGCTACCACATTTGTTTTGTATGTGGAAAATGACCAAACCAGAACGGATATTTGTAAGAATATAAGCTTTTTATTGCGGCTATTTGAAATGAACAAAACCTTTGGAGCAGGTAGAAATACATGGCAACTAGCGTTTTACCTTTACCATCTTCAATTTCACCACTCATGGTAGATAATGAATATTCATTTAAAGCAGTGTGGTAGTTTTTTTTAACTCGTAACTTGCCACACCGCAAAATAACGTAAGCCATATAATGAACATGAGAACCACCGTGCTACCTGCCTCTACAGTCTCCAAAAATATTTCAAATCGAGACTCATCTTGAGAAGAACCATACCCGAGCTCTATTAAATACTCAATAAACCAGTGATCACCTATTCTACTAGAGACAAGCGGGCTACTAGTATGTTATCGTAATCTATGCAATCCTGTACCCATGAACCTGTCAAAAGAAAAAATATATATTATTTTATCTTTTTCGCGACATAAATGCGCATCATATTATTATACGATTTCGTTCCAAATCTTGTTCATTTACATTCTAGGACCCTAAGGATATAGATATACCAGGAGATCTCAACCTCTACCTGCCTTAATAAATGTATTTCATAACTACATATTTAGGACCCGCGCAAAACAAAGGTTTCGATTTTTTAAATCGTTAGATAATTTTAGATCTTTATTAAGGATACTATTCAACTTAATCTTATAGCATTCAGCGTTATTTTCGGACACACAATATTTTTTTTAAGACATTCCGTTCATTATCAACCACCGTATACCTTTTCAAATAAGTCGAACAGTCTTTTACCATACCTTAAACAGCTAAAAATTGCTTTACATTGATGATTGTTTTGCGCCTTCGACCTTTATTAAAACCGGCGGGTTTTATCAACGCAATATCTATTAATTTAAAACTTTATAGTCAAAGGACCACATTGCGCTCTGCAAATAAACTCAACTAGGTTTGTAATAACACTAAGCACAAACGAAGCGTAGTTTACGTTCTAAACAAACAACAGAAAAAATAGATCACAATATTGTTTTCTATCAAACTTATGTTTTACAAACAGTGTTCGAGGTTTATTTTTTAGAGAGTAACAACACTCCACTTTGTGTGAAAGGCGTATCAGTATAAAACATGGGGCAAAAATTTAAACAAATGATTTTAATTAAATTTAACATAAAGCGATATCTCATTTTACCAGGGTGGGTCTTATGCAGGCACAATTGGAGCAATTCACTCCAGTCGGTGAACTGCTAAGGCGCTGATAGAACCTAATTACAGTTTTTTTTTTTAACTTTTAAAATATATAACAATATAGAATTTAAAAAACACCATACTATTTATGGACGGTTGTCGAACCTGCAATTTTCCGGCCCAACGCCTACCTATCGCTTAATACTTGATACGAGTTGGTACCCATCTTCTGTTCGAACAAAAAATCACATTAGGTGTTAAAGAAAAACAAAATAATGCAAAAAGAAGCAATGTAAATGAGAGAAAAAATAGTTAAATGAAAGAATGAGACAGCGCTGAATGAATTTATTTTCTGTTGCATTATTTTTCTTACCACCCATTTTGAAGTTTTTTTTTCACAATATATATACACATGAATTTGAAATGTATTTGTTTTAATCAGGAGCGTAAATATGATATTCGCATACTGATATAATTGTTGTTAAGATATAGAAACAATCAAATAAAAACACCAACGAGTGGCTACTTACAAATCATTTTCGAATTTATGACCCACGTCGATGTTTTTATTTTGTTTTGTTATTCTTTTTTTGAAACAATTTATGAACATTTTTCCAACTTTTTATATAATTCAATTGAATTAAATTTAATATTATTATTATTGAGTTCTGCTATTTTAAGTTTTTTTATTTTTGTTTTTAGTGACAGATGTTTCGGCGTTTAAGGCCATTGTCAAACTGGCCATTGTCAATGGCCTTAAACGCCGAGACAGCTGTCACTAAAAAAATATATATATAAAAAAACTTAAAATGGCAGAACTCAATAATAATAATAATATTGAATTTAATTCAATTGAATTATATAAAAAATTAAAATGGAGTTCTACAAATTGAACACAAAAACTATAAAAAAATAAAATTAAAAAATTAAAAATTTCTAACTTATCTCATATTCCAAATGCAATTATTATAATATGCAAGTTTGAGTTTTAAAAAACGTGTAATTTCATTCGGGAAACCCCAATTGTTTTTACTTCAAAGAACGTTAGCATGAGCCTGAGAAAACGGCTTATAATCTCCTCGCATTTTGCCCGCATAGTAGTATTTTTTTAACAAATGTTACTTTTGAGAGGTTTTTTCATTTAATCATCTTTAGTTCATCATTCTTGATGGAATTCCAAAGATTTATTCTGTTCGGTCCCATAGAGCCTGAGAAAACGGCATCTAATTTCCAACTCCAGGGCTAGCAATTTACTCGTAAAGCAACATTATTTCTTTACAAATGTTACTTTTGGAATTTTTTTTCATTTAATCGTTTTAAGTTCATAATTCCCAACAGAATTCCAAAGGTTCACTTAATTCGGTTCTATAGATCCTGAGTAAACGGCATATCCTTTTGGACCCCAAAGCTCGCGGTTTTGCCCGCAAAGTGGTATTTTTTTAACCAATCTTACTTTTGGCAGGATTTTTTCATTTAATCGTCTCAAGGTCATCATTCTCACGAAGCATTGTGTTGCTTCTCTGCTAATTTTACACAACAAAACATTTGCATTTTAGACAAATATTTTTTCGGATCTGTTAGCTTATATTTAGATATTTTCAGACGAGAAACCTGTCAAAAATAAAATATGACATTTCTAGAAAAGTGATGTTTTTTAAAAATTAAAAATTATTGTAACATTTTTTTTCTTTTGAATTTATGCTTTTTCTTTATTATTGTGTATATACCATATGTTATGTATTACAACTTTTATTTTTTTTGTGTATTTAATTATGGAATGTATTGCATTGCATTATTCCTGCATACCTTCTGAAATAAAACTTTTACTATGTGTAATATTCATGGGTGCACATGGAAAATAGTGAAGATTTTCACTATAATTACAAAAAAATGTTATTTCATTAGAAGCTATTTGCCTCATGGCCGGGCCTGCATATTATCTTAGTTTTACGCCATTTGTCAGTAGGGGTAGATAAATAGATTAGACTAAACATATACTAACAGTGGTTGGTGGCTTAATATTGATTAATAAAACTCCCAATTAGGGATGGTTGAAATAGAAAATTGGGTTTACCTGCAGTTCCAGTTACCGGTGACCGAACGTTTTGGAGCCGGTTCCTGATGCCAGAAAAGTTCCACGAAGAAGATTTTAAAAGCACTGCAACTGTTTACCCGGTTCCTCGTGAAAAAGACCTTTCCATCAAAAAGCATTTGATGGATATTTACATTTTTTTGACAAATAAAGGAACCAGTTCCTCGAAAAAATAATATCAACGGTTCCAGTGACCGGCTTGGAACCGGTTCCTTTTAACCGGGACAGGAATATTGACCATCTCTACATCTTACGCTTATCAGCCAAATCAAAAACTAAAGATGCTACGGACATAACAGCTAGTTCTAAATTATATGACGATTATGCGTTTTTCAGTGGTAAAGATTTAGAAATGATTTAGTGCAGTAAACCAGCAGCATCACAGGAGCTACAATGAAAGTTTTCCCAGGTCCTAAACAAGCAGCTAGGGACACTGCTACTGAGATGGATGCATTATTATTTTTTTTTTTTTTCAAAATATTTGATAGAGTTGCATTCTTGTAGTTTTGATACGAATCAAACGTAGTGTTTCTTCCTTTTAATAAAACATTATACCGTACGTTGGATTATAACTGTTGAAATATATGTGAATCTGTACAGAATAAATTTATCCTTCAAGGATAATCACTTTCCACGTATAGATGACTAACATTTTGATGAAGAGATTGGAGTTTTGAGATGCCTCACTCAGTGCGGCGTGCGCCCGGTCTTGTTTAGAATTTATTTTTTGTTTTATAAATTCAAAATACACGATTTGAGACTAATGCAAAATATATCAGTGTATAGGGGGAAGCGGTAGTTTGATATCAGTGTATGAAAGGAAGAGGTAGTTTGCTTCTAAAAAGGATTAGAATACTTAACTCGAGAAAAATTAATCAAATGAAAATCAGTAGATCCAAGATCAGTAACACAGCACTGTTTTTAGTAGAAGACTCAAACAAAGACGCTGGCAAATTATTCCAAAATCGAGCTGTTGAACATAAAAACGAGTTGTAGAAGTGACAGATGTAACTTGTATTATTAGTGGCTGCTCTAATTTTGACATTCAGATAATTTTTTTAAGGTCCATTGACACAAACAGCATTAAAATACTCGTATGACTCATCGTTGACTTAAAAAGACAAATTCGCAGTTAAACCTTTTCAAAATGCCATTATTTTGCAACAACATAATGGACTTCTTTTACCATTCCCTTCAAGACAAAAGTCACCACAGCTTTCAGATATCACAATCTAAATGTCTGAAATAACTTTTATTTTAAGTTTATCTGTTACTATGTATGTTAAAATAACTTTAAAGTGCATATTGAATAAGTTTTTAAAACACACAAATCTGATTTTATCTTCATATCCTAAAATACAAATGCGGTATCTCTAAACTTTATTAAAATTCAAATAATCTTAATGTTTATGTTTATGTGCTACTGGTCCCTGAGATTCAAATGGGAGAAATTTATTTTATTGTCTTTATATTTACATGTAATGAAATCTATTGTTGAGTAGACCAAACTAATTCAATTACGCTTCTTTGATTTATGTGCTCCTGGTTCCTGATATTCAAATATCAGGAAAAAAATATTATTTATATTTACATGTAACGACATCTATCGTTGAGTAGACCAAACTAATTAATTATACTTATTTGATTTTGGAAAAATAGCATTTATATTTACATGTAACGACATCTATCGTTGAGTAGACCAAACTAATTAATTATGCTTCTTTGATTTTTGGAAAAATAGTATTTATATTTACATGTAACGACATCTATTGCTGAGTAGAGAAAGCTGATAAATTAATCTTCTTAAATGTATGTGCTCCTAATCCCTGATATTCAAATGTGAGGAAAAAAGTATTTATATTTACATGTAACGACATATATTGCTGAGTAGATAAAACTGATTAATTAATCTTCTTCAATTTATGTGCTCCTGGTCCCTGATATTCAAATATGAAAAAAAATAGTATTATATTACATGTAACGACATCTATTGCTGAGTAGACAAAACTGATTAATTAATCTTCTTTAATGTATGTGCTCCTGGTCCCTGATATTTAAATATTTTTAAAAAAAATAGTATTATATTACATGTAACGACATCTATTGCTGAGTAGACAAAACTAATTAATTGATCTTCTTTAATTTATGTGCTCCTGATACATTTTAAAATTTTAATTTATTTTACAAACAGTGTATTTGCTTAGGCAGTACATACGCTAAAATTGAAACGATACAGAGAAGATTAGTGTGTTCCTCATTTTTTGGCGATTTTAAATAAAAATTATGGATGGTTGATATCGGAAATGAGGTGTAACTGCAGTTCCTGTTACCGGTGACTGTCTAAGAACCGGTTTTTTATCCAGTTCCTGGTGCCAGAAAAGTACCACGAAGAAGATTTTTTATATAAAGAAAGGATTCCTCGCCAGAAAATTGATTTCGTGAGGGCGGGGGGATTTATAGCGATTCCCTGAAAACGAAAAGAACTGTAACTAGTTTCTCGCTACAAAAAATAATACATGGGGGGGGGGGTTGCTAGCGATGTTCGAAAAAGAAAAAGCACTACAACTGTGAAACTCGTGAAAATGTCCTTTTAAATCAAAAATCATTTGATGGCCAAAACCGGTTCCTCAGAAAATTATATTACAAAAAAAAAACCGGTTCTTTGGAAAAATAATATCGACGGTTCCAGTGAGCGGCTTAGAACCGGTTTCTTTTAACCGGGATAGGAATATCGACCATCTCTACTCCCAATGATTATTACTGAGATCGAATTGGGTGTTGTCTGTATAATTTAAAGATGTATTCTCTATTTTCTTCTCTAGATTAACGAGAGTATTTGATGCGTGCATTATTTTATGTTTAGAAAAAAATCAATAAAAAAAAAGTAGATTCCTACCTACCCTAATTATGTATTTTAGGAGACATTATTCTGTGTGTGAAATGCAACTACTATTTATTAAGTAGATATATCTATCGGGTAACTCCTAGGTAATGAAATAATTCTCCAACTTACATAGTTATAGAATGTCTTGTTTGTATTTACGAAAAACCTTTGCTCCTATACAAATGTGTCTCTATAATAGAGTATCGGATTCATTTTTAAATCAACTACTGTCAAGAAACTTTCATCTCTCTCGTTTTGTTCCGTTCCTCTCACCCTAACCCCACTTATGAGAACCTACGAGTACATAAAATTTATTTCTATGTAGTTATTACTTACGAGTATAACAATGGGTATTCAAATAATAAAAAAAGATGGACACGTGTTTACTAAGTCAACTAAGCGGTGACTCATCGTCCTGAAAACGTTGGTTCGACCCACGTGGGTTCAATAAATACTATAATTTCAAATATATGTCCATCTAACTACGTAACGCACGTCAAAATTAATAATCAAACGGAAGAATAATTTTCAAATATTTTTTATTGAAACATTAGGCAAGGTCTAGTAAGCAACTAGAAAAAGATACAAATCCGTCCTAAATTTATTTTAAAATCATTATAACTTTTTAAATTTCGGATACGGAAACCTACTACTTGCATACATTGTTTCATAAAATATTTTTTAACTTTATTTAGTTTAGAATACATACTGACGACCTCCATGGTCGAGTGGTTACGACGCTCGACGTGGAATCCAGAGGTCGCGGGTTGAAATTCCGGCATGCGCAAATAAATTTAATTTAATTAATGTGTGTTAGTTCACATTTTATTCGTATAAAATAATACAAAGTATATTTGCGGCACGTTTCAGAGTGGGAGACACTCATAGTATCGCCCTGGTAAAAGACCACCATTCAGAATCGAAACGTTACTTGAAATAGCTTTAGCCGTCTTTGGTGACCAGATCTAAACAGCCAAGTACTTCCCGACCTTCATCCTCCCATCTACTTCCTTTCACCACTACCTTCAACCTCACAACATGCCCCAATTGGGGATGCCATAGTCCCACTGGCTCTAGACGGTTGGGAGCAGTTGGGGCTCTTGTGCGGTATTCACTATATATACTCGTATATATTTATATTTGACAATCGTTTAAAAAATGTTTTAACTGTCCGACTAGGAAGATTTCCCCGTCTTAGGACAGTCAAGCCTTAGGTTGATACAAATTTGATCATCATTAAAAATATATCTTAACTGATGTTAATTTCTTTTAAAATTATTTCCTACATAAGTAATTATTTAACCCTCTTTTTATGGTTACAAGCAAGAAACTATATTAATTAATATTAATGATCGAGTTTCTCTCTAGCAGCGAGAGTGTTACTGTATGTTACTTCGGAGTTAGTGAATTATTGGGCAAAGTGTATTTATTAGGCGGTCTGTATGGTTCTTGTAAGATATTTTATTACGAACGTTTTTTTAAAACTTAATAACTGTATTATGAAAACATAATAGCCGAATGAGGGGTCGAAGATTTTTACGGCATCCCGATCACGTAGACTTGTAAGGATGCAAATTCTGAAGCTGAAATCTTGTCTGTATCATCTAACCTTCCAACCATACCAGGAGAATTAAATTATTCATTGCATTTATTTAATAAGCTGCATAATCATATTATTAAGGATACATTAATAACCATTTCTCAACCATCGCGGTGACATTATTCGGCTTGTTTGAGCATCTCTGGGGAAGAGGATGGGCAATGGACCCGACCGACTACAGTACGTGGGTGTAGCACAGATAACATCTTTCTATGGGATACAACAGGTTTACTGTGTAATCATATCCCATTGTACTTTGTTTGAAGACTCTTATTCCATTACCCGTTAGCAGTGATAAAAGATTCAACAGGTGGTCTCCTTAAGAATCAATAAAATATAGTTCATTGTTTTAACTATCACTGAATTTTTCCCTTTTTAACTAAAAAAAACTAACTAACCATCACGCCCCGTTTCCCCGCATGGGTAGGCAAAGAGGACGGACCGCCATACAACTTTGTATTGGCACACACTCCTTTATTCATTCATATGCATACATCGTCTCATACATACTCTTCTGTTATTCTGACTCTTCGCATGGCTCGATTAAAGTATTTGATTCACTTGGTGTCCCCGACTTCTTCTTCTATTCACTTTCGCATCAAATATTATTTTTCACACTCCTTTCTTCGTTTATTCGCTCTAGATGCCCAACCCATTTAAGCGTCCCTTTCTCGATCAATACGCTTACATAAGCCTTGATTTTTTTCCGGATATCCACATTTTTAACACGGTCATAGATGGTTTTACCGCACATGCGCCTTAAGGATCTTATTTCCACAGCATTTAGTCTACTTTCATCCTTCCTCTTCCGCGCCTCGCTGCCATACATCGGGGTTGGTATAAGCACTCCATTGTGGACTGCTAACTTTGCTTATTTGGACATGTTTTTATTTGCACCAACAGAGTTCAGTCCTCCATGAATGGAGTTTCCTACATTCACCTTTTTTTCAATATCAGCCTTACCGTCTCTCGTAAACATACTTCCTAAATACACAAACTCATCCACTTGCTCCAGTATTTATTTTTTTATTAATTATTATTTTAGGATTTTACAACCAAAACACTCGTCTGTATTGTTGTAATCAATGTATTTATTAAGTACGTTTCTTTGTGTATCTTATTAACGCCCTCCCGGCTACAAGTCTATATTATTTTCCACTGTTACTGGTATTATTATTTTAAGGCACTAGGAATTTGTTTAATCCAAACAGGTTTTAGTCGTTAGTAGACATCGGATTACATACATTTTCGTTTTCAAACTGATACGAATACGATACTCGTGGCTGTTATAATCCCAGTGTAATTATTGGATAGTAAGTATAAATTTAGCAGTTGAATATCCAATAATTAAATTGGTAATATAACAGTCACGAACGTCGTAACCTCGTTAGCTAAAATCCGAAAATACATTTAATCCGATGTCTAGTATTAGTGTTAGGTAATTTATAAGTTATAGACAGGTAGGCGGGTTGTACGATTATTGATATTGAATTGTATTTCATAGTTTAATCGTCTAATTGAGAGGTTTGGAAGCAAAGGCAGCAATTGTTTTTAATCCTACATTATTTCTTGAGAAGTTGATAACGCGTTTTATACACTTTTCTTTAGTGAATATATTGATACATTTCGAGATTATTGTTTTAGTCTTAGTTTTGTTTATTTTATTTTAATTACTTGTACATCAAAGTTTACAAAGTATCTAATTATAATTCATATAATTTTTGACATAATAATAATAACTTGATGTAACTAGAGATGTATTTTAGGTGGTTCTTACGGGCTATTTTATATTCATTAATTGTTTCCAATTGTTTTGTAGTTTAATGTACACAAACATTTTAATACACTAAATTCACTGTTTCTGTATAGTAATCATTCAAAAGTTGACAGTGCTACATAACCATTTTTGTATAATATTATAGATTGCTGCTTTTGCTTCTAAGCTCCTCAATTGTAAGGCGCTCATGGGGTGGTTTCTCACCAAAACTACACCATATGAAATACTATTATATTCATAACTATTATTACTATGCGATATTTTAACATCTTTCTGGAACAAAATATACACGAAAGTTGTCGAGTGAGCATATTATTTTCTCGTGTTGTAGGGTCATCTGTATGCACCGCGAGCCCACTCTCAATATTTCAAGTCAATGCCCATGCGGGATATTACCAAACTCATCCTTCATCAATAACATTTATGTGACCGAATAATTCTCGATGTCCTATCGAGATTATTGGGTTAGTGCGGAGATATTATAGACGTTATTAATTATTACTGACTTTTACATCATGCGCATACCAAGTGACTTTTTTATCGAATATATTTAAAATTGTCGATTGTGTGGGTTGTGAACCTCTAACCTTTGGTTGCATCGGATGGGGCGTCCAGCAATAACACTGTTGAACCCGCTATTGAAGGTGCGGAAATCTATTTTACGTGTTACGAGTATTATGAATAAACCTTTCATATTTTGGAGTGACGCTCTCTTCGTAGAGTTTAACGTACTTGATGTTCAACAATGTTATAATAAAAAGATATTAATTTATTTAATGAAAATGAAATAATAACACGATATAAAACCAAATATTTTATTTTAAATTTTATGACCGACCGGTTTCGCTTATTCTATGCATCATTGGGGCACAAAATTAAACTGAAATTTTTCATACAAAACTATTATTTCATTTTCATTATAATTTTTTAGTTTTATCTTTTTTTATATTAGTTACTTGTACATTAAAGTTTTTAAAGTATCTAATTATTTCATTTTCTTCTTGACTTTAAAATAATATATTTAAACCTATATACTACTGGTTATTTGATTTATATGTATTTTAAATGATTCTTACAGGCTATGTAGAATTTATTGATTGCCATAATTTTTACGGTTTTCGGCAAAGCATTATAAGATTTCATCCCTTCATAATACAAAGGTATTTTCTGTATTGGCTTTATTCTTTTCTTGTAGTCTGATTTTTTGCATTATTTTGAGTTTTTTTTTTTAATATGTCAAACCACAAATGTAATGTATGTCCGTAAAAATATAAACATAATGAAAACAGTCGCATATAAACATGAGACTAGAAGTAAAGGCAGAAATTATGTTTCTGCTCCAACAACCAGCACAGCGATCTGTCAAAAAGTATTCTCGTACCTTGGACCGAAAATATATAATGAAATTCCTTCACATCTAAAACTGTGTAAATCGTCATCCCTCGGTCCAAAAATAGCTAAGTCGCTTATACTAGATTTAGGTACGACAGATTCAGAAAAAATGGTCAAAAAAGTAATCTGATTATTATTTAGAGTAAAATGCGTACTTTTACATAACTTTATTGCGTTACCTACCGCGTGTAACCTCTGCATCTCTATTTAATATATTTTTTTGCAATACCTTTGCATTTGTATCAACGTTATATATTCAAATTTTCTTTTCTTACTCCCTTTGCATATTTTTAAATTATTTTTAAACTTTCTTTCTATTTAAGTGTATTGACTGTATTATTCCGATAAATAGCTAAATTTTCTGAACAACTTGTCATGGCATGATTAGTTTCTTGGAACAGGCATCTGCCCAGTTGGAAGCAAATGTTGTCTGGGCCACAATGTATTCACACCTGTATTGCAACTTACCCTCGACACACTTATTATATACGTTGTTAATTGGATTTTTTAATTGTATAATATTGTGCATTAGGTAAAAATTTTATTTAAAAAATATTTTTTATTATAAAACTAATAAAAATTTCGCAATTGGGGTGAAATATCACTAAACTGCGATCCATAAATGTCATGTTATTATAACTGAGATAATTTTATTTCACATACGTACAAGTGTGATATTTTTAATATAGGAACTGATGTAAGTGTTTAGAAAATTATTTTTATTTACTTTTAAAGAATCATTTAAAATCCAGATAAGTCATAAAGTACCTACCTATAGTATATTCACCTGACAATAAGTATTTTTCTTTATTTTAAATGTGCGTCTATATGGAATACTTCTGCAGGCCAAATAATATATTTTTTTAAATTTTCATGTAGAATTATGTTAATGTATGCATGGATAAGGTGGATTAAACAACCAATATTCTTCTAATTCTGTTAAACAAAATTTCTTAGTTTTTTTTCGTGGCAAGTCAAATTACATCCCGCTATTTTTCACAGGTAAACTAACTACTAATAAAAACATTGGAAGTTGATAAAACGTAAAATAAGAATACTAAAATTGCGACAGTAATCACATGAAAAATCAGACTGGGATTGATACTTCTTCGTGCCGCAAAAGATCTTGATGAAATCTTCTAAAAGATGAAATCTTTAAAAAAAAATAATTATAAAATTATGTAAGCGTATTAATGTTTATCAATGAGAGTACAAACCTATACATTATATGTATATTTAAAAAATAAATATATAAAATATGAAAATCTCTGGAAAAAAATATATATTAATAAAAAAATGTGCACATGCCTACGTAAATTTGTGAAAATGTATTGAATCTACAAATCTCCCCTTGGTGGTTTTTCGTCGTAGTTAAGAATTTCCCTAAAGTAATATCTGAATAGTTTAAAAAATACATTTAATTACGTAAACCCAGATGAGATTACAGCAATAGGAAGCATTGCGAAGAACATAAATAGACAAAAATAATATTTGGTCAATTCCTAGATAATATTTGAGAATATAACGAAATAATATTTTAAACAGTAAAATACTATAAAATCTTTTAATAGCATAAATAAAGACCATCTATTGAAGCACCTTCTAATTCAATTAAATTATTCTTTTTAAACTTTGTTACCCATATTAAACTATCTTACGTAATATGACCCACTCCTAAATAAGATTTATTTTGTGTGTGTGTCAGTAAGCCTGAGAAGTGCACGTTCTTAATAAATGGTTTTAAAACGTGCTTGTGTTCACACTGTTCTGAGCAGATATAATATATGTGTTGATCGTGGAAGTGTGTCAGAAGATCCACGGGTGCGGCAGATGAGAAACCAATGTATGAAGAGTGATACCTGAAACGAATGTCACTCTCTCCCCTCCGCTAACTCTCCCAGAAGAAGGTCACAGCAGTTATTAGAGAGAATAACAATAGCAAAGTTATGCAAGTGGTTGAATGTTTTCGGAATGGTTGTGAGCATGTAATTGGTGATGTTTAATTATCCTCTGAATATTGTATTAGTTTTGCACATTTTTTTTAAAGATATTCTAAATTGATAAAAAAACGACAATGATCATTAGAATCAAAAATCATTTATGTTTTTCGGGCGTTTGACGGTCTGTCCAATAAGTAAAGGCAATAAGATGGTTAAAACAGATACATGGGCTCTAATTGTATTCAAAACAGTACCGATGAAAGATTTTTTATCAATTGTGTGGCTCTTTTGTGTATTTTTGTTGTTGTCAACTTGCCTGTACTTACTTGTTGTACCAATACGATGAAAATAAATCAGTGTTGCCAAGAAAGGTTGTATAAATAATTTTTTTTTCTTCAGTGGAACAGAGTGGTGGGTGCAATACTCTGTCTGCCGTATAAATAATAATACTTTTTTTTTTTTGGGTTATATATATTATGAGTTAAATGAAAATAATGAAAGAGACAACCAAAAAAAAAATTATTATAAAAATAACATCATATAATAAATCCGAAAGAAAACACAAAAACATGTAATAACTAAAAATCATAACCGAAAATCTTCAGTACAACTAGTCTATTTATTATGTATTTTTAAATCACATATTTCTTATTAAGTATATTTTTATACCAAAAGGCCAAGAGTAATATTTCTAATCTTGGAAAAATTCACGTAAGAAAAAAATTAAACGGGTTTCAACAAAAAATCTATTCAAGTTCTTTGGAATTTTTTTTTTTTAATCTTGAGAATTCTTCAGAAGACGACTTTTAATCACATGTGTGCGATAAAACCCAAAAGCTTGTATAAATAAGCCCCTCTCCGTTTGCGAGCTTTTATCCTCTGACATTCAGCACACTTCATTGCTCCTCGGGCACAAAGTCCCTACTCCTTGAGTGATTGTAATCTCAAACTTATTCGAATTAACCGCAAGCCTTAAATATCTTAGCTTCATTAATCGAACTTAAAGTACTGCAACATTGTAATAAGTCAAGAATTTCGTTTAACTAAATATTTGTCTCTTTATTTCGCAGACATGCGAGAATATTCTCGTCCACAAAGTGGACAAGTTGCGAATGTTTTATGGGTCTGCATATCTCTCGTCTGTGATCTTCACGTCGCGGCAACAATTCATTGAATAATAAAAACAAAGTGAAAAAACCAAAGCCGGCCAGACTGCCGAAAAAACAGAATGACTAACTTACACTCGAAACATTTCTTCGGGAGACGAGAGAATAAAGTCACCCCGCTGATAGACCTGTGGTAACTTCTTTCACTCTTTCTTATAAACAACACTTGCAACAGAAAGGGAGGTTACAATGGAGTTCCCAGTGGCAGGACCGAAGATTAACTTTAAAATGTATTTTCTTATTTGATATTTGTCTGCAAAATGCGACGAGCTTTGACACGTGGGCGAGTAGGTACAATGCTTTCACGCATTCAATTTTCGCATCTGGAGAAAGATTTACGGTGGCCCTTCGAAGGGTTCTTGCGACCACCGATATTTATGCCACCTTATTATTATTTGATAGTCAGACCTTTATGAGTTCATTCTCTGTACACTAAAAGATATGGCTACGCTCTTAAATAATGCCACATAATGTAGCGAGCAATGGCAATTTTATAATCCCAAAATAAAAATAAATGTTTCGTATTTTGCACCGTAAATCAAGGGTCGTATTTCTTATTTTCTGACATTAACGCTTCGTAAATCATTGATTCCAATTTGGAAGCATCAACAAAAGCAAAAACCTGTACCTATTATAAGTATTATCAAATCATTATAATATATAAAACATACATGATCCCAGTAGCAAAGTGGTCTATCCTTTAGGTCTTTGAATTGGGAGCTCGCTGGTTAGGCTCTTCCTAAAAATATAAAAATCATCAAATATTATTTGGTATAAAATGTTACTAGCCGTTACTAGCCAGTGATAGAAATATTTCAAATATCCACACTTCACGATTTAAATAACTTTGTGAAAGCAGTATCCTTAATATAGAAATTATAGACAGTAAAATCCATGCACATGTAATGTAAAAAATAATTATAATTCAGAAAACAGATTCTATGAAAAATAATAAAATTATAATATTGAAAGTAATAATATACATAGATAGATAAATGCTGTTAAAAGATTTAAACCAAAGTTTTTCGATAGCTGAGTCATCTTACTGGTGAACGGACTGATTGAACCATAGTAAGAATGTTAAAAAAATTTGGACATCGCATTTAATGAATTAGGGCCACATTCTTGGAATGAACTGCCATCAGATCTAAGATATGCCACTGGAATACATATTTTTCAAATAGTTACGATTTATAATAATAAAGAGTTCAAGCTTCTAATATTAGTTAAATTTATTACAGAACAGCACTGTGTAACATTGTACAGTCATAAAATGTATTGAATAAGTTTGGGACCACTAATTGAAGTAGGTACTTTGATTTCATATGTAAATACCGCATTGACAAAAACACACCTCGTTTAAATATTTCCAAATATAGATTATATATAGACTATTATTAACACTAACTATTGGGTAGTAACTGGTGACGTGATCTGTGCACCTGTGTTATAAGTTGAACCTTCCAGTCGGTATCAATCACTTTTTTAGACACACAACTTAGAAGCCAATTGAATTCCTTTTATAGGATATTAATAAATGTATAATATTGTACACAACACGATTTACGAGATAAACTCTTTGCAGGAAACCTTATTTTTAACGGAGACTTCTGAGAGTTTAGTTTTTATTCGACTTAATGTCTAGTTTGTAGCCAAGTGGCTGAAAGCGTTGGGTTCGCATCTTGGCTTCACGGGTTAAATCTTCTGTCAGGTAAATCATCCATCATTGCAGAAGTAACGTTTTTATTAATGGAAGTATAGAGAATTCAAATATTGTTTGTTCATTCGTATCCTAAGATTATTTTTTTTTAAATTACAATAAAATATATTTAAAAAACTAACCAACTAGTGTTAAAGATATATATACATACAACTGATTGTATTTTACTTTTAACAGTTTAAATTAAAAAACGTATTTGTATGTCTATTAGCTCTAGGTAGAGATCCAACGGAAAAAAATCACTTTCTTTTAATAGATACGCGCATTCATAATTCACAACCAAAATGCGTAAGCAATAAATTACACCTCGTCTACCCATTTAATAATTATTGTTTCCTGTAATCAGTGTGTTTTAATAAATTTATTTTGGGAAGGAAGAAAACTCTTTTTACTTCTTAAATTCTTTATTTTATATTGAGTTCTGTATGTATGTTTTAATAATAATGTACACATTATTCTCTAAGAGACAAATATTTTTACTAGTTTATTATTGTTCAACTTAAAATAAATTATGAATAAAATATAATTAAAAAACGACCTGGTCAGGAGAAAATTTCAGTAAAACACACAAAAACAAACACATGTAAGAATCCAAATCATTGATAAATGAAAACAATAACATGTTTAATAAGAATTAACTTTAAAGCTTTTATGTTGATTATTTTTTTTATATTAATATCAATAACCTTCAGCGTAAATATGAAACAGAAAAATAATGGTCGCGACCGATACAAGAAAAAAAAATTGAAAAAATGATATGAATCATTTTTAAATGAAGAGTGATATTGATTAAAAATACCAGTTTCTTATAAGGTCTTGGTGGCTCAATTGACAGAAGGGTTACTCCCGGATAGAGACGGAGTTTCGGGTTCGCGTCCCAGTCGCGACCGTTCTTTTTTATGTTTCATATTCACGTTGAAGATTATTGATATTATTTCAATTATTAATATAAATATTATATATTTATTTGGATGTTACCTATAGAAAGTTGGAAAGCGTGAAGAAGTTTTATTTTTATTTATCTCAATCTCTAATGCTGTACAAACCACTATTTAATGCCAAATCTGAGAAAGCTCTTTCGCCTTCCAAGTCGAACGCACAACTACTGTTAATGGGTTCGCCTTTTCGGTTGGGGCTTTTAAAAGCTCTTCTTTGTGTTTCCGTACGTGTGAAAAGAAAAGCAACAAAAACTTAGCCCAAAATTTATCTTACAGTTAGAGCGTTCGCCAGCCGGTCGGGGATCAGATCCTTAATTGTTATTACTCTAATTGTGGTCTCGTTTGACGACGGTTTAAAGTACTTTTTAATTACAACAGATAGGTGCATTTTTATTTTTATTTTTTTTAAATTTATTTATAAACTAACGAACTATTGTCCAATTACAAAAAAAATACAACACGAAATAGAAAAAAAAGCAACAGAAAAAAAAACAGCACATACGTATTATTATAATGAATCAATCACAAAAAAGACAAAATATTCATTAGAAAGAACATTCAAGTCAAAACCAAGGTCAAATATGTTTTGGTAGAGTCGTAGAGAATGACAAAAATCATTTAGACTGGTACCAAAATTTTTCAAGACCATGGCTTGAGTTAAAAAGTCTCGACATTTTGGACTGTGGAGAATGCTACCCATAATTAGTAGAGTGATGATTGAGGAACAACAATGCATTGTTTCTGAGTTTAAGGCAAAGAATTTTGAACTGGATGAGTTGCAACAAAGAAGGTGAGTCAATAATGCAATTAACATTTTTTTAAATGCAAATTAAATCATGTTATGGAAGCGCATCATTTTAAAATAAAAAACGATGTACTTTTTCTTCTAAATATGTGTTGTCTGCTAAATGTGTTTAAAATTATGTAAATTTTACTTTTCCTTCAATATGCAAAACAGTTGTCGTTTAATACTAAAATATATTTTGATGTTTTACTTAAAACTGCCCCCCGACTGTACGGAGCCAGACTGAATGGGGCAGTTTTAGGGAAAATTGGTTCTGTAGGAATTGGGAAGGGTAGTATGAAATTTAGAAAGAGATGAAAGGTAATCGACAGCCTGTGAGGGGTCAGATCCTCGGCTAGCAACCGAACAGCAAACTATAAATCTTAGGGTTTAGACCTTATTTTAAGACAAATATAAATAAAGCGTTTTCTGATAATTTAGAGCACTTCGATTCTGAATAATTGCCACCAGTACAATTCTGGGGGTATTTCAGTTTGGAATGAAGTGCAAATTTACAGTGAGTATCAAAAATTATTTAAATTTGATTTATGAATTACATTTGTATTTATTCCCCGTGACCTCCAGAGTGAATTATATTTAACGAACGATAATTTGTTATATTTATAATAACGGGTTTACCTTCAAGAGCGCCTGATTTCGTTTTTGAATTAAGCACATTATTTATTAGAAAAGTGATAGTATTTGTAAAGTACAAATGTTTCGATTATGTATGGAATTAAATGTCAGAAAAATACACGCCACCGCTCTCCTTACAAAGTCTTGTTTTTTTTTTTATAAAATTTAAGATAACATTGTTGCACAATTGTGATTCAACTGTAGTTATAACACGTTGGATCTCCGCCTTAAGCCTACTAATTGTTTATGGCTTATTGGCATACCGTAGCATTTAAAACCCCAAAGAAAGAAGTCACACGGTACCAAATCACTTGATTTTGCTGGCCAATTCTGAAATTTCTTGAAATTACACGACCAGGATTTTTTCCTTGCAAAAGCTCGATGGTTTCACGCGCAGTGTCTCAAATTATACCGTCCCGCTGAAACCAAATGTCTTCAAGATCCAAATCAATCAATTGCGGCCAAAATATATTGGTTATCATCGTTCTGTAAAGCAAAGCATTCACTGTAACCGTATTTCCAGCTTTATTTTCAAAGAAGTACGGCCCAACCACTCCACCAGCCCATAGAGCACACTAAACAGTGACGCGTAAGATGCATTGGCTTCTCCTGAATGATTCTCGGGTTCTCTACCCTTGAATTCCACAATTTTTCTTATTTAATTGAGGTGAAAATTTGCCTCATCACTAAAGATGATTTTATTTGCAAAATTATCATTCTTTTACTGATGTTCCAGCAACCTATTAACAAATCATCCACGCTTAAAATGGTCTACTGACTTAAGTTCTTGGGTTAATTGCATCCTGTAGGCAGATTCAGGTATCACACGAGAATTCGCTGTGAGGTACTTCTTAAAATGCATAACTCTTGTGAACGATGACAATTTTTTGTTCCTGTGGTTTCTGTAGCACTTTCTCTCACTGCGGCTATGTTTTCGGGTGAATGCCTGTTACGAGGACGCATAAGTGACTCATTGTCCAGAATCGAACCAGTTCCCTCAATTTTTTTTATTTAATATTTCGACAGAAAATTTCTCAAACTTTAGGAACTGTTTCACCAAAGCTTTCTCAATTTTTGTAATGAGTTTTAACGATACTAACGAGTTCTTCTTTCATGTAGCCTTCCATACTTACTAATCGCAAAGTTGATAGATGTTTCATATGATTTTTTTCAATTGCCAACTTTATTATTTTAAAAAAATGTGCGAATTTTTGATCCGGCGATCTTATCGGAAATGTATTATGAATGTATTTTACTCAAAAGATTTATACTAACTAATTGTGGATAAACTACCGGTTAGTAGCTGACTGAACACCACGATATCGGGTTCCCACCGGCGTCGTAAGTTTAATTTCCCTGCTAGCTAAGTCCTCCATCATTGCACAAGCTACATTTTCCAGTTTGTCAGGTTATTCGTAACTCGGGAATGTTTGTCTTTCTTTTTTTAAATAAAGAAAAATTGACACAATAGTAAATTTTAATGATGAAATATTTTATTATTCTAACTTTACGACACAACAGCAATAAAATGTAAATCAAATATGTAAATTCATTTTACGATATAAGTATTTTAAAAACCAATTCAGGTTTAACTGAACGCCCCAGACATTGTTAACTTGGACGTAGTAAGTGTACCTTCAGTTCTTTGCTGAGGGAGGCGGTAAAGCTATAATGGAGATGTGTCGTAAATCGTATATCAATTTGATTTATGGTTAATATTATACGAGCCTTGGTTTACTTATGGAAATATAATAACTTAATCTGATTCGCGACAGCTTTTATTTTATGATATCACTCGTGGGTGGTTTTCAACGTCAATGGATAATAATATGCAGTTATTTTCCATGATTTTTTTTTTTTCTTCGTGAAAGGCTCCGAGTAAATTAAATGTAAGTGACGTCATTAAAAATACATCTGTTTTTCTTTTAAATGAAACGAATAGTTCAGTATGTTCTTTAAGTAGTTAGGATTGGTTAGAGTTTTAAAAAAAACCTTTTCAGGTATAAAATGGATTCTAAATAAAAGTTTTCCCAAAATTCGTGAAACTTAGAACTTTGTGTTATTTAATATATTAGTGTTGTTTGGCCGAAAAAAAAAATACAGATATTATTTCATAAAAATTAAATATTAACTTTGTAAGGGACCACATATTTTATTTTTATTTTTATGACCGATCGGTTTTGCTTGGCCCAAGCATCATCAGAGTACAAAATTAAACTTTGTTTTTTTTTTTTTTATTTAGCTACGAAAATATAAAGGTATATTTTCTTAGATATTTATTTGAAAAAGATTTTTACTTAAAAACGAAATATCTTTCCAACTACCAGGCCAGTGACGTATCTAGAGGGGGTGGCCAATGGGAGCAGAAAGCAGCTAAATTGACCATACAAATTTTAAATAACAACCAGCCCTTATTATGAAAAAAAAAAAAGAAAAAAAAATGGACGGTAGGTGGCAAAAAGCCGCGTCGAACTCTTAAAAAAAATCTACACACATCCCGTACTCTAACGGAAACCTACAAAAATGCAAATTTGTTTACTTTGCTCTGAAATTACTATGAAAACAATTGCCTGTGGCGGACTGGTTAATCATATTTTAACCTACTCGTGATTAACGCCATCTGTCGAAACGATCCGAAACTATTAATTGACTTTTTAAAGTTGGTACAGGTCACCAGACTTACTTTTGAAGGCGGCCAAAAGAGAAACTCACGAACCAACAAAATCTTTTTCAAACCCATATTTTTTTATGTATTCACTTCACAGTGTCCTGTGTAGCGACGCCCCTGACTGCACAAATGAGTTTTTGGATCTGTACGTTGGTTTCCTTGCCTTGATCAATTTCAGCGCTACCCACCACGCCACATGTGTGGCTACATAATACCCGGACCGAAATACTTATGTTTATATTTAACGTAAATAAAAATATATAATTTTAGAGAGATGGGTACCTTCACACTCAAAAATTCTGAATAGTTATATTTGTATACAGTTGACGGAAAATGAACTCGACACCATCCACTGAGAGTGAAAGCACTTATCGCTAGCATATTTGGTTTAAGCTTTTTGGTCATTGTCAAAGTTTATTATGTAGCGTACAAGGCGGCCTACGTACCGTGCGCATTTTGAATTGCGGGGTTCAACTCGCATTTAATATAAATTGACATCGTTTTTTTTTTTCAATTAATGTAAAGGATAAGAGTCCTGCCAGTCTGGATGCAGAGTTATTGATTAGAAGGATTAAAAAAAACAGTTGGCTTGTAACGACTTCTAGGGGATACTAGGGGACCCCTCTAGCCATTTCGTCAAAGGGCGCCTCTAGAATTTTGTTTTCCCACTGACAAAGACTAAACAAGCGTAAAAAAATCGTAGTAAAAGCAACTAAGGTCACGAAATTATTCCCCAAAGAAATGACTTAGTTTTAAAAAAACTTACAAATAATTTTAACATGTTTTCATTTTTTTATAAAATAGTAGTGACTATGCCGATTTATTTAATTACTTTCTAGTTTAATCTTGTTTTCGCTATGTTATTGGCTTTGTTAATGAATATTTCAAAGGTTGGTGTCTTTCAAACTTCGTCACATTTGACATCGTTACATTTAAATGATTAGCGCCATTTTGTTTTTTGACATTTGACCGGTTCCCGTTAAACGCCGATTGCCCGCCCTTTTCAACTATTGAACCAATCATGTTCAGCTGGAAAGCATAACAGCCATGTTGTTATCCTTGTCAGCTGATCACAATGAGTTTAAAAGGTGAAACGGACCGACAATCGGCGTTTAACGGAACCGGTCAAATGCCATAAAAACAAAATGGCGCTAATCATTGAAATGTGACGATGTCAAATGTGAGGAAAGTTTGAAACATACTAACCTAAGTTATCTCTTAAAGAGATTATTTGATGCAATTTGCATTTTTTTAAATTATTAATTGTATTAATGACTCACCTTCTTTGTTGCAACTCATCCAGTTCAACATTCCTTATCGTAGACTCAGAAACAATGAATTGGTGTTCCCCAATCATCACTCTACTAATTATGGGTATCATTCTCCTCTGTCCAGAATGACGAGACTTGTTAACTCAAGCCATGGTCTTGAAATTTTTGACACCAGTCTAAATGATTTTTGTCATTCTTTACGACTCTACCAAAACTTTGACTTTACCTTGGCTTTGACTAGAATATTCTTTCTAGAATACATTTTGTCCCATTTTATGTAATTGCTTCATTATAATAATATGTATGTGCTGTTCTTACTCTGTTGCTCTTTTTTCTTATTTCGTGTTTTGTATTTTTTTTTTGTAATTGGACAAGAGTCCGTTAGTTTATAAATAAGTAATTTAAAATGAGGAACGCTTTATGAATAAGATATTGATTACCTACACGTTTACTGAATACAACAATATCTTGTCTGTCACTGTCGAAAATAAACCTTAAAAACAAAAACAACGACCATAAAATATTTTCTTAAATATTGTCAAACAATTATTAGCGTAGGTGCTATGTGAAAATTTATTTTTATTATGTTATTTATTCCGGGAATATTCCAGGTATAAACCTGACACTGTTTGACTGATTGTAATTGTCCTCTAACGATAAACCAATGTAACAAATATGAAACAGGACAACAAACACGTTGCAACATAATAACGAATAGCGAATAAAAATGTAGGCTATTAAAAAAGTATTAAAAATATACATATAAAACACGTTTAAAATTTTTAAATGCTTTCTTTATTATAATTTTAAAACAATGCTACATTTTACATTGTTACAAACATCGTTGTACATTTCAGAGTGTTTTTCTAAATCTACATTATAAGTTTTATAAAAAGGGTTAACCATTTTAAATCAAAATAACTCAAAAACTGTAGTACGATAATAAGTTATGAGAATAATATTTTAGTACACATTTTTATATGCAAGTTGAAAACATTTAAAGCAAATAATCTACGGATAATATTTCTACAATATTTTTACAATAATTTACAACTATCATTCCTTCAATTGCGTATTTATTTAGAAAATATTGTTTGTCTAAATCAAAGGGAAATCTTACCACTAGCCCTGGAACTAACAATACGTAATTTTAATATGAATATATAAATGTTTTAAATCCACCACCAAATTATGTAAATGAATATCACAGCTACATTATATTGAACTAAAGCTGTTTGCTTAAAGATTCTACAACTATAAGTAGGTACTTTACAATAGAAACTATGTAGTTATCAAATTCAAAATGGACAATAAGGAGAACACATATTTGTAGTATTTGTTGAGCCACGAAAGCTTTACATTCAAATCAAGGTGTTAAGGTTTATTTTACAAATAATATCTTATTTTATTCACAATAATATTCCTTTTTGATTCATGGATCCGCAATAAGCCACAGAACTCGAGTTTCTCGCTGACAAAAACATAACAAATATATATTTGCCATAAAGTCATTCGCTTTCTATAAGTAAAAAGAAATAATGTATTACCGAAGACGGAAAACTAATCTCCCACATATTTCAGTAAATGGATTCCAATAGACCGACTTTATATTTCCTTTCACTGGGCAATAAATAAATGACTCGGAAAATGTCCAAATCTCCGAGGAGGGATCATACTGGAAATCACAAATACCCGGCTCTGGACGTGCCCGGGCTTAATTCTGTATATCAATTTTACCCATTTTCAAGGGTCTCCTTGAAAATGTGATTCAACTGGATGTAATAAATAATAGATCCGATCGGTAAATCGTGATTGAAGCAAATTCGGGCTGGTTAATTCAACTCGAGAACCGACCCTTTCAAAATCTGAGTCGTAAAGATCCACGGAGAAGTATTCATAAAAAGTGATACAAAATAAATAAATATTAGGGAATGTGTGTGTGGCGGGCAACTACACAACTAATAGGACGGTCCGGGTAAGCAAGGAACCGTTTTGGTCGAAACAAATCCAATTACCATTCCACGAGGAAAAAACTTGAAAGTTCTGACAAAACTATCGCAATAACTGCTTCCTCCGATATTAGGTGGGCAGACGGTAGACGGGCGGGAGGGGGCGGAGAGGCAGACGGACAGAGGGTCGTATATCCAACTGACATCCCAATCCTCTTTTCTATCACTAGTTCAGTAAGTTCAGGTAATAGTCCTGAAGGGATTTGCGGAAGGTTCCGAGCTAAGCTGGCCGCTCTGCCGAAACAATATTTATGTGCAAAGATTTCCTTTTATTCGCCCTCCCATTATATATTTTTATAGTTACGCGCGCAGTTGGCTGAAATTGTTTTCAGACCAACGAGGGGAGCAGGACGCCCGTAGCAACAGTTTCATAGCATTCTTTATGACTTGAATTTTGAATTGCGAGTAATTATTACAGCCTGAAACATAAACATTTACAAAGGTGTAAACAATATTTTAACCTGTTGTTTTTATAATTTTTATTTTAGTGTAATTTATGTGAGATAAAAAGTTAATTATTTCCTTATTTTAATATGTTGCGTAATATTTAATGAATGAACTCAAGTTCCATGGCTTATTCGTTTCACAAATCTGTATAAAATATTTTAACTCCATCGTTAAATTCCGTTCGGAAGCAATCACATTCGTTCTCAGGACTCTTTGGATCTTTGGTTTGGGGATGTTGCGGCCGCCGGTCGGGAGCTAGTTCCGGGTCATCATGCCGTTGATCATGATGTTGGCCAGGGCGTTCCTGCGCTTGCGCCAGGCGCCCATCCCCTGGGAGTGGTACTGCAGCTGCTGGCACCACTGCTTGGTGCGGGCGCTGTCCTCGGCCTGAACGAAAAAGGGTTTACATTTACTATCCATTGATGCATTATTTACGAAGAAGACAGTTAAAAAAAACTAACGCACACATATTTAAACCTACAATAGTCCAAATTTTTCAGTCAATCTTATTTTTAAATCCTTGATATTTGGTAGAAATAATATATACATTATGGTAGTTCAAAATATGATACTTTTATTTTTTTTATATGAATACCGCACAAGAGTCTCAACTGCTCCCAACCGTCTAGAGCCAGTGAGACTATAGCATCCCCAAATAGGGTATGTTGTGAGGCTGAAGGTAATGGAGATGGAAAGGAGATTGGGAAGAGGAAGGTTGAAAAGTACCTGGCTATTCAGATCTGGTCACCAAACACGGCAAAAGCCATTTCAAGCAACGTTTCGATTCTGAATGGTGGTCTTTCACCAGGGTGATATTTAGAGTATCTACCACTATAGAACATGCCGCAAATAAACTTGTCATGTGAATTAAATGTGTTATGACACATATTAATTATGTAAAAGTTATTGGTGCACGCCGGGTTTGAACCCGCGACCTTTGGATTCGTAGTCGAGCTACTTACCATTCGACCATGGAGGCCGTCTATTATAATGTATCTGTTTGTCTGTTGTCGTTTTACGTTTGATATAAGTATGACAACTCTATTTTATACATACTTTGGCCACCAAAGCACACAATCTGGTAAATCTTATTATTCGTCGTTTGACAGGGACAAAATTGCATGTCATTTTTGCACATCAAATTTTGACCTAAGATCACATAATTATACCCTTTTTCCGATTGAAAGATTTTATACGAACTTCTTAATTTAATTTAAACATCCATGTGCCCAAAACAAATTATAAAATGTCAATTAATAAAATAAAGCATATTGATTTTTACACCGAAAATACAAGAAAATCATCCAATAAAGCGGTATTTTAGCAATTCTCCAGACGTCCAAAATCGCGGAAAGAAAAACATCCCGGATATTCGGAAACAATATTTATTTAGCCGTAATCAAAATACAGATTGTTTTCGAGTAGGATGTTTGTAGCTGGCAAGAGCGCCTGGAATTCTGTTGTTTGGTAAACAGCTTAGCATTTCTGAAAATCAGTTTGCGAAGAAATAGCTCGCAGGCGTTTGGGCTAATACGAAGGCGGGGTGCATTTTACGATTATTTCACGTAAAAATACAGGAGATTGAGCAGACGGCACAGGTAAATATTTGTGTTTCTGGATTTCTCAATAATACAAAATACTTTGAATCGTAAACAATTATGTTTACCAAAAATGTATCTCGTCTCTGGAAAGGCAAAAAGACTTGAGCGACACTTTGGTCAAAAATTAGTTAAATATGTAGTTTTGATGAATTTATTCTACTCAACACATTATTTGAGTACAGATAACAATAAATTAAAATCGCGTTAAATATAAGTAAGAACACTCATAAGAACAACAATAAAACACTTATTTCCGACTTGACTTATATTATTTAAAACAGTCAGTGGAATTATAGACAGCCCTAGTTTACTTAACCTCATTGGCTTTCATAGGAAATGCAATAAGGTTGAGTCTCGTTAGTATATGCTAGAACTACTCGAAAATTTTATTCGGTTGTAACAAGGTTGTAACAATAATATCAGGACTAAGTCTTTCAGATATAGTAATGTAGTAATACGCAAGTAGAGGTGGCTGATGTATTAAACTGCACGAAATGAAGATACAAGAAGGCTATAATTTCTTCAATCAATATTAATGTACACTTAGTCCCCTATCAAACAATTACTACTTCATTACCCATTTTTACCGTTTGCATGAGCATATTATTTATAAACGAATCGCCATAATATGTTTATTGTCTCAATATTGTGTGTAAAAGCCCATTTAGGCGTACACAAATAAATCATTAAGATTCGTTATCTTCCAAAACACATGTAAACTTAATTGTAGGTGGGTACTATTAGTGTCACTTAATAAAATTATTAATTCATTGAAATATGCGTACCGTTGCTAGATCTATGTAACTTCGCATGTAACAGAAAGGGAGGTTACGACGGATCTCTCAGTGGTAAAACCCAATCTGCAGCAGACAATATTTATTTTATAATATAATTATACGTTCGGTGAACGAATCAAGAGATACGTCACCTTAAATATGAAGGTATCCTTGGAGACGATCTCCTGCAGCTCGAAGTAGTCATCCCAGTCGCTGTCCGCGGCCACCACGCAGCGGTCCAGGTAGAGCAGCTCGCGCAGGAGGGCGGCGCGCCCGCCCTTCTCCCGGACGAGCAGCAGGCTGGCCTCGCGCACGCCCGTGTTGTGCGGGAAGCACGGCCCTTGGCCCTCGCACGGCTTGTAGGCTGCTGTCGGCTGGACAAAATAAAACTGTTAGTAGAATTTAGAATGTTTTATTGAAACACCTTAAAATGCCGAGCCGCTGAAAGATCCGTTGTAACCTTGCCCTCTTTCTCATTAACGATACGTGTTATAGAAAGAATGGTCACAACGTAACTCTCGATACCAGGTATAGTTATAACTGTGGTCCAAAAAACAAATATTATTAATCTAATAGATTCAAATAAGCAACAGAAAAAATCCAGAAACTAAAAAGAACAATGGTCATGACCGAGACTCGAACTCGGAACCTCTGCTCTATCTGGGAGTAACATTCTTCCAATTAGATGCCCGATAGAGTAGAGGTTCCGAGTTTAAGTCTCGGTCATGACCGTTGTTCTTTTTAATTCCTAGCCTTTTCTGTGTCATAATTGTGTTTTAGTTTAATAATATTATTAAAATATTTAATAATAAATAAGCATTAATGCTTTAAACCTTATTCCAATTTTAAATATTTAATAATAAATAAGCATCAATGCTTTAAAGTTTATTCTAATTTAAAATATTTAATAATTTAACCATCACTTCATTTAATATGTCCTAAGGAGTTGTATAATTTACTGTATTTTATTTTTTAAATAACTACCTTACTATTACAACCACACGTTTTTATACACAGTTGACCTAGAAATACCACACTGAAAAAGCTGCACAAATTTCATAAAGCCAGCCGCATAGTTCAGATATCAAGGAGACATAGTGTGGCCAAGTAAAACACCTTACCTACCGCACCTATCTATTTGCATAGAACGTTATAATATCAGAGGAAATAATAATAATTTGTTTTTAATTGTCATTTTACATGACCGTTTTTACACTTAGAAAGCAACTGCAGAAATTAGTCAGGTCATTACACTTCTAATTATAAATTCTAGTTAATCGGACGATGTAAACAATAATACAAATTACACTAGTATTTGAGTATAGTCTGATATTTCAATGAATTATTTCGAAGTGCTAAAGTGCTAAGCGAACGTGGATTAATCACGAGATGACAATATTAATCAAACTGTTTCCGCGACTTTGCGAAAAAAAGTTAATAAATCTCAGCTCGCCGAATGAACGAATTCTCCAACAACCTGTTGCAGAGAAATGAGACCAATTAAATAATAAAAGGCACTATTGGTTTCAATTTAATGGAAAGAACTTTAAATAATTTATAGAAATGGGTATCGAAAAAAAATTGCGAGTTCTTTTGGAGTCGGTGACAAGATTAATTAAATACTAGTCTCCTGATCTTATCGCGCTGGTTTCTTTAAAAAAATATGAACATTTCGACTACTCTCTAGTGTTGAATATTCAACTGAAGGTATTCCTGAGTTTCTTCCCGCTCTTAAGGCGAGTAGTGGTTATGGAGAATCCCTCTCCAATTATGCAGTTCCCACGGGAGCTCCGTTGAACAGAGAACACGTACGAGACGTATTTGATACACAATATTAACATACTCGATCTTGCTCGAGTATCGGAGAAGCGGTTGACAGCGCTTTAATCCGTTATGTAAGTTCACAGATCTTTCTGCATGAGCATGAACATGATTATGAACGTATTCGACAGCACCGTTACCTGAAATATCTGCAGATTAACATAATACACTGTGTCTTGTTGTGGCGGATCGGGGAATTGTGTCAGTTTGAATTGCTAAATTAACTCTGTCTTGATCCACATTTTGTTGCATAGCTGTGAAATGATTACCACATTCCTTTGACGTTAGTGTTATGTACCAAGATGTCAACCAAAAGCATTCAAAGAGTTTTTAACGATTTCATCAGGCATTGGAACAGAAGTGTAGATGCAATACTAGAAAATTTACAATAGTTTTCTCCGTAGTTTTAGCAACTTTATCGTAGGTATTCCAATCCTTGCACTGTCCTGGTCGCTTCTAGAAAACGTCTCCACTCCTGTCAATCTCCTTTTTTATCTGCAGTGTCTTATGCCCAAAGAGGCAGAATGTCCCATTCTTGCTACACGTGCTACCCAGTGGAGCCATTTCAGTTCCATGATTCTTGTTATTGGAGACTCTTGATGCAAATGATTGTACCTTGTCCGTCATGATTTTCTTAGACGAATCCAAAAATTCTTCTTAAAATCTTTCCCTTTTCTCCGTGGTATATTATGACAAAAATATTTAAATTCAGTTTGAATGCTGCCGGTACGATTCTTGCTCAAATATTTTCCACTGTCTCAATATAGAGAAAACAAAACGAGTTAAAAACGTTTAGTAGATTTATTTGTACCTTTCCGTTTGTAACGAGCAGGGCGTTGACGGGCGTCAGTTTGATAGTCCTTCCCTTCCTCCAATTGTTGTCATTAGGCTGAGTAAAAAGCAGTTTTCCTTCGATCGCGAACCTAGAATCAATTCATAAAAACGGTTTAAATAATGTCACGATGTATTTTATTTTGTAAGCATCCCTGCATGTAAACAAAAATATTCGTAAAGTTTTGAGGGTAATTCAAAACAATTAATTATTTTTATTGGCACGGGTGTTGTGTTATTGTAGTTTATTAGTGTTTGTAGACAAGTTCATGAATGAGGTGATATGTAGCCTTTTGGCTATGAATAGGACGGTTATTTTTCAAATATCATGATAGGGACCGACTGTCTCGAATTTCCACTCTGGTTATATTACCTAAGTTATTAAGGTTATAATCTTAATCTGTTTAAATACTTTCAATGTTTAATTCAAGTTTGGAAAAAAACGTTTTGAAATAACCCTGAAAATAATTGAAAAATTGTGTGCAATATTATAAGTAAAGACTCGGATAGCAGAATGGCTTAATTGCAAAAAATATTTTACAAAATATTCATTTTTAAACTTTTTAATAACGTAGATCCACATTTTGTGAAATGTTATGTAATTAATATTTTATTCGAAAAATTAAACACAGCTCCGCACTTTTTTTAATTAACACAGCTCTAGGAAATAAATGTTGCTTTAAGCTTTTCCATCTTTAGATTAAGAATAAGCCAACGTTTTTTTCATTTAAATTAAGGTATTTTGCCAAAAAGATTGTATAATTAAAATTGTTTTTCGTGCTGAGACGATAAAATGATTACATAACGTTAAATTAAATGAAAAATAGCACAAAATGATATCTTGTGATGTATAACATCTTTGCAGACAATCGCATTTTTTACAAAAGATTTGAGATACCTACTATTTTAAATTAAAATAAATAATTTTGGTCCAATAGTGAATATGCTACTAATTGATAAACTACGAAAGATTCTATTTCATTCTTCCACCTGGGCTCACAATTGGCAGTATCTACTATTTAGTTTAGAAATCGTAACTTTAATAAATTCCATACATGATGTTTTGATGATAAATGAAATTCTCCTTGATTTTCGCGATACTTAACATCGAGATTTTCATAAAATTGCTAACAATAATGTTAAAAAAATACTGATGGTATTATACTCGTATGTTTTAAATGCAAATGCAAAGTTAAATCCATTGTGATAATAACATCTTATAATTCCATGTACTCGTACACACCACTCAAAAAGTGTGAATTTGTGTTTCGTTTTCTAATTATTATGATTTCTTTTACAGTAAATACCGCACAAGAGTTCCAACTGCTCCCAATCGTCTGGAGTCAGTAGTACTATAGTATATCTAATTGTGGTATGTTGTGAGGCTGAAGGTAATGGGCAGGAAAAAAACATGGAAGGGGAAGGTTGGTAAGTACCTGGCTATTCATATCTGGTCACTAAACACCGATAAAGCCATTTTAAGTAACGTTTCGATTCTAAATGGTGATCTTTCACCAAGGAAAAACTTCTTGAGTATCTATCACTCTGGAACGTGCCACAAATACACCTTATATTCATTTTTTTGCGTACGCCGGGATTTAAGCCCACGACCTCCAAATAATACTAATAATATATTTTTTAAATGTAATAATAATAATAATAAAACAATTAAAAAATATAAATATATGTGTATATATATCCCAACCTCGCTTCATCGTGATTCCACTCTAGAACGTCTACTGCCATCTTCCTGAGCTTAATGTTGATCATGTCTATCTCCGAGCTGCTCCTCCGGCCACTCGCCCCGCTGGAGATCCTCCTCCACAGCTTCAGGGACGTGACGTCCTTGGCCTCGGAGTTCATGTGGCTGAGGTGCTGCTCGATCTTCTGCTGGGCCTGGCGCAGCAGATCCCGCCCCTCCAGGTGGGGCGGGGTCACCTTGTATAGGCGGGATAGGAGCAACGGGTACTTGGTCACCCTTTGAACTGGTACCTGGAAGACGACGGAGACGATTCGTTCGTTAGTTAGATTAAGGTTGAGAAATACCTGGCTATTCAGATCTAGTCACCATACATGGCTAATGCCATTTCAAACAACGTTTCGATTCTGAATGGTAGTCTTTTACTGAGGCGAGTGAATCTACCACTATATACTACCACTTTAACCGCAAATATACTAGATATCTATTAAATATTGACTATATGCGCAATAATAACTGTAAATTAATTTTAATTAATTCGCCCATGCTGCCGAGATTGATTTTAGACCGTTACCATTGGATCCGTGACTAAGGATCTTAACGGCTTGGCCTCGAAGGTCGTAATTTTTTGTGTGGATTTCGAAAAAAAACTATTACTCTGCGATGCTTATTGTTATTTATTTAACAAAAAAAACAGAAATTTGTGTAGGTGCAGAGTATTTAGATTTTAATAATTTCTTTTATCTACATAATATGTTTTTTTATACCGACAATACTAGTAGTTTCCTTAGGATTGACCTTTGAAGAATTATTAGTAGCTTTAATCCACCCATTCCAAATACGGAATAAAAGTAGTTGTCTGCTAAAATACATTAAAGGTATTTATTTATGGTTTTAAAGTTTATTTTGTGGAACTCCATTTTAATTTTTAGGTTTCTTTATTTTATTTAAACAATAATTATAATTATTTTAATTTTTTTTTTTAAACAATTTTTAGTTAAAAGCTCTGCGCGTAAAAATAATTACATCGCAGAGCTTTTAACTAAAAATTGTTTTAAAAAAAAAAATTGAAATAATAATAATTATTGTTTAAATAAAATTACAAAACCTAAAAAATACCATAAAAGTAATTTGATTATTGCCTGTTTGAATTTGAAAATAAAACCAATTTGATAATTTTGAAAAGTTCACACTCGTACGTACGTACTCCCAAGGAAATTATGTTTAATATTTGCAATTAAGCTTTAAAAATATCACATTGATCAATCACACTAATTTAATAAAATGGCTTCATCGTATCGCAACGTGGGTATAAAACCAAAGTAAGAGCAAAAACTATAGTTTGGAGATATGAGAGTTTGAAGAGTACACATTGCTTGGAAAATTGTATTTTTTAATAAACAAATGTTTTTGATGGGTAAAAGTTTGAATTTACACTTACTTCGGTATTACGCTCACTACTTTACTACCTTTTAAGTTGAATGTATGTAAAGATTGATTATAAACATTAACCAAAATGCATAATATCACTCTCTTTGCTTAGATTTATGTGGTGACACTGTCCCGATAGGAAGAGTCATATTATTTAACCCTTTTATGATAAATTAAATAGTTTAGTCTAACTTTATGTATTTTATGATAAGATATTAAACTCAACATACCGCAGAGTGTTAGATACTAAATTAAACAGTAAATGTACTTCAAAACTAACGTCAGATTAAAATTATTTATTAACTTTCTCCCGAAGGTTCAATAATATAGCTCCTCCGTAAATTTTATGATTTTTGGCCTTCCATCGATAAAGAAAGATTATAAATTCCAAGTTAAAGCTCGTATGTAATACAGGAACCCTATCCATTTATTTATCCCCGAAACGATTTCTATTCCCATTCCATCCGCCGAACACACTCTCGGCTTAACCCAATATTTGAGTGTCCTTTTGAACCACTTAAACCTTCCAAGTTCTCTCTCTTAAATATTTTCTTTCTATTTACTTATAGGGCCAGCTAAGGAAACATTACCGGATATTTAGATGGCTGGATTCTAGGGGCTACCGACTTAAATACGTTTCTTGTTACTTTATAAAATATTTAATTCAATTTATGACTTCAATCTCAGAGTTGACTTTATTACAGCCATGGAGCGAGTTTACCTTCAACAAAGAAACTTCTTGAAAAAGCCCTTTCACTGTCTGGTATAGAAATACCAAAGAACTAATAAATTCTGTCTTTATGTGTATTTAAATTACTTACATATCAAAACGAGGAAAAAAATATATCTTACAGAATTTGGATAAATATATATCTTTTTTAAGATTCTTGTGTGACCTTTTGATAGCCGATCGTACATGTTAAGTTGTCTTATTCCTTAAGGGGATACTATCTGGAGCCGATGGGACTATGGCATCCTTGATTGGGGTATGTCGTGAGGCTGAAGGATGTGGGAAGGGGACGCATTTGGAAAGAGGAAAGTGGGGAAGTACCTGACTATTCAAATTTGGTCACCAAACACGACCAAAGTCATTTCAAGCAACGTTTCGACTCTGGATGGTGGAATTTCACCAGGGCGATACAGAGTATTTACCACTCTAGAACACTCGGCCACGGGAGTAAAACTACGTAATAAATGAATTGTTTTTTAAATATTTAAGTGCAACAAGAAATGAAGGACCTGACATAAAGTTTATGAATCTATTTGTGGAAACTATGAAATCATAGCATAAAATTGATGTACTATATTTATAAATCAGTAAATAAAAGCAATTAGGTTCTCGTGCAAACACGATACATAACTTATGTAAACAAACTTATATTGAAGTGGTTTGAGTACGTCAATGGAAAATTAACAACCCGCTGTAACACTAAAAATATTTCCCAGTATAACGTAAAAAACAAATACGAGCGCATATATTCAGCTTGCGCAATTAATGAAACTGTATAATGATAATGTATGATGATATTTATAAACACAATATGTCGGTATAAAAAAGGACAAATCTAAAGGTTGCTGCTATAGCTCAGTGGTTAAAACAGTCGCTTAGATATGGGAAAATCTTAACGTTCATATCCAGGTCACACCAATAACCTTTTTTCTCGTGTGTTTATCTAACGCATTTAATAATTTATTTGACATTATATAACATCGAATAATATGCACAAAAAGGTCAAAATAATTAACTCATGCAATAATAAAGCCTAAAATATACCAAAAAAAGCTAAGTGAAAAAACCTGCTGATTTATATTTAAATACTAAACAAAATAGGTGCATAACGTTACTAACGCAACCAGACTTCGACAAAGGGAAAGGAGTAATGAAAACGCCCATGAACACATAGTATGTGACACATCATGTTTTGTAGATTTTCGTCACAATAACGGCATGAGTAAAGCTCATCAATGTATCACCCAGCTTTCATGAAACTTTGTTCGAACGCGGTGAGAGAGTTAATTTTATTCTGTTTCGCCCGTAGAGTCTATGGTTTCGCTGGATAATCTTTAGTAGCCGGAAATCGAAATATGCAAAATATGTATTCTCGACTAAAAGGGCCAAAATATGGAAATCCACATAATCCCACGTCTGGGTATTTTAAATATTCTTTAAATATTAAAATAAAGTGTTTGATGAAGTGCCAGAGTTACTTTTATTACGTTTCACTGGACAATACCTATTTTTGTTTTAAATATATATAGTGAATACCGCACAAGAGTTCCAACTGCCCCCAACCGTCTGGAGCCAGTGAGACTGTCACCTACCACTATTCAATTTTAAGTAATAATTAACTAGTAATTTTCAATAATATCAATACTATCAAAACACTGTATATTTTAATTGTAAGGAGTCATATTGAGTACAATTCCACAGTTTGGTCTCCAAATTATGAAGTTCATTCAAACACGATTGAAGGAATCCAATATAAATTCTTAGATTCGTAAATTTTAGAATCGGTAATCCTATAATATGCCCAGATTACGATTACTAACTGTATTCATTAAATTTAGTAAAAATGTCTGAACGTAGAATTATTCGCGATTTAACGTCCTTGTTTAAAATTATTAATTCAATGTTTTATACACCCGAATTATTATATTTAATTGCATTTAATGTTCCTGGTAGGACAGTTACAATACAGTACCTACCATTTCATTGTGACAATTCTACTTCAACCTTACAATATATTATTATACTCTTATGTGATAAATTCAACATCTGGGAAACAAATACTCCTACTTTAGTATAGTTTTTATCTACTAGAGCTAATTTATTTGATGAAATTATTTAACTCTGGATGTGCCTGCTATTCAATACCATTTTTAGGAGTATATTATTACTGTAAATAAATTAAGTGAGTTTTAATGATTAGCATACCATCAGGAAGGAGTTGAGGTTCATCCTCCTGAGCACCGTGTTCTCCATCTGCGAGACCTTCAAGAAGATCCTGAGCAGCTCCTTTTCCTTCTCGAGACTGGACAGGAGCATGGAAGCTGACCCTTGCCGCACGCAGTAGGATGAGAAGGCGTGCAGCATGGGCGCAGACTCCAGAACTAGCTTACCGATGTTGGCCGTCAGGAGATCCTGCAAAAAAATAAATTAAAAAATTAAAACTTTATTTGAATTTTATCAAATCGCAATTTTCATTTTGTTTTTTGAATAAATAGTAATATTATATTATCAACCTTGAGAAAAGGCCCAGAAACGATTACGTTTGGCGAAGAGTTTTACTAAATAGATAAAATAATATGTGTATAATGTATCGACTTAGTTTTGATGATTTCACCTGATTAGATTTAATCCATTGGGCTACCGTTACTGGGCCGGCGGCTTGGTTAGTAGTTTTAATGATTTTATTCTTGCTAATTAAAAATATAACAGTCAATAAAATTGATACCGTTAATTATATATTTCTTTTTGGTAGCCAATACTCATAAACTTATTACATATTGTATTGTTTGTAAAAACACCTATTACATATTGTATTGTTTGTAAAAACACTTATTACAAATTGTATTATTTGGGTTATTTTAATATAGAACTCCACTTTTTTAACATGATTAGAAGTGCAATTTCTTTATTTAAATACTGCTAGGAAAAATTCTTCACTGTGTGATAGCTGTTTTCTTTGGCGTGAAAATTGACAAAATATAAATAAAAAAACATTTATTGTTTTTCAATTAAATAATCCACTAACAATAGTGTCAACTACTTTGGTTGTTTATTTCCGTATACATATTTATTGAAGCTTTTATTGTACTCCTATATTATACATATTGTATTATTTGGGTTATTTTAATATAGAACTCCACTTTTTTAACATGATTAGAAGTGCAATTTCGTTAATTAAATACTGCTAGGAAAAAAATTTCATTGTGTGATAGCTGTTTCCCTTAGCGAGAAAATTGACAAACTATAAAAAAAAACAGTTATTCTTTTTCAATGAAATAATCCACTAACAATAGTGTCAATTGCTTTAGTTGTTTATTTCCGTATACATATTTATTGAAGCTTTTATTGTACTCCTATTTTAGCTATAATTGTAGAGAATACTGAAAATTATCCGCTCATGCAAGCTTTACCTGCTTTGTGACCAGAATTAATTAAATAATTATCCTTCATTGTTTATCTACCTAATCTCAAAGTCGTCTCGGTCACGCCGCGCGGTGTCTCTAGGAAGGACTCATCAGAAATGAAAATGTTGAATTATTAACCTTGCTCCAAGAGATTGTGGCTTAGTAGACTCTCTGTGGAAATTCAGAAAGGTCACGATTCGCTACCAGCGACTTGTACCGCACGAAGTTGAAAACTTTATCGCCGCATTAAGAAATCAAGACCTGCAGACAACCTCACTTTGAAGGCATAACCTCTCAAACTTGTATTAAATAAGTTGTAAAAAGTGTTTGATATCTTCTCAACGGGGAACGCATGAACCGCGACGGCCTCCGTTGGAATCGGCAGGTTCCGGTTTTGATTCCCGGCGCAATGCAATAATATATTGACACGGATTTGGTCTTTCTCATGCGCTGCCACTTTGGGATGTTGTAATGTTGATTGACGGACAAAGGTATTACAAAAAGGGTTCATGGCTCTTGAAACATTTATAAACAAAAAATAACTTCATGGTTTCATTAAATCATTACTTTGAAATCACCAACAAACGTTGACCTCCTTGACAGAGCGGTAAACTCTTTGCCTATGAACCAAGAGGTTGTATGCTTAAACTAGGATAGGGCTAAACAACAATTTATATGAGTTAATTCCATTAAGAATATAAAATATTACATCTCATTCCAGTTTTTTTTTTGTTTTATGTGAATACCGGCCAAGATTCCCAACTCCTCCTAATTGTCCGGAGCCAGTGGGACTATTACGGCCCCAATCGGGATATGTTATGAGGCTGAAGGAAGTAAAAGGGGTTAATAGATGGAAAAGGTTGGGAAGTACCTGGCTATTCAGATTTGGTCTCCAAATACTGCTATTGCCGTTTCAAGCAACGTCTCTTTTTTATGTTGATCTTTCACCAAGGCGATACTTAGAATATCTACTACTCCGCAACGTGTCGCAAATATACTTCATATTACTTTGCTTGAAGAATTATGTGAAGTAACACTAAGTAAATTTATTTGCGCACGTCAGACTTCGAACCCGCGAACTCTGGACTCTCTGACTTATGAGAGAACCATTAACAATTGAATTATTACTATAAAACGCTTAATGTTTATTCAGTGACCAAATCTGAACAGCCGGATAGTTTCCGTTCGTTCACTTCCTCTTCCCCTTATTTCACCTTTAGCACGGCGACACTTACTTCAACATAACGACAATCGTCACAATCTAGATGCCATAGTTACTCTGGAACGGGCGGGTAGTAACCTTACCCAGGATCACTTAAAATCAAAGTTAATAAGATTCAATTGTACCTTTATTTTACAAGTTGATCAACCTGTTTTCTATTAACAAGTAACATTTTATTTAACTATAGTATAAAACCTAATGACAAAAATAAAAAAAGTTATGACGTCTTTAAATAAAATAATAAGCTTTTAATTTAATTAATGTATATCAATCAACTTTTACAGTTTCATTATTTTTACTTTCATTTCAGTGAATTTCTTTTTGAGTGAATGGATATTTTAGATCAAATAAATCAGTTTCGTCTCATTTTAGCAGACCGACAAAAGTCGGCTGTGAGTTCGTGTTTCTCGATAACTTGCCAAAAGTAATAAAGCTCTTCTCGAAATAAATCTCTCAGTGAAAACAATAATTACCTGTGGCAGGGATCGTTTAAAGAATCGTCTGCACGCAACGTCAATTACGCCTTATAACGAGAATAAATTGGAGAATCGGCCTTTTTTTGCAAGCGAAGCCTTTGTTTACTGCGCCTTTACTTCAACCAACTAGACTGTTCTTCGTACCATTATAATGAACCTTCCAAATTAAAAGAACATTGAATAATAATTATATAAATTAGAAGAAATGAAAAAATAACTTTGTATAAGACCACTGATGTTATTTTATTTTTTTATGACCGACCAGTTTCGCTTAGCCTAAGCACCATAAGGGTACAAAATTTGTAACACAATGCTTAATTTTGTACCCTGATGATGCTTAAGCTACGCGAAACCTGTCCGTTGTAAAAATTAAAATAATAACCGTGGTCTTATACAAAGTTATTTTTTCATTACTTTAAATATGTCGAACCACAAAGCGATTGCTTTCTGCGAAAAAATGTATTTATTTGAATTTATTTTTATAATAATAGTTGGTAGTTGCTAAGAACGGCATTGTGTTTAATCTATAAAAAACATAGGTACTACATAATATGTTATTTACTCAACGGTATTTATCCCAGCACGGCACATGATTTCTCTAAAAGTGAACCGGTACGACATATTTTTTTGTTCATGTTTATTATTATGTCTACGTAAATTTCTCAAAATGCATTACATATTTACACAACACCACTACACATGCCAACGATATTTTTTAAATGAAATTACTTGAAAACGTAAATGACAATGGTGAAAATAAAATCAAAAAAATAATTTTAAACCTTTAAACTCATAAAAATTAAATATGACAATAACTGCTTAAATGTTTACGTCATCAGCAATTTTAACAAAAGTTTAATATATATTTTAAATATTTTCAAAGAAATGTTCTTTACTATTTAAGAAAAATATATAACTAAGTAATATTTTTAAAACATTGATGTTTTAAATATAAACACAAATGATATTTTGTATTTATAAAGGTTGATAGTATGTTTGAATAATATTGATTTTTAATATGACATATCGTCGCTGGAAAGGCAAAAGGGCTTAAGCGGCAGTTTGGTCAAAAATGAGTGCAAATATGCAGTTTCGATCAGTTCTTTTTTCTGCATTCAATGCCCTGACTCTCGTTTGATTCTGAAGACTTTTGTGGCCCTTCAGCCATCTAAAATATATTTACCATTTGGCATTAGGCTTGACTAAAGCGACACAAGTTTGGAACTTTTTTAGCATTTTGTCGCTTCAGGTCATTCAGTGAGAGCATTGATTTATTTGTTATCATTCATTTTTCACCAAGTACTGAAGAATTTGAAATGTTACTGTAAAACAAAAAAAAAACATTTTAAAGTGCTGTGGTGTAAACTTCTCAAAATAGGCGCTTCGGCCTTTTTGCCTTTCTGACGACGATATGTATATGCCATTAATTTATAAAAATAATCTTTAAAAAATTTCGAAATATTAAATCGTTTATTGCCTTAAATTATTTAACTTAACGCAATATGGTGTATTTTACTGGTTTACGAACAATACTTAAGTTCTAAGTACCCATATACTTTGAACACGGAAAAAGCTAAATCTATCTGGGCACGGGTAAATACAAATACGATTATGTTTCGTTGGTTATTTTCTACAATAGTTCTGAGCTGGTAGTGCTCTGTTTAATTGAGGAAGCGTGAACTACAAAAAGGTATAAAATGTTTCTGAATGTTGCAACATTTGTAAGAAATCGCGTAAGAAATAGTACCGCATGGTTGATTCAATACTGTCCAAACCCATTGACCTGGTTTCCAATTTTACTAGCCAAATAAATTGGCTGCATACTTGTAAAATAGCGATCCGCAGCCTCCAAAAGATCGTGGAGGTAGTTTTCTATCGTTTTATAGTCACGACGATATCTTATTTGCAGATGGAAAGGTCGTTGGAGGACGCGCAAAATAGTAGGTTTAATTTCCATGATTTCTGATCGACTTCAAGAGTTTCAAGACTCTCGACGTATCACTAAACGAGACGATCTTGTTCGAAAGAGTTACAGACAAACGTATTGTGAAGAATAAACTTTCCAGTTCCAAATTAACGTTTTGTTTAATTCGGTTTATTCTGTGATAGCATTATTATCCTTACCATGAAACTGATTGGATTCACGAACAATCAATCTCAACTATGAAGAATATGTATAAATTTAAATGAATATATTTATTTTATTAAATAAACAGTATAATTCGGATGCCAGTGTGTTGTTATGTGTACAATAAACATTTAGAAGGGAGGCAGAAATAAAAAAAATATATTGAATTTATTTCTAATTTTAAGATTAATAACTTTGTATTCCATGTAGCTAGGTAATATGGCCTTGTTGTTATTTTCTTAAAATAACTTGACTCCATAAGAGTAAATTTTTTAACTACTTACCGGGATATGAAAAATTTGAAATTTCATGCATGTGAGTGTTTGTTGTCAGGGACTTTTCAAATATCTGCTTTATTCATGTCAAAACGTAACATTGGAGGTCATGAATACTGAAAGTAATATTTAGTCTATAATTCTAACGGTTTTTTACACTTCATTCAAGATTATTAAACCCTTGGAGGGCATCCAAACTCTGATTTTATCCTAAATATGTAGGTATATATTTAAAAAATAGTTTCCAGGTAGGAGCGATGGCAGTGAGAGTAGGTGTGCACACATTGCAAGATGTGGCGCTCGATGTGTTTTGACCCAACCGTTTTTTGTGAGTATTTAATAAAATGTATTACTTAATAGCTAGCACATTTTTTACTGTTAGGAGTTGCAAACATTTTTAATATTTATGTAGCTACTAAACAGAAAAATACAACAAAAACCGCCAAAATTAGCATGTTTTCCTCTACCGCCTACGTGGAATGACACACATGCATACTTTATTATGTTAATGTATTAATATTATGCTTGAAACAGATGTTTTCCAGATAAGCAATATTTATAAAATCTCAACTCCACTTATTCCGCAAGGTTCCTAGGACCTTGAAATGTAAGAGTGATAGCCGTACATTGGAACTAATTTATTTAGACAACCATATTTTGCAAGTTATTGTGCTTGTAACCTTGTGACTGATTATCTTTTATCAACCTCACCTCGTCAAAGTAAAACTTAATTTTCAATTACTTACAAACTTTGTTAATACTAAGATACAAATCGTGTGTTTAGTATCAAAGCGGTCTAACAATTTCAAATGAATTTTGTTGTTGACTATAAGGTCGCAATAAACACAAAGCAATAAATCATTGATTAAACCAGCGCACAGTGGATTGTTTTATTGTTTTTCTGGAAGTAAAAAAAAATCGTAGAAAGCAATAATACTAAGTCACTCGTGAATTTACAAATTGGTTATTGGTGATTGTTCTGCATTTTATATTGGCATAACAACCCGTTATTTCAATATTAGAATTGAAGAACATCCTAGATGTTTAAATAACAACGGTTTTTTTTTAATTCGCTAATCATCTAATTGATAAAGATCATACCTTCAATAAAAGCACCGATGCTCAAAAATTATCATGGCATCAGATTAAATAATTTAGAAGCACTAGAAATATAGAAAGCCATTAAAATTAAAAATCATGTTAATTGTCCAGTAGTTGCAAATTTGTCCAGTAGTTGCAAATTTGTCCAGTAGTCCAATATTAGGTAGATATCCTATAAACTCATAAAATTTTTCATTATTCTTTAATCACCTTCTCAGTTGACGTTTTGTCTCTTTCAATTCATTTTATCTGTCTCTTTCTCTCTATTTCTTTGTCGTCTTGAACATCTCATTCACTCGGCTAGATTTGAATCACAAAACTATGCAGACGATCGTATAATTTTCAAGTTTTGCTCTCCGGATGAAAAAGACATACTAAAAAATGAGGTAGTTGACTTTATTGATACAGTTTCCAGTTGGATGTCTGTAAATAAACTCAAAGTTAACCCGACCAAAACAGAATTTATTTGGATAGCTTCTCCTGGAAGGCAGGCCCTTCTTGACTCCAGCCAGATACAAATACAGGGTACCGATATCATTCCTTCCAAACATATAAAATTTCTCGGTTTCATTATTGAAAATTGTCAATATCTCTTGAGTTGAAGGCTGTGAGTTCTGGATTTTTCCATCTAAGGCAGATTAAATCAATCAGAAGACGCCTTCCTTCTGATGCGGCTAAATCACTTATAAATTCTTGTCGTCTCACGTATGGACTATTGTAATGGTGTATATGCTGGCCTCCCTCAGAAACAACTCAACAGGATACAGTCCGTCTTTAATGCAGCGGCGAGAGTGATATATAGTAGTGAGTCCAAATATTGTCACATTACTCCACTTCTGAATCGCCTTCATTAGCTTCGATTCCCTGAAAGAATAGAGTTTAAGATTTGCCTTACGATCTTTAAAGCACTGCAGGGAATGGCACCAGCCTATATATCGGAAATGTGTGTCCGACAAGCCTTAAATAGTAGACAGCTTACTTTGAGGTCAGCAGATGTAGATACTGTTTTTCGATTAATTGAACCATCTCGATCAAATAAACCTGTCTACTATGATCGCGCTTTTGGTGTATCTGGTCCAGTCATCTGGAATAAGCTTCTCAGAAAACTTGCCAACATACAGAACCTAGTAAAGTTCAAACGAATCTTAAAAACCAAATTGTCAAACAATCCTATTTACAAAATGTAACTTATCAAAATTTAATTTCTTTAAAAACGTCCCTAATTTGCTTTGTTTCGGTTTTCATCTTACTTCTATCATTATAACGCAATGTCCTCACTATCTACTGAAAACCATATACTCATTGTCATAAAATATTTATTTTTCTTTTGTTACTTGTTATATTTACACTGTTATTTATTTATATTTTTAGAATCGTTTACTTATTATACTTGAATATTAATGTTTTAAGTACCAACATATTAATTGTCCTCAATCTTATTTCGTTTTCTTTGATTGGAAAATATGTTAATATGAATTCATATGTTTCTTCTGAATTTTTATGCCCTTACTTAGCTTCTGGTAAATTGTTTTTTTAATCTGTTGATGTCCACATATACTGTTATACCCATATCTGAACTTTTTTCTTTTGTGATTTATGATAACGATCATGATTTTAGATAGTTTTAATTTGTATACATATTATATATTATTTTCTCCTTGTTAGTTAATCTTATTAGCATAATTAATTTAGTATGAACGCACTTGAGGTGAAATATCACAAAACTGCGCTATATAAGTTCACTGTTATTATTGTTATTGTATTTTAAATGCTATTTTTTTGTTTTCTCATTTTTCTGTTGTTTTATATTTTGTTCTCCTTCTGTATATATTACGAGTATATAAACGCACACTTTGTATTTTTATTTCTTAAAAAAATGTATCCTTGTAATATATTTTTTATATTTTCAAAACAAAATGACATATGTTAGTATGCCCTATGGTAAACTCGCTCATATTTCGAAGCATGTTTCATCTAAACTAAAAAAAATATATTTATTCATTTTGGAACATAAGAAACTGACAGATAATATGTTATATGTTCATACACAAGGATCGAAAAACGTAATATTTACTCAGTGCATTGACTAAAATGACTAGTGAAAATTTGCACGAATGTTAAGCATTTTCTTTGCTGCTCAAAACTGCCGTCATCCAGTCTATCTTATCTGATGACATGGCCCAGGAACCCTTTTCTGTACTACTAGAATCGTTCACTTGATCAACAAAGAAGGAAAAGGATATTCGGCCATATTAATTACGCTTTCTGGCATATTCCTTGCAGATTTTGAAAATGTTTCTTATTGCTTTTGATCCTAATCTCGCCAATTCGTAATATTGACTTACGTGGTTCACCGGTTCATCCCAAAATGTCCAATCTTAGAATAGTTAAAAGTGATTAACCGTTAATCAGGTAGCTATTAGGAGTTATGTACCTTCTTGATTGAGGTGTTTCCCTGTCCAAGCAATTGTGGTTTTTATCTCACGTGGTGCCAATCTAATCTATAGGGGAACATCCCTGAGAGGGAGATCAATCAGTCACTTGCTACGTGGGCTTCTGCAGCTAAGCTGTAATTACTATTCACAGTGTAATTAGCTGTTGGCGAGACTCATTTAAATATCGTACGCGAGACGATCACTTCCTTGTCTTCCGATGCCATAGAACATTATTGTTGACTTACCTCACCGTGAGAATGGAGAACATGATAAAACATCTGTGCAATTGCTTACATGATTTCTAATAAATTGACTCTCATCAAGATCTAGCATATAAACCTGCATCAAAATTAAATTGACGGAATCTTATAATTTTAACGAAATCAAGTGATATTATTTATTATAACATGGGTACGGTTCAGTCAACATTCGTGTAAAAAAAATCGCTTACTCTACCGATTATGTTATGGTAGAACAAGAAATTAATTTATAAAAAACTTCTTTTTTGTAAATTATAATCGATGTACTGATTAATACGAATTTATGGTTGGTCATCGATTTTTGGTTAACTGAAAAATAATAATAATATACTAGCAAATCGATAAGACTTATAAAACTAACCGGACATACTTGAATTCTTAGAAAAAGATTTAAAAAATAATATCGCTAGGGACTTAAGCTATGCATTATAAAACACTCGGGAGCTTTAGTATTTTACCCGCAGCTTATTTGTTTTTAAAGTAAATCTAAACGCTTTCAGTTCTTCGAAAACTTGTCAACGATTTACGATGGAAGACTACTAATACGTTGTTTTATGTTCTTGGGGAATTTACTATAAAGTTGTTGTTAACAGTTTACTTTGAATACAAATTTGGGTCATTGTTTTTTGTACATAGGATTTAAGAACTTTTAGCACTTAAATGTTTATAAAATATCGTACAAATATCGCTTTATAATTTTAGAACATTTTAATTAAAATGGGTGATTTTTTAATTTAATAAATATGTCTCTCCATTGCATGCAATATGGATCAAAAGATTTTCTTTGAATTTTAACGTCATATGAGGGAATACCTAATAGTTTTTTTTTGTAAGACAGACAAAAATTCCCGGGCTACGAATAACCTGACAATATTTGAAAAACTCCTACCGCCATTATAATTAGCGGAAGATGTTGATTTTGCAATGATGCAGAACTTATCTAACAGAGGAATTGAACCCACGGTGCCCAGGTGGGAATCCGACGCGTTTGTCCACTCAACTACTAAGCGGTCAAATAAGAACAACACTCTTTCTTTTTTTTCGTCCTAAATATTTTTAAGATCAAAGACCCAAAACCAGTTTAATAAAAAGATTATTTTTAAATCGTGTTTACGAAATGTGAAATGACATCTATTTTATCCATTAGTTTGTTTATAATTTCTTCTTAGGAACATTTTACACAATACTTTATAAAAATAGAAATCTTGGTCAGTCAGTCATTTTAGAGCATCCATTTATCGAGAGTTATTTTTAAGATTTAAAAAATCCGCCCTTCATTTGTAATTATATACCTATTTACTTTATGCTCTTGGTGATTCATAAGGGTTCGCAAAAAGAACATTGAAATAATGGAACAAGCTCTAAGCGCTCAAATTCTAAGTCTAAGTCATATTATCTGTAGTCCAGTTATCTTTGTGCCTCACCGCAAAACAGCAGCTGTACTCTGACTGCTAGCGCACCAGTTCGCTCGGACCATCTGATACGAGACCGTTAGAATTTGTGACGAGTCATCGTTCTTAAATCCCCCCTACTAACTGGAACATGAAGTTTATTTGCAATCGATTCCTTTGTGAAAATTACTGCTAAGATATGCAAACGGGTTTCAGTAAAAATACAAATAGGCAACGCTGCAGCTTAAATGTCAGCATGTTTCATGATTTGATCCTTGCAATTATTACATATAAACCGACATAATTTGATATTTGTGTACGAATGACGCCAATCTAAATAGAAGCGTTTTCATATAAATAATACAATATCGCTTGATTTTAATGATTGCAATATGAAACTCGTCTCTTTCCATGGCCCACCATTAGAGATAAGTATCAAGCAACATTATTAACTGTTCATTTCTTCCCTTCCTTTCCCTTCCTTTCCCTTCCTTTCCCTTCCTTATCTATATCGTTGTACAAAATATTAAAGTTCTTTGCATACCCTTATCTTTAATTTTTCTTCTATTTTCTGATTGATTAATTGATGGTTTTCACACATTGTTTGTATAAATTCACAGTATTCGTATAACGCTACAATATTATTACTAGGTACTATTCTCTTTTTTACGGATTGGATGGAAGAAATGGCCACCAGCCGATAAGCCCGCCCATAATAAATATTATGTACGCATGTCAAATGTTAGTTATGAAAAGTAAAAAAAAATACAAAAATAATTCAAAATAACATGGTTTAAATCATTAGTATTGATATTAAGACACACAACACTAGAAATAAATTACTGAGGGACGTTCCAAAAAATGGAAGGAGACTTCAAAATAGATCAAATTAATTTGCAATCGTTGATGTTCTATCGTAGATTTTCTAATAAATTTTTAAAAAATACAATAACTCTTTATTTACAGAGAGGTGAAGTCATATTTGTCAAAATAAATTACGAAACCACGTCGACGATAAGCGCAGATCCCACGTCTCTGTCCATCGACTATCGAGCGACGACTACGCCTACAACGGCCTAAGGCAAAAAAGGCCTGGGCCTGAGCTGACAAAACAAATGTTCGCCGCAAGGCGTATAGGAGAGGCATAGGGTCGAGTTTGCTGCAGCAAGCCTGAGAGGATGTTCTGCCCGAGGCGTTCATTTTAATAAATTCACTAATATTCAGTAATATCTCGGGAAGTAACTAATTCATCAGATAGGAAAAATAAATCTGGTTCTTACCGCTTAAGTTATTGCTGTTTTTTTTTTTTTTAATTTTGGAAAACGTGCAATGTCAATAGTAAAGACCAGTTTTCAAACTAATAAACTAACAAACCATCACACCGTTTCCACGCAGAGGTAGGCAGAGAGGATGGAGTGCTACACAATTCTGTCTCGGTACACCCTTTTTGCTTCATTCATATTCATAAATTGTTTCATACATACTCTTCAGTTATTCTGACTCTCCGCATGGCCCAAATCAAGTATTTGATTCACTTGATCGTGCCATATCTTCCTCGGGCGTCCCAAACTTTTACTACCATTCATTTTTGAGTCATATATTCTCTTTACACTTCTTTCGTCGTTCATCTGCTCTACATACCTAAACCATTTAAGCGTCCCTGTATTAATTCTATGAATTACGCTTACATCGGCCTTGCATTCCTTCCGAATATCCACATGTAATCTGAAACATAAATTACTTACATACATATATTCTGAGTGCATTCTCGGAAAACATTTGATATTTTGTTACAGATTCATCAAAAGCAATTGAAATGAGAATCTCGGGCAAACCTCCTGTGTTGGGTGATATGTTATGGTGACATACTCGTAGCTGTGAAATGTGGGAACATAAACGTTTTTTCTATATACATTTTGCAACAGTCACTGACCTCATCTCCTTGTTCCACGGCAATTTCCAGGGCGTCTCGCAGTCTTTCTGCCAGGGTTTGATTGTTCTCCAACAACTCTTCCACGTTGAGGAAGATCGCTGAGAGCTGCTCTTGAGTCAGTAGGCCCGCCACCAGCATGGGCTGGTAGAACTCTTCCAGAATGATCTGCAAGTCCCTGCCGTACTTCTCTTCGGTTTCCACGATCTCGGTGATGATTTCTTTTCTCTCGGCGCGTTTCTTCCCACACTTTCGGCAAACGAGCGGAGCATACATGACACCTAAAATGACATGAAAAACCGTTATCTCTAAAAATTTATGGTAGTTGAACCTCAAAGAATCACAGAGAAATTTTTAATAATAATTAAATTTAAAAAATGAAAAAATAACTTTGTATGAGACCACGGACATTAATTTAATTTTTATGACCGACCGGTTGAATATGAAAATATCTGGTATTTCAAATAAATAAAAATAAGTAAGAAATAACATTAAAATATTTTTAATTTTTTATTTTTTATTAATAATAAAATTAAATAGTTGACAGCATATCATAATTTACCTGAATCCGTTACTTGGGTCTCCACAGCACCATCGCAATCTTCGCACAGGTGAATTGGTGCATTGTTGTCTAAAATTGAGCTCGATGGAATATTGTGACTTTGCCACCGACTTCGAGAGCATTTGCTTGTTTCAGATCCAACTCCGGAATCGTTTCGTTCTATTTCAGAAGAGGACTTTTTACATGCGATTGTTTTCTCATTTCCTAAGCTCGTAGTAATGAGTGAATTATCCTCACTCGAATCAGAACCATTTGAGAGATTGCTGACTCTGCTGCTGAGATCGGAACTTTGTCTTTGGTGGTCGATGGTTTCTTTATTTGTCTCTCCCTCCTCCTCAGCCCCGATATCATTCGACGAATTGAAATTGAAAGTATAGCTGTCTTCGGGAACTATTCCACGTTCCTTTGCGTCAACGAGATAAGATAGAATATCGTATTTTGAAGCACCTTCAAATATTGATCTAGTCATTATCTTTTTGTCTTCATCCAGAATGGATAGAGATGTTGGCGGAGGATTCAAAGGTAAAGGCGGTGGAATGTCACCGATTTCTTCGTAAATTGGGTCCGCATTCAGTCTGATAGATTCATAGAGATGATCATCGTCGATGGTATTGGATATTTCAATTTCTGATAACGTTGCGTCAACTAGCATTTGATAAAACTTCGACCGCGTGCAATTGTCATCTTCCGTCGACAATTCACTAGCAGATGCGTTGTAACAATCCGAGAGTAGTTCGACGTCTGAAGAAGCTCCTCCCAGTAGCCCGCTCTCATACTCCATGCTTTCGTATGGAGGAGAGCAGGCATTGTTCCCTATACTATTTTTATGGGAACTTGTTGTTTCATCGTTGGAATTCAAAACATCACTATCAATTTTAGATTTTTCACTTAAAACAACTGCATTATTGACATCGGCTGATTTTTCAGAGGGTTTTCCGTGTGAAACTTTTTCTTCCTGCAATTTGAGTAACGATGCATCAATCAATTTAGACATCACTTCTTCGTCTTCGCTTTCTTTAGTTTCAGCATTTTCTCTCGATTGTTTTAACCTAAGCAATGAATTTTCTATCAATTTCGCTACAAGGTCATTATCTAAGCCTTCTGCTAAATGTCCAAGCATCGGATCTTCTAAAAGTTTTGCTACAAAGCCTATTCTGCTCAAACCTTTTAATTCTGATTCACTTTTAATTGGATTATTTACCTCATCACTGGAAAGGAATTTTTCAGAAATATCACTTATTGCTTTACCACACACATGTGGTACTAAATTTCTTTTCACTGCTTCTACTGGGTCTTTTAGTATCTCACTTATATCTTCCGAAGTTGAATTCATATCGCTGGTATTTTCGTGGCTTCTTGTACCTCTTAAAGTTTTTCCACCTAATGTTTTAGGCGTTGTAAAATTAAGAGACTGTTTTGAGTTCGACTTTACGAATGTGTCAACATCCTCTGTATTTTTCCATGAAACATTTTGCGGTGAAGGTTTTTCTAAGTATGGCTTAGCGTTTATGGTTTCGTAGTCAACAACTACCATTGTTTTACCGGGTGATGATATTGTCGGGTTGGACACCCTGAGAATATTTTTTGAATCAACTTCACTGAGTTTGTTCGTTGGTTTATAGGAACTATCGTTATTTATGTATATTTGATTACTGTGCATTTCAGAATTGGAAGTCTCCGACCCAGAGTAGACACTTATGGTTACAGTGTTACCATTATTGATTCCTGTGGGACTTGAAGCATCATTAATAGTAACTGATGATTGATAAAGTGGTGTGTCATTGTTCACGTTCACCGTTGAATAACAAGCGTCGCCATTTATCAAAATAGAAGTTTTCCGATTGGCCTCTTTCGCTGTTTTACTTTCGCTTTCAGTTTCATCGTTTTGTGTAATAGATATTTTATGAATTCCCGTTGAAGGAAATTTTTGGGACGGACTCTCCGTTGATATTTGTACAGTCCCTTTCTCATCCACGTCAAACGCTATCATGGCCGAAACCTCTTCCAAAATGCTTTTATCTCTAACAAATCTTGTTTTGACGTAATTTGGTTCCTTCTTTGATAGCTTAGTTACCTCCACTGGCTTAAACCTCGGTGGCGGAGCTGGAAGGGGGTTGTTTTTATTTGCCAACTCCAACAAGTGTTGTATCTTCTCACTGTCATCCGAAGTATGTCGTCGATTGATCGGCGTGTCAGAGATTTCAAGTGTTTCGTCTGAGGCGTACAGATTTGAATCAGAATGAGAATGTTTGATGCGGATGTTGGCTGATCTTATTAGGTCATTCCCGCTGCCATCGCTACACACGATTCTGATGGTGGCGGAGTTTTTGCTTTGTGACGAGGAATCGGAGTCTGACGGGGGAGTAGGGGGCGGGGGCGGGCGGTCCTTGGGGCGCGACGGTTTGTCAACATTGATAATCTCCACTAGGCTCTGAGTGCTGACGAACGCCTGTCTGGAGTGCGCGCGGGGAGGGCGGGGGCGGAGCGCCATCGTGTCTAGGAATGAGGGGGACTCCGGGGACCCTTGAAGGGTGAGGCGCTCGGAGAGACTCCTACGCAATGCGACTCCTCTCCCTGCAGCTGAAAGAGAACAAACAATAAAAAGTTAAATACACCGCTCGACTTGCATAAATAATGTATCTACCCCTTAACGGACTATAACAAAGCGCATTTTATGTGATGCCGTACAAGATTTTTAACTTCTCGAAGTAGAATAATGACATCGCCATTTAGGGAATGTTATGAGAATGAGGAAAGTGAGGAGAGGAAGGCAAAAGGGGAGAAAAATGTTGGGAAATTAAAGGGACCCTTTATGTTTGGTCAATAAATATAACTTAAGCCATTTAAAGAAAAGTATCGAGTTAGATGGTTGTCTCTCGCCAGGGCGATATTGATAGTATCTATATTTCACTCTGTAATAAGATGAAAATATCTGTGTGTGAAATTCACTCCACAAAATGAAACTAATTTCATTTACCCTTGTCGGGATTTAAACTCGCCTGTTTTGAATCCAGAGCCAAAAAGCTCGCCGCTCTGCCACGAAAGCCGTTAAAAAGAATATTCGCAATAGGCTACAAATAAGCTACTTGAGATGATTATTACCGCCGGAATGTCTGTTACAGAAATCTATTTACCAGTAGGTAGGTATGAGTACAATTCGTGCAATGCATAAATTTTTATTCAATTGAGTAATCATGAAAAGCCTTCACAGTGCATGAATAATGAACGTAATTATTTTTAAAAATTTTATGTATTTCGAACGTATCCGACTCGTTGGCTCTCACGTAGTATTAAAACGTAGCTATTTCTGTCATTTAATAAGCGGTAAACGTAACTTTTTATTTTTCTCGGCAATCGTGAGACGGCTTATCACATTCCGCCAGGTAAAATCGCTCAATCATCAATAATAACATCGCTGGGGCCGGTTTAGTAATAGTCCACCATGGTTCTGAGAAATATCGTACAATCAATTTACATTATCATGTGAGCACGAAAATGACTTTTAATGATATTTTTGCCAAATCGAAACATGCACATCATATTTAATATTAACAAGAACTCTATTATTTTTAAAACATTATTGTTTTTCACCGTCGAGAATTGCCATGTTTTTACATTAATCTATCCCAAATATGTTGTCTCTTTAAAATCATTTAAAATTTGGCGTACAAAAATAAAAGCCGGCTTAAATTATTTTTCATGGCAATTTCATGGCTTTGGAAAGCTTTAACACTTAACGTTTTCTACTGCAATAAGTGGCTTTGGTATTTTTTAATTACTTGTATCTAAGGACATTGAATTATTAATGGTCATTTCATTGAAGTAATCTTATTTAATATACAAGCTAGGAAGAGATGGGAATAATTTTAAAATGGCTATAGGAATCCTATGATTGTTTAAGCGGATTAATTATATCGTAATATGTGAAAAGGCAGAAGGCACTCTTCATTTAAAAAAACGGCGGTGTAAAACGTATTTTTTGTAGGTTTCAATATAATTATTTCTTCTTTGCATAACTAATAACTGTTTATTTTATGTAGGTATACGATTTTCTTCCAAACAGCGGTGATTTATATAATGTGTATATTATATCTTCCACATACCAATGAGAACTAGTCGATCCAAAATTCTATTTAGCTGTAACAATAACATCAGGATTGAGTCTTTCAGATACTTGCTTGTACCTAGATTGCACGTAGTTGGTAATACATACGCAGATGTGGCTGATACATTTTACTGCACGGAATGTAGATACAAGAAGGCTATAATATCAAATATCTTTAATGTTAGTTAATATTAGTTTAATGTAATCAAACAAAAAAATACTTCTTTATAACTATTCCTTATTAACTTTGTGCAAATATTTTTTTTTTTCACTGTTAATTGTAAACCTTTTTCGTGTTATAAGCTCGCTTGAACGTATGAAATAAAAAATAAAATAATATATACTAAAATTGTTCGACATTCTAGTACAAAACGTATCGTAGGAAGGTTAAATAATAAATTGATTTACAGTAAAAACGTAATTCTGTCATCAATTTAATTTGCAGTATTTCCTAACTGAAGGTGTTTAGGAATACTTAAATGTACTTAGATTACCTTATTTAACGTTATTAAATTCTGAACGTAAAGTATTTTTCACGCTTAAAATGTGAAAAATTCGAGGAAAGAACTGAATGGTTTGCGAAACGAAACACGAAAATTGCCGTCATTTATGAGTTTGTGAATATTTAATTACAAGAAGAATCAATGTAGCTTAACCGCCCTAAATGTTCATCTTCAAACATGCCGATAGTCTAACGAAAGCAATTAATTCCCACGCCACGGTGAACGGCGAGCGCGTATATTCCCAATAGTCGCAGTCAGCCTGGGCAGGGCAGACGTTCAATGTGAGTGTGCACACTGGGTATGTAGAGAAAATGTTCAGGTAATAAAACTTTCTTTTGAAAACCTTCTTTCTTCGGCGCAACTCGTAATAGAAAAACTGCTTTTTATGCATCCTGTCACTGTAGCTTTTTAACAGCACTCGGTTTATGGCACTGTTAAGCAATTCTACTATTTTAATTGTGCAGTTTTATGTTTCAATGGAAATAACACGCTGTTAAGTTGTTTTTGATACCAGTTCCAAAATACTGGGATTTTTAAATGTTATTTAACAATTCAAAGGGAGTTCAATAAGTTTTTAAAACTTAATATAAGTACAATGGTTAGGGTAGATTATTTTTTTTAATCATAACATAATATATCCAAAAAAATTAATACTTAACGATATTCGAGTGTCATTTCGTCGGTTTTACTTATTACTCATAAAAACAAAAGTATATTTCTGTGTCCGAAAGGAAGAACAGAATGAGTAAAAAAAACAAGTTTTGAGTTAAGAATGCAGAATTGTTCCTTAGATACATATCTAGCAAGGAAACATTAGATGAGTCAGAAAATAAAATAATTTGCGATTATTTTTTGAAAAATGACATATAACATGATTACATACAAAAAACCAAATTCCTAATTTTTGTTTTGGCTTTTCTGAAAACCTGCGATTTTAATTCATTCTGTTCTTTCTTTCGCACACAGATTTAGCCTGTAAAATTGTCGGAAATCTCTTCCCAAAAAAAGATATTTTTTCAACCGTGGGAATAGATCAATTTGAAGAAGGTATGGTCTGCTAAATTTAAAGCGTGTACAACCTACAATTGAATGTAAATATAATTGATTTTCGGGATTTTTTGTATCGTTGAATGAGCCGATGCATTGTTATGATATAACAGATTTTTGTTACGTTCTATGTCGGTCGCTAATCACCTATTTAGTACAACTTGAAACGTGTCCAAAATATTTGAAAAAAAAACAATATCCTTGATCATACCTAAAAACTAAAGTCATGACTTTGCCTACCAATAGACTTGCCTTTAACTTCTTTGGAGGCCTATCTCTTCTCTTGTCCACTGTGTCAATCGTTTTTTAAATGTTGTTTTTTTTTAATGTAGTCCAAGTTATTAGTTATCACAAACCAATTTTTAAAAACGTTTTATATTATGGTTAATTGTTTCTATACACACCTTGTTCTTTAAAACTTTTGATCCTTTACGTTTTTGTCCAAATTTAGCCTTCGTGGCACCCATCTTGACGAAACTATTTACCCGCCGAAATTTTCAGTAAAATTAAATGTGCGCTCACTGTGATATGCCCAAAACCTATGCTATTTTACTCACATTCACTTGTCGGTCACTCAACACAATATCATGCACTTAATAGAACACACCAGCCATATTGATTAGGTGCGTTCCTAAAAAAATGGGAGGAGATTTCAAAGAAAATACTTTGCATTCAACAATTTTCTATCGCACATATTCTGTTGAAATGTTAAAAAATACAATAACCCTTTATTTATAGGTAGGTGAAATCAAAATGTAGAACATGAAACTTCAGAAAAAAATAATTTTTCGATAATTGAATTGAGGCTTGTAGAAACAAACACGGCAAAGTCCACCAATAATGGAAAATGAGTTAAATATGAGGTTCGAAAGAGTAAAAAAAATGCTTCATGATGCAATGTTGTTTTCCTAACAAACACGGCTCTAAACCATTTATTTTTACTGATTAAAATTGAGTTCCATAACAAACTCGGCAAAGTCCACTTCTTTCCAAATCAAAGACGGCAGTTTTCAAACGGACCAATAGGAGCGTTGTAAATAGCTGTTTTCAAGATGGCGGCTCTTTATGTTTCATACAACATTACAACCGGATTGTCTCCTCAGCTGCTTAGTTTCTACGTGATTTTTACTATATTTTCGTAATTTAATTTTTTTTAAAGTATAGTTTATAAAAATGGAATGTGCCCCCAACGAAGCAGTACAAGAATCGGCGAGGAAACGCATAAAACAGCCCTAAAATTGGAAGGTGAACATTGCTAAAAAACAGAGGTTATTACCACATTGTTTTTGTAAAAGTTGAGATATTGACAATTTCGAAAATTACCAAAAATGTCCGCTGACGTGCATAGTGAACTTTTTTTTCTTGTTATTTTTTATAAACATAACTTTTTTACTTACTAAACAGCATAGTGGTAAAATAAATTAGTTTTTACTTACGATTTAGAGTTTTATTGAATAATATGATTACTTTATTAGTAGTTATTGTTATGTCATTAATATTGTAGAAATCATTGCTGTATAAAAAATGTATCAATGATAATTCCAAGCAACATAGAACCCGGAAAAGTTGTTTGAAATCGTAAAAGTAAGAGATGTCAACTATCTTTTGACCAAACATTTCGGTGATAACTGGAGAAATCTTCCTGCTCTTGAATATTATTCCGCATTCATATCTTATTAAACCTTTAAAACAAATTTATATTAAAAAAAATACCAGAATAATACTTATTATTCTTTTCTGATTTTTTTTCTCGATTTTTTTTTATTTTTATTAATTATTAATTAGGTCATCATAACTTCCAAACTTTTTCAAAATATTTTGTAAGATATTATTGTTTTGTATTTCTATCAAAATAAATACTTTTTTAAATGTAAAACTATTGTGTTACTGACTTTGACTGCAACCTTGTGAAAAAACGTGTCCATTTCAAAACTGGCAAAGTCCAGTTGTGTTGAAAACAAAAGCGGCAGTTGTGAAATGTGAACAACAAACACGGCAAAGTCCACTAATAATTTGAATATATTTTTTGTTTTGCACCAGTTAAACTAATGTATCGAGAAGAAAATTAATGTTTTTAGTAAGTACTATTTGTCGAATTTATTTTAGTGACAGTATCACAAGTAATTTTTAAATTAAACGTTTTTTGTTCTTCCTCGAAAACTGTAGTCAATGGACTTAGCCAATTTTGTTTCTACAGGCCTCAATTATAAAGATGTAAAAAGTGTTTGTCTTTTCTTAGACAAGTGAATGAACTTTGTTAATTTAATATTGATATATATTATCCGATTGGTTTTTATATAGAAAAGAAATAACACCTACTAGGAACTTACTAATAATTATTTAAATATTGATATTTTTATCTTGATTATTCTATCGAGTTAATTACATAAATTGAAATGATTAGTAGAAAAATACTGTTCTTCAGAATTTATCGAAAATTTTATGGTATTAGTTTGGCGAGATTTTTACACTCCACATTATTAAGACGAAGCTTAAGATCAAGTAATTGCTTTAGAAACTAACGAACCAGGTTCGAGTCTCGGAAAGGTCACGAAATTGAACTTTGCGACAGCTAGCGTGTTAGCAATTTGTTATCAATCAATCCATCGTAGCTCGTAGCAACACCGAGAAATGAAAATACAGACAGAGTATTAAAGCCACGAGAATAGGTACGCGTTCCGCCACTCTACGAACTTATACAGTTGGAGGCGTATCAAACAGTTTCAATTAACTCTTTTGATTGTTCCCGCGGGTCAAAATGATAAAAAAACGAAATGGGATACAAATGACCTGTGAACGATGTTCGGTGAATTGAGTCCTTTAATTTTTTTGAGTTCTTAATTTTTGGTGCAATTCTATTCATACCTAGAGATAAAAATACAACCTTAAAAACCATAGCTGGAATGGAGTGATGATCTTAAATAAATCGGAAGACCCAAAAGAACACTGTACAAAGCGAAAGCCTCACACACCCAGCAGTGGGTAGACTACTGTTTTTTTTTAATAAAGGAATATAACTATTGAATCAATGTTGTTTTTATAATATAGTGCATAGAAAACATTTCTTCTTCGAAAAAACCTAACTTCTAAGACATTATAATTCACACCATGACATATACTCGTATATATAGTAAATGATTTACTAATCTTTTTCCTCTTGTGCTATTTTTGCACAAGATTACAGGACAAAGTTACCCTCTACCAATCCATAGTTCTATATTACTACACAGAATTTTCAATTTTTGTTCAAAATGTTGTCAACCTCATAATAGCTCAATCACTACGTGCGAATCATTCTCACATAGAAAGTTCCAAAGAACACAAAAAATAAGTGAGAGTGAATCATCTTCGATTCGTTCCATTCAAGGAGGTTCTCATCGGTCGATACCATATTGGCTGATGTGTTTCTATGATTCGCAATGAATCCGAATTCGAAATCGTAAATTATATATGCAGATTAATGTTTGAGATATGGGTTTGGCACAACACCCGATAATATCAATAACCCGTAAAAAAAAAATTACGAAATGTGTATTCATAGCGCTGATCAAAAGTTTGAGAGTTAATCAAATAAACCTATGACCTATGTGCGGAAGTGGATGTAAGGAATAATAATAATAAGCAAAATGAGATTTGCAAAAGAAAGTATCTGCTAAGTGTAGGTATGAGGAGTGGAAAGGTGAAAGCTCTCGACTAGAAAAACAATAAAAAATTAAGCAAAAACAGTTAGATTTTTTTTCCAACGTGTTGCCAATATTTGTCCACACAGTAGGCACGATATCCTCTTTATAAAAGTATTTAATAACGGTTTTCTGCTGGTATCTTGCGATAATAATAGTAATAATTAACTGATATTTATAGCGCCAATTTCGTGAAAGAAAATCACCTCAACCTTTTTCTATCAATTATCTAGACCATTTTTAATATTAGCATTTCTAAAAACCAATCATGTCGTCTGATTTTTAAGAACAAACACCATATTATTATAAATAAAACACATAAACTTTGTTAATCACCACTTTAAATTTAAATACAGCGGTTATAAACAAAGTTTATATGTTTTATTTATAAATATGCCAATCCACAAAGTAAATGCTTTTTACGAATATACCATATTATTATTTTGTTTCTTATTTTATAAAAAATATGGAAGCTATGGTCCCTTTGTTCCGGTGTCAATATTCTTTTTTTTATAGAACAATAATAGTTAAGTTTCGATCAAACAATATATCTTGACTTATTCATTGACAGATATATGAATATCCCAATAAGACACTGTTATGGGCTGGTGTTAAATAATACAAAATTGTGTAAATGAGTTCGATAAAAATGACATCCGAGATTTATAGTGGCAGGTAATTTTTTTAAAAGATTTATTCAAAAACTCGCTCCAAAGTCTTTTGTTTTAACTTGCTTATAAATGTATTTTGAAATTCAATATAAGTTTTTTTTACGATAGAATTTAAAATAATGGTTTTATACTTAACACAGAGTAGTATAAAGTAAACATATAGCTGTTCAACACCATTAAGAAACAATTTCTTGTTCTTTAAAAATTTAAATTTATTAAAAAACAATGTTTATTTTTTACAATAAAACAGATAAAAATACGAATTAGCTGTCTAAAATTAATTATAGTATACCATTTCACTAAGTACAATATGTTTTTAAAAGGAATTCAGGTTGAACCCGGTTATCCGACTTCAAGCCAAGCATCTTTCCCACCGGGATACTAAACTATGTTCGTGTACGTAGCACGTTTAGGATCAATATTTATTAAATTTTAAATATACCACCGAAGGTCTTCGTGGTTGAGCGGTTTAGATCCTCCACTACGAATTTATAGATAGCGCGTTCAAATCTCGGCTTGCGCAAATAAATTGTATGTTGTCAATCTGTGTTATTTTACATTAAATGAATATAAAATAATATTAATTATATTTGCGGCACGTTCCAGAATGGTAGGTTCTCTCAGTATCGCTCTGGCAAAAGACCACCAATCATAATTGAAACGCTACTTGAAATATCTTTCGCCATGTTAAGTTACCAGCTGCTCTCAACACAGGAATTCCTAGCGAGACAGGCACAGCACTACCACCTCTTTATATTGTAATGATGAAAAGAATAATAAAAAATAAAAATAAAAAAAAGATCTGAAAATCCAGGTACCTCCCAACCTTCCGATTCTCCATCTCCTTATTTTTCCTTCTCCCTTTAGCCTCACGACATACCTCAATTGGGGATAACAACATAGTCGCACTGTACAAGACTTATCTAGTAATATGTACTATGAGATATTACAGAGGTATGTTAGCATTTGCATCAACCCTTTTACTTTTGTCAATGTCAAAATGAAACGCGCTCGAGCCAGTTCAGAAGTGGGCCTTCGTAGCCAGGAGCATAATGTGAAGTGTACTTTAGACGCAACCACCGTTGAAAGTGGCCCGATGCATTATGCATCGCGGTCTCCGGGTGTAATTAATTGCAATCGTCTATCTATAATAACATTCAATAATCAATATCGAGATATCAAGTTGCTCACAAATCACTTACTGCTCGGATTGATTACTGGGAACAATCTATCGCTACCCATAACCGGAGATATAGAATTACTGATTTCTATAAAATAACGTTAAAACATTACACACATATGGGATGAATAATACTGGACTCAAACAAATATTCTACTCGGCTGTTATTTATTTATAATAGAAAAATATATAGTTTCGAATAATAATATCATATTAAGAATCAGACTAGGCTGTCTCCCAAAGGCAAATTAATTTTATGGCTACAATAATTTATAATTATTTAAGTACAACCTTTAAAGAGCCCATGTGTCAAAACCTTCATTATTTTAAAAAATATATCGAAGATTGGTAAAAAAATATCTAACTGTATTCCTGTAAGTTTAAATAGTCATCATTTTCATTTATGTGGATTTTCAATCATGTGCATTACAATATTAGCTCTCAATGTTTAATAAAATATATTATCAGATTTCAATGTTTTACCCCAGTTTTCAACAGATTACTTTTTTGTTTAATATCATACTTTTATGTTCTTTCTTTTATTTTTTAATGCATTCATCACATGTTTGTCACTTGTTTTATTCTGAATACTAGCGCATTATTTCTATGTTTGAAACTTCCATTTAAACCCTCAAAAGTGCGATAAAGTCTCAGCAGACTTTACCTTTATGGTTTTTTTTTATTGTACATATTTTTTTCTCCATTACCGTTTTATATTGTTATTATTTTGTATTTAATGTATCATAAAAAAATCAATTAAAAAATCAGAGTTGATGGAACGCCACACATCCTTGTTTATTCACATTAAAAAATCGTCCCATAGACTGTACGTTATATACTGCTATTCATACTATCAACATGGGCCGACTAAAGTATTTGATTCACTTCATTGTGATGTGTCTTTCTTGCTCATCCCCGACGTCTTTGACATAATATTTTATCTTGACACTCCTTTATTATTTTTATTTATTTTTTAAAGTATGAGCCTACATGGGAAAGTCACCTAGCGGAAAAGGGAGTAAGTGATATATCAAAGAGTTTTGCAGTTCTACCATGTCGTTGCCCCATGGCTAAGGAACGTGATCATGCGTTGGCTGTCTTGAATAACTTCTCCATGTCTTCCAGAACCCTACGGCTAGGTTTACACCACTGAGATTTCTGATGCGGTATTGACCTCGTCTGTCATACAGGCTGGACTTTCATCTTCCTCTGCATCCCTCAGCTCATCCAACTAAATTATTTTTTTTCTCGCAAGGTTTCAGCGTTTAAAACTCTAATACAAATTCACCAATAATTATTGTTAGACTCTATGAAAACGTGTTTCTCTCTCATGTGTAAGAACTTTAGTCTTCATTCCATATTTACACGGTTCTTTAATCCAGTTTTCCAGTCTAGTGTATTAGCATAATATAACATATATATATGAATGGGCGGCTTAAACCACACTACCTTTAAATGACTGAATTACTTAGTATGCAATACCGAGTAGTCGATTGAAAGATAAAGTGTAGCATTGGTTTGGTGATCATTATTCATTTAATATAACGTATGTTGCAGACTAGCGCCGAATATAGACATAACATAGTGCTATTGAATGCTTTACCTTTGCGTAACTTCCAGTGATTATGTTTAACCAAATATTTATCATTAATTTGTGGTATTTAAGTTCATTAGACAAGCTCTTTAATGACTGGCATGGGCGCGGCCACAGGAATTGTTTTTCTTTTAAATAATTAATATATGACTAACAAATTATGTTCTCGAGATGGTAAATAAGTTTATAATTGACATTTTTGTTTCTAAAAATCCATTGATTTGTTTTAATCTAATAGTACTTAATACTTCTAATATACATGCAGCACAACGAAATGAGTGAAAAAATCCTCACAAAATATAATTAGTAGAAGGTTAGTTAAGCCCATGTAATATACTGCCTTGGTACCTTCTTACGTGGTAGGTACTTTATATTTGTTAGAAATAATAGATGGTATTACGGATAAATGGAAAGAACTGTAACGCATAGGTAACGATTAATGTTATCGTTAATTTAATAATTCTACTATTTACTTATCAATTTCGTACATCTTAAATATAAAAGAATTCCCATGAGCTGAAGAGTGATGCCATATCCTATTGCGAAATTCAACTATGCTGCAAAAAATATCTGATTTTGATGAATATCGTATGTAGTTGTAAATAACATTTGCATAATATTTTAAGATGTTATCACGTGCGCACTCTCAAAGATTTTGACATAACACATGGTAATCGCCTATTATGTTATACAGTGACATTTGGTAAAGTAAACACATCTGATCATCATTATCGCGTTTCGGCTTCATAATTAAGTTAGGCGATCAGCAATCTGAATTTATTTCTATCATCTGTGGCACGCTTCATTTCTATGCTGGTTCATTTCAGTATGTCATTCATCCACTTTCCACGATGCTTTCCTGGCGCTATCCTTTCTGAGATTTACCATTTTACTATCAATCTTGACAAATCATATTGGTCAACCCTTTGATGTTATCAACTCCTGTGTGCAGTTGGCCTGTTTCAAAATTTAATTATTTTCACAGATTCCACATATCGAATACTTGGAGTCTGTCAATGGTCTGTTTTGTTTTTATCAAATTTCACTGTAACGGGAGCTTAATTTTTGTTATGTCCAAATAAGTCACAGTTACAAAGCTCGTTAGAAGAGGACACCCTTAGTAAAATATTTGCACAATTTATAATACACCTTTTATATAGGGGTGTTGACGTAAAGAATTCAAACAAACGATTGAACCTAATTCTGCGTACAATTGTGAGGAATCTGAAATGCTTGAGATTACAATCTTTCATTAAATCTGATCATGACCACAGTCAATATTCATAAATATGTTCGAAATTGTAAAATTTGTTTATTCAAATATTTAAAACACACCTTTAATAAAAACTACTCTTTCTACTATAAGTGGGAACTCATATTTCCTTTTATTTTGTTTCAACCATTTTCACTCAACATAAAATAGTAGTTTTCTAGATATTATGTAAGTCAAAACACTTAACATTCTTCAACCTCTAAAATGCATGGAAAACCTATTAATTACTTCGCAACCTACAATGTGACGGCTAGAGCCTCCTTCTCCAAGTATCTAAGTCAGCAAACAGGGATAATCATATGCAAAATGTGAACTTTGCCGAGATCCGATAGTGCCTCTCTCGACACTACAACCAATAAATGATCTCGAAAGACTATAAGACTGTTCAACATTTGGTTTATTCTATGTCCACTATCCGCATTTGAAGATAATTTTTCGATAAACGCTTAAGCGATGTATTATGAATCATATATTGTATTGCATGTACCATTATTAGAATAACAAAAATATATTGAAATTGGAAATAACTTTAAAGCTAATGCTTAAATATTTTAAAAAAAAACGTAAGCATTAATATGCTTATGTTTTTTAAATTTTTAAATAATTTCAAAAATCTAAATCACAAATATGAAACACACAGCATCAAAAATTAAAGAAAGTTAATACCTCCGGATAACGTATATGAACAAGGAAAACATAAAAAATAAACATCCGGGTTGCAGGCAAATAAATCGATCCGATCATAAGGCAGAAAATCTTTTCGTTTGTCAGATAAAAAAAGTTTCAAGCGATGAGCTCTAACAATTTGTTAAGAATAAGAAAAGATCTTTTTCAAACGTTCAGTAAAAACAAATATGCACTGTTACTAAAATGTCGGTGTTGTGTGTTGTTATTAGTCTGAATATAATTTGGTCTTGGAACGAAACAAAAGTCAGTTCAGAAACAATCTAAGGTTTCGTTACGTAATGCGTTTTGTAATAATACGGTACGAACCCGGGGCAGTCGTGACTGCGGCAGGCAGTGTTACAATATTCCACTGCGCACCTTTCCACCATCGACAGGCCTACGAAGCCACGAAACTGTTTAGCAACTTCCACGAGATTGTCCACGTTGCACGGCGCATTTGCTGAGATAGGAATACAAGTACACGGAATAAACTAAACAGATATCGACTGCCCTGCAAACACCGTGGGGATTTGCAGGGCCGGTTCTGTGCAGGCGCAATTGGAGCAGCCCGCTCTAGGCGGCGAATTGTTAAGTAATGAACTCACTAATTTTTACGCGCTCAGCGCTTTTAAATATACAATATATATTCAAATGCAATTTATAACAATTTCAGTACTATGCTTCTCTTTTAAGCGAATGTTTGTGTAGAGAAACGGAGTGTACATCAAATAATAATATAAAATTTAAAAACCTTACTATTCATATACAGTAATCGAACCCGCAATTTCCCAGCCCGGGTATCAAGTATTAAACGAGCGTCTCTCATTTAATACTAGATACGAGTTGGAACCTATCTTCTGTTCGAACAAAAAATTCACACTGGGTATAAAAAAGAGACAAAATTATGCAGAAACAAGCAGACGAATAAGAGAGAAATTGGCGAATATATAATATTTGGATAATATATATTTAGTTAAATTAAAGAATGAGATAGTGCAAGAAATGAGAATTTATCGCATTTTTGAGCAATACCAGCCATTTGAAGAATATTTTTCACATTGTGAATGCACATGAATTTGAAACGTATTTAAAGCAGCTTTAATATTATTTTTGTATACTGATATAACTGTTGAGTTAGTATATAGGAACAATTTAATAGAAACATTTTGCCACTTGAAAATCATTTTAGCATTTTGATGATGGCATTAACAGATTCCCAGAAGTTCGCTTTATTCGGTCCCATAGAGCCTATGAAAACGGGATCTAATTTTTAAACCCAAAGCTCGCGTGTGGCCGCAAAGTCGTATTATTTTGTTTAGTTTTGGGAGATTTTTACATTAATTCGTCTTTAATTCATAATTTCGGACAGAATTCCAAAGGTTCACTTTATTCGATTGCATAAAGGCAAGGCTCGCATTTGGTCTATAAAATTAATGATTTTTTGACAAATTTTACTTTTGGCGGATTTTTTTCATTTAATCTGCATAATTATTAGCACAAACTTAAAGTTTATGTTCCTTCGGTTATAGAACCGAAGGAACATAAAGCCTGAGAAAACGGTATCTAATTTCCAACCCCAAGGCTCGCATTTTGCCCGCGAAACGTTGTTTTTTAACAAATAATGTTACTTTTGGAAGTTTTTATTTATTTAATCTGCTTGAGTTCATAATTTTTAATAGAAATTCGAAGTTTCACTTCATTCGATTCTATAAAACCTGATAATACGTCATCTAATTTCCGACCCCAAGGCTCGCATTTTGCCCACAAGGTGTTATTTTAAAATTTGAAAATCCACTCGACCGATCGAATCTAAAGCTATCTAACTGCGATGCTAAGTTGTTAGTTTCTTAAGTACAACTTGACACGGTTCACTTTGCAGTGTCAGTTTTCAGTGACGCCGCTAACGATAAATATAATTTTTAATTAATCCAAAAAAATCTATGTATTTAAAAAAATAGTTCGTTGGTTCCTCCTTTGACCGCTAATAAAGTTAAACGTGCCAGGCTGTGAGTTGACGACGTTGACACGTTGGAATGTATTATACTATACGAATTCTCTCTACATAATGATTCATATTTTTCATTGATTACTGCATGTATTTGTGTTTCCTCCTAATTAGAAAAGAAAAAAAATTATTTAACATGCAAACAAAACCAAAACATTTCTTTCTTGGGTTCGTTTTCTCTCCGTTCTTAAATGATTATATGCATTCAAATGCTTTATTTACTAGCAAAATACAACTGCGTACTAACTCCCTCCACTTACCTACATTTGAACTTTGACTCCTACGTCCAGGAAGCATGTTGATTAATTAGGGAACTCACTCGGTTTTCTATCTAGGTTTATGATACCTATTATATCAGCCTGAGACACAACAATAATCTGTACATCAATATCAACCATTGAAATAATATTTTCACAATTGCATGTAAAATCTAATTATGATGTCAACAATCTACTACTTGCAATGACATTTTGATGTAAAAGATGTGCCCCGATTAACCGACTTGTCCAAAGGCTTGTTGGTTTTTCGCTACTTCACTGATAAGAATCAGCATCCGTACACCGAGATCGTAAATTCATGTTGATATGCATTTTTGCACTTTGGCAGGAATCGAAATGTATTTATCGTCATCGCTTTTGTGATTATTTTATTTTAAGAAAGTTTTAATTTTTCATGTAACCTGTGAAAACATGAATTGATTTTTTTCTATTTTTGACTGTTTATATAATACATCCAATTATTTAAGTATCCTAATTGATTCTGTATTAAAAGGTAATATATAAATATCACTGTGTATTTCGCTATTATTATGTGAACTATCTCACAAAAAATATTACGAATATGTTCCAAATGGCCGCAGGTGTTTGAGATCTCCGCTTTGTTAGAACTGTTCTACTTGTCGGTGACTTGCGTTAGAAAATATTAGTTAATGGATTTTCGAACTGAGCGTCATCATTTCACTTCCCCAGTAATTGATAGCTTAATTGAGACGAAAACGTTTATTAAAACGATTATAGCGTTTTTTAAGAAAATTCGAGAACGAACATGTTGGCTTTAGTCACCTGACTTTAGAAATTGTTCCTAACTTTTCTTTTTAAATAATTATTTAAAAGTAAATCTAATTGACCACCCATACTTTTTTTGAAGCCGGTATGTTCCATTTGACTAATAATAGATAGCTTAAAACTTTTTAGAACTTATTTTAAAACTAATTGATACGTTATATTACACACATATATTTTCGGTACATAACCTACTAAGGAGAGAAAGAAATATTATTTATTTTTTTGTATTATGTACTTAACATCCTATTCTTAACTGCAGCAATCACTTTTATAAATTCATAGTATGAAACAGTGCCAAAACAACAAATCGATTAACTTGTTATAATTTTTTAAGTGAAGCATCCTTACAAAACAAGAGCGATGCAATATGTACACAGCCTACGTGTATCTCAACAAAAAAGCATTTCAAAGGTTGAAATTAACTTTTCCAGACTTCTCGAAAAGTAAAGTGTCGAGCCATTTTATAAAAATGTAAAGTTATTCTCTGCGTAGTGTATTTGAAACCAGCTTTTAATGAAAACCAAACGGCAATTGCAGGTATAAACGTTCGTTTGTGGCGCGGTATGTACCAAAGTTTTACTTTAGCCCTTGTTACCCCTGTTAAGTTATTTGAAAACTGACCAATTTGTGTTGTTTTCAAGTTTCATTTCCAATATCATTTACGATTGTTATCAAGTAATATTACATGTTATTAACTCACCAGTTTCATCGGGTTTTAAGTCTTTTTCCAGTTTATCTCCGCGTTTTACAGGAGATAAGCTATCATCGGGCTTCTGATAGTACATCCTCACTTGTATGTCACTTCCTGAACACTCTGATTCTTCGGCTGATTTCTCGTCTCTTCCTCCCTCACTGTGTTCAGATTTGAATCTCACTTCCCTCGAGTCACTAGCCAAGGTGTTATTTACATTAAGGCAAGCATTCGCGATAATGAGCGGTTTCTTTAGGTTGTCACTTCTGCTTTCTGATAATCTTTCAGTTCTATTCTCATTACTCGGAAGATTTGGTTTTCTATCGCTGTTGATGTATACAGCCACCTCGTTGAAGCCGTCTTTCCTTTCAGAAACGACATGCTCAGGTTTAGGGGTAGCCGTCTCTATGAGCAAATTTGGTTCCGATGACGAAACGATTTCGTTTTCGACGAGGAACTGGACTTTCTTGCGCTGGAGAACGGCGCTGCGTATTGTAGTCGGGGACTTATTGGCCGGGGGCGTCGGCAAGTAAAAGTGCGACCCAGAAAGTCCCCTGTCGGGGCTGGCGGGGCGCGGGGCCTCCGCCGCGGGGACCGGTCTGTCTGCCCGCGGCTTCTTCAAGATGGACTTGATCGCGGAGTCCGCAGCAGGAGACCGGTTTGCGACAAAAACACTGGATAAATTATTCACGGCCGATTGTTTGGTAACAGTTTTTTGTCTGCTCTCCTTTCGGTCGCTCTCGCTTTCCTCTTCCGACGTTTCTGTTTTACTCCTCCGAGGTGGTCGCCGAGGTGATGCACTTCCCGCTTTTGTCGGTGCCGACAAAGTCATATTTTGACCTTTATTTACTCCGCGATTCTTGCTGAATTCCGCATCGCTGTGGCCACTTTGCTTCATTTCATGAACGATGGTCCGGGGAGGATGAATATTTTCTTCTCCTGGAAAGTTCATTTGAGCATTTATTTGAACATCATCGTAAATAAATTCGTCTCCCGTACTCGGGGTAGATGACTGCCCAAACACTCTTATCCGCTGTCCACCAATAGCCTGAACGCTCGAATAAGGACCATTATGTTTAGTGCCTTTCTTACTTTGTTGAAGATTTTTCTGTAATTTCTTCAAAGTAAATGTTTCATCATTCTCAAAATCTGCAAAAACATCGTCTTCGTCCTCGTGTTTAACAGACCTCAACTTTTCCATCTTCATCTTCTGCATTAAGTCATATGGATTCACATCGCACTCTAAAATCGAACGTCTGTTATTGATATCGTCAAAATTCGGAATATCCTCATACCAGATTTCTTTACTTCTATTAACACTTTTACTTCTTCCTTTCGTCGTTTCCGTACTAGGGCTCCTCCGCCTACCTCTGTTTCTAACGGGAGAAATGCTTTTTGCGCGACTTCTGGAAGCCGTAAACTGACTTCCCACGTGCGCGGATTCGAGCGGTGAGGTTAGTCTTGTCCGCCTCATGAGGTCATACGGGTCAGAAGATTGGTTTTGCGACGTCAGGCTCAAAATGGTCGGCCTCGATTTGGAAGTGGGCGCCAGCTTGACAGTTCCTGCTCTCAGCGTGCCCCCGGAAGACCTGGCGGCCGGGGTACCCCGCACCGTCCCGCCGACCAGCTGACCCCTGATGGTGCCATTCATAGGAACTCCGAGGGGAAGACGCGATCCTTTGCATTTTTTACAAATGCTGACTTTTTTCGTGCTTCCTTTTTTAGTACCGTTTAAATATTCGGGGCAAGAACACACTACAACGGCATAGTTTTGTACTGGGTTGGAGGAAGCACTTATCATTAACGGGGAAGGGGGCTTCGCATACTGGACGTACACGCCCGGCCTCGAGGGACTGTTCTGAGCCCTCACAGTTCCGTACAGCCAAGCATCCGCATACTTCATAGACTTCGAGAGAGATGAACCTCCGGGGCCACTGAGGGTTCCGTACATATTGGATCCCTGGCTGCCCGCGTTGAGGTGCCCTCCGCTTTGACTCAGCTTCAGCCGCTGTCCCCATGACTTCTTCGATTTATCTTCTGTTGGGGAGTAATTCATCTGAAACAAAATAAAAAACAATGTTATGAATCATTTAATTGCATAAATAATAAATATACTAATTTAACAGGATACTACGACACTTAACACGTTCGTATTTAATAATGTCCCTACATACGAGTATTATAAATATCTATTAACATGTCAGGTAAGCTATAATACCGTATACGAGTACAACGTCTACATGATTTCCTTCCGACTGGATCCTTGACCTATCGCTACAACGAGTTGCAACGTCTCAGTTTGTTCCTAAACATTTGAAAGTTAAACCTGCCTAAGTATTTAATTTCACGGTAAATTCAAAGTGGAGAATGGGGAGGTTTTCAAAGTTCGGTACACATTTTTTCATTATTATTATTTTGCTAAATTGCCAAAATATTTTGTTACCACAAAAATCATTCAATTTAAATTCTAATTACAAAAAAATGGTTAGTTTTCTGTGGGTACATTACAAACCTTTTTTGTACGTAAAATACTGACTTTTTCAGTTTTTTCATTGCATTTAAATAATGAGATCTGCGGCAAAGTTTTAATGGATATTAAAAAGCTTTAATTTATTCGTCCTGCTTTTTTGTTCATCCAAATATTGCAGAACTGACTTAAGTAGATGCAAATTTGCCAGTTCGTTCGGCGCGTTCAGAATTTCTAGATCTAATTAAGTTTGTTAGGAACCGCATGCATTCGTATGTTCTCGGCAGTAGAGCGTTTAGCGCATTCCACTGAGACTAAATTATTGTAAGTACTATGGATACCGGAACTTGTTATTTTTCTATGATAAAAATGTTGGATTTACAAAATGAAAATAATAACAACAGGTATATTTTGAGACAAATCGAAATATGTAGATAGGTAAAACATATAACGTTCAAGCATAATATCTGTGGGCGCAAGGAAGATCGGAATGAGTCAAATAAATCAAGTTTTGAGTTAAGTATGCAGAATTGTTCCTTAAATACATATCTATCATGAAAAAATGAGATGTGAGAATAAAATTGTGTACTATTATTTTTTGAAAAAGCATATGTGACATATGACAGGATTACAATCAAAAGAACGAAATTCAAAAATTTTGTTTTTGCTCTTCTGAACATCTGCATTTATTGACTCCGTAAAGAGTGAATTCCGTTCTTCCTTGCGCACACAGATATTTTTTTCCGAGCTACTGTTTATTTTTAAATGTATGGAAAAAATCTTCTTCAATTTGGGTATTGGAGCTAAGTTATTTGATTATTTGTTTCGTTTCATGGCTCAACTCGAGATTGTTTATGAAAGTGTATTAAACCTAATGTATTGCGACCAACCAAACTAGGCGCATGTTAGTACTAAGGTGGTCAAATATTTTACATAAATATAAAATAAAGGAAATAAATTATAGTAAAATAAAAAGAGAAATATAACAGTATTTAATTTTTATGGCTGCAGGTTGGAAAAAATATTCTACACCTCTGTTTTATAAGCTGTCCAGTTGTTGGCGTGTGATGGAGTTTAGTGTCTGGGTGTTAAGTAGGTAAGATAGCTAGTCCAGGGATGTAATATTGGATAACAGCGGATATGATATGACAGCAGAATCCAAATAATTAACTTTTCGTACGCATACCTGAAGATCTCAAATATCCGCTAATTACTATATTAAATAGGATATGAGTGATTAATACACATTTGGAATGAACAGGATTATGTTTTGATATAAATTATTGAAATAAGATCAATAATCTTCAACATAAATATAAAACAGGAAAAGCCAGAAACTAAAAAGAATAATGGTTACGACCGAGACTTGAACTCTACTCTATCGGGGAGTAACGCCTCTACCAATTGAGCTACCGAGATCTTATTAGAAACTGGCATTTTAATCGATCTCATACTTAATAAAAACTTGTTCATATCATTTTAAAATGTCTTTCGGTCTAGGCTGCCATTTTTGTAATGGTATACAAAGCTCTACACAAGCACATATTGTCTACCTTGGTGGTATCTTGGATAAACCATCCATTTTATTTACGGTAGATCTTTTTACTTCTTACAAAGTCGAGAATTAATATTAAATTAGAATTAGCTTCAAAGCTTTATGTTTTTTTGTTTGTTTTTTTTTTTATATTTATATTAATTATTCAAATAATATCAATAATCTCAACGTAAATGTGAAACAGAAAAAGCTAGAAATTAAAATGAGTAAGGGTCGCGACTATCGACAATTATTATCAATATAAAATTTTAAAAGCATAAAGCTTAAAAGGTAATTCTAATTTAATAGCATTACGTTTCACCACCTACAAAAGGCGATTACCTGTTAGGTTCTTTAAAATTGATGTCAGACAATAAAAAATATTGTTTTATACCAGCTTCTAGTCTAATCTTGTATTTAAAGTGTATTTCTTTGTTTTTTTTTTAATTCTACAAGAATATGTAGTGTTTTATAAATATGTAACTATTAAATTATAATGTTCGAGTTTGTTTTATTTTTTACAGTCCACACAAAAGGCCCTGAGGGAGATAATTTCCTTCAGTGCTTATGTCATCTATGGGGATGCTATGTAGAGGGTATATTTGAGAAAAGGAAGGATTGTGTCTGGGTCTTAAAGAGGCTCATGTTGTAGGAGGGAGGAACAAGAAGGAGTCATAGAAGCGACTCGTTTTCATGCATCATAATAATATTTGGATGATTTGTGTAGCGCCGTTTTGTGAAAAATCACCTCAAGGGCGCTGTGGATCATGGAAGATATAACCAAACCCTGTGAGATGCCAGCATCAATAGAATGGCAGGAAGAGGTGACTCCGTCAGAAACCGTCTTAATCAACCCCTCCCTCAAAAAATTGGCAATCCACGTACACAAAAAAAACGGGAAGGCCCGAAAGATGGCAGTTTGTTAACAAGTCCTCGGCGCCAAACGAATGGACGGAGAAAGAGTATCGTATATATGTAAAGGAGAATGAAGAATATATATTAGGCGTAATCGGAACGAAAGGTGGAGTTATGCCTAATATATAAATACATAAAAGCCTACGTATAAGCCGATGTATGAATGTGAATGAAGTAAGTGTGCGCCGAGACAGAGATGTGTTTTGGGTTTCTTTCCATCTCACCTGCCCACCCTTGTAAAGAAATGGCGTGATAATTATTTTAGTTGAGAATTGTTTCTAATAAACTATAAGCCGCCGTACTTTAAATTCTGATCAATATGAGCTCAATATCAGACTTCTAGACTAGAAAATTGTACAAACGTATCATATTCCCTCGTATAAATATCACAGTTGGATAAATTACATCTGTGTAAAAGACTCGAAATGCAAAAAAATGTACTACACAACCTTTCGATAAAGATCAATGGTCAAATAGCGAGCAAGAAATTAATATAACTTGTCTTCCGAAGTGAAAGTGAATTCAAGTTAATAAATTTGCAAGTACGAGTATGTATACCGTCGTGATTTACGAAGGGAAATAAAATTATTTTCAGTTTATTTCTCGGAACAAAAGTAATATATAAAGCGGCAAAATTAGAAGTAATTTTATATTTAAGATTCATTCTAAGAAACCTGTCATGAAACTAGTAGTTATTAATAATTATTACTTGCACTATGCTTTTACGTGAATATTGGTCGTTGTATTTAAACAAGCTAACACTCATATAACGCATATATCGTAAGAAGTTCTAATGATAAATCGTTGCATGAGTTGTATGTAATTGCATCTGATAGTATTATTACGCTAAAAAATCTTCTGCCACGTCCGACAAAATATTGCTGACGCATACAAAAGTTTGAAATTTTTTTCCGATTACGTCCTGCGATACGATATGCTCACTATGTTTCTTTTGTTGAGTGTCGTTACTAAAACAGATTCTAGCCTCCTTTATATCTACACTCCGTCAAGATCGAATAGACCAATGCGACATAGAATATGGATAAAATATAGTTCATGCATAAAAAAGTTTGAAATTTTCTTCCGTTTACGATCTTAGACGATATACTCACTTTATGTTCCTTTTGACGAGTGTCGCAACTAAACCAGTAACTAACGCTGCATCTTCAAACGCTGTTTGAAAGAAGATTCCTTATTTATCTCTACTCAACCTTAAAACGCAATGGCGTCCATACGTCAGATCTGACAGTTTACTGGTTCTTCCCAATAAATAGGTTAAAAACGAAAGCAGGTGGAAAACAAACGTTTTAAAGGACAGTGTGCTATTATTTGTATCACTACATTGTTTGCGGGTTGTGTTACCTAACTACATACCCTTTAGTATAATAACGACATATTTTTAATATGTTTTTTAAACAGTTATGACATTCGAGGTTAGATTTAAAATTTGTTGGATTCTAAAGAATAATCTTAAACTCCGAGCCCCTATAACCATAAACGATATATACATATAGATTGTGCTAGGATGGAAAAAGCTGAAAACTTAGAAGAGAATGTGGTTATCCAATATGATGAAATTAAGCAATATATCAATTGTCGATATCTAAGCACCCTAGAAGCTGCATGGAGAATTCTGGAAAATCCTTTACATGATCAATCTCACTCAATTTTACTTTTAGCTCTACATTTACTCGATAGTCAGTCTGTTTACTTTGTAGAAGGACGGGAAGAAGAAGCTCTCGGGGAAGCATCTACAAGAAACTCCTCTTTAACAGCGTGGTTCCAATTGAATAACCAACATGTAGAGGGACGCTCTTTTCTATATCAAGACGTACCAAATAAGTTTGTGTTTTCAGCTGACAAAAAGTGGACAAGACGACAGCGGGGAGGCAACAAAGTTATTGGACGATTACCTTCGATTTCTCCAAGAAATATAGAACTTTATCATTTAAGACTAATCCTTCTAAAGTGCCTGGAGCTACATCTTTTGAATCTTTGCAAACTGATGCGGCGATTTAAATGAAGCTAATTGACGACATAGTAGAATGTCGTATTTAATGCCTAAACCTCTCCGACATCTATTTGTTTTTATATTAATACAATGTGTCCCTTCAGATCCGTTACAGTTGTGGAACGATTTAAAAAAATGGATGTAGGAAGATTTTTTCCATTATGATGTTGTTAAAGAAATAGCTATCATTTTTTTGTCTTTTAAACACACAGGATACACATGCTTATGAAGGAGAATTCATCTTGCGGAATGCAGGGCTTACCTGAACCCTGTGAAAGTTGCAGTTTCGGACAAGTAACTGATTTTACTGTAATGTCCGAGAACACTTTAGGTGAACTGATGGCTGCAAAATTGAACGACGAACAACGTCAGGCTTACGATTATATTTTAAATAACTTTTTTTCGGGTGAAAATGATGACAATAAATGTTTCTTTATCGATGGTCTCGGGGGAACAGGTCAAACGTTCCTTTACGAAACATTGATTCACACCCTAAGAGGTAAAGGTAAAAAAGTTTAATCAGTCGCTTGGACAGGTATTGCAGCTCTTTTGCTACCGGGTGGCGTAACGTGTCATACCGCTTTTAATTTACCCCTCAATTTACAGGATAATACAACGTGTAAAGTAAACAACATGCAAAGAACCCCAAAATTATAGCGGAAGCAGATATTATCATATGGGATGAAGCACCGATGGCTCCAGGGGTTGCTTTAGAAGTAACCGTACTGTATGCGATATAATTGGAAATGATTTAGTCTTTGGTAATAAAGTTGTCGTATTTGGCGGGGACTTTCGACAGATACTTCCGGTGTGTCGACGTGCCCCACGATGACAATTAATTGCTTTTGGCCTTAGGAGATGGTAAAGTTCCTCCTGTAGAAGGAACATCAGAATCATCTGCGCTTTTTTTCAATGTCAATATGATTCAATGTATATACGGCGACAGGCATACAGATGCTGATGCTTTATGAATGACTCGCCGAACCATATTGTATGTTCGTGCAATTAATTAGGATGTACTTTAACGATTAAAAGGACCAATGAACGCTTTTCATTCTGTTGATATCATCATTAACGAACAAGGAGATTTAGATGATAATGAGCACCTTCATTTTCCTGTTGAATTATTAAATTCTATGGGAGAGAGAGGAAGCATTTTCTCTTTCATTAATTACTAAGAAAATACAATTTATTCTTTGCGTTGTCATGGATGAACGAGATTTATGTTGGAGTGAAGGATGTTCCTCTCATTATCCGCGGTGTTCAAAATAATGCATTTAGAATATTAAATACAAAAATATTTTTTTTATATGCTTAAATATTTGAAGTAAGCATGCTATACCTTGCATAATAATAATAATATATGGATAATTTGTATAGCGCCGTTTTTGTGAAAAATCACCTCAAGGGCGCATTGGCAGTAGTTACTGTTGTAGTTGTTATTGTCTTATAATAGGGTTAAACCTTATAAATGGTCGCCAACACTTGAATTGGGCGCAGCCCAACCAAAAACCGCCCGCAGGGCCTAGCGGCAAAAACCCGCGGGAGCAGGTTTTTATCTGCTAGTTTAAAATAAGGTATTTTGTGAGCAGATTGAAGACAGAATCATTTATTTTAAAAGTTTCAATAAAATTTTATTAACCTATCTGCTTTATTTTAAAAGCCAGCGCCCAAGAATGATGCTAAACGTCACTTTGTAGCATTATAATACAAGCAATACTACAAATGATTTAAATTCAAAATTTCTATTGGTAGTAAGAAAAGTATCTGAGGTTTCAAGTGAATACAATTTTCGGCTGTAATTCTTTAAATCCTGTGAAAAATATACTGAAATATCAGTAAAAGGTGCAGTTTTAAAACCATCAAAGGCATTTTGAACGTTTAACCTAAAATTCCACCGTGTATTTCATAAAGAATTTTAAAAAATAATATAAAAGAATTGTATTCACTGAAAACTTTATGCATTTTTCCAGCTACTTGAATCGAATTGACAGATATAAAATTGTAATTTTGCTTGTACTAGAAAATCAAAAAGTGTTTATTTTTGGGTGCTGAACCTTTATTAGAACTTTTTTTATATACGTTGTCAAATATAATGTGACCATGTTTTAAATGGCGTTTTCTTCGAAATTATGTCTGAAGTTCTGATATAAACATGATATCGAAATGAAATGCGTAATAGGTAAACGTGTTTTTAATAGCTTGCCAATAATCAATCTCATACAATATCTTAATGAGGTAGATTTTCTCATAATTATTATAACCATTTTTTTGTATAATTATATTCTATATAATTAATCAATGAACATAATTTGTTAATATCTATGGTAATCGAGTAAGAAGGGTTATTTTGATAAGTACGGTCGTCAACTATTAATACGTTTAAATTTTCCTTGGATTGAAAATAATAATTACGTCATAAGAGTCACATTGAGGTCGATAGCCGGAAGGTGCCAATAACGTGCACTATTCATTACGTTGTTCATTCTATGTCCTACCCACAGTAAAACGTTGTCCGTGTTACTTATGATGCAGTATGCTACATATAAAAATTAAGGACTACTCTTACTCCACAACTTTCTCGTTCAAGAGTAGATCTATTCTGACAAAGGGGTTTTAATGTGGTCATGATTATGCATTAGTGGCATATTTTAAATGTTATAAAAGTATATACTTGTATTAATTCGTAAACGAAATTACGTTATGCTAAGCTCATTTTTTGTGATCGGCTTTAACGTTATCATTTTTGGGTAATGTTTATTTTTTGATCGGAAACCTTAACCTTTACTTAAACCTTACCTTTTTTTAATAATCTCTAACCGCTTTATAGCAACGTTAGAAGTCAATTTATTAATTTTCTTATATTGACAAGAAAGCTAAATTCGTGTTTATTGCGAGCTCACGTTTTTCTGCTAAGTTAGGTTTATGCCTAGGTTTAAACTAAATATTGATTTAGAATGATCATCTCTCTGAAATACGGCCTCCATGGCGTTATGGTCTGCATGTTTGACTTTGAAGGGGGATTTTACAGGTTTAATTCCGGCTACAGCGCTAGAATACTATTTTTTTATTCAATATAGGGGGTAAGATATATAAATTGAAAAGAAAATATTTTGTAGGTCAATCAAAGTTTACAGGAAATCAATTTATACCAGAATTATTTATAGCCATACTTTCTCTGATTTCTATTAATTGTGAAATGAAAATCTTTTATCTACCCTTGTAACTTTTAATTTTGCTATCATTATATACCTACCTATAATTGAATACATGTATTCAATTATATACATTTACAATATGTACTTGCTAACAAACTACATAAGTAGTTTAGCAGGATTCGAATCTGAATAAATAAATAAAATAAAATCAACCAAACCAAAAGTGTCCGCTATGTACCGATTAAAAAAAAACATGTTTGATCAATTTTACTCGAAAAAATGTAAAATGTACCTTACTTCGGGCACACGAGACACGCCCACAGCACACTTTATAAGTTCATCACTTCAGTGATTGTGGTTTATATTAGCATTTGCAATGCTTTTGCCCTTATTTGTTCTCAGTTATTAGCTCATCATCTTACCTACCTTTCATTTCTTTAAAACACACGGTCAGACTAGCAAGTCCGATAATCATTTGTCATCTTGATATATGTATCGATGACGCCATAATACACCATTTTTTACTGTAAAGATTTGCATAGTGTAAAAACAAAAGTTTAATCTGTACATATCCTCTATTAAAAATCGATATTTCAAAGTTTGAGCTTGTCGATAAAACGAGAAGTAGCAAAATAACGGCACACGTAATTTAGCAAAATAATCACGACACACCCGCAAAGTTGAGCGTGGATTATGCAAAGTTTGCAGCTTCCGAAGTTGGGATTTTATCCATCATCTTGCGTGGGAACTTATTTATTCCACTTAATCCATTACTTTGAGAAAAGGGCACCGGCGAAAAATAATCATCAAGAGGAGAGGCGTCTATTTCCATTGGAATTCTCTTACTGATCCAGTTTTACAAAAACAGTTCCTGATTATTGTGGTTGGCTAAAAACACTCGCGTGAGAAAGTAATTCTGCGTTTGGATTATGAATATTATAAACGCAATTTTATTTTCTTTTAAACTATACTAACGTGTTCAAGAGGTTGAAATATAAACGAGTAGAAGATTCTTTCAGTGACACCCCGATGAGAAACCATAACTCAGAATCTAAACATTTCTTGAAATGGCTCTAGCTATATTTAGTGACCAGATCTAAAAAGCCAGGTACTTTAAATTTACTGTTTTTCTTTACTCCCCACCTATATATTTCAGACACATAAAATTTCCTAATAGGGATGCCATATTTGTATTAGCTACAGACAGTTTTATTTTCTGGGCGGTATCACATACATGATTTTGACTGAAAATTTTGTTTTTTAAATATCTTTCAATAAACCGTTTAGCAAGTGCATTTAAGCAATAATAGGTATTTATTAAATATTCTATAGAGATCTATACAAAGCGAGAGTTTTACCATTTCTACATTCTTTGGTGTGCGGTACTTCTACCTCGGAAGGTAATCTTATTAATAATACATAATGACGCTACAAAATTACGTTACGTAACGTGCAATCTTCCATCTCCCTTAATGACATGATAATATTTTTGTTGCGTTTTGTATTTCAAACGGAGCTGCGATTTGCCAATTCCAGTTGCTGCACATCATTTGGTCATTAACAGACGCCCGCATTTAGTACCTGAAACTACTAATCACTTACCTACTAATTTTGTTCATAATACAATGACTGTGCCTACGAGTGAACAAACCTCGAAATGAATAAACTTCAATTGAACATTTTTAAAATTTTGATTGGGCCATGTAGTTATTGAAAAACATGTTAATAAGTAACAGTCTGAACATTTTTATTTTTTTATTAAGTAGATACCTGAAATTGTGGACGTTGAACATTTTTGGTGTATTTTTTTACCCGCTATGCCAAAAATATCCTGTGTTATGGTGGCTAAAAATTATGATTTCGAACAGTGGTGCAATGAAATTTGAATCCTTTTTTATCTGGAATTCCTAGGTTATTAATACTATTTTTGTTTGCAATGTTATTTCCATCGTGGTGAGCTTTGTAGCTATGATATGCGAATTTAACTTTTATTTCTAAAATACGACATCACGCCATGTTTTGTTCCATAATTTCAATAAACCGAAAAAATATTTTAGAAACTCTGGCAAGGCTGGGAGTAACCACCATAATATACTTAAAGATTTATGTACTAAAAACATCGAGGAGATGTAATTTTACTGCCCAGACATTCAAAATTATACAAATTAAAAATTTTACAATACTTATTATGTTTCTTGAATATGTCCCTTACATTAACTTCATGGATTTAATAATAAATATATTTTAGAGAAAATACTATATTTTATTCAATTGATAATTAACAAGACTGAAACTTTAAGCAAGTGGGGGGTTGGATATAATATTTTACGGTTGAATAATGTACTTGTTTGTTAACGCTCCAGTCGGATTTTACAAGTTAAATTTACACAAGAATTGCAAAATTCTAAAATTGAACGATAGCAAACAAAATAAATAGAAATAAGTTGTAAAATAAACAGTAGTCATATAACATAATGAAGAAGGAAGTTAAACAATTATATGCAAAAGAACATTGTTACATTTCCGTGCGAGATTGTTGACAAAAGTAATACAGAATTTACAGTGATGTTTACGTATGTACTTCTCTTGGTGACGATCTGTCAATTACAATAAGTCAGGGGTGTTGAATTTTCCATGACAGTAATTAAAACAGGTATCTATCATATATCATAATAGGAAAGAGATGGAAAAAATTGAAATATTGAAACGACAATACAACTAAAAGTGGGTTTAAAACATAATATATAGTAACCAAAAAAATTCCAGAGCGAATGGAAATAAATCTATTTTATGCATAAGTAGAAAATATTTTTTCTATCACAGGTAGTTAATAGAGTAATAATCTTTTAAAAATAAAATATCATAGATTCCCAGCTCTCAAACTATGTAAAGGAGAAAATTACCCCCATAACTGGTGTTCTCTATAGGCTGCAAGGATTACTTCCCACTGCATTACTCATTTCGGTTTATTATGCCATGATTCACTCACACTTGTATTTTGTTGTAACTCATGTAGTCATTTAATTTCCCTTGTCCCAGAGTGAGTTTTTATAACTCATCGGGATTGCTATGTATGTTAGCAAGATATTAATAATAAATAAAAATACATGATACATACTTGAAAAGGAAGTTTTTCGTACGGGTTATTTTGCGGATACATAATATGAGACAAAATGGAATAGTTTTGGTATTAACTACAAATATTTGTTTCAACGTGGGAAGCAAACAATATGGTGATTTCTAACAACTGTAAAACTAAGCCTCTTGTACCGAATTGGTTAAATACACAACATGGGGGCCATGGGCCATGGCCCATGGCATATCCTTGGATTAAATTATGCCAGAGAAAACAGTATAACTATCAGGGAATATTATCAAAGCAATCTTCACTTCACCTTTGAAATCTTTCAATGCCAGATTATTTTCTTTGCAAGATATTTTAAATGACCATATTTTCTTAAGATTTTTTTTCTTATTCCATGAACTTTAAATACTCGCATACTACAATTTTGTGTATGCAACCACTAGGAATATTTCCGTTCATAACTTACAAATAAATTTCCCACTCGCACAGAATGATTTTTTTCGTGTATTTATGTTACAGTAATACAACTGACTCGTTTTCTTGGCATTTGATGTTTTCAACTAAAATATTGAATTTGACTGAACATGGAAAATTTTCAAAAATATATATTTTTTTAAATGTCCATGGTGCTGTAAAGAGTAATTATTTAAGAAAGTAAATTTAATATGAAATTAAAAAGTTAAACTTTATAAACACCATTTATATGTATCAATAAAAACATAGATTAAATGTGTAATAAATGTAGGTTGACTGAATAACACAATAGCACAAATAATAGCAGACAAAGACGAAAAAAATACATTTTCACGAAAGTATTTTTTAAAACTTACAAAATTGGCGACCATTTTGAGAGTTAAAAAATAATTAAAAATATATTAATACAGCGTTTTCTCGAGGATTTCTTCACCGTAGTAAATTCGGTCGCACAGTATGTTTATTAATTAACGGTGTTGATGACGTTATGCTCAAAGCTTTGTCGCTGTCTGGAGCGATATTAGCAGGCTTGGGGTTTCCTCTCATTCCTCGAAGGTGGCTTGCTCCTACCTGTATTGTCACAATACTTATTATGATTGCACGAAGTATCGGTTCTTGCTAAAGAGCTTCAACATAATCAAAGTGGTAATGGGTGAGACAAAGGGTTATTAATACCGACACATAGAATTCATAATAGCACGAATATACATATATAGTATATAAATCAGCCCCTTAAGAACTCTAATTACTTTGTGGCCAACCGGTTTCGCTTAGATTAAGCCTCATCCGGGCAAATATAATAACAGTTAAAAATAATAACTGTTAAATATAATAACGTGAAAATATAATAAATTCATGGTTTTAAAACCAAGTTTTATTATAAAAAGTGTCTTATAATTAATAATAAATGTTGTTGACTTATAAAGTCGTGTCGTCTTTTCAACACGTTATTGTGGTTAACAGATCGGCTGCTCAACAACTTTTCGACGTTTGTGTTTCCTCCTTCTTTTAACATGGTTCTCTTATCTCTTCTCGTAAGTCTTAAGGCTTTCTTCTTGTGTAAATTACATACAAAAACCCTTTTTTACATCAATATTTTATTACCAACTTTCTGAGCCAACATCAAAGAGTTGTTATAAACATCTTGTTAATGATATGTTATTTCAATATAATTAATTCCATGGCGTACATTGAATAGTCAAAAACAGATCGTATAAGTATATTTCTTCGATGGCATCTATTTTACAAAAATGTTCCTATTATTTGTATAAAATTTAATTTGTTCACATTCAAGCAGAGCTTTTGAATTAATATTATCCCTTGGCATATGAGTATACCATACAAATAACGAACAAAATATTACGAGTCGATTCAAAACATCATAATATTTACGAAAACATCGTTATCTGTATGATGCGCTTCACCGAAGATGAAATGAAGCTGCATTCTACTCTCGTGATTAATCACTGTTCAACAACTGTTTCCCTTAGTCCCGTTGGATTAGGTTTTTGTCAATGACATGCGGGCTGTCCCTTGTTTCCTTCCCACCGCCATGATTAATGCATCGAGTCCCTGCACAATTATTATCTCGACACGTTATTTATTACCTGCATATCTTAGGTAATAAGAGAGGAACAAAGGGAATGATAAATCATGTATTTTTGTATTGAGTGTCCGCTGGACGGTTATTTGCTGTAAATCAACCGTTTCTGGTAATGAAAAAAGGATTATATTCTAATATGGTACGTTATCTTACCAACGCACACCATTTTTTGATTTACGAGATAATTTGTTCTAAGGTGGTATATGTATGGTGTAAGGTGGTATGTGTATTAAAATATATATATATTGGTAATTTTAAAAACATATGAATTATAGTTAATAACTTAAAAAGTAACATCATTAGACCAATTTTCATGTATGGCAAATATAAGTACTAATACAGAAAATTATATGCTAATTAGCTTACTGCCGGCTTTTGAAAAAAAAAAGTCAAATACATATCTATAAAACTAAGCAATCATTTAGAATCCTTTTATTTTATAAATCCCGAATCAGTCTTTCATAAAATGGTACAGAAATGCTCCTTCAGATGTTTTATAATCACTTAAATTACGAATGAAATAAACAAAAAATAAGTATCGATAACTGCAATTCATTTGATACCAATGATACGTTGAGATTATTAAATATATTGGAAGCAATATGAATCAGAGAAAAAGTGTCGGATCTATTTTTAAAAATATTACACAATCGACGAATATACATTTTTTAAATAATCAAAATAATTTATTTTTTTTATAGAAAGCAATCACTCTATGGTTTGACATTTTTGAATAAGAAACGAAAAAATAACATTACATAAGACCACGAATTTTTTTTTCTCTCTCTTCCTACGTTTTAAATATTTTTCTATTGTTTTCTTATTGATTTTTTTATTTTTTATTTTTGATTTTTTTTCTATTTTATAATTTGTTTTCCCTCTCTAAATATAAATATATAAATATATATATATATATATATATATATATATATATATATATATATATATATATATATATATATATATATATATATATATATTTATATACATTTATATATATATATATATACATATACATATATATACATATATGTGGCATAATAAAAAATGTGGGCGGAGTCCCGCGGTGACCCAGGAGCCCAAGATCATTATGACAGTACTTAGAAGCGGAGTATTATATTTGTTGTCTCTTTCTCTCTCATGATGTACGACGTAAAAACCAGGAGAAAGTGATTTAAGCAAGTTTGTATAGGTTGGGTAAAAATAATTAGCTCTCTCTCCATACATTGTTACTCCAAGGTTTTAATCTTATCACGTTTTTGCTATATATATATATATATAAATTATTTATGCTTTATATATATATATAAATATTTATATATATATATATGTTTATATATATAAAAAAAATAATTAAAAAAAAATATATATATATATAACCGCACACTTTGTATTTTTGGTTTAGTTTAATTTTGTACCCTGATGATGCTTATGCTAAGCGAAACGGTCGGTCATATTTTTTTTAATAATATTAGTGGTCTTATACAAAGTTATTTTTTCATTTCTTAAAATAAAATGTATTTCTAAGGTGCTCCACAAGGATCGATTTTAGGACCAACGCTTTATATTATATATATTTCAATCATGAGTAAATTATTTTCCAATGTCAGACAGTATGTATATGCTGACGATACAACAGTCGCAATATCACATAAAGACTTAATTGCTAAATTCAAAAAAAAACTAAAATTATGAAGATCCCCTCACGCCGAATATAATGTAATGATTTCGTTAAAGTCATGCACATGTGACTGCATACATAATAATTTTGTACCGCTTTGTTTATGTGGAGGTATTGATTTAGTAAATAATTATGTATATCTGGTTTAAAAAAATGACTGCTATATGAAATGTGATGCTATACGACATGAAAAATTATTAAATTAAATATTTTATAACTATTCGAATTTCTTTTTGGGAACGTTCATGTAAAACTTTTTGTTTTTAAATTTCTTATAAAGAAAGACAAACATTCCCGGGTTACAAATAACCTGACAATATTTGAAAAACTCCTACTTCCATCATAAGAAGCGGAAGATGTTGCTTGTGCAATGATGGAGGACTTGGCCAGCAGAGGAGTTGAACGCACGACGCCCGGGTGGGAATCCGACGCGTTTGTCCACTCAGCTACCGACCGGTCAAATAGATACAGATGAATATTGATGCTCTAATGATCTTGTGTTGCTAAATGAATATTCCAATACAGCTCACAGGTTAATCCTGTGATATATCCTATTATAAACTACTCAATTATGTACATTAACACCTGCTTACACTCTTGTTATTTCTACGTTATTAAATATGAATTAAAATTGGATCATGTTTATTAAACAGAAAAAAAAATATAAATATTCTCCTCTTTACTAGTGAGTGTTTGAAAAAAATAGTGAGGCATAAGTAATTATGTTGGTAGAGATAAGTTATAAACGTTGTCATTTTCATCCTCTTTTCTAGTCAACTTAGCTACCCATTGTTTTACAAAGCGTCTCCAGGCGTCACCATCTTATGCTAGTTAGGTGGCTTCAGTCTATTGTATTCTCGTAAAAAAGAGCATTCAGTTCCATAAGGACGCTAAAACGCACTCTCTTATTAATCACCTACCTTTGATGTTCATAATTAAGGGTAGGACTATATACTGGTTTGAATAAAATAGACTTGATTTTAAATCATATGTATACTTTCCAAATCATCGGCCGTATTAAGGACCTACACAAAACACCTCACTTGACGCACATGTACTACGGTTGATTTCCCATTTTTAGCCATTGAGAATTCAACATAAAGCTACGTGAGCTATACATTGATAACAAAATGATTATTTTAATAGATACCAGTGCGATTTCACCGACAGACCACGACCTTCCAAGGCAGTAAAATAGAAAATAATGACACTTATTTAATTAAATATAATAGTCACAGCCATACTACCTAATGATGATTACTTACTTTATGAACATTCATACGATATTTTTTCTATATTACCCAGAATATTACGGCACGAATGTGTTTTGTACGTGTGTGAGAGAAAAGATTAACTCTTTTGTCGCCGCAGCCTCCCGAAATGGTAATGACGACAATTATTCAAAAAAACTTACATAATTTTTACATTAACGCTTTTAAAAAGACAGAGGGCTGCCCCATTTTCGTAGGCTTCATCCGCTCAACCCACCCATTAGCGAGTGTTACAACATTATCATATATTTTTTTTATTAATTCCAATGTACATCCGTATTATTACTTTTAGAAAATTGCAAACAGTAACGCTTCCATGTATTGTAACCGGATTCATAATAGTACCTATCTTTTGGTCTATTTGAGTTTTTCAATTGCTATTTGTACTATATCAGTATCAAGTTATGCATGTGTACATGTTGTTAACCGAAAAGAAGGTAAATAAGCTATAGTATCCAGAATTTAGATTGATCCGCTCGCTGTCTAAATATCATAAAACTTGACAGTCCGTCCCCCACAATGAGCCGGATTTCATATTTTTGACATTGAATTAATTTGATTAAAATATTTTTATAGAAAGCATCATACCTGAAGAAACATAATCGCAGTAAGTGTGATTATTTTCGGTGTTTATTGTTTTGATTTCTTGGGTGAACTTTATATTACCATTTTGACAAGATCTCATTTGCTATCATCAGGGTTATACCTTTTAGAGACGAGTGAGAACTTGCTGAAATTATTAAAGGTCAATAGTTTATTTTTCTCAAGTTCTTAGTTGAATGAAGCATCCGTTCTGATCATTATTGAGTATTGAGGGTCAGATCCTACGTTGGGCCACATATTTCAAAGACTACTCCTATCCAGTTGGTGCAGTTTCACACTGATCGCAAAGCTTGTACATGTACGAAAATATTGTTTCCAGTGCGGCGACGTAAAAACGACAGATTGGAACGTTTCTCAATGTTGAGTAATTTGGCATTGAATGCAGGGCCGGTCCTGTGCAGGAGCAGTTGGAGCAGTCCACTCCAGGCGGCAAATTGCTAAGGCGCTGGTAGTACCTAATTACAGTGTTTTTTTACACGCGCAGCACGTTAAAATATATAATAATATGAAATATCATTTTATTGCATATGCATTATTTTATTATCCGTGTCCGCATCGCCCTTTCAAACCCATTTTCAAGTACAATGCTTTTTTGTTGTTATATCGATTTCATGGATGTCATATCTGTTTCAGAATATTAGCCAGACAGCAATAATTAATCTTGAATGCGTGTCATTTTTTGGCGGGCTTGTAAATGTTTTGCTAAATCCTTGATCCACGACCAAACAATAAAATGTTTATTTTTCATCGGGCAGTCCCAGTCTAAAGTTCTAATCTATTTTTATTCCAGCACGCTTCAGTCTGAGCAATAACTGATGGAGATTATCATCCCACGATTCTTTCTAAGCCTCATTAATTTATAATATGGTATGCTTTGGACAAAGGTATGACCAAGATAGTATGACTAACTAACTATCGCGTTTCTTCTGCCTTTGGACCACCTGTAGTTAACCACACAGCGTGATGCTCTGCTCCAACATTATCATTTAACATATAAATAGTAACATCTTATTTTGATGTTTGAACATGAATTGTACCGTTCTACAACTGTTTAATGTGAAGATGTTCATAAAACTAGATATTCAAACTCATCGAAGGATTGGAACCATAAATCTGTTTCTTTATTCAACGGTGATGGTCTTTTGTTGTGATGGTTGTTTTCAAAGAAGGTTTTGTGTTGATTTGAATTATGAAAACGAAAGAAATAAGTTTTTCAAAAATTGACTAAGACATCAAGTTGGTAAAAAAATAAATAGAATAACGGATATATCATACGAACAAATAAATTATTTCAGAAAAGATTTCTGACTGACAATACAATATGAATTTTAAATACCAGTGACAGTGACAGTGACAGTCGTGAGAAAACTCTGAAAGGGGGTATACTCGGACAAGAGCTGCCAGCGATAGACATTCCCTGATGATTGAGCAACAATATCATTGTATGGCATAAAATAAATAATTTAAAAAATATGTACGTAAACCTGTTTATTTTTTTTAGGTTTTGAAACTACATAATAAGGCTGTAAAGTCACATTTTATTTTAGTTTAGAAATAAACAATTTTTTTATGATTCTATGGCATCCTCAATTGGGATATGTTGAGGAGCTAAAATGAATAAGGAGAGGAAGAAGATGGGGAAGAGGCAGGTTGGGAAGTACTTGGCCATTCAGATCTAGTCACCTAACACGGCTAAAGCCATTTCAAGCAACGTTTCGATTCTGAATGGTGGCCTTTCACCAAGGCGATACTTGGAGTATCTATTACTCCGGAACGTGCCACAAATAAACTATATTTTATTTTATATAATGTAATTGTTTCATAACACATATTAATTAAATTAAAGGTATTTGTGCATAAAAGTTATTTGGGTTTGAGCTCGTGACCTCTGTATCCGTAGTCAAGCGTCTTACCACTCGACCACGAAGACCGTCATCAGGACGTTTTAATAATAGAATAATATTATTTATTTTGGTCAAGATATAGGTAAGTTAAAATAATGTCAACAGTTCCAACGTATAAAACTCACACAAAAATGGGATTATTGCTGCGACCGGCTTTAAATCATTATTTTATCAGAAAACGAGTAAAATTAAAAACCAGTACACCGTATTTGATAATCATTGTCATTGCGGACATTAATTTTAGCTTACGACACAATTACACACCATAAGGAAATGAGACTATTATTACATTATAATATATATAAGGAGGTGGTCACGCTCTATCTAATTTGCAAAGATAGCATATTGCATTGTATTATACGCTGTTAAATAACTGTATTAGTCCAAGCGTTTCCTGGTTGAGCAGTTGAACAGCCCACCTCCTGACACCTCCGCTAAATGCAACCAATTATTATTGATATAGAATTATACGTTATGAATGGTAACCGAGCCACTTCTCAGCTGCCGTACTACGGCGCCAGATAATGGCGCGATTTTACGTCGAACAAGACAGCACGGTGGTTTGGGTTCTCATCTATTCACTGTACACAATAAAGTATTGACAAGCGAGACCGGAAATGACAATCGCGCACTGTACATCATAATGGTAGGAATTGAATTATTTTTTATTACTTTGAACGTTCATTAGCGACGTCTCAGTTGTTACTATATAGCCTTTCATAAAACTGTATACCATTGGTATTAATATAAAATAAACATTCTTCGATTTTAGAGTTTTTAACTGTATTTATTTTACAATTGTATTTCTTAAGATTTTTGAATATTTAAAAAATTTGACAAAACTTGGAAACTTTTCGTACCATGAAAGTTTCATCGAAAATCGCACGGATAATTTTCCATGGATTATTAATGTAAACACAATAGGTTCTTCAGTCCACAGACAGTATGTTGTAGAAGTTCTGTTAACTTTAAACAAATGTAAATGTAAAAATAGTGTTTTTGATTATATATTCAACGTTGTGTCTGAAATCACTTATTGTTCCATAAAAAGTCAGTAATTTTCAGAAATAAGCTTTTGAAAATAAAATATTTTCGTCTTTGCGCTATATCTAAAAATAGTATTTTAAATAAGCTTTTATCTATTTAACTGCTTCAACTGAGTGCGTAACTTCATTCCACAGAAAATACTACCTGTTACTGCAAAAAGTAAGATCGTTATAAGCATTATTTCAATAGACTTACTTTCTTGAAGTTGATTTTTTTTTTCTAACGAAACAGCACCGGGCCTAAAAATATATCTTTAGATTTCTTTACTTTGCAAGAAAACTATTCGGCATTTTAAAAGGCAAACAAGATGTAAGTTTTTCCAATGGTTCAACAAACTCCAAACCGTGTTGTATGTGGCCACAGAAAATCCAATTATACGCTTCGTTAATACCGCCTCAGTGAGCAGGTATTATGTAAGTTTGAAACTTTGCAGGATTTTATCGGTAACTGTTCTTGTGCCGTTGGCTCCCTTCCGCAAAACCGTTTCCCCTTCAAATAAATAAACAATAAAAAAATCTTCACAAAATGTCAATTGACGAGTTTTTTACTCGACGGAACGTTACAATTAACTGCCAGTAAAACCACAAACCAATTGATTTGAGTTTAGTTTTCACAAACCTCTAAAGTTAAATGTAAGCATGATGAACAGTTTTTATATATTTTTATAAACTGATCATGAATAACTAAATAGACGCTCTCCTATTAAAAATAGGTTTTTTATTGTAAAATCATGGCTTGTAAAATATTTTTATGGTTTGATTTGTTCTCAGATAGTAACAAAAAAAATTAAAACTTTTCGTATTACAGTAAACGTGAACATTTTAAAAGAGGAAATAACGGGTTCGATTTTATTACGTAAGTAGACTTTATTTTATTTACTACCTGAATAAATGTTATGTTCTACTTCACATAAATGAAACTTATACTTCTATCTTTCTATTTATTTTTGTTTTCGTCCATGTTGAAACAGCTAAACGAGTCCCATCATAAACCTTAAATATTCTACTCATCTATTTACGTGTTATGCATATTAAACAAACAGCTCTTACATAAGAACTCATCAGATGCATTCGACACGACTTAACCAAATTCCACCAGAACTATACTCGGATTGCGCAATGTAGTCCAATTTTGGTTTAAGGCGTAGCAGAATGAATTAATGTAGCCCGTTGTTGTGCCTAGCGTATGTTGCATAAATAACATTTTCATGGGAAAATACAAATGCACGCAGAAGACATTACGTCCACGAGAAGTCTCCAAGAGTAAAGCTGTAAGTAATGCAAACTAAATCCCATGCCGCAGCCGTTACCATTTTTCTCCGAGTGTTGACATGTTGCCTTCTGTTCAATATTTATTCGCACATTCAGCGCTACTTCCGCGTCTTTCAATACAATTTTTTAAATATTTTTAACGATCTATAGTTTTTGCTGGTTTTGTACCATTTTTTATTATCCAGATATCGTTTAAGTTAATTATCATGTAATGAATTCTAATAAGTAAGACGAAGCATTTGGTTAAATATACTATCCCGGAAAAATCATTACATTGAGTGATTGGTGCAGATGCTTCTTAATTTTGCTCACCCACAATCAATGTTTTTTTTTTATAAAAGCAAAAATATTTCATTCAAAATAAATTTTCCTTCATAAAGTGATTGGAATTTTTTGTTACCAACCTTAGGTAAATAGATTAATGAAAAAGAAGTAATGACTTTGTATGAGACAACAGATTTTATTTTACTCAAAGTTATTATTTCAGTGTTATTATAATATGTCAAACACCAAACTTATTATTTCAGTGTTATTATATGTCAAACACCAAAGTTATTATTTCAGTGTTATTATATGTTTAACACCAAACTTATTATTTCAATGTTATTATATGTCAAACACCAAAGTGATTGCTTTCTACGAAAATATAAAAACAAATTAATTTTAATAATACTACTTTCGTTTTTTCACAAAAACACAACTTTTTAAAGTATTTCCATAAATTCGGTAATGAATTTCATTTTTTTTTAAATAGTAAGAGCTTACAAAACATATGAAAGTGTAATTATATAACAATGTGTGTCTAAAACACACTATGTTAAGAAACTGCAAAAAAGTAATTTACATACATGCAAAAACAATATTATACATATTTTCGTAGAAAGAAATCACTGTGGTTTGACATATTTCATACTTATTTTTTTTATTTCTTTAAATATCAAATATTCCTAATTTTATGTTTAGTTTATATCGGCTATCAGGGAGGGTTATCAGATTGCTTTTTGGGAATAATGCTTTTGAGTTTATTATCAAGTAGTGAAGAACCACCGCTTTGCTCAGTTTAAACTATAGTTTATGAACGCGGATATGAAATCGTCCAATCATAACAACTGTCCAAAGTGGTTTGCGAGTGATGCAAATCGCTTTGTTCTACGCCAATAATGCTGAAACTATCTTCTTTACATTCTCCATATAACTTATCGTGATTGTAGAATGTCACTAGCAGAACAAATTTATTGTTACGCATGATCTAGAGCAGTTAATAACATAAAATCATTTGAAATAAATCTTTACCATTTTAATAGAATTGATCGATTCATTCGGTTTTTAATAAATTAGAATTAACTTTAAGGCTTCTATGATTATTATTTTTGTATCAATTATTAAAATAATATCAATAATCTTCAAAGTAAATATGAAACAGAAAAAATGACGGTCGTGACCAAGTATTGATATTATTTCAATATTTTTTTTTTTTTCAATGGCTTTGGTAATCTGCAGGTGCCTAGACGAAGCAATATATTCTACACCCAAAAAATAAATATATTTAGTCTAATCGAACTACATATCATGATATTTTTTAGTGTGAGTACCGTACAAGAGGTTAACTACTTGGAGACTGTGGGACTATGAAACCCCAATCGTGGTACTTTGTGAGGCTAAGGGGAGGGGGGAGAGGAAATGGAGATGAATAAGAGGAAGGTCAATAAGTACCTGGCTATTCAGAACTGGTCACTTAACACAGCTAAAGCCATTCCAAGCAACGTTTTGATACTGAATGATGGTTTTTCACTGAGTATATCTACCACTCTACAACGTGCTAAAATTATTTTTTATTTATTACATTTGATTTTTAGATTAAATTGATAAATTGTGTTTGTCGACAATGGGTTTTATACCTACCTCTGGAAATGTTAAAATTTTTTTTTTAATTACTATATCCTCAAATTTATATAAATCCACAATCCGTAGCTTCGGATCCGGTCCTTTGCTAATCGATTCGATTAATCAAAAAAAACCTGTATAGAACAATTATAAAATAACAGAGAACAGAGCAGTTATACTGGTAGAAAAACTGGTGCATCTTTTTGTATTTGACCTATTAATAAAATTTTATTGTATTGACTCTACGATATTATGCTGTATTTCCAATTTGAAAACTGTCGACGATATTAAGCAATACAAATTTGTAACAGAATAAATTTGTCCCAAACATGTTAAAGGAGGATACAGCGTCAACCGAGATCGATTTCGTTAACAAGATTTATAGGAGACTCTAGAGAAGGTTTTGGCTTCAGCCAATAAAAAAAGTATTCAAATTGTCTGAAAGTCTCTATGGGTTGATGAGTCTACTTAATGCATTGAGCTCCGATATTGAGAAAAAAATATATATTTTATTTGAATTCACGCGAGCCCTACCCTCTTATCTATTGCTTTAATAATAATGATAATACTTGGCTAATTTACATAGTCATATTTACCTTCAAACTTTCGAAATACCTAAAGCCATAGCTAAAATTAGCTTTTGATATTTAAATATTAATTATTTACATATGTCGCGGGTTGTGAAAAAGTTTTGAACTTTTTGTTTAGCAGTAGCTCGAGGATTTGTCCATAGTTGCATAAAAAGATACGTTTATTCTAATGGTAAGTTTTGATGCTAACGAAATAGCCTAGCTTTAGGGTGATTCTGTTATTTATGGATATTATTTTCTGAAAAGATGAGTTATGAGCTTAGTTCTGAACTCGGTCAGTTTTTTTATTGTTCTCAGATCATGTGGTAGTCTATTCCAGGCTTTAAAACCTGCCACTCCTGCAGCACGCTTTCCGAAATTAGTGTCCGCTATGCGCTTTGTTTCCTTCAACCTTCCAATAGTCAATGACATTGTTCATCTAAGGGTTGACTGTCACGAATTAGAATCTTCAGGAATACACAGTTCCCATGAATAAGCCTGATCCATTCCGTTAATTGATTTAAATACCATCTAGCAAAACTTGAACTGGATTCTTTGGGAACATTAAAGATAGTGAAAATTTCTGAGGTGCTCTGAAATATGGAAATATTTTGATACACCAGTGATAACCCAATTAGATATCTCCACCTAACATTAGGATTTTACTTCATGCAATATTTAATTTTAAAGGTACCACTTTTTGTATCTGATTTTATTATACACATAAAACCAGGTACATATTTTTGGTACCTACCAAAATCAATTTGATTTTGACTGTATGTTTCAAAAGTTCAAGGTCCATCGGCCTTTAAAGCCTAAGTAAAATAATACATTTGTTTTTCATTGCAAATCCTCCCAACATTTACAAAATAAGTTTTTTGTAGTTTGTGTATTTCTATAGAAACAAGTGGTACTTTATTGTATTTTATACTATTTTATAAAATATATCTATTTAAAAAGGTATTTAATTGTTATCTACGTTATGTGGGTTCTTTCGTAGAAGTTCAATACTCACGAGAGCATTGCGGAACTACAATAAGTAGATTTAATCGTAATGATTCGTAGTGTCGGCATTATTGTAAATGCCTCCGGAGCCTTACCGGTTACGAATTGACAGATTCGGTAAACGCCGCTATCAATACCAACCTTGGAGCAAGTCGACAGCACGACCAGTTTCCGGCTCACGGAGTGATACAAGCAGCGATTAACTTTCATTGTCTAGCCCTGCAAGGTGATCGCTACTCCGATAACCCGATCATTCGACACAGACCTTGAAAAAAACTTGGCACAAAAAGTGTGCCACGGCGCATTGGCCGTCTACTTTTCCTTTCGCAACTTCTACACCCATCATTCATTAAACGAGCCATTCACTTTCGCTTGTAATGTCTTCACAATCCAACGGCCCGGAGTGGGATTGTCTGTCAAAATTAATAAAAATGGTTTAGCATCGATACGAGGAGAAAAAAGTTCACCGGGCACTTTCTTTTCCAGAAGATCGGCCGCCACGGTGACAACCTGACCGCGGCAGCCTAGCCAACCGGAGAGGCGAGCTAACCAAAAAAATAATTTACTAAGAAAAAAACTATCATTAAATTTATTTGATAAATTGATAGTAATTGCGTAAGAATGCAAATATTTCTTATAGCTCAGCACCCAGAAATAAATATTTTTTGGCTTTCTATTACAAGCGAAACCACAATTTATTTATCTGCTAATTCATGCGGGTAGTTATAAAAATGTCTAAGGTTTCTAGTGAATACAATTCTTAAACAGTAATCATTTAAAACCTTTATGAAATGCGTAATGGAAATTTTGGTATAACCTTCAATAATGCCCTAGCTTGTTTTCAAACTGCAGCTTTTACTGGCATTTTGGTATATTTTTCTCAGAATTTAAAGGATTATAGAAATATTGAATTTCCTAGAAACCTCAGACATTTTTCAAAATACCCATAGAAAATTTTCAAATTAAACATTTGTAGTATTGTTTGTATTAGAATGCTACAAAGTAACGTCTAGTGTCATTCTTGAGTGCTGACCCTTAATGACCAGGTTGTAATGTAATAATACGAATAAAATGTTAACCCCTACAAAAATACTTCAATATAATTCGTCAAATCTTTTGAACTGTATTCATACATTTTGCACCTAGTAGTGGGGTAAAATTCAGAAAAGCGCAAATTAAAACCATCCTTCGCATTATGCACCTAAAATTAAATAAACTTAACATTTCTTAAATATAAATATCTCCTTCTTCACGTCACTAATCTCAGCCTCGTGCATCTCATGAATCGGGGATATTATAGTACCACTGCGTTGTATTAGATAACAAAATATTGATATTTAAGTGATATGACATTTTCTAGTGGATCAATAAAATAAAACTATATTCTTAATTTTCATTTTAGCAGATACGTTCTATAAATCACGATGTTCAATAAGACTGACGAACTTTAAACTAAAGTAGTATTTTTTATTAAAATCATCGTTGCAACATTGAAAAACGCTTTGTTTGAAAACTGAAATAACACAATCCTCGCTAATTTCAATTTTTCACTTTCATTTCAATTTTTGTAAGGCTAACCACTAATAGTTCGATTCTCCGCTTGATGATCGTATTGATTATTATCCATAAAATTGTATTTATTGCTTTAGATTTAGAAATAGTGGTCTGATCTATCTCGTTCTTGCAATTGATTGTTATTAACAACTTTCGAAATAGGATTAATGACAAAGTAATAAATTTCATCGAAAGTTTGGTCGAATTACATTCATTGCATTGATAAATGTTCTTTAAAGTTTTGTTTTATATAAAGATAAAATAATAAACATTGCTTAATAAATATGTATACTAGTACCGGTGAAAAATCACGGATGTCACCAGACTTGCCAAAAAAAAGTATAAGTTTCTTTAATTCATCCATTTTAAATATAGAATAATCTTTGTCATATATATATATATATATATATATATATATTTATATATATATATATATATATATATATATATATATATATATATATATTTATGTAAGGACAAAATACAGATACAGACATAATGTATATAAATGCATTCACTGGAGAATTTGCTTGTATAGTTAATTAGTATACCCTGTATATCTCACTACTGTCTATAATTAAAAATACCACTATCAAAACTAGTACGCATTCCCATATATTTGATAATACATTGTATTGATGTACTCGTACAATCCTCTTCTATATAAAAACAAAATTTTCTAATTGAGGAGTTGTATAAAATCTAAGGCGTTCAAGTAACTCACTAGGGATATTCTGTGTTGAGACAGACAAGTTTACATATATTTGTATTTTAACATAAACTTATTCAGTAACATTCGTAAAGTAATCAGAAATATTTACAAGAGTTGATTGTGAATATCGGTAACAATAAGAATATATAAAAGACGTTTGAAATATAGAAATACACTTGGAAGTATATAAAGTTAGACTTGGTTGAGTGCACTGGTTACTGTACGACCTTCATTGACTATTCATTGTCCAGTGGCGATTTTATACTGATTTAAAAATATTACGTGTCTTGTTTTGTCGAGTATGTTATTGTCTAATTTAGGCGCAAAGCTTTTAAAGTTTCTTTGTCAAAATTTTGTTAGTGTTTTCTGTTTTTTTAAGTATTATGAACTCAATGTATAACCATAACACAGGTGTTGATGGATCCACATGTCGCTAAGTGTGCCACGCAGGTGACATCTGAGGAACCTGCACACCTTAACGAGGTTGAACTGTTGTTAAACTGTTGTTGAAACGCCCCAAACCAACGGTAGGGACGTCTATCGTATGAAAAGAGATTTGTTTATGAACTTAATGACTATGAAATTTTAAGCCCGGTTTTATCATTTGAACAGAAATTTATTTTTTATAAAATTACTAGCCTTACTTCACAGCTTCTCCCGAGGAAAATTTTGGAACATAAAATATGCATTACAATTAACAAGTTTCTCAGAGTTAAGCTCAAGATGGAGCAAACATAACTAGATGAAAATAAAGAGCTTATAAATATCAAACCAAAAAAGCTTTTCATTTGTTTGACAGTAGTTTTTGCTGCTACAGTATAAAAAAGTGATTTATAGTTATAACAATTACAAAAAAGCTCGTCTTTAGTTAGAGCGATGGAAACATTATTTCGAAATGTTAGTTTAAAAAAAGCTTTAAAGTTAAACAAGCTTAAGTTACACAAAATTAACACTTAATAACTTATAATATTTAAATGTATTGTAATCAATTATGAAGGAAAGAATTTAAAACCAAAATAAATCACAATACCGTGTTATAAAGGCGGGTCAAAACCGAAATTAAGTACCTAAAATAATTTCATTTCATTAAATGAACACACTTTTCGTCGTGTTATTTGTAAAGTATAAGATTAATTTATTCTTATAATGACTCAAATTAAAATGACAATGTATTGGTCCGCAAAGTGTTAACGAAGATTGAAAGTCAAAGTCACTAATGATGCGTGTAGGCATATTGTAGTGAATATCTAATATCTGGTTTCACACCGCCTCGGGTCACGCTTCCACACGTGAATCCAACCAGCCAGCCAACCAGCCAACCAGCCGACATCTGGGGGCGTTTGCCATCTGTTAATTAGAAATCTACTGGCGATCATTTTAATACGATAAAACTTTCCTATCGCTTGCTTGCTTGCCTGTGCCTGTAGTGCAACGAACATTGACAATTTAGATTCTAGATTCACTGCACCCATAATATCCCTCGTATATTATCAATTACTATGTCTATTTCGATACAGTTTCAACCGAAATACGACTACATAAATGTTTGAAATGTATTTATTTTACATATTTTTGTAATAAAGGAACATGAAGGCCTATGTCATCTCTAGAAATGATATGTGGAGAGAGTTTAATGAGTGCTTCTGTTGAAGAAGGGAAGAAGCACAAACCCTAGCACTTGGTTTAAAAGTCGCACTGCAAAAACAATAAAATGTTAGCCGTGTACGAGTACTGGATGTGCGTTTTTTATGTCTCTCTTGTAGACATTGAAATGCAGCCTGGCTGTGCTCTGATGCGGAATGGATAAATCACTAGTACTTCTAAGCACATTCTTTTGAAATACCGATAACACAGATACGGCATTCCCACCTCTCATTTTTTTTTCTAACGATTACAATCCGAATTATAAATAAAAGAGACAAAACAGTTTCACTAAAAGAGAAATCACGCACTTTTTACGCTGGTGGCGATAAGTTCGAAATTGTCACTTGATGCCAACTGCCTATTAAGATTTACGCAAAAAAACATCACCAAAAAGCATGGTTTTTTTTTGAGAAGCTCGCGCACAAATTTTAAAATGTTTTCCGGTCAAAGATAAAAAAAAAACGTAATTTGCCACACCGTCTATTCATAAATAGCGTACCCGAAAACACTAATTTCAAACTTATTTTAATATCAATCACGATACTTGATTTTATTTTTAATGTTAGTTTAACCCAAAAATAAAAGATTTTCGACTTAAATATAAAGCACCAAATAATTACAATTAAAGCAAAAACCGAAAAAAGTCGAAGATTGTACGCTTAAGCGAGCTTTTACAGGCCTAAAACTTTATTTTTCTCTAGGCTTATAAAAAGACTAGCTAGAAAAATATTCCGTCAAAGCAAAGGCAAAAATATATTCTATTCGCAGTATTTATTAATGCATCTTTAATATTTCTAAGCGATCAAATTTTCAAATATAAAACACTTAGTTTTATTTATTTATAGTATATATTTATTCGATCGATGATATGTAATACATTTAGGTTTGTTTTTATGTATTTTTGCAAGAGTTTGCAATAATAATGAATACGTAATTATAATGTTGGGACATAACCATCGGATAATGTAACGAAGATTTCTTTATAAATATTATGTTCAGTTGCTTAATTTTCCTTGAAACACTTTTTTTTTGCTACAACTCTAACGGTATTAAAATGTGGGTGAGATTTATCAATATAACCTTATCTAAATAAATTTAAAATTGTAATTGAGGTCATTTGTAAATGAATTCAAAACATCGATCTTGGGAAATTCTTCAAACGAAAGTGGATTTTATAAGATTTCAATATCTCGAATCTAAAAAAATTATCTTAGTTTATCAAAAAAAAAACGAAAGTTGTCGCGTTCGCTGTTCCCACTTTTTTATGAACATCTTTTGATGAAACAATGCCAACAAATGGTAAATAAAACACGGGAAACCAGTCAGTAATAAAAGGCTCGTTTAAAATGAAAAAGATGTGAAAAATCACACGGTTTCACTTTTAATATTGTAACTCTTCGCGCTGGTTGCTACAAGCCCTAACCATCACAACAAGTGATATCATCGAGATGAATATGAATATTTATTCATAATTTTCAGAATTATTTTCTTCCAAAAATAAACAACTTAACAATTATTGTTAATTTGGCATCCAACCTTTAAAAAAGGAGTTTATCAAAATGTTAACCACTATAATTTAGGCACGTAATTATAAATGTTTATTAACAGTTAACTAAGCTTTTAGATCTGTTTTTTTAAACAGAAGCACTCTTAGTTTTAACATATAAAATCAACTAGCCAAGGCATTTACATTTTGCTAAACTTTTTTCAGCAAATTAGAAAAGTTTTAAATACTTTCGGCAAAATTAAATGTTTTCAATGAATACCAAATGATTTTTTTTTTTTGTTTGAAGGATTAATTAGTTTTGAACGATGTGATGAGTTATAAATGAATATGTCTCGACACAGAAACTCCTTTCAGTGAGACAGACATAGTAAAAACCATTGTTATTAAAATAAATAAAGAAAAAATAATATCGAAAAGAGGTTTGAAGGCAGAGGAAACAATATTGACAAATAAGAAATTGCTGTAATTTATATGCAACTAAAAACTTGTAATCTCAATAAGATGACACGGGAAATTCTACCAATTATCCTCAATTTATTATTCTTGTATGAAAAAATCTGCTAAGAGCGCAGAAGGTCAACTGTCTACGTTCAGTGTCGTGGTAGGGTAGTTCAAGCATGGCTTGCAACATACCGAGTGAGGTGCACATATTATCTTCGAGATATCAAATGGGTTACGCAAGGACAAACTGTAGGACAAATTTAATCACGCGCACGGTCTAGCCCACGAAGATCTTTCCCTACTCTATAAGCACGCGCTGCAGGTTAGCAATCACCTTATAAACCAGGTGCACGTCGATCCTACCAAGTCCTAGCTTTATGGTTCATTTTTTTTTATTTCATTGGCGGCAACCTGGGGGTTTATTGGCATGAAATCGGTTATTACAAATACATGTACTTTACCCGTCTCACTAGAAGATGTCTGTTATGAGACGGGAATGAGTTGAGTTTGATGTTTGTAACAGTTGTCCATGTCTGCATGCCTACTATCTCAATATAGCACTGTTGATGATGTTCCCATTCGTGGGAGGAAAGAAAAAACACTAGTTATCAGAAAATCACGCTTCCGGAATCACTTTTTTTTCTTTTTTTACTTAATCGAAAAACAAATATTCCTAGGCTACGAAATAAACTGACAATATTTAGAAAAAAAAACTCCTGCTACCTTCATTATAAATAGAAGAGGTGATCGTACATTGATGAAGGACTTAGCTAACAGAGGATGAAATCCGCGACGCTTGGGTGGAAACCAGACGCAATCTATCCTCTCATCTTCTAGCTTTTGTCTTTAGTTTCACTTAAGCTTTATCGATAGTCTGTGCATTCAATAAAATATCTCTGACTTCCTCAGTCACTCTTTTCCAATTGCTTTTTCCGCCAACAATTCAAATATCAAGCTAGTTGAATGGTTAAATGATATCATTTAGGAGTATCTTGATATATTTCATGTCTTAATTATTTTCCGGTATGCAATGAACGAAATGAAGAAAAAACCTGAATAAATTATTTGGTATAAAAATATTGACAGTATTATTTTGTAATATTTTAAAAACTATTTCAAACTCAAAATTATTAAACTTCTCTTAGCTATAAATTAAAATTTAAAGAAAAACTGAGGAAAAACATCATACATCAGCAAATAACAAGCATCGAAAAACACAAAAACTCATTTATTCTCATATTTAAAAAAAAAATACCCGTACGGTTTCACCCTACTACGGCATCTTCAAACTTAAGTTTTTAATATTATACTCTTTTTTTAAGTCTGTGTTTGGGAAAGAAAACCCTTTATTCGGTACAATATGCTAAGAAAAACTTATGATTTGTAACACACCAAGATAATTTTAAGTTAATTTCACATCAATTTATATCTAATTACGATATTTACAAGACTGTGTATATTTACTGAATGTACTTTGTTCTACTTTATTTACATTAAAATATTGCGAAATTCACCATGTTTTACTAGATATACGAAGAAAAAAATTGCATACATTTAAATAATCTTACAAAAACAAAAACAAAACATATTAATTACAATATTTAAAATAAATCTTTCAAAAGTAAAAATTTCTTTGGGTATGGCACGCTTAGATGCATTAAATAATGTAGATACAAGTACTTTACTGAGATAACGCACCTGGTTTAACTAAACCAAGTCAACGAAATATACCTTCGAAACACGCTTCATATAGCTATCTCTTCCGCACACACATGTTCTTTGAATGGCTATCCTTTTCATACGCGGGTGAAACATTTAGTGGTGCAACATTAGTGGTGCTACATTTTTCGTAAGATTTGTATGAATATGACGTGTCTTGTATTTTATGTATATGATGGCACGATCTGAAGGTCCCAACGCGATGTCCTGTGCTAAAGATTGATGGAGATGTGACATTCTGATGGCGATTTCCAACAACAGCCACAAAAAATGCTATTAACGATTACTTAGGTTTTTTTAGCCACTTGTTGTTATGGACAGTAGCTGTTGCTAGATCAGAAACAAGTTTTCACTTTCATGTTTTAAAGAATTGGTAAAAATTTCATCATTCCAAAAGTCTGCAAGTGTCTATGTCTGAAACAAGGGTAGTTACAAATCAAGTGCATTGGGAAATGTTCTGTTTTCGTCGGTGTTTAGCTACGTTTCAGAACGATGAAAACATAAAATGACGTCAGCATGCCATTGGATTGTATACACTTACAGGTGATTACCAACGTGCAATTGTGTTTCGGGAAAACAGTAGACGTCAAAATACTTGCCCTAAATATCACCGTTACTATTACGGGAGTAATTTTACCCATTCATTAAAAAAAAATTCAAGATTCTCTTTACGTTACGAAATCTTCATTTAAAAATATAAACGAAAAGAGATGGAAGTTACTATATTATTTGTCATTTTCAAATGCCTACTAAATAATTTCGACGATGTTTCGTGTATTGTACTAGCTTTTAGGTGTACCTGCAAGTCTTATTCACGTGTTTTGAAGTTCACAACGGTAACTTGTATTACCTATTTATACAGTCCCTGCGTAAACCTTTTTTTCGTCAACAAACGACGCGACGCGTTCTGTTTCGCACACAAAACATAACGGAAACATTCCGGCCTAGTGTTAATGCAGAGTGTAGAAACACGGAATGTAGTAGAAACATATAGTGTAGGAACATCTCGTTAATCACGGAGGGTCACAAAAGCATTGTGACAAAACGGGGGTCACGTACCTTTTGTGGTCTTTATGGGTCCTGTATTATTCTCGGGAAGTGTATGTGATATTGTGACTCGCGGGATGCGAGCCGCATACCTAAACAGTAACATGAATTCGAAAACAAAATTTAAAAATGGGAAATATTTCGTTTGCTCATATTCCGTACGTGCCTGAGTTGCGGGCTTTTCGTGTTTCAATGTTGAATGCCTTTGAATCCTATTAGGTCCAGGAAAGGCACCATTGAATATATCTACTTAATTCCGTGTTAAAAGTATGTACTCACTCTTAGTAAACTTTATGCTATATTTAATTGTATCAATAGTTGTACCATTTACATCATAATGGCCGTTTTTCTGGAGGTTTTTTGTAGAATAACTCTGCATAACGGTATTAAATATTTAAAAAATATGAATAATAATAAAATAATACGCACCTAATAAAAACACACAAAAAGTTTAAAATTACTCGCTAAATAAATGGATGCTTCTCGCGGACAAAAAAATATCTGAACTTTGTAAATAATTCCAAGAACAAAAAATTTAGTGAGAAAATTCGGCAGGTCTAAAGGTGGATGCGTGAATTCAGGTGGTACAGATTATACCCGGGGAGTACAAAGTACCAAGTTCAAGTCCCGGTCACAGCAATAAACTTTAATATTTTCTAATACTTATGACTTGATTATTATTTAAATGTTTTCAATATAATAATTTTTTACATTTTCATGTTTTCATAAATAATTCAACATGGTTACCACCGTGATATTCACACACAATAGTTGATCTTCAAAACGTTAGCGTCAAGGTGATTGGTAAAAGTCATTAAGATAATCTTAACTGTGTAAATATTCTATGAAAGTTCTATTACTTATAAGCACGTACTAATTTTTATGGTGTTGAACATCTGAGGTTTAGTTTTCAAATAATCTCTACAAGTTAACATACCACCTGACCCGTATAGACCTCACTTTCAACGAATATGATTTGCATGCGTTTCTCATTTGTTTACCATTCGTTGTTCGGAATTGACGATTTCGTTTTTCGAACACGCGCGGGCCACTCAAGTTGATTTTAACATCAACGAAACCAATAAACAAATACATTTTCACGAATGTATAATACAAGGTACATTGTACAGCCCAAATTCCTTCCGAAAAAACATTGAAATGGTTAACATTCGAATCTAACGATCGGGAACTTAACAAGGATAAAAAGCGTATTTAGGTAGATACTAAAATTGAAAAGAAATATTTTTTCTGATTGTGGAAACGTAACCTTCTCATCAATTATTTAATGACTTTCGTGGCAGAACGGTAAGCACCTTGGCCCTGGGCCTTGAGGTCGGCAAGGCAAATCAGTAAGTAAATATCCAGTATTTAAGTTTTTCACATACGTAATTAAAATAAAGTATGCTTGCACCCCAATCCAGAATGGAAGAAACTCACAGCATCGCCCTAGTGAGATACCCACAATTCAGAATCGAAACACTACGTTGTTTGAAACGATAGCTAATATATCTATTGAGTGATCACATTTGAAATCCAGTTACTATCTTCCTACTTCTTCCCTTCACATTTCCTTTCCCAACTTATTTCAACTCACGTTTTAAAATATGCATTTTAATCACCATGTATCCAACCTGTGCCTAGATTGGTGGTCTTTAGATTATTAAATGTTAAAATATATTATGAAGAAAACGAGAGTAAAATATTTAATTTTTAACTTAACATTTATTTTTCTATTTACACTAAATACATATATTTATTCGATCAGAATAAAAACAGATAAGTACCTACCTGATTTATTTGGTGGACTCTGAATTAAATGGCAACAAACAAAATTAAGATATCTCACTTACGTTTCGCAGTTTAACCGATATGTAGGTACCTACTTGATAATTTAATAAAATGAACTGATGTTATCACTAAAATTAATTTTACATATTTGTTAGCCTTTTCAACCACTCGATGCCAAAAGGAAATATTAAAATTGTCATGTTTTTATTTACTTCGCATCATATATCTATATAGATGTTCACAAATTAAATGCCTAAAGCAAAATACCACTCCCATGTATTCAAGCACTAAGCATGAGACTAACTATCACTAAATCTCCTTTCAGCCTGATAGTCAAACAATAATAATATTTTCTCTGCGTTTATGGCTATCGTTCGCCACTGATCTAGAATCACTTTCTTCTCGTTAGAATCGCTTAAGCACATTTCTCTCGAATAATAAGTAAAAAAAATACTGGATTATCCTCCTAACTAACTCACACAAAGGTTGTTTAGATTGTTCGAGGTGATGGCGTGGTGCACTTTTTACCATTAGTTTGTATTAAAAACTGATTAGTGACAAAAATTTTCTGCAGCCCTCTCTCTTTGGATGGCATTTACTGAACAACATTTCACGATACGAAAAAAGCATTTAATGTTATTAAACCCGCAACAAAAATTACGGTAGTTCTACATTTCTTTGTTTGAGTACGAAAAAGAATCCCACTATCCAAAGCTAGCGGGATTATGGAACTCCCCATCGGGAAATGCTGTGAGTCGATAGGATACAGAGTAAAAGGAGTAAGGCTTATAAGCTCCTACCTATTTTAACTAGTAAAGATTTTTTGAGTTTGATGTAAAAAATATTATATGATTGTAACAACTGCTTACTGCTCGTATACCAGTGAAACAACATGTTTTCAATATTTCTTGTATTATTTTTAAACGACTGGTTGTGTATTTCTCACACCACTTAATACGTTGAGATAAAACGTATTATTATTGGACCTATCAAACATTACAATCAACACCTGCATTTAGTGAAAGGTCTCATATATTTAACTGACTGTTCATGTTATAAAAAAAATCATGTCAATGAATTTTTGCACAATATCCAAACCCAAAGCCAAGAAATTTAAGCATCAAAACATACAGTTCGCAGTACTTGTGGTTTATGCTTTTAATTATTAAAATGAAGAGTTTCCTCCATCGTCGATGTCGAAAAGGTCAAAATCACGAGTTGTTATCCAGGTTCAATAGTCAGAAAATTTTAATGTCAATAAAGTAAATTATCCTAAGTGTCACTTTCTCGCCATTTCAATTGCTTTTCTATAAAAATAATAAATAATGTTGTATTTTTTTTACTCTTTGAACGCGATTGAAAAACAGTACGGCATCAATTTCTAAATGCAATTTATTACCCATTTAAATAAAGGTTGTATTTACTAGACAAGCAAAAATCGGAAAAATAAAAATAATTTTCCGTTTTGGTAGGTACCTACTGATTCTTTAATTAAAAATTGCGGCTGGAACAAATACATTATATGGATATGAACAGTGATGATTTAGACCACTGATTTCTAAAACAGACCCTAGATATATAACACTCGCGGTAGTCCTGGAGGTATGGATCATAAGGCACGGGGTGGCAGAAGCGATGCGGAACGCTAACCGCCCATGGCACCATTTAGGTAGGTACCTACTCTAGCCTGAATTGGTGACTATAGATAACCCAAGTAATTTTATTATATTTCAACATTGAGTAGGTATCAAGTAGCTCTATCTCTATCTGGGGTTCTGGATTCGAATTCCGGCTGAGTCAAATTTATATGACTTGATTATTTTAGACTCCATGAAATGGATTGGTGGCATTCATAGCACGATATGCGGAAGTACGAAAGTGTTTTGAAAACACTAACATTGATGAAACAGGATACTGCATTGTTGCGTCTGCAGTCTATATGCGAAGTGGTGTCTTAAGAAGCTAAACTAATTTAAAAAACACATATTCACTTTTATTATAGCTTAGGGTTAGGTGTGTATGTTTAGGTCTTAGTGGGATCTAACTGGTTGTTCTTCTACCCTTCTGGTATCAAACCTTTTTTTAACAAAAATTATGTAAGACAATGTTTATTACCATCTGCTGCGTGTAGTAAGGGGGTTCCATACCCCCGCCAGGGGGGCGGAGCATCGCGGTGCTAACTACCGCCATCTAGCGCCATTTAGTGGCGCTCTGTGTGTACCTCCAACGCCTCATATCTGAAAAAAAGGGAAAAAATTAAAACTTCATACGAATAACATGTGTTCACAAACATCTCTCGAAAACATTAGGTAATTATTTTGAGCAGCTATATACTGGATAGGTATGTTCACCATTTGGCTTTGAAAAGTGAGTATTATTATTCAAGTAGGACTGGGAGAGTGGAAGGTTGTCAATACCCATCCCACCGTATTTAAATAATATTACACAAGAAAAAATTATCATTTAACAAACTTTAAAAAACTAAAATTATTTATAAACTGCAAGTTAGTTATAATAATAATATATTATGTACTACATAATACTGAAAAAATACTTTTTTATTGAAATCTTATGCCATCATGTTTGTAATTCTCATTTTAACAGCATTACGGAATATAATGAGTACGCATAAAGCAAATTTGTGAAATTCTAAAATAAATGTCCGCATTCCTTTCGATGTTTGGATTAAAAATGTAAATCTTATCTGCACTACGAACAGATAAATCTTTTAAGTGAGTACCTAATTATTTCAACCATATGAATTTCAAAACAGAAAAAAAGTATAAATGTACTTATGTTGATTGATAATTTATAATTATACAAATAATAACATTTTAGGTAACTGAAGGTTGAGAATACAGATGGTTGGTAGATAGTTGGTTATTATTGAGAATATTTCTAAATAAATATTAATGAAGCTTAACTTAATAAATCTCTTAGATAAAACATTAGCTCTTGCACAGTTTTCAATCAATTACGCGAAGGGAACACATGAAGTTAGAAACATAATATTTGACTATAATATAACTCAAGCCAAAAATAGTGAGATAGGTGCAAAGGTAACATTGAATGATTTATCAATCATTCTTCAAACGGATCTACCTGTACTATGAATACTTTTGTTTTTAACTTCTAGACATTTCCATTGCTAATTTGACCAAGTTATCAGCTGGATACTATATATTACATAATAAGAACACTTTTGTGGGTACACATACGTTTACATACGATATTGTTATTAATTTGTTTTTTTTTTTTTTTAGTAGTGTAACTTACCAGGAAAACAGGTTTTCAATACTAGAAAGATACAGAACATGAATTAACGATACATTTTTATACTATAGCTTAAAGCTTAACAATGCATTAATCTTACACATAACAAAGCATGCTCGTTTTTCTCTATCAAAGAACTCCTTGGTAAATACTTGTACGTATTGTTTTCTCTTTTGAATAATCAAAAAGGTTTTTCGTGGAATCGATTTGAGATTGAATGGACAAATAATTAATAAATACGTGCCTCGAAGGGTAATAATTTATCATACTTTAAAGTTTAATGTTTTGTATGAAGGTTTAGGACGTTCACATAATCTAACGCTTCGTTTCTCGGAAAGTTCTCTCGATGGAATAATTTATTTACAATCCCTCCCGGAGATATACACGCTTGCAGCTGAACCAACAATAAGCCAGAACGTAGGTGTTTTGACAGTAGATTAGGATTACGTAAAATACACACAATGTATTACCTGTGTCATAACATGTTTTGACTTACAAAGATTCACCTAGAGATTACATTTTATGATTCTTTATTCGTTATTTTTCAGTTTATAAATCAAACGATGTGTTCAAAAGAAAGGAAGAATTCAAATTGGAAAGTATTTACCTGTAGGTGTAATATATCATTAGCAAAACAAAGACTAAAACAAAAAACAAACAAAAAATGGCTTTGGAAAGGACATTTTGATGATAACTTGCCCTCTTTCCAAATACGTGCTTAATAACTTCTGAGTGCCTATTTGATCTTGATACCTGATGAGTGGATTTTCAACATTTCACTGGGTTCTTTAAATGTATTGTTAGCACGAGTATAATTTATCGTTGAATTAGGTTTTATGTAACCACATACGAATGGTTAGTAATTTTGTTTGTTTTAAAAAAATTGAATGAAGGGGAAAGTGTAAAAATAAGTTTCCACAAACAAATCAAGATCAGATGTGAATTCAAACAGACCATGAGTTTTTTCAGTGTTATCACCATTGCTGTTATAGAATACCTTTTTCGTCGTTGCACTATCAAAATAGGTGGTATTCTGGGCGAATTGTGTCAATAAGCTTATAGTAGGCACTACAAAACATCCAGTTCGAACTTTAATTATTGTTATATTGTAAATATTACCTACTTCCAAGATATAATAAGTAAAACCATAACAAGAATAATAAATCAAAGAACAGAAATATCTCGAATTAAACTAGCACTTACTAGTATACTCAATGAAGATAGGCTATACCTGTAATTAAATTACACATTCTTCTACCTTTTGATGAATTCAGACGTGTTGAAAACTTCATTTTACTGTCGTCTATTATTAAATCTTTCTCTTCCAACATAATAGTTCGCGCAATGGGATATTACACACTTTTTTTATTCCATGTGTAAGAATTCAGTTCTTTCCCACACACGTTCAAGAAAATATTGTAAGGTACCCCCAAACGACGACGTTTCTGTGATAGACTATGGACACTTGAGGTGAAGGTCACGGAGAAATTTCTAACAAAGAAATTATTTTCGATTTCTGTCATAAGATCGTGTAAAAGGTTATTTATGTTGCTTAACTAATGACGGGTAATTTTTAAATCGTTAATTTTATCGCAAGTGTTTTTTCGGATACGATTTCGTCTGTTGTATGCTAGTTGATGAAACGTTAACACACGGTCAAGTAAATAAATGTATAAGTATGTTCGAAGCAAATTATTGGTATTCTATTCTTACTCGTTCATGTAAAGGTAAGGTATTTACAAGGTATTTGTTTATTTCCAAGAACATCATAGATCGGTACATTATTGATAATCATACTTACCAACGTGTAATTGAATTTGAATGTTTTACCCATGAACTATGCAATTAATAAAATCTCCCTTTTGTTTTCACGAGATGTTTTAATAAAACATCATTGCCACAATCGAATATCTAACCATGGCATTGATTAAGGTTATTTTTAGTATGGAACCACGTTTATCATAATAAACTGACTTAAATGGTTTATTTTATTATTTTGGCACTATCAATATCGTCCTCAGCAATCAGGAACTATTTAGAAACCTGTTCACTAACCAAATAAAGACGCTCTGAACTCTGTAAGCTGGCTGTGGGCTGCAAACGTAGGCCGGGATGGCACTAGGACATTGACTGCAGTGTTATTATTGTAATGTTCCGGAAGGAATCATCGGTATTCGATATTTCACCATACTGACTCCTTTTACATAATTATATTTATTGACGTAGCGGCCTACGTAATTACCGATGAGATTATCTAGTGCGGGCTATTTAAAAGGAAAGTTGATTATTGCGAAGAACGCCGTGATGAATCCTTTCAAAGCTGCTTGTTTTTGTTTTCAGCAGTAGGCACTCTTTTTGAGAGGTAAGGAACCATTTTTTCAGATGAACTACGAATTTACACAAGATTATTATTATTTTACCGTGATGGTGTTCCAGCTGCCTGGGCCATTGAAACTATATAAACGGAAATATTTTGAGACCGGTGAATGTGACGAAGGTAAAATAAGGGAAGATAATATTAGAGTACGTGGTTATTAAGATATTCCTACCAAATATAACTAAAGCTATTTCAAACAACTTTCCGACTCTGAACGAGGAAGATACTGATAGTATATTTTTAGATGGAAAGACATGCAATATACTATGTTTTAAATTTTACACATGATTTTTTTTTTGCCGACGCCTTTATTTTAAGTCATAACATCTGCACTCAGAGTCAAGAAGCTTACGTATCTCCCACAAAAGCGATCAACATATATCTATAGTGTGAGAATTCCAACATCTAAGTTGTACCTAAAATGAGTGCTTTTAGTTTTTTAACAAACAAAATATCCACTTTAAAATATTACGGTAAAATAACTTCCTGCTAATAATTATGAAAAATATAAGCTTTTGACGTTTACTTATTCGAGAAGAAGTCAAAGAACGTAAAACTAACTAAAGGTTTTCCATTCATTGGCTGCTGACTTTTGAAGTGAATCAGTATTTCGATCCACGTCCAAATCAACTCAATCCAACATCGTGAAGGAGACTTCCATATGAGTCTTCGCAATTATAATAACTTTACTGACAACCTTATTATTACTCATAAGAACTTGCCGGAATATTCAGCCACTTAAACAGGTATCATTTTACTTACCTTCATTTTTTTTTACAAAGAAGATTTTTTTTAGTTAGCTATATAAAATCTATTTATATTGTTTTATCCAAATGTCAGTTGTTCATGTCTGTTTTTTTTCATTACGTGACTCTTAAAAGCAGTCAAATCCTTGACATGAGTGGTTCAACACTCCTCTGTATAGTGTGACGGACGTGTTAATTGCTGCTTCACTATTCACCTACTTTTTAAGTAAGTACTAGATACCTTTCATTACAATAAACACTGGGCGGTGCCTTATCTAACAGACAAAACCAGATGGGTCTAAAAAGATGTATATTGGTTTAACTGGTATCTCTTTAAACTCGGTCCGTACTGTTTACACGACTTATTCTTGAAACGGATTTTTTTTTTATAACGTTCATTTATCGAAGGAAAATTAAAAATTGAGCTTTCAGAGAGCAACACTGGACTGTGATGTATCATTAAATCTAAATGAAATCGGAACAAGGTTGGATTCTGGTGAGCTAGAAGAAAAAAATCTGTGATATTTTGTATATAATACTATTATATAGATATATTAACCTTGGAAATATTTAATTATGTAAGAACACTATCAAATCAACTTATTACATAATCTTCGTCCATATATGCTTTCTGCATAGCGTTATCTTAGCTACAAAGGTCTTGAAGTAGCAACGATTCTCAAAGGATGAATTCTAGGGTTAATAAATTTGAACATCTTTTGGAACTTCGCTTTAATCGAGAAAGGCAGCCTTGAAATATCCGTTTTACTGACGATAAAAATATCAAAAGACGCCATATTGCTTGTTCAGTATATTTCAACTGTTTAATAAGACAAAAAGAGTGTTAACAATTGACCGTAGTTAGGATCTAACTTCTAATCGTATAAGGAAAAACAAAAGTTTACTTTAAAATATCCCCAAATAATTTTCACTGAACCAACCTTTCCAAATTCTCAAAACAACAGGTGATAAAATAACATTAAGTTATTGTTTTAAGATTGTCATTTCAAGGACGTAAAACATGAACTATTATGCTTGGAATCTCAGACAATTACTAAAAACATGGTAATAAAATAGTCTCACAACAAACTGATATTATTTGACATTTTTTTGAGCTAACCGACGGAATAGAAAAAATGATGACAACGATAAAAAACACTTAACAATATCTTTGGCTCATATTACAGTCTCTAGGTCAGCGGTCGCTAAGCCGGCCACCCGAGCTGGCGTGAAATATATGGAAATGTACCCACCTGGTAGAAAAGTAAATGCCATATCACACACTTCGTGAGATGCAAATTAAATATTTTTATCTGCTGTTTTGCTAAAAATATGTAAAATTTTCAGCAAACATAAAATAAACAATTAATTTACTCGTACGTTTAAATTTTCGTTCTTTTCCAAATTCTTACTCTTTTGATTTGTCTAATCATTTTTGATATCGTAATTAATATAGTAAATTTTTCCTTTTCCTAAACCGGTCGGGGACTAATTGCTCCGAAAAGTTACCTCCAGGCATTCCTTTCTTATACCTTTTCTGTCAATTGTAGAACAATTCTCGAAATCGACCTTTTTATTTGCTTTTTCCTACTGTTTCTGCCATCGCCTAGTATATTAACATTTAAATGCTGGAGCTAAACACACTAAAATTCGAATTTGAAGACCACTGATATTAGTAGGTATATTCGTTTAATTATTCGTATAATGTTCCCATCTGATGTAAGGATATGTTAAAACGAATTTTCTGAAAGAAGATAAATAATAATACAAATAAAATCAAATCTTAATCTTCGTTAGCACGTGAGAACAAATCTGTACCTTATATTTCTCAATCGAAACAATTATATCGCAAACACGAACCGACATGCTCTATTTAAAACTTGTGCAACTAACATTACGTCAGCGGATAATTCATATACAGATATTCATATTATCGGATTAGCAGTGTTCCCACATAAAACCTATCAATGCGTTTTATGCAATAGCTAACCGACTGTATATCAAACAGTTTATTGATTCTTCTAATTAGAAAACTACTTACGAATTCTAAACGCATAATTTTATCGAACACGACTTTTTGAGAAAACTCTAATGCCTATACGTAGGAATAGGCCAGGTGTGCTAAATTAAGTGTTGTCTAACATAATGAAACCATGCCATTCATTTTTTATTATATCTTATCGCGTTCATGACATTTTACATTTTGCTCAAAATGTTTAGATGTGAAAAAAAATTGAAAACAATCTGAAAATTTTACTGAAAAATAACTTTTCTAACTGTAAAAATCCACCCATACAAAATATACATAAAATACTAGTTTCATATTTATTATATAAATGTTTATTAAAAAGTTTTTTTTCAAAATCGTAAAAACATGGCAACATAAAATTTTGATTGGGTTTTGTTATTGTAATTCATAATATTATTAACCTCTGCTAGTTTGGCCAAGGCTTTTTTGAAATGATTAAAGCTATTTTCAAACTATACACCGAAACAACCGTCACGAAATAGCAGCACGGAAACTAGCAACATTTTATAATAACATATTAATAGTTTGGATTATTTTAAACTTATAAGCGGGGTGAAGTATTTTTGCTCCATCCTCCTTTCATATTTTACGGATCAGAACTTCACTAGTAGCTATTTCATATCAAACAAGTTCTCCGAAAGAAATATAATAAAGGAATGAAAATTATGTTGTTGATTGCGGCTTGCACCGCACTTTTCGTTTTTCGAATGATTTGTAATTTAGCGCAACAACATGCTTGAAAACATGCGCGTTCCAACAACGTGCCGGTGGGATCATTTGCAGAGGGGATGCAATTTTCTTTGTATAAAAATCACGGCATAATTCATAAGGATAATATTAAGCTTGAAAGAATAGTGCATTGAAAATCCAGGGAGTGTTTAAAGTCGTATAAAATGGATATTTGGTCATATTTTTTACGAGGTTGCTTATTATTTCAACAAATGTTTTTTTTATTGGAAAAATTAAACTTTTTGTTTTGTTCTACAGATACCCTTGATACATTTGACAATCGTTTTGCAATCTTTTCACTATACCTGTGGAAGAAAAGAAAAGATTCGTCAAAAAATAAATCTGAAAAATAGTGGCTTCTACAAACATACGAGTACATTCTTGTTTAAATTTATAAATTATGAATGGACTATCTATTGTTTTGTTTCCAATCACAATTTTAAAAAGTGTAGTATTCCTATAGTTCTAAATTTTGTACCGAAAATTTCACACAAAACTAAATAAACACTTGTTATCAACAAGTTTTTTAAAAGGAGAATTATAAACTGAATAAATCGTATTTAATGCACAGTATCATACATACATTTTTAAAATAAATCGCTGGCAATCAAACGGCAAAAAACGCCAGAAAAACTGATTCTTAATAAAAACATCGACGTAAATTATTTTCCCTTCATTATTATTATTATGCAGGTATTGTTGAAACGAGGTAGCAAGAGAGGCCAGTAGGAACGGATTTCATAAATGTTCTCAAAGAAACCTTCCGGGATGAAATAGGCTGGGAATTACCATGTCGTGTCAAAGGAACTTAATACGCATACGGGGAAAAAATCCGAATTGCGAGATGAATATATTACAGCATCGGGATGCAAAGCCAGGAGATGAATCCTCGGTAATTGCAGGCGGTTGAGAAAATAATATAATGATGGAGAATAATAACAGCTGTTAGCTGAGGCGTTTTCTCGGACATTCCATGATAACTACTTATTCAATAAGATTTGTTTCAATTTGTATAATCGCCTTTATGTTTCAAATACAAAAAACATATTTATTTCAAAATAAAAAAAATACACTCGTTTTCAATTTTATATAAAATTAGTGGTGATCCCACTATTTTAATTGTTCCTTTGCTAATATAAAATAATAAAAAATTCACACCCTCCGATATAATTTTTGAAGCAATCAAAGGCAACTGGAAAATGCTTTCCATTGTATGCATGTAATACTGACATACACCAGACACGCATTACGGATAACGACCGCTCATAAGATTGAGCCCGAGACCACAAGGTCCATTCTTGGATATTTTATCCCAGTGACTGTTTTCTATAAAATCACAATGCCGCAACAACAATCGGCGGTAAATTTGATTTCAATTTGCCGTAATAAAAAAGTGAATAAATGCAATAACAACGGCCATTTTGTATTTCGTACGCCCATACTTTGTGCTTACACTACACTATGCGATACTTTTCCATTTTATATGGCGAAGAAAGTGATCTAAGGTTGCGGCTAGCGTTGTGACCGCTCTGAAAGAACTACTTCAAAGAACTATTTCTTTTGGCAGCAGTTCCTACTTCATTTATTGTTCATTGAACAAATACTTCATTTGTAGTTGGTAGTTCATTTTAGCGTTCACTCTTTTCATTAAATTCATTTCATTGAACAAATACTTCAGTGGAAGTTAAATTACAAAAAACTACTTCAATTTGCGGCAGTTCAGTTGTGAAGTTGAACTTCAAAGCCTATAAGGAAGTACTTCAATTAAAGTTCGACTTCAAAATACTTTGATCTAAAGGAACGTGATTTTTTGGAAGTCTTTTCGTTTTAAAATTTCTACTAGTACTTTTGTTTTGGCGAGGAACCAGTTCCAGTTCTTTTCAATTTCAAATCTCTACCGACTAGTACGTTTTATTTTGGCAAAGAACGTGTTTTTTCGGCGAAGAACCAGTTCTTTTCGTTTTCAAATCCCTACCAAGTAGTACGTGTTTTTTTCAGCGAGGAACCAGCTCCAGTTCTTTTCATTTTAAAATCCCTACCGACTAGGACGTGTTTTTTTCGGCGAGGAACCGGTTCCAAAAAGAATTGAACAAATAACCGGATTAATTCAAATCTCTCTTTTCCGAGTTCGACTTCAATTGAAGTAATCACTGCGAAGGGTTCATTTTAAAGAACTAGCATTCGTGAAGCATTCACAAAACATTGAAGTTTTCCCAACGCTAGTTGCGGCCATTCAATTGATAATATGATTTATTGCAGTTCAATGAAGATTGATTCAACTCAAAATTATTATCCAATAAAATTTCGTATACGAAATGTAATCAATAACTTGAGTTACAAATTGCAGTAAATTGTTCGATACTAGGCTTATTCATTATGTGTTGCAAGTGTTTGACTCGTAATAAATTACTTTTCAATATATGATAAAATTACATTCAGGATTTCATTTTTCCTCCGCTTTAACATTATTTCACGTTCTTATTTGAATTATTTTGAAGTTTTTTTTTGCGGAACCGAGCTTTACCGTGAAAATTCTTTGATTTAATTAATTCCCACACCCCAAGTTTTCTGCGATGTTGAGTGGTGGTTATTTTAACTGAATAGAAACAATTGTATCACAAATTTATTTTGTGAGATCATTTTTTAAGCATTCATTTTACGAAAGTTGTGATGATAAAACCGATATAATTTTTTTATGAAATTTGAATGAAAAAAGCACTTTTTATGAACCTTTTCAAATTGATTGAAATCCTGTTTAACTTAGTTTCATTATTAAAAGAGTGCTAACTTTACCAAGTAGATATTTCTTATTATATCAGAAATCCTAACTAATATAAAAAATAAAGAACATATATAGGAAATTATATAAGTACATGCATGAAAGCACAGTAACACAAAATTTAAACGATTAAAACCTATGAGTTTTTTGGTTATTGAATATCATGTAATAAATTGAATGTGCTCAGGCAAATGGATACAAGTTGCGTGACCGAAAATGAATCGTGACACTAACGCGATTGGAACTAATTGATTATCGGCTATCATCAAAATGTCCCTCGAGCAAGTCACCCAGCGCAAGTTTGCTAACATTAACATAATCACATTATAAAGGTACCTACTCTCAAGGGTTTTTAAAAGTTTTGACAAGTTAGTGTGCCGATAATTTATTAAATCGGACATGTGGGCGGTAGATGTGGCCAAAATATAAATATACGTTTGAGGTATGTGCATACGAGACGTTTCGATTTTTTTTTTTTTTTACGATAAGATATGTATTGTTGTCACGTGAGACAGTTTCCTAAATGTGCTTGTCAGCATATCGTATTTTTTCGATTATCAAAGTGTGGTTTCTGGAATATTTTTCATACAAAAGTTGAAAAACGAAAAAAAATCAAATCGGTTTTAAAAAGTGTATCCCAGAACTGAAAATTCTGTAAAATTAAATAATCAAAAACATGTTACTACAAATCGAACAGCGGAAATGTATTTAGTTTTTTGGAAGATGGGCTGAAATTGAATCTTTCAACGTTATCAGAATAAAATTATGACTAGAACACATGTGAATATTATTGCTAGCACGACACGTGTTATTTTTGTTATGCTTAAATTATACAAACAGAAAGTAAAATTGCTAACACTCAGTTATGATGTCAGTCAAATATTTGTTTTCAGTGCTTAGGAAATTTACGATACTGTCTTAGAAAGTGTTCATTGTTGTGGTTGGTCACGTTAGTACGCAGTCGATGTCGAGAAAGGTTTTTGAAAGTTAGCTTTTATTTTTCTATAACATATTTTATTTATCACATATTAGATCAGAAGTAAAAAGCAATTATGGTGAATGTCATACCATCCATCTTCATGGCTCATCATTTCGACCCGTCATCTTATTTTGAAACGTGTGAAAGAAAATGTAGGTATATTGCGTCACTTCACAACTTTAGTAGGTAATACTGTTTTCGGTGTGGAGACCTTGGAATTTCGATATAAATATAGATTTTATGATTTCTGATACAGGCACTGATAATTTGAATGTAATACAGCATATCTTGGTTTTTTTGTATGATATCAAATTAGGAGTTGGTTCCATAAATAAATTATTATACTGAATTATGACACTGATTTCATAAATAGTCATGTTTTAGTTGTAATTTTTTAAAACACCACCATCGTACATAAAATACATAAAACTGTATTTTTTATGAGCAATTCATAATAAATTCAAGACCATTATCAAAACTCTATTAATTATGGTTATGCGTGATAACTGTTTCGCTCACCTAAGACATTGTCAAAATGTGATGAAACTGCTTATTTATTTACTTCTTATGTAATTCTTAATGATGTAAATTCAGTACTAGTACCTAAACATAGCAAGCCCATTATATCAAAGCTCATTAAAAGGAAAACAGTTTAAAACCATATCTTTCGATTACCGCAGGAAGTTTGTGCTATTTTCTTGCAATTTTGTCACGCATGGTCTATGAAACTCGTGTATTATATTGGCCTGTTGCAAATGCTGACAATTGCGCTCTTATCGTCTATCGTTCGTATCATTTAATTAGATCGGAGAACCGCAGCTTCCTTGTTGCGTTTAGTTCCTGCACGGATGGAAATAGAGATATGCGTTTACCTATTGCACCTTTCAAAGTGGACTAAAAAAACCAAATGAAAAATTAGGACAGGAAAAAATACTATTTTCATGTTCATCATACGAAAGAAGCCTAATCGTATTCAATCTCCAAAACTTGAACCATTACGAAACCTTTGTACTTTATTGCTAAATGACTTTATGACACCCGTGGTAAAGTAGTAACCACCTTCTCTCTATTCGAGTAATTGCCAGTTTGAAACACACAAAGTAAGATAAAATGTTCGGATACAAAAACAAGTATTTAATAGTATTTTTTTTTTTTTTTATGGTTTTAAAGTTTATTTTGTAGAACTCCATTTTAATTTTTAGGTTTTTTACTTTTATTTAAACAATAATTATTATTAATTTAAAATAACCTTAATTTAATTTACCCGACGACTAATACAAAGATAAATAATAATTTTGGATGTTTGGAATTTGTCGGACCAACATCTACAAAAATTGCTAAAGTTCTCAAAAAATGTGGCTTGGATATTGCCTTCCGCACAAAAAATAATATTGGATCTTCACTTAAAAATTCAAAAAGTAAGTCACCGAAATTAAAAAATAGCGGCATTTATAAACTTAACTGTGATGAATGCAATGCTGTATACATTGGACAAACCGGCCGGTCCTTTAAGATAAGATATAAAGAACATATAAGAGCATTTAAAAACAAAAATAAAATAGCTTCACAATTTGCCAAACATCTCTTAAACGAAAATCATTCGCTTAAAAATAATAACAAGATAACTCCTCTGCATTTAGAAAACAAAGGCCGAAAATTAAATCTTTTAGAGCAGTCGGAAATAAATAAAAATTCAAATGATCCAAACTTTAAGTTAATAAATGAACAAAAGAATATGATCCATTCACCACTACTTGATGTGTTTAAACCGAAAATTAAGAAAAATAATTCAGATATAATTATCAACCAAATTAATAAAAATAAAAACCCCGTTTCTTAAAACGAATTAGGAAACACCAATGCCCCTCCTTAATGACCTTTTGTCAAACAATAGTATACCCTTAGGTAGGGAAACTCCCCATGTTAATGACATTAACAATAATTACAATTTATCAGAAAAACCTAATGGGGACATTGGTAGTTAAAAATAAAAATAATAATAACATTAAACATGATATAAATAGTCCGTCTGTATGTGGCTTCTCCACAGTTTGATAATGCCCTCAGAAGGCGAAACAGCTGTCACGCGTAAAAATAATTACATCGCAGAGCTTTTAACTAAAAACTGTTTTTAAAAAATTTAAATTAATAATAATTATTGTTTAAATAAAAGTAAAAAACCTAAAAATATTTAATAGTAATTTTATGTATCTCTTTACAGGGTGGTAGAAAAAAAGTGCTTGGATGGTAGGCTTTTATTTTATCATGTATAAAAAATATATATTATAAACATAATAGATAATTATACTAACAATTTCTATTATCTATGATTGACACATACGTAATGAAATGTGGTGTTGCTTTATTATTCAACTGTTTTAATTAAGTTTGTGAAAAGTTCAAAACCTTTTAAAGCTGCTGACGACAAAATCGACCTGATACGATCGTAACATTAGGTCACACGCGTGTTTAGACATGATAACGAACAATTACATCGTTGGACAACATGTTTACTTTTATCCATTACATGTGGTTCATTTTTCTTTTCTTTGAGAAGTTAGTACCAACGCACCAGTATTTCAGATTAAATATTTAATATTTATTTCTCAGGGAAACGTAAGTTCTCATTACTAACGCTGTTTGAAGCGCTTCTCTTAATTCTAAACTATTATTAACAATCTTTTAAGAAATATATTTTTGATGTGGGCGCACCGAAAGCTCCTGTATGCGTGAATATTGAAAAATATTTATTACTTACACTGTTCCTTACATATTATAATATGACAATCTAAAAGTTATTCATATCAATCCATTATCAAATGTGTATGAGACTTATTTGTAATAAATACCACATTCCTTTGTACAAAAATTTTGAAAACATTTTTTTCTTTTTTGAGATTAATATATTCTGATGGATTATCGAAGCGTGAATAATGTTGTTCTATTCTTGGGTATAAAAAGTGGCGAGGTCGTTTGCAATATAATATGCCTGAACTTTCAAGATATATTTGATTGACACGACCTTGGTCGGTCAATGGTGCAGTTCCTTTAATAATGGCTTTTTTTAATATTTCAAATCAAAACACATTTACATAAATAAGATTGTTAAACATAAATAAAAAAAACTCAACATAACCGAATAAATATAAGAATATTTCAGAATTAAATTTACAATAACTACAGTAATAATAGAATTAATATTTAATTAGGTGCCTATCGGATACTTATTTTAGCTTGCAAAATAAATACTGGAGTCAAAATTTAAAAAAAGGATAAGAAGCTGGCAGAAATGTATAGAATAATTGTCAATTTTTGAAAATTAACAAATCTAACATAAAATATTTTATTTGCTTTAGCTTGGTAGAATTTATTTTCCACCGTCGTTCCATATGGCCTTGATTGGTAGGTAAGATATTTATCAAATCTTTAAATAGGTTCTACAATACCTCAATATTAAATTATTCAAATATTGTATGTTCTAATGAATCACAGCCGTGATCTGAAGGTCAAATAATGTTTAAACGAAGCGCCATCGGGGCAATCACCTGAGAATTGAGTGCGTTATTAAAAAAAATAACTATAGCGTATTAAAACGCAATATTTCTTTAAAAATATATTTTTTTAAATCAAATCTCTTAACCAACGCCTCAACTGGACAAAGTTTCAACATAATGCAGCTTTAATTTCCATTTCGTCATGTACGTGATATCATTACGGGGTCACTATGCGAGCACAAGTCAAAACAACCCATTAGCACACATGGTCCCCACGGAATTTCTCGGAAAAACTTGTTTCATTATTCTCCACAGGTATTGAGATAATTGAAGCGAAATTTAATAGCATCAATCTAAGAAATTATCTACGTACCCGACTACGGGTGAAACGAAATTCACGTGCTCACACATTATAATTGACTTATGTTTTTGTAGCATATGGATAAAAATGTATTTTCGATAGGTTGGCGAATCGGTAAATACTCCCAGAGCAATCGGATATTTAAATTTCTTGATTTATTACTTAAAAGCAGATGGTATCTGATATCATAACGAATGGTTACAAGAAATCATTGATTTGAGATACTTCTTATATATTGGTAAGTTACTACACATAAAACGACTTGAAGATTTTTGGTTAGAAATTTAGAAAATAGAATAGGAAGAATACAGATAAGCCGACAATAATGAAAATACATTTCTATTACATTCAGGGTAATTCCCTAGAACCAGTGGCGCGTATTTTACGACGAATGAAGGAAAACTGTGGCTTTTAAGTGGTTAATTCGATGTAGGGATTTGATAGTTAACATTGGAACAAGTTTAATTTTTATAGAAAAAAATCATTATTTAACAATTTTGTAGGATATTTAAAGGTCCAAGTTGGCGGCCATAATTATGCAAAAGACATTTTTTTATTTCACTTGGAGAAACTGAGCGTTGATAAAGACGATAACTTTTTTGCGTTTGTCTTTTTGTTGTGTCTTAATCTGCACCTCACTGCACGCCGCTGCCTAGAACTCTCTTTCTATTCTACATATCTTTTCTTAATATCTTCCTTGACTCAAATCATTTATATCGATTATAGATAAGTTAGCCCAGCGTATAATTATTTCAAGGAAATGATCTTATTCCTAATGCTCTAATGATGCAAATCCGTTTTCTCTCTCCACACATTTTTCAGATAAAAATAATAATTTATTTTTTTCCCGGGTTACGAATAACCTGACAATATTTGAAAAACTCCTACCGCCATCATAAGAAGCGGAAGATGTTGCTTGTGCAATGATGGAGGACTTAGCCAGTAGAGGAATTGATTCGTCGGATTGCACGGTTGGGAATCCGACGCGTTTGTCCACTCAACTACCGACCGGTCAAATAGTGTACAATTCATCTCCACATAAAATATATATTAAAAATACACAGGAATGTTTACCAACCGTAGATTACAGCAACAAGCCTCACCGCTCTTAATGTGTTTGAGTTTTCAAGATGATTTGACAAAAAAATAACGCCGAAATTCGTTTAATGGGGGTCATTAAACAAAAGGTAATTTGTCATTTAAAAAAACGAGTGCGTTAAAAGAAAGTTCTTGTAAATTTGTTGTAAGTGACTTACGTAGACATAATTTAAAATTCTTATACCGAGGCACCTACACACGCTCACAGTTCATTGGTGTAAAATCAAATTAGCGAAGTTCGGCGCTTTTGGTAAATTAGATAAAAATGATTGATTCCTTGGAATCACACACTTTCCGGGAGGGGAAAAGATTTTTTTTTGTACCTTTAAAAATTACTTTGCCAAGATTAGTTTTTAAGCAAAAAATATAATCAAGTATTGAACATGTAGAAAAAGTATTTCCTCCAAAATCCTAGGGTTTTATATTTATTTTTATTCATAAAATAGAACAAACTAAACCCTTTTCGTATATTTTACATCCGTTGAAAAGGAAACAGAGTGTTTCGACGATTATCACCATCATTAGCAAGCATACAAGTTCCCACTGATATATGTATTACACTAAGCAGGTGTAAAGACTATTTTAAAAGTTTAATCGCAATGTGATTTTAATAGGTATTACGTTTAAAAAATGTGTACTTTTTTTTTTAACTACGATAACCGAATCTGCGAAATAATAAGCCCAGAATAAACATCCAGTTTATGTCTGGGTGGATGAATTTTGAAAAAGTTGTATGGCAATATGTATACCTCTTCGTTAGATCTCACAAGATATGCTGGCATATACGAGTATAAACGAGGGTTTCATGTTTTATTAGAAACCATTATTCAAGTGTCCCTCGTTCAAAACTCGTGCCTGGTGCGACCGCTAAACACTCTGCATACAACACGTTAATTGGTTTAACTAATTGAAGGTTTTCGACGAAGACAAGTAATAATTAAGCTCATTAGTGCACATAATTACGGTGGATTTATACGTGCACAAACATATTGATAATTCTGTGCTATAAACTTTGCACAATATGGAATTGTGAAAAGAGTAAAAAAAAATCTTGTTTGAAATAAATAGCTTCAGGGAACAGGGCCTTGCCCAGAAGAAGTTTCTCGTTAAAGTCTAGGGTAAATAAAGCCTTCCTTGTAATTTAACTTGTAAGTTATGAACATGTATTTTTAAAGACTTAATAAAGTTCTTTCTTCACAGAACTTACTACGGTTATCCCGGATTTGAAAGCACTGAAGGAACTAGTAAGAAAAAAATCGTTTTGTTTACTGAAAAAAACTTAGCATTTAAGTTATAAGTGTTCAGGATTTCGAAAATCAGAACACAATAGAATAACGGGTAACCCATGATAAACGGTCACAGGACGCATAAGTTATAATCATGCTTTCGTCCTAATATATTACAACGCAATACTTTGACACCAATCACAAAAGTATTATAATTGCACACTTTACAATTCGTATTACCGAGGTATAAAAAGTTTGCCACCTTTTCTCATTATCACAATCATTTATCTCTTAGAGAGGTAGATAGCTTGATTTTTTTTTTGTATTCGCACAAACATTACACTGTGATACCGTAGACCTACACACATATGTACCTATATTGCATTTAGGTGTGGAAGTTAATTCTTGACTCAAAGTAATCGTTCTGTTTACACCAGAGGTTCCCAAACTTTTTTGTCCCGTAGACCACTTGTCGATTTTTTCTGTTTTGTATAGACCCCCTGCTTTCCTAGTATTGATTTTTTTTAGCGTTGGGAAAAACTTCAAAGTTTTGTGAACGCTTCAGGAACTGCTAATTCTTTGAAATGAACCCTTCGCGGTGAACACTTCGATTGTAGTCGAACTCGTCAAAAAACAGTACTAGTCGGCAGAGATCCCAAATAGAAAAGTGCTAGCAAATCAACAAAATTTACCCTCCGAAAAAAAACCACTAGTCGGTAGAGATTTGAAATCGAAAAGTACTAGCAAATCGGCAAAATATCTTCCACAAAAATTATTATTATTAATATATTGACGTGGACCCCTTACAGGTCGGAATCGACCCCTGGGGGTCGATATAGACCACTTTGGGAATGACTGGTTTACACGAATATTACCACTTTCTTCACAAATTAATTTTATTATTATGAATATTTTGATTAAACGTATATATTTGACCATTGAATATAAGTTTTACAAGTTCTTATTTTATTTCTACCTCTTTTTTATATTTATACTATATATCGTCGCTGGAAGGGTAAAACGGCTTAAGCGACACTTTGGTAAATAATGAGTTAAATATGCAGTTTTGATCAGTTTTTTTTTCTACATAATAATCTGACTGTCGTTTGATTCTGAAGACTTTTGTGGCCCTTCAGCCATCTAAAATATATTTACCGTTTGGGAGAAGGCTTGACTCAAGCGACACGAGTTTGGAACTTTTTTAGCTTTTTATCGCTTTAGGTAACTCAGTGAAAGAATTGAGTTACCTGAGATAACATTTTTTTCATAATCCACCAGGTACTGAACACTTGTAAAATTAAAAGAAAACTTTAAAGTGCTCTGGTTTAAACTTTCCGAAATGGCGCTTCAGCTCTTTTGCCTTTCTGGTGACGATATAATAGTTTATTATACACACGCGCTTAATTGCCAAGTATATTATTTTCGTTTTGATACTCTGCATTCCAGAAAAAAAAATTTATTGAAAAGTTCATTCCATTCTAAAGACCGATTTTTTCTACCTTACCGGGAAACGAGAAACAATATTTTTTTCAATAAATCCGTGTTTCTTCATATTTATTTAACATAAGTAGTGATTAACCTCAATATTCTACCTACACTAAAATCACTTTTTCGACATCGCCAAAATGTTCTGGCGAGCATGGTTCAAGTTCTCAATTAATTTTCACTTCAAAACTCACCTCTAAAACACCTCTTGATGTAGGTACTAGAAACTAAAAATCGAGGTTTATAGGATAGAGCGCAAATTTGATGTGACAGTGGTGAATATTTCCCACCATGTTAAATGCAACACTTTCTTCGTTCTTGAAAACATACATTTTAATTTTTATGAATTGTCCTTAAAAGATTTTTTTTTTAAATATCTTATAGAACTCACAAGAGCTACATCTTTGCGAGAAAAATGTTTACTTTTTTAAATCAGATAAGTGGGACTTTCGAAAATCATATTAGCCACATATTAACTCAAAATTTTACTGTTTTTGAACAAATATCCGTAAAAAATGCCTCCATAGAACATTAAAACACTAAAAGATTATAAAGTGAAAATTTGTAGAAAATACGAGTACTCGTATATTTACACGAGTAAAATACATGTGCTATCCACATTTAACGGCGGTTTTATTTAGTACTTTGTAAAATTGTTAATAACTTTTCCAATCGTCTCTTGATATTTTTTTCAAGCTACGGAATAATATCTTACAATTGTGACTATTTAAAAATATGAAATCTTTACAATAATTCAGAACATAGGACATACTGAAGCGATAAACACTCTCTATCGGCAACATTAAATTTGTACAGCTATCTATTTGGAATTTCTAGGTCAACGCAACCATTTTTTGCTCGCAATGTCATTTTCATCATGGACTATAAAGTACATTGCCCTTTAACGGTTAAAAAAAAACAAGACAAGATGCGGTTTTGCTTGTTTTATCTTTTTGAATTGTTCAATATAAAAAAAGTTTGCCAAAAATTATTGTTGAAACTCAAGCAAAGCCACGTAACGAAACCGGGTAGTAACTATTAGATATAAGGTTAAATTTGTAATTATCTAAATAGGGATTTTTTGCTTTTTTTCAAATTTTCACTTTTCAAATTTTAAAGGCATGAGTAATTTGCGGACAAAATGGAAACGACTTCGTTTACATTAAACTATTGTAAAACAAAAAATATGCAATGATTTGAAACGGTTGGTTTTCCTAAAATCTTCTAGCAATAACCTACCCACAAGTATTTGAAAATAATTTTCTAACTATTCAAATAAAAAATAAAAAACTTGTTATAATCTCTAAAGGGGTATTCGTGACTCGTTGAAAATAGCTGAGTATTTTTACATAGCGAGTTACGTTAAGCTCGTTGAAAGTTAATCTGGGATCCCAATATTTGGGTAGCTTAGCCAACACAGTTTAATCTACACTGAATAATTTAAAAAATTATTTTGAAAGTACTTGTCACGACTTACGTGACAGATTTTGACCACAGATTTTATCTCAAGCAATATAATTAATTTGTTGTTACGGCTAACAATATTTTTATCAAATGATAATAATGTAATGCCAATAATAAGACTCCACTGTTAACTAACGAAGGAAGCACTCCTGTTAATATAACAATCCGCTATGTTATGATTATCTTACCTTTTAGCCGAAAGTGAACAGCATTTTCGTTTGTGTACAATCTGAAAATAAAACAGAAATTGTTAAAAATATATTTTAAGGTTGCATAATGCATGTTGTATAATGAGTGTTGCATTAATTCAATAAAAGGGGAAAGCAGTTAAAAAATGCTAATATTTTAGTCTTCTCGTTTTTTACATAGGTTATATACTTCCGTATGTGTAAAGTAATAACTTATTTTGTATTTTATTATAGGTTTGTTACAGTTCACGCAGGTCGTTAAAATATAAAAAAATAATCGGTTTATCTTGTTTGCGTATTTAAAAAAGTTTCAAATAACATAATTTACATTAAAATAAACTTTATTATCATGTTACCATCAAAGTTTGTTGAAAACATTTCACATTCTGTATTCTTTTATGATAAATTGACAAAAGAACTATTGTCGGCATAAAAAAACCCCAAGGAAATTATGATTTTATCCTCGTAAGAGTTTGTTCAGCAAAACACTAATCTCTGTCATATTTTCTGCATAATGCATAAAAGTCTGAAATACAAAGCACTTGTCTCAAAAAAACTGCTACATACATTATTCATCACAATTTTGAGTCAATTGAAATAGTTGAAAAGTGGTGACCATATGGGAAATAGAGTTTTGAATTCATTAGACAATGTTTTTTAAACAATGGAATGTTTAACATTGTAGTGGTCTGGAAACATCTAAGATTTCACTAATTTCGCAGAGGTCAAAAAACGTCCATGGAAACAAAAATCTAACACCTGATTGCTGATTTGTAACGCCAATTGTCTTGTATACCTAAACGTTTTAAAAAGAACCTGCTAACTACTGAATAAACATCGGAATAATTGGAAACATCTTTAAAAGTTATTTTTTCACAATCTTAATAGAAACCTTATGCACTGACAATAATTTCAAACATGCCTCGTATTATTTGACAAAATGAATTCTCTTAATTTTTAATAGAACACACACACTTTGTTTATAACTAAAGTGTATGTGTTCTATTTATAAATATGGCAAGCCACAAAGTAAATACTTTTTACGAATATCTATTTATTTATTTTTATTTTTTTTATAAGTATTTCTTTCATATTAAGATATAAAATATATATATATTTTTTTATACTATGTGCCCTAATGATGACATGGGTTGTTGAATTAATTAGGCTATGCAAATAATAATAAAATAAAAATACATGAATAAGTGTCGTGCACAAAGGTATTGAGTTGGTAATTAAAATAATATTGGTAGGTTTATTTGCATTTTTTACAACAAAATAGAATGGCAATATAGGTACAGTTTTTTTTTTTAATATGATTAAAACCACAATTGAAACATACTTGAGTTCTGTAACTACTCAAACATTAACGATTGTTTGTAATTGTAACCGTTTAAAAAAATCATAAAAAATTATAAATTGTGTCTCAACTCACCGTGTATTTATTGATTTGTAAACCCATTTTACAACAGAATTTTAATAATGAATTAAATATAGTTCGAATAAATATACAGTTGTACTATCTCTTCTTAAAGTGATGTTACAAAAAAGCGGTCTGAATATTACAGCATTTTTCTGCACATATATGGGAAGGAGAGGAGCGTCCGGCGTTTTTAATTAATCGCCTGCGTCTAATGAAATCCGTAACGTTTATCAGACGCGTGTTTTTTTTTCTCTCGGCGACTCTGTTGCTCTGGTACATTACGGTTTATTGATAAAAGGTGAAGTCGTAAGTCACTTGTAATATTTAATACCACAAAATTTTATAGTTTCATGGTTTAGTGTTGTCGTGTTGATCGTTGTAATAATATTAAAAAAATAAATTACTTTTACCTTTTGCACGCGCAACGTATAAAATCGCTCGTTGTACGCAAATATGTGAATTCAAGACACCCGAGCCAATCGAAATTCACATCACTTCAACAGCTCACATGAAATTATGCTACATTCATTCACATATAATTACATTTTTTACTTTAATATTTTAGTACGTAACTTTGTAGAGATTTTACAACGACAAACAATGCAAAGCGCGGTAGATTTGACCCAGGTTTTTCGAGAGATTCGTTAGTGTATCATCGCTGGAAAAGCAAAAGGCTTAAGCGACACATTGGTTAAAAATGAGTTAAATATGCAGTTTTGATCACTTTGTTTTTCAGCATCAAATGCTCTGACTCTCGTTTGATTCTGAAAAATGTTGTGGCTCTTCAGCCATCTTAAATATATTTACCATTTGGGAGAAGGCTTGACTGCAGCGACACAAGCTTGGGACTTTTTTTAGCTTTTCGTCGCTTCAGGTAACTTAGTGAGATCATTGAGTTACCTTTATCAAAGACTTACGAATTTTTGTAAAATAAAATAACTTTAAAGTGCTCTGGTGTACAATTCACAAAATGGCGCTTCAGCCCTTTTGCCTTTTCGACGATGATACTCGTATGTTACGATTATTCTCAAAACTAAAAAAATAATAATTTCATTATCTAGTAAAAATATTCAATTGATTTCTGTATCCTACCCAATCTAACTTTTTCGTGTAAAAAAGTATGGCCGCTGTGAAAAATAAATATTGAATTTCTTATATTATTTGAAAGGCCCTGATAGGCTGGCACAATTATGCTTGAAGAGAAAGGAAAAATACTTCTACATTTTGTCAATTTAAAAACATGTGATTAAGTTAGTATTAACAAAGATTAGGATAACTTAATAACCAACATCAATAATATAATTAAAATTGAAATTAACTCTAAAGCATTAATGTTTATTTATTATATAAATAATTTTAATAATCTCTTGAGGTTCTGAGTTCGAGTCTCGGTCATGACCATTTTTTTTTTGGTTTCTAGCTTTTTTCTGTTTCATATTTATGTTTAGATTATTAATATTATTATTTAAAAGAAAAGAAAGACCTAATTCAAATACAAAAATAGACGAAGCTCTTTACTAAAAAACAATCCACAACTGGTGAATCTCTTCTAACATCGACTCATTAACATCGAAACTAAAAACATTTATGATTGTTTAACCCGTTTATTTCAATTTACTTACATTATAAAATCAATATGATTATTTATTTTTCAAGAATATGTTGCACGACTAACGCCCGCACTGTATGTGAGAAGAAAAGTCACGTACCTACCCTGCGTACTCAATATAAAATAAACATGGTGTGTGATTTCTACTGCGACACCCGATCCGCTGCCAAGTTCTGTTTGTTCCTGGCTGCTAAATGAAGCGTTTTCTTTGCAGTGAGAAAAGTGGGACATGCTTTAGGTAGAAAACAAATGATCGAATAACTCAGAAGGCTGGTTACATTGACCGGTAAATTTTTTTGTAAAAATATTTTTGAGGCACCTAAAATTCTACATTATTGTGCAATATTTAAAATTAATTATTCACATAGCATGATAATTAAGGACTTTCATTAAATTGAAATTTACAAGATCATACAAATGACTAACAACTTATTTTCCTTTCTCTACATTTCTGTTGATTTATATATATATATATATATATATATATATATATATATATATATATATATATATATATATGAAAAAATAATAAACATTGCTTAATAAATATGTATACTAGTACCGGTGAAAAATCACGGATGTAACCAGACTTGCTAAAAAAAGTATAGGTTTCTTTAATTCATCCATTTTAAATATAGAATAATCTCTAATCTCTAATCTCTAATATATATATATATATATATATATATATTTATAAATATTTTAATTTTTTTATTGGTTTACTTGTTTTTTTTTTATTTATATTTAATCACAATCATTTTGATATTTTTCTACAATTATATATGTATATTTATATATTTTTATTCATAATATAAGCATTTGACAATATTTTTTATTTACGTATTTAGACCTATGGGGCTTTTACATACAATGGTATATAAAATATATTTTGAATGAAACTATGTTTAACACCACTTTATTTAAATATATAAACCAACCGGTTTCGGTGCAGCTTGAACTTTTATCAAGGTTGTATAAATCCAAACTGAGTATTGAATTTTAGATTTTGAATATTGGGAACCGGTTGCTATAAATATTCAAACAAAGTGGTGTTCAAAGCAAATATTTTTATTTATAATTATGTCTAGCCACAAAGTGATTGTATCTTATGAAAGTATACGAAAAATATATAAATAACATATATGCACAAATTAGAAAAGCAGTAAGTAGAATTTAAAAAAAGTAAATAATAATAAATATGTATAAAGTAATATGTACAGTTTGCAACAACAGTTGTGCTACAGTTTTCTTTTAAATTGCTTTTTCTATTTGTCATATTCATTCAATGCAAAGCTCTCTCTAGAGTTTGAGTCTTCCATCAATAACAAGAAGTTATGCTAATTTAAAAAAAAAATATGTTTACGTGTATTCTCATATTCAACTCGTCGTCCTCCACATTTTTTTAATCGTTGGTAGAAGTTCTTAGAAAAAGAGTAATGTTTACGAGATCATTTATCTTTCATTGCGGAAAGACAAATTAAACGCGTGACATACGGTTTATCAACTAAATAGTTAGCCCACGTGCAAACCTTCCTTATTCAAATGATTTTTTTGTTGTTTACGCGTTTTTATAAATATTATGGGAGATTTTTTCAACCAATTACAATCAGAACACGATAGATTTGAACCGGACACATTATATTTTTATCATAAACGTAGATATTTTATTGTAGCGTAATTCATAACGTTATTAAAATTTTTTTTTGTACGTATGGGTTATGTTCACTTGGTGTCTTCCACTTCTATTAGGAAGACTTCCGTGGCAGAGTTCTTAGGTCCTCGTCTTTAGACCCAAGGGCCAGAGGATCACCTCACGACACGAGCAAATAAAATAAAATGCATTTTGCATATTTTCTTTAGAGTATAAAATTTTAGAAAAAAACGATATCTGTGCCTCCTTCCAGATTATAAATACTCCCGCCAAGTATCGCACAAGTGTATGCCCACCACTCAAAACGGCGCTTGGAGTGGCTTTAGCTATGTTCGGTGACTGAATCTATCTAGCCATTTTCTACCATTTCTCCTTCAAGTCTGTTTCTTCTTCCTCAAAACCCAAAATTGAGATCCCATATTTTCCTTGGCGCTGTACAGTTGGAACTCATGTGCGGATCACATGAAAAACATTTGTTGTTGGGCACGGTACATATGATAAATCATAGTTTTTTGTTTGGTTTAAGTTTTTAAAATCATTATAGGTGACTGCTTACTGTTTAACATCAAAATTCCTAAAAGAAAAATTTGTTATTTGTTGTTTAATGTTGCGTTTTTTTTGTCTACTAAACGAGTAAGTAAGAGTATTAATTATTATTTAGCATTATATTTACGTATACCTATTAAAAGAAACGAATTTTATTGAAAATACTTTAAACCATCTAAATTTTTGAATATTTTCGGTTTAAATGCAAATTTTGTTTCTAATGTGGCAATGGTTTTTTAAAGTCAATGTGAAAATTCATCAAAAAGTTTTTTTGTACTACACAATACTGGGAAAGTTCCTATTAACACATTTTTCAATAACATAACCGTTCAACGTTTCCTAAAATTTATGAATACGAAAAATCTATTTGAACCTACACTTAAAATGTATGTTTGACAGTTCGTATTAAAAGAAAATTGGTAAAATCTAATAAAAACCTTTCAAGCATTACTAATTATTATATGCATATTTTCCGGTTGAACAAATAAAATACAGAAGTGAGACTTCTTATTTTCGTTTTATTAAACGTAAAAAATAACTGAGGTGAGTATTATTTTCCTAGAGCATTTTCAAATATTGTGGCTTTGTGAGTAAAATTGACGAAGTCAGAAAGTGTAGTAGACCCAGAAAAACGGGTAATTTTAATACGCTCCCGTCACTTTTTGGAAATATTATTTTTTTGAAGATACTAAATATCACTTGAATCATTTCAAACTATTTTTGATGTTTTCTCGCAATTACGTATTTTTGTGATGTCGCCGGAAAGGTAAAAGGGTTAAAGCGCCATTTTGGGAAGTTTACACCAGAGCACTTAAAAGTTTTTATTTGTATTACTATATTCATAAGTCTTCAGTACCTGGTTGGATTTTGAAAAAAAAAAGTTAACTCAGGTAACTCAATGCTCTCACTGAGTTACCTAAAGTGACAAAAAGCTAAAAAAGTTTCAAACTTGTGTCGCTTGAGTTAAGCCTTCTCCTAAATTGTAAATATATTTTTATTGGCTGAAACGCCACAAAAATTTCATAATCAAACGAAAGTCAGAACATTCGGTGCAGAAAAAAAACTTATCAACACTGCATATTTAACTCATTTTTTGACAATAATGTTGCTTAAGCCCTATTGTCTTTCCAGCGACAATATTCAATTTTTCCATACGAATTTGTGAGCCACGACATCGATAGAGAGCTTCAAGGCGTTCGTTCTATTTCGCGTTACTACGGTGGCTTCTGTCTTCCTGACAAATATCTTTTGTATGGGGTGACCAAATAGATCTCTTTTCTCTGGCGTCTGAGGCTGTGGATAGAATTTTAGTCGACAGTCGTTTTGCTGGCCTCCTGAACACATGTCTAAGCACCTCATCTGGGATTTTTCCGTAAAGAATAGCAGGAGTACGACGCCAAGCCCTTCTCAAATTGTGGACCTGTTTACACGGTCCTATAGTGTCATTCCGGTTGAACTTCTCAAGAATCTCTATTTTTGGAAACCTGAATTTTAAACCTCAAATACTTTAAGTAACATGATGATGTATTGTCTTAAATGCAAACCAGAAAAACTAAATATGTTTTTTTTTGTGAATACCGCACAAAAGTCAGTGAGGCTATTGCATCTCCTATTGAAGTGTGTTGTGAGACTAAAGGAAGTGGGGTTGGAAAGAATATAGAAAAGAGGAAGCAAGGGAAATGCATGGCAACGCAAGCAATCTGATCACAAGACACGGCTAAAACCATTTCAAGTAACATTTCGATTCTGAATAGTGGTATTTCGTCAGGGCGATACTGAGAGTATCTACCACTCTGGAAGCTTGTTTGAAATAGATACAGTTCTCAAACGGTAAATTTAAAACTTTTGTTTCTGATAAAATTTTCAATAAAAAACTTCTGCATTTTGAAGTTTAGGGTCGAAGGTCAATGTCATTGCACGAATACGGGTATCTGAAATATTTCACTAATATTCACGACTAAAAATACATACACATTTGAATATATGTATACAAATTTATACCACTCCCATAAAAGAACAACCTAATAATTTACTGTCAAATTCGTATTGCAGATCAAAGGTATAAATTAAACAATAAAAGTAGATCCCATTATTCTTTTGATATCTGCGACTTCACCTTCTCCTTTTCCCGCTGAAACTCGTTATATTATTATTACGGTCGTTTTGCTTCCTTCATAAACCATTTTCATATCCACAATATGAATCTGTCACTCATATTTCAAAAGTAATGTGACATAAACAATGATAAGCATGGTCTCGCACAGAAATGTAAAATTCGGAAATAAAAATGATTATTTAAATTTTATTTCTTAGTCTTTCAAAGGTGACAGCTTTTTCAAGGTTCAAAACCTTGTTTTTATTTCTAAATGGAAAATATCTTGATGATTATATAATGAAAGTTTCTGACTAAAATACACATGACTTCTTCCAAATTCCAATTACGTTTCATGACCTTTTCTCTATTCACTAACTATCAGTTGACGTTTTGCCTCTTTAATTTCATATTATCTGTCTCTTTTTCTCTGTTCCTTTGATATAATTTAAATTTAATTCTTTTATTTTCTCACTGTTCTCTTTTTTTATTTTATTTTATATTGTATTCTCCCTCTGTATGTATGAGTATATATAACCACACACTTTGTTTAGTTTAATTGTGTGCCCTGATTATGCTTAGGCTAAGCGAAACCGGTCGGTCATAAAAAAAAATATATATATATATGTGGTCTTATACAAAGTTTTTGTTTCATTTTCATTAAATATGTCAAATCACGAAACCATTGAGTGTGAGAAGGATACAAACCATCAACAATGGAAATTTAAATATCCAATTTATTATTAATTGCATCATGATCGCGACACTTTGTTATAAATCATAATTGCTGACCTTGCCATAGCCCTGTTAAGGTAAACGAAGTTCTTAGGTATTGTGCACTCGGCCTAACACAGCGGTTAACGGTGCGCTTCATATTATTACTATCAGAACTGACCTCGTGTAAAGTTAGCCAAAGTTAATTGACTTTAGCCTGTCTACATAAACCAAAACAGCTGCAATAATATCCCATTTTAGGGATAAACATTAATTTCTCGAAATGCGCATTAGTAAACAATGAGACGTTGGATTAATTTTAAATTAATATTTGTATGTATTATAAGTAAATGGCATTCATCTCTTAAGTAGGGGTGTCTCTTGAACAGGTGCCAGAGAAAAGGCAATTAAGGTCGTCTATCTTCTGTATATTGAACAGAGAAACGTAATGCTTATCACATTCCGGCGATTAAAATTTGCATACAAAATTGCTATTTCGGACCAAGTTGTCTTGTCCTGTACATATACAATACAAAACAGTGGCTAAATGCATTCTCGAAAGCAACCATAATTATGCAGTGTGTTGTTGTAGGCAGAGAAGATGTAGATCCATTTCTACGCGATCACAACATCCCCATACCGTCAGTTATGTGGAAAAATTATAAACATAGGTTTAAACAATTTTGTACAAAAAGTTAGTACATTGATGAATAAGGGTGCTTGGAAACTTTTAAGTACGTCGTATTATTTCGTGTCGTTTAAATATAAAATTATATATCTGTAATTAAATGATTACATTGTCGCTTAAGGAAAATTATACAACAAAAAACATACATAGGTTCTCTCACATAATATCATATTTGTCTCGTTTACATCATAAAAACATGTTTAAGCTCTCCCATTGGTTCCAATCAGATCTATCAATTTATAAATAATACGATTTTCAAAAATATCCTTGTACAGATAAGTTTACATCGAGTTTAAAAATATTATTTTACTTTCAAGGCAAAGTATTGGATTATTAAAACAGCAGCTTCGAATTGAAAAAAATCGTTAAACACATCACAACGAAAACCATCGTGTGAAATCAATCAATTAATCTGCCTGGTACGAATTGAAATCGAATTATCTCTAGACCTGTTTTCTCTTTTATTTTTTACGGGGGTCAAACACTTAAATATGATATCTCGTTAGAGAACACGGAACTGACACAAATCTAAAGGGAATCATATCAGATATTCGGTCTCGCTCGTTTAATGACCATCATCAGAGACCGAAACTTGTCTGGAAAACGAGAATCATCATTGTAACGTAAATCAGCTACCTCAGTTTAATGTTATCTTGATGCGCCCAGGTGCATGGGAGCTATCACAACTAATCTCACCCATCTCATCTTCACCGGTTAGGATTAGTGAGTAATATAATACATTTTAGAAATACCTCATTTTATTGCTTGATTTAGTAAATATGACATAAAATCATTTTTAGAAAGGTAAAAAACGTTTATCGAATTTAACTTACCTACATTTCGGATTGTTTTTATAATCCTTGGACAACAGTTATTTGTCAAATAGTTAAAACCTACATTTAATAGATTATAAGTTTTTATTCTTAGACGAGACTACGAAAGTATGTGGGATTAAAAAAAACAAAGGGGTGGCAAGAGACGAAATGCTTGAATAAAATATAAGTTTCTACCGCATCTGTACTTATTTGGGTTTTGTGTAATTAAATTACTTATTTAAATCGATTTAAGGTTACGCGTTAACGAATGATTGCATAAAAACTTCAATATTAGCATTAGATAGAACTATTTTATTGTTATCACTTATTTTATTATTTTGGTTAGACACTTACTAAAATTTGTTAAAGTGCAATTCCGATGGGATGCGAGTTTTTCATTTACTGGCTTAACAAGAATTAGTGAACCAATTTAAGCTTCCCTACTAAGCTTACAATATTAAAGTGTAAATATTGAATGGTGCCGTACTTTACAAGTAGGTTCGATAAAAAATGTACTGGAATATTTATAAGAAATTAGTCTTAAGTATAGACGATATCTAGTTTACGTATGTATGTTCCTAAAGTAAAACATGGCAAAATCAATACCCAGAACGGTAATATTTATGAAAACATGATAAAAACAGCAGACTCCGTACTCGAACGATATTTCTATATATTCTGACTTGCCTGTTCAGCTCGTAAATAAACATCTCTCTACGCTGGTGTGGCATTGAAATGAGAAATTTATTCTCTCTATCGCCCAAGGCCGCCATGGTAGCGCCGACAGGTGTGATTCTATAAAATATTCCTACACCTGCGCATCAGTTTCCTTCGTTGCTTTGTTTGCTCATAATTTCCACGGCGGTTTGTGGTGTATCTGTAAATGTCACCGTACGTAAGTTCAGATATTTGCGGCCCCATGAGAAAATTTCCAGTTTTCCCGCTATCTCGTTTACGTTTCTGGTAAAGGCCAATACATTATGAAAATATTGCATTTTCTATTTTTCTTTAATTTATTATGGGCAAGTGAGCGTTAATTCTTTAAAAGTTGACGAAATCAAATAACATGCCACTGTTATCCAACGAATCTGATCGAAATTAATTTCTACTTTTGAAAACTAATTGAAATATAAAATAACAAAAAGGATGCAAATTGAAATCTTTTTCTTTTTACCCATTTGTTATTACATCAATGTAACTATTTGCGCAGATATAAAAATAATAAATCCAACTAAACGTTTTATTATATTTTTATTTTTTGAACGTGGAAAATAACCGAATCAAAAGGAATCATCAAATATGATGAAAATAAACGTCAACGTGAAATTGGTCAACGTTTTGACATCAACATGTTTGTTTGATTTGTGCAACATAGATATTTGTGAACTATATTTTCCGATAGTACTAGTTAGTTTATTATTATAAACCCTACAGCCAATAGAAAATTGATTCTATAACCACATACTATCGTGCGAGAAGATACAAGATAAACGCATAGTTGACATACTTCAGATCCTTAAGGGTCAATCAGTTTCATCCCCCTTTGGAGATAATTGTCCAGTTCTATTGCTTAACAAGTTTCATGTCTCGCATATCATCTGCAGTTAGGTACTTACAATCACTCTCACTACTAGAATAGAAACTAACAAGCGAAGCATCTTACTACTACATAAAACTACTATATGGGTTTTCAGGTCGGACAAATAGTAATTTCATTAAAATGGGTGATTAGATATTACATGCATGCATTTCACCACGATGACTAGTGCAAACAGTGAGATGAAAAGAGATAAGATATGTTTGTGTTGGCTTAATAAGTTTATTACATAGAATCTCGAAGCACACACCTGTTAACCGGACTATCACTATCATTTCACCTGACGATGACCGCCGCGAGTTCACGTTTGCAGAATTAAAGAGAGATCGCGGTTTGTACAACTAGACAAGAATTGATGGGCTTCTTTGGGTGACTTTATTGCATATTAATCTATGTTTTAATAAACTCAATGGGTTTTAAAATACTCTTTATAAAAATAATTAAAGAAACCAGCTCAAGTTTCCAATATAGCGATTAGTACTTAGGTACCTACCATGAATGACGATGAATACGAGTATACCGCATCTACACATACAATAAAAAATAATTAAAAAACTCGTATTTTAATACGTAGTAGAGATATTCAAACTAATATTTCTATATGTAATAAAACATACGCAAAAAAACACTTTGACCAATGAAAACGGGGGGAGAAAAATAGTTTTAATATATATTACATTGGCAAATAATACGTCGATTTTTTTTCACGAATATGTTTGAATAACCGCTCGCTCCATGCCAATTTTCATAAAAGAGTAAATCATAAAACAACTTTAAAACATTTAGAACAACACGGCCAATCTATTTTTTTAAAGGAGGCTGTGCAGGTGGGACGCAAAACTCAGTACCCAGTTCAAATGCGAAATATAAAGTACAAATGCCAACGTCAATATGAAAAATAAAAAAAATTGGATTAATTTTGTTCGATTCCTATTGATAATAATATTCAGTCGGCGTTCAATAGGCGGCAGCCAGTTCTAATATCATCGCCCGAGGGTTAGTTTCCATTTATAATTCGTGAAACTTTCTTTGAAAATTACATCCAATCGTCAGTCGGGTAATTTGCTTATCAAGCAATCAATACTTATTCAATTCTAATACTCGAAGTTTATGTCGATATGTAAATCTACAATTATTACAGTACGCGTTATTCAAAGTTTAATTCATTGCAGTACATCAAGTGGGTGAGCTATTATTTATTGTAGAAATTAAAGGAAAAAATCTTATTTAAATTATGTTATTATCTGCTATCGTGCAATAAAAATACTGCCCGAGAATTTTTTCGGCAGCCTTCGATGAAATTTTTTCACTAAAAATCGAATCGACGATTTTTCACTTTTTTATTAAGACAAAATTCAATTTCAGTACTTCTTTCCTTGAGTTAGTAACTACCACGTTGATTTTAAACCGAAATACAAAGAAGTTTGTGATTTTCTTTACGCTTGGGACGAGGGGCAATCAGTTTGTAATGAAATTAAAAATTGATTATTTTAACATTACGAAAATTATGTCTCATTTTTACTAATCTATCTCTATCTCATAATTACAAACACTTAATTGACTCAGGAACTCTAAACAAATTAGCTAAAGAGTATACAGTTTTTTTTTTGGGATTTTACAAATATATTTTTAATCATGCATTTCTGTTTTCTCCTAAAAACCATATAATAGAGTTTTTAAAACCTCAAATCCTATGCTAAATATATTAAGTACCTAACTATTTAATTACGTCTTGTATTATCAAATAATTATTATTTTACGAAATTACCAACCATATATTTAACAGGGTTTCAATAGATTCATTTTTTTATCTAAATCTTAGATAATAAACCAATAGAAAATTAAATAATTAATTATGCTCCTTGAAAAATCAACTATATCCTTCTGACTTCTTTTTGATTAACCAAAGTACAAATGCGTGTATCATATCGCTACCCACTCAGCTACATCAGAAATTAACAATCCTACATAATTTACAAAACATCTGTTTCAACATTGACACTTAAAAAAACATTGAAATCGTGTTTGAACTCATTTTGATAAATAACAAAGAATCATGACATTTTTGTTTAATTAGTACGGATTTTCTCTCGTTCCGTACAACGGATCTTAATTCGTATAATTGATTTTCTCTTCCGCTCTGTAATTACTGATAATTTGAAGTTCACTCTTACTTCAGACCGAAGAAGAATGAAGTAGGCTGCGCCGGTTGTAGATCACACAGCCTCCGGGCGAATGGGACCTTGTAACTCGATGATTATTTTTCGCAAGAGCCAAATGTAGCGTTGAAATGCCGCCTGCCGCTGTGACGAGATCCTCTGCTCGTATTTGGATATTGAACAAACTCATTGGCCATCGCTTTTCCTTACTTATGTGCATGCGGTACGTCCGGTTTGAGAATGTTTTATATAGCCTATACCTATAGACAGACGCTGGAAGATTTTAAAACGGCCTCGGCAAACTCATCTTATTTTTCAACTGCGATTCTTTGTATAGATGTGTTTAAAACAGTTCACGTATTTCGTTTAAAAAATATTATATAATATATAGTTTTTTTAGGGAAAATACATCTCAATATCTGCTATTACGCATTTTAGACCTGACTAAAAATAGATATTTTTTCATCCCTGTAATTAAACAGACATTTATAATAAATACGTGAGATGGCCTCCGTGGTACAGTGGTAAGACGCTCGACTACGAATCCAGGGGTCGCGGGTACAAACTCGGCGTGCGCAAATACATTTTATTTAATCAATAAGTGTCATAACATATTTAACTAACATAAACATAATATGTGATATATTTGCGAAACGTTCCAGAGTGGTAGATACTCTAAGTATCGCCCTGGTGAAAGACCACCATTCAGAATTGAAACGTTGCTTGAAATGGCTTTAGCCGTGTTTGGTGACCAGATCTGAATAGGCAGGTACTTTCCAATCATCATCTTTTTTATATCCTTCCCCTCCCTGCCACCATCAGCCTCACAACATACCCTAATTGGGGATGCCATAGTCTCACTGGCTCTAGACGGTTGGGAGCCCTTGGGACTTGTGCAGTATTCACTTTAAAAATATACGAAAAAGTGCTTACTTTTATACATATTTTTAACTATCCATACTGTCATGGATAACATAAGGTATAATAGGTTGTTTGAAAAGGGTGACCGATTAGGTGAGTCGCAGTACCCAGAAGCAATTTTTATATCACCACATAAATATCTTTATATTTGTATTCGTTTTATGTTAAGATTCTGTAAGACGGGTGTGAGTCAGTCATGATTAAATCAAAAACATTTCATCGAGGCCACTACCTGTCTCCAATAATACAAGTCATCTTATTCGCAATAGTTATGCCGTGTGAATATTCAAAAAAATATTATAATTCAAAGCAATTAAAGACAACTTTATCACGAAAACGTTCGTTACATTAATCCATATTTGTCTATATTTTACCGCCAAATCCGTTTTTGAGCATTTTTATTAGCCCGCCATCGTTGATCGTTTCATCTGATTAATCTTTTATTATTGATCAATTATTTTTTAGTCTATTTTTTATTGAATTTGAGCCGACTTTATGCATCTATCAAAAGGTTAGATACATAAAGATGTGACCATGATAGATTATATATATAGGCAGTGGCGTCACTGGGGATAATATCGAGTGACAACATCAGGAGGGGCGATAGAGAAATGACATAATTTGTTTCAACTGATGTATTATTTTAATCCTTGTGTAGAACTAAGGAACTATAATAATAAATGTAGTGGGTAATTGTTAAATGATAGTCTTTAAGGTTAGGTAGATCACGTTTATTTACGAATTTAAACACGCTGACTTAAGTAATCACAAAACAAGAGGTGTTTTCCGTCACGGGGGGTAAACCGAAGTGACAGCGGGAAAATTCATCCTTTCCCGCCAGAAACACATTTCCCGCCGGAAACACCTTCCTTTGCTAGGCTGTTAGGTGCACCCCGTTGATGGCCATGTAAATACATATTATAATACGCCTAAATAGACGTTATACTAGTATATATTTTTAACCGTATGACTATAAGGCTTACACTCGTCCATATGTTAATTTACTTTTAACCTTCTTCGTTGAATAAAAAAATACCTAGGCATGGTTAGGATACTTTTAAAATGACCTAGTACGAAAATAAACTGTAATGGCATTCAAGCAAACCTGTATGATAACGTTAACTTCTTGATGCACCATACATAAATACTCACTACCGATGCTCTAATGAACAACTTACCAGCTAATACGTGATTTTGTTGTTATTATAAAATCGTAAAGCTTATTTGAATCTTAATAGAAAATCTTAGTACTAAGGTAATGTTGACTACAGTTGTCATTTTTTAATCTTTGTTAAGGGCGGTGATATTAAAAGCGATTGAGCAAGACTTAGTATTATTATCTTTTTATAAAAATTTTAACAATTTTATCATTAAGGCCCAAATAAAAAAGTTAGGATATCTTATATTGTATTTGCTTACAGTAACCTGTAACCGATCATTTTTACTAAATATTAGATAGCCCACTACAGGCGGTAACCTACCACTATTGGCTTGATAAATGTGAAATCTGCTTAACCGACTGTAACATAGTGACTATGTTTATACCTACAAGCCACTAGGTTTTAGCGATGACTTGATAAACGATTGATATGTTATAAAGGTACGACAGGAAAACAAGTTTTTGACAACTTTTAAACAAATTGTATATTTTTTAAGGATTGCTCTGTTCGTAATGGAAATTGTTTTTTTCCATATTGTGAATAATCATCTTTTTAAGTTTCGCGGTACCACCCTGAAACACGGTGCATTATATAAAAATAAATCATATTTCTTCAATCAATGGAAAAATCTACATTCTCTTCGTGGGAAAGGCAGATTGAATTAAGTAGCTAATCCGAATAATTGTCGTAATGAAATTAACCATGACCACGATAATACATGAAGTGTACAATAAATTTATGTCTCCATTGTTGGTACTGATTGAATCCAATCTGCTTTAATTGGCTTGGTATAAGTTTCTTGGAATACTAGCAGATGTTATTGGGCCCGAGCTTTCCTATTTGTTATATCTTTATTGGTTTAGTGTTAGGTTTTGAAAGTCCCGTCTCGATCTTAATTTGCTGAATAGTGTGCTTTTTAGCATTCAAAACGCATAAGAATACAATACGGGCAGCCAAGCAAAGATCGGAGTATCTGAAGTGTCAACGTGAAACTATTGTTAATTTATCAAGTTTAAAATGGCAGTTCAAAAATATGAAATGTCGGTATTAGGTCAGTATCAGTATTGACCTCCATGGTCGAGTAGCTAAGATCCTCGACTATGAATCCAGAGGTCGCGGTTTCAAATCTCTCAGATTCATTTTATTGAAAAAATATGAACATCACATTCGATGAAAATAAAATAAAATATAGTATTCTTGCACGTTCCAGAATGATAAATACTCTCATCGGGCCTGGCAAAAAAACACCATTCAGTGTCGAAACGTTATCTGCAATGGCAACAGTCGTGTTTGATAACGAGGTTTGAATAGCCAGGTAATTTCCCACCTTTCTCTTCCCTATCTCTTTTCCCTCCCCATCCCTTTCAACCTCACAGCATTGGGATGCCATGGTCCGATTGGGGATGCCATGGTCCCACTGACTCTGGACAGTCGAGATCAGTTGGGACTCATTTATAATCATTTGAAAATACATTTTTTTAAGTGAACCAAACAAGAGTATTTATCAATTAAATATAAAAATTCATAAAATAATTTTTCAAATATAATATTACATCATCACTATTTTTTTAGAAATGTAAGTACTGAAACAGGTGAGTTAAACCATGTTATTATATCATACTTCTATTTGTTACAAAATCACCAATTCTACTAGCAGTATAAATAAATACCTGACCACAAACCACGAATCGTGGATAAAAGATTTGTCGATAATGATTTATCTAAAACATGTGCATCCTGTTAACATCAACATTACTATAAAGGTAATAATGTATAAATTTGTTAATGCAACGCATTGAGCTAATAATGCTGTGATGAAATTAGTTAATGACCTTTATTTACACGTTTATTACTTGTGGTCAGGCAAAACCAACAATACATGACCAATCATTCAAGTTTTTATTCTTATGATAAATATTTTATCAGCTTGTTTTGAACACCAATATAAATGAATACAACGCAATAGCAATTGAATTAGATAATGGTCTTACAAAAAGCATCCACTTTTAAACATTTCTATGATTGAGAAAATTCCATGTTTTTGTTTTTATGGATAATTGTATCGTTTATTGTAACACTTTGCAAACTTATGCTGGAATGCATCATAATAATGATTATTCCAATAATTAAACGGTCACACATGACCTAAGATAGTGTCATAGCATTACACTACAAGCAGCAATAATGAAAATAATTAACGGTCCCTGCCTCTCACGTCATTATATCTGCCGGTCATCGACATAATATAAATAACCATTTCACCACCATCAGTACAAAATCGATTTCAATGGCATTTGATTAAATCGAACCAATGATCCAATCCATTTTGTCGATTGTCCTTCTATCTCCAATCTAATTTTGCCTCTCACCGCTGTGATCGGATTAAATCCGTCAAAGGTGGCTATCGAGTTTTTCGTTCTTCTCCCTCCTACCGCTACTCTACTACTGTAGTTTGTGCCAGAAGACGTACCTTGTACACCGCATGTATCTTCAGATTGTATATACCTTGTACACCTGTGAGCCTTTTGGCTCAAGGTTCACTTTCAATCTCACTTCTGCAGCTTCGCGAAAGTTTAACAGGGTGCGCGCTTCAATGCACTTTCGTTTTGCTATTGATCTTGTTCTTAGATTATCTGACTTGTGAATGCATTCAGAAGTGGAATGAAGTGACTAATAAGGGCTCGAGAATATTTTTTTAATATAATCGGTTATCATGAAATATATTTTAGTATGCGTAAGATTTTATCGATATCAATATTTGCTGAAAACCATTGGCTCACTTGTGATTGTTGATTTCGTTGATGAAGTATTTTCCACAGGTATCTGCTAATTAATTTAAAAATAAATTACAGGAAAAAACATTTTTGTTGTAAAAGATAAGTTTACGAAGCAAAAAAGTAATTGCGTGTTAAAATCAAAATAATTTCAGTTATAAAAATAAATATTTATTCCATAATAATAGCGTAAACGATTTTTATCTGTGAATTACTTACATAATATTTTATTTTTATGAAAACCATGAAAACAAATAGTAAACGTCGTAGTGGAAATTTCAAAACACAATTCATACGTAATTAAGCAGGCATATTTAAAGTATTTAGAATACTTTTAAAGTATGCATTTACTTTGTAATCGGCAATGTCAAATAATTGGCACATAAATAAGACTCTATGTTGTTATGATAAAACAGATCTTTATCTTAGTAAACGTTAAAACAAAACATAACAATGTTCATAATCTAAGCACATAAAATGTTTCCATTCCTACGTGTACGAAAGTTTTCAGACAAATGGTTTTCTCTTCCACAAAAAGATGTTTTATGTGACTGTTTTTCCCGTATTCACTTTTACGATTCATCACCATTATTATTTATTGCAGAAAGCTATATTTTGTGCCTTTATGTTATTTTATTGATGACTATGAGAGTAACAAATAGTTACACTGAACGTAGGTAAGTACTAGATTGTAATTTGTATAATATAGATTTACTATAAAACTACGATTCACCAGTTATTACGTGCTCTAATTGTGAAACTCAATGCTCGTGTCTGCAAAGGCTATATAAAGATTATTCTGGAAAATTACCGACTTTTAGGTGTAGAATTATTTATAAAACTGAACCCTGTGGTGATCCAGTTACATAAAGTGCATTTTTATTATAATCAAAAGCTAGGTATGGGTATTGAAAGCAAAATCAAAGCTTGAGTGTAATTCAAACAGAGTGGAAAACAATCGAGCAGATACTAAAGGAGCTTAATAAAGAAAATGAGTTGAAAAATAAAAGAAAAGGTAAAATGGTATACCTCTGACACATGTTACTGAGTAACAAGTGCTACATACCCAAATTGTCGATAAAAAGAAGGTTGGAAAGTCAAATAACGTAGGAGATTTTTCTGGATCTTCTATTCCGTTTCACCCAAACTAAATCCTTAACTTCGTCAACGTCTAGAGCAGTACCCCTCGTTATCCAAGCGAGTGATTGCTATGTCTCTTTTCAAATTATCTTGTAATGCGGCCTCCAAACATCACGTCGTTGGTTTCGATGACAAAACACCACCTTCATTTTTTTGGGTACATTTGGATAGACGTGAAATATTTTTAAACACGTTTAAAATTACAAGTCAAATGGTAAAAATATTAAATTCAGAGAAACTGCGTTGTTACATAGGATATTATTTGCTATTCTTGTACGCAAAAAATACTCAAATGTTTATATTTACATACATACGTAAAAAATTCCAAGTATTCGAGAAAAAATATCCTGAAACTAATTATTCTTTCCCGGAAAAGCGTTTACAAATCAAACTAATCGTACTTCTAAAATCGAGTTCCAGACATGAATGAAACTATAAATAGAACCGTATTTTTTTCTGTTTGTAGGCTGACACTTTAACAAAGCGGTGCGATGCTTAGATACATTTGCACGGCAGGTATCACAATCAAACAAATCTCAACTTTCTATTTAAGTTATAGCCAAGTTAACAACGAGTTTACAAAACAATCTGTTGCATAACTACTGCGATTGCAGAATGTTTATTTGCGCGGTTAGATTGCTTTGAATAATTTCTGAGGTACTCCATTTTTCAGTTAAACATTTATACCCGGTTAGTCCATTGATGTATCCATTTCGTTAAAATTTTTCAAAAGCGTTCAGATATACAAAATTATATTTAAGAAATAATTATTATTGTCAAAAAACCTTGATTTATTTCACACTTCGTAGGTAAAATAAAGTATACATAAATATAACTATTTATAATGATTGTGAAAATGTGTGTGCACCACAGTATCTTAAATCTGCAGCAAACGCACTTGTGTTTAAAATTTGATAAAACACATATTTTACCATCATCTTCAAAACGGGGACAAAACCATTTATATGCGTTCATATTAATTGTGCGGAAAATTTATTTTATGTTTGTTTTTCTCTATCTAAGGAAGATGATGAATATTTAAATGTTAACAAAATCAAGATAAATAGTTGTGTAACGATGTAACGAAACGGCAAATATGCATCTCTTATACGGAACAAGAACATGTTCCTAAAAATGCAAATTGCAGGGACTTTCGATCGTACAGAGTCCGTCAACCGTTCATTGGAAATGAGCCTACAACTGGATAATTTATTGTGAATAAAGCCTCATACGAAAGCAGTGGAGCGTGCTTGGAATAAATTATTTTCTTTAAAGACAACAATTCATGTAAGTCAGATAATAAAAGAAAGGATTGTTTTTTAACTGCAACAGGTTTCAGCACCTATCTTCTAAATCTACATTTCTTTTCTTTCTTCAATCAATATGAACTGGCTTATTTACACCCATTTGTGTTTTAATTGTCATCTTCTTATTAGCGTCTTTTAAAACATTACTCAATGCAAAGTATGAACGCATTCAGTAAAAGGATAATTTTAAATCAGTGGCCACAGAATATGTCCTCGGAATTGCTTATTTTGTTCGCTTTGGTTCTTTTATTTTAACCGTGTCCGTTCAGATCACTCAACGCTTTGACGATTCTATTATGATTGCGTGATATCACACGCATTGCTACCACAGAATAATTTGCGCGTTTATAAATGTCAGAATATGTTATTTATATATCTTCCGAGTGGTAATAGAGTAGTATTTTTCTTTATAGTTCTGAAAATTAAGCATGCAGATTGTATTCTTTCAATAGGATAGTACAAAACACTCCGCATGAAGAATCTTTTTGATAGGTAGCAAACTCACAAATATAAAGTTTTATTTTTAGGTTTATAATTTGACTTATTTATGCTTATGTATGCTGTGAAATTGACATATCATTATGAAATCCAGAAAGGAGTACTCCTGCCCCAGTGCGACCAAGGCCAAGACCCAAGGCGGGTATTATATATTATAAAAACCTGCTCTGAGGGTGGAAAGGAGTTTGTTTTATCTACCTTGTTGTTAACAGGTGTGTTAATAAAATATAACAGATTATTACTCAATTACTTTACCTGACTAAAGTTTCGTCGCATTAATTTGCGTGTTTGGGTGTATTCTGTACGAAAACTTGACTTAAGATGCCCCCAAGTACATAATCCCGAGTGCTAACCACGTTTTCCCACGTAATGGTAGTAAAACAGTAAATGACATGAGTTTTCTAAAATTATATCATCACAGAGTAAACTTTTCATAATTAGTAGTTACCGGAGCGCATCGCTTTCGTAATAGTTAGTGCGATGGACACACACGGAGAATCTTAACAAGTCTTCTGTAATAATAAACCAAATTTAAATTAGTCATTACCTTTTTCTCTGCAGGGCGAGAGTGAAGAGCCTTTACCATTGACTGAGGTTGTGGGCGAAACAAAACAAGCCTTAAAAAGGTTTGTGGTCATGTTTATATCAATCGCTTTGAATGGAATTATGAAAACTAATGAATTCAAATTTTAAACAATTATCGTTTAGCCTACAGCTGTGTAATATTCAGTCTTATGAAAGAAAATTAGAATTAGAAAAAAGTTGGATTAAGTTCAGTTGTTTGCAGATGGTTTTAATTTATTTTCAAGAATATAGTATACACTGTATGTGTGTCAAGATCATATAGTAAGGCTTGATAGTCTACCTCTAGTAAAAATTAGGTACACACGCGAATTTGTAATTCAGCAGAAAAAAAATATTTTTGTTTAAAATATAATGATTTTTCTCGCAGTGAAAATACAACTGATTTTATTGCACAAACTATCCACGGTCTGTTAATGTTACAGTTAAAGAACCCTTAGAATTTTTTGATGCAATAACATAAAATTTTGTTGACCATTTAATAGAAATCCAATTTAGCGTTTTACAAATAATTTAGGTACAAGCATGTTACACAAAAATTGAATAAGAAATAAAATAAAATAACAAGGAAATGAAGAAAATTAAAATATACTCAAATTACCTATAGTCCTATATTAGATACATTATGTTAAAGCTGTTTTTTTTTCGTCACTTACAAACCTTCTACCAGTTACTCTCTGCTTCTTTCCAGAATGGTAGTGGTAGAAAAACCACCATTCAGAACCGAAACGTCGCTTGAAATGGTTTTAGCCGTGTTTGGTAACCAGATCTAAATAGCCAAGTACTTTTCAACTTTCTTTTTCTCCATCTTCATCCTTTTTTCACTCCTTTCAGCCTTTCAACATACCCCGATTGGCTATGCCATAGTCTCACCACCTCTGAAGAGTTGAGATTTAAAAATGTACTGTCTCACTCTGATTTATGATTAGATAATTTTAGAAAACCCAGGTCAGCAAAAAAATAGCAGATATTATTTTTTTTTTTTTTATATAGTTGTTACCCGTGAAAAATCAATAAATGTAGCTTGACAAAATAAATAATTAGCTGCTTTAATCCGCCCGTTTCAAATATACAACAATTTTCGTTAAAATACATGCTACGTAGGCAGTTTATTAGATGGGTATATTTAATTTTAAATAGTTCAAACTCATTCGTATGTATGTACGTAAGCAATTTATAACTAATGTAATGTCACAAAGTGTTGACTTACTACAAAAATATTGTAAATAATTCATCATCATTAGGAACTTCTACAAATCAACGGTTAGATAAAGGCTTTATGAAGCCTCTGCAATGAATATTCTTGTTTTTAAATGCATTTTACAAAAAACCATTCTAAAAAATATCAATGGAAACATTTTACGAATAATTTAAAGTATGACTTGACCTTTTTTTAAGTTTAAACAATCAATAAGTAATATTTACGACCACCAATGTGGGCTTCTGCTTGTTTTTTTTAATATATTTATTTAATGGGTAACCAGTTGCGTCATAAAATGAGTAATTTATGCATCTCAAGATGTACTTGGCGGTAAGCTTTCTCAACTAAAGGCACTTGACCGGAAAAAATCTAATATAAAAACTTGTTTTGCTACTGAATAGAAAAAAATCTTCTTCAGACGCTTATTTTTAAATAATCATCATAAACGATATAAAAATATGTTATAGTGGACTTGTTAAAACACCATGAAATATTTTTGCAATTATGTCCAAGAAGAATTACACTGTTTTTAATCGGAATGATGTTTCAAAAAGCTTCTCGGAATACTGAACACCATCTTCTTCTTTTTTAATCTCAATTTTCTTTCTGGATTTTAATAAAATCTTTTAGAATACTATTAAACTTGTTTTTTATTAATTCAATTGAATTAAATTGAATATTTTGATTATTTAGCTCTGCTAGTTTTAGTTTCTGCTTTTAGTGACAGCTATTTTGGCGTTTAAGGCCATTATTAAAATATTGTTAAAAAAATTATTATCCAACTGTTAAAACCACTGTTATTAAAAACAAAAAAGTAAAACTAGCAGAACTTAATAATAAAAACATTACATTCAATTATTAAAAACAAACGAAAAATGGAGTTCTACAGATTGAACTCAAAAACTATAAATAAATTAAACGTATGTTATTGAGCTTTCGTCAGCACAAATAATCTTTACAATTTCTTGTGTCTTGATGTTCAAAATTCATATTTTATATATACTCGTATGTATGTACATTTATAAAACAAAATTTTCTTTTGTTTTGGGGCATCATATTTTTAAAAACTTATAAACATGTCTAGGTATTATAAACTATCTTGCACTGAAACCCTTTCCGACAAATAAAAACATCGCTTAGCGGTCGTAGTACATTATATAAATGTTAAAAATCACTCTCCCAGACCTGCACTATACATACTTGGATTAACTACCTTCCTTATCGAAGCGATGAGTATTCTTCCCTTTTAGGATAAGAATAATATAAGGAAGCAAAAACAAATTTTATTAATCGATGTTCTTAAGTGCATCCATTGTTTTTTTTAATGTTTTAGATTTAAGGCTAAACCATTTGAATCTGATTGTTAAAATGCAAAGCGACGCAGCAAGCTATAAAGGCCGTTCGCGGTGGAAGAATAATTAGTTTTCCGTATAAACTATTCAAATAAGCCTGAACGCAATGTGATATATAATTCTACAATACAACCATCCTCAATGAATGGAGGTGACGTAACGACGCAACTAGACTGAATCAAATATTCTATTGTTTACTTCACCAGAATGAGTAGAATGCACGTTGCAAAATTTACGTTCTGAGTACCACAAAGTATTAGGGAAACGAATCCGAATAATTTATTCAAATATTTTATTTTTAAGGATATTGTGTTATCTTGCTAATGAGGTTGATTTTCGAAAAAGTGTGTTTTGGAAAAGTTATTTAAATACTAATTACAACGCGTTACTGATACGTTCAAGATTTTCATATCAAATCTTTTACTTTTACCCTTGGGTCAGAACCCAAAAATACACATTTAAAAAAATAAAAATGGAATGTCTAAAGTTTTCTTTGAATAAAATTCATTAACTGTAATCTTTCAAATTCTATACGAAATGCAAACTGCGCCTGTTACAAATATTTTAGTATATTTTTCACTGAATTAAAAAGATCACAGTAAAAAAAATATTAATTGCAAACCTTATTGACATTTTTCTAGCCACCATTCAGAATTTGTACATAAACCATTAATTTGTAGTATTGTTTGTATTAGAATACTACAAAGTGACGTTTAGAATCATTTTTTATTGCTGGGTCTCTGTATTCTAAAAATTAAGAACACAGCCCACACATAAAGCGCAAATTCGTTAACATTTATGAATGCAGATAAATTGCAAGAAAAAAAATACACTTCGATTTCAATCGATACTATAATTCAAAACATGTGTGATTTGTAGAAAGTATGGTGTCGGGAAATGATATTTTCCTAATAAAAAATCCCTAGACGTAAGGGATTTTTATTGCAACAGAAATGGCTAGTTTCTAAAACCATACCTTCAACGATGGCACGTTTGAGACTTTTCTGTGCCGAGAAGAATAATGAAGGTGCCTAAACATATCATGTCGGCACACGACAAACCGTCAAAATCTCCTGCTCGTTTTGATACCATCAACAAAACAATAGCCCGCTCTCATGAAAGCTTTTGTGAGACCAACGAGGTTCGGTAACGTTAAACCCTTTCGCGGAAGCGACCGGATCTATGGAAAAACCAAGAAAAACAAAAACATTTGCAGAACGGTTTTCGTGTTTCGCTTCGGCTCTAAGTACAAATGGCACGAGATTCCAGCGCAACGAACTGAAGCGCTTCTGATTTAAATTAATGGAAATTGTATCACTTCATGCTTGTGAATATAATGGCCAGCAGATACCTTTGTTTTCATTGCGTTTTAAATGAGCGGCCATCATTGTATAATTATTATTTTAGTTGCCTTTAGATTCCAACAAACGGTATTAAAACATCATTTATTCCTTTTCTTCGAAATATTCTGCACAATAACTAACAACCAATCAATAATGATTGAACCCTTGCCCGGAATAACTTTGTATTCATAGCTATACTTTTTCTGAGAAAAACATTTTTTTATAATGTGAATAAATAACTCGTTAATTATGAATTAATCATTTATAACTGTCACTCGTGCACATTTTTTTCTGGCTTTAACTCTTCTTTAACTATTCATAAAATCCTACTCAAGGCTATTTTCATCAAAAACTTTACTTTGATTTTTAATACATCCCGGTAAAGGTTGATTATATCATCTGCGTAATAAAGACATGAAGAAATATTTATACCATGATACCGTTCTTCTTCGTGTTATTCCAATGTTCATTATTTGAGTGCGTATGACTAGTAATGTCCTCCAATTTCCGTAACAACGGATTTCTAATTAAAATATATTCCGGAAGATATTGATTCCATTTAAACAAGGTGTTTTTACGGATGACGATCGAGTTTTCATCTGGTCAAACGTATAGTAAATGTATTTTTGCTCATTGGGCAGTAGATGGGGTAATGTATAAATAATTGCTTCTAAAATTTATTTACGAAGTTATTTAAAAGCTAGATTCTGTTATTTATTTTTTTGAACATGGGGTTTCCAGAAACCCGCTGAATAACAGCCCTTTATATGAACGATATTATTTTGATGGCCTCCGTAGTCGAGTGGTAAGATGCTCGACAACAAATCCAAAGGTCGCGGGTTCAAGCCCGGCATGTGCAATTAATATTATTTGATTTATATGTATCATAACACATTTAATTAATATGGAATTACACATAGTATATTTGCGGCACGTTCCAGAGTGTAGATACTTTAAGTATCACCCTGGTGAAATACTACCATTCAGAATCAAAAAGTTGCTTGAAATGGCTTTAGCCGTGTTTGGTGACCAGATCTGAATAGCTAGATACTTCCCGACTTTCCTATTTCCCATCTCCTTCCCTTTCCCGCTGCCTTCATCCTCAAAACATACCCCGATTGGGGATGCCATAGTCTCACTGGCTCTAGACGGTTGGGAGCAGTTGCGACTCTTGTGCGGTATTAACTATGAAAAATATGTAAATTCATATTTCTTATACAGCGCCAATGTAACTGTAACTAAGTTACAGGGAAACATGAAAAAATGTTTGATTTATAAAAATGCAGCGTTACAATAGACGTTTTTTTGACAGAGACGCTCCATCAATTTGACCTACGTAATACATATAATAACATTGAGCGTAAAAAAATATACCAACATGATATATACTTTATATTAGTAGGAAAAAAACTTTGACTGAGCCCGGAGGCATGCGTTACTTTACGAAGCATGACGGACCATAGCAGACCAACCGGTGAATAATATGATTACTTCATAAAAAGTCATTTAAAAGCACTCTCAATAAAGGAATATTACATCATACCGTATCTTCGTTTCTTACCCGACGAGCTTTGTGCAATATGGCTAGCCTGATAAAAAAAAATATTCTTGCTTTTGGCAATGGCCATGTAATATATTATTTGTCTGGGTGTTATTAAATAAGAATTTAGGAAAAAAATCGTCGATGGATCGTCGATTATTTATATAATGGCCGTCTGAGACGTGTACAGTACATCCCGGTGACGGAGGAGGTAGGAATATACGTATCCTAAAATGTCAGGAGGTGAAAATTAACTTCAAATTATTGGCACTTAACAATCATAATTATTAGTTTGCCAAGTTTGGTCAAAAAACATTATAATGACTAAACTTGTACCTTTACACATATTTCAATAAACATTCTTAAAACACGTTATTAAAAAACAACACTTCATACCACAAAAATAAAAAATAACCTGTATGTTATAGGCATTTATATATACTCGTACATGCCTTTGTAATATATGGATGATGTGCAAAGGCTCCGCAGAGAAGGATCTTTTCGTAAAAAGGAAGGAGAAAACTTTAGCCTAGAAGAGGTTCATATTATTGGAGGGAGGCGACACAAAAGCTGAAAGGTCTTTCTAGAACCAAACTATTGTGCATATAGTGTAATGCTCTACCGGTCTTAGTTTACCTTTCCTTATCTTAAAAAAAAAACAATATGGATTCAATGTATAATAGAAGAAATCAGAAACGATAAAATGCAAACAAGAATATTTTGGCGTATTATAGGAACATCTTCCTCTAAGTCAAAAATCACACACCTACTTTCGGTAAGAGATACCGAGTAGATGGATTTACTAACTAGGAAAAATCTGCCATTAGATAGTAGATATGAAATATTTTAACATTATGGCAGTTGGCTAATGTTCTTTACTTGGCTAGGCCCGTATTTATTTTATTTCACATTCAATAACTGACGTAAAACAACGCAATCAAAAGGCCTGTCAGGGCATTTGAAATACAAACATTTGCAATCTCATCTCATAAACCCATATTTTATTGCCGAAAAACGCGCAAGTCCCGTTCGAATAAAACAGTTATATAATCTCTGAGCTTTCCGCAACAACCCACGGTGACATAATTTTGCAATGTTTTGCATATGAAAGCAGGCAAAGTAATTTTAATCAGTTTTCTGCATTAAATTACACGCCTGCTCGTATTTAGTGTCTCTACCTTTAACGACCCAGAATTAAAACAATATATTATCTTTTATAAAAAACGAACGAAATTCTGGTAAATATTTTCTATTTTTATTAAGAGACCGACCATTTTGCACAAAAGTAAAAATTATTTTATAAAATCAGGAATATAATTTCTCATTTGATGGATTGCATTTCAATTTTCAGCAGAAGTCCGTCCATAAACGTTCAGAAATTATATTGATTACGTCGCAATTTTTAATCCGTCTAGACATGTGCGTTGATTATCCGAAAACCTGTTGGCAGCGTTCGTTGTGCATTCATTGGTTCAGATTAATGCTGTATTTACATTTAAAGAAAAGACGTACCGCCATCATTTAATTATTAGGTAGGTGAAAACGAGTATCGCGAGAAGGCTCTGCATAATATTATCTTACACTTGAAACATCCTCGTTTTTTACAGGTCTATCATAATATTATAGGTAATAAAACATAACCTAAGGCTCCAGCCTGTGGAAATTCCATAAAGTAATGCTTTAGTAAAATTATGCATTAATTATTTAACTCGTATGCAGTCGAGCTTAACTGCACAAAACCTGCTCATTTGACATTTGAAATATTGTAATATCTATTATTATACAATTTACGTAACACTAATTTATAAAAACTTACCTTATTTACTGACAGTAAACATAAGAATAATACTGGCTTGAAAGGCTACAATGTTTAGACAAAAACAATATTTTTAAAGGTTATCCGATGCGATTTCAAAAGGTCTTCAAATATCCGGCCAATGGTGTCATAGAAAATGGACCTCCTCTCAAAATGATGTACATATCGGTAGGTTGTATTGCAACGAATTGCTATTTGTTACTAAGCGTTAGAAAAAGGTCATTATCTGACATTTAATGTGGTAAACACAATTGGTTTCGTTCAGCAGTTTAATTAAATTATTATTATTTCGGTATGAACGAACGATTAGGTTTAAGTAAATTTAATACTGTTATTTTCCTACTGAAATCAAAATTTGCATACTTCCGTTTTAAAATACGCAGGTACTTTACCTACATTTTTTTGTGTAAATAATTAATATCCACGATCATTAAAAAATCACCACAACGCAGAATTTAAATAACTAATTCGGGTTTCGAGACACGTTTTACGGATATTTAAAAACTTATGCAATTTTACTTATTTAAAAAAAACTCAAGATTTAAGTTGCTTTAAATGTACACGAAAATTTGTAAAATATGCCTTAATACGCTTAACTGGTGTTAAAACATGAGCAAGTGGGATTCGACCCCGTTTCATCCAATTGCACGCCGAGCAAACTACTGGGCTTCGATTTTCTCTACTGTGGTTTTTGATCGTCAAATATGTTACGTGTTTATTCATTTATCATATTAAAAAAGATACAAGCCATATTTCGAACAAAGCTTTCAATTTTTATTTGTTTAACAAAGATTTAAGTAAAGTAGAACGTATATACACCATTTTTCAAGGTGATACCGCGAAATTCCTTTTTTGATTAGTCGTTAAATCTTAGGAAATAATATTAATATAAATTTTTTTTAAACCCAACTAAAAAATTGAGTTTTATTTTTTGTACGATGAATTTAGGGTATTTGTAACCGATCCTTTATAATAAACATTAAATCACTTACCGCAGGGTCCACAAGCGGTAATTTACCGCTACTGGTTCGCTAAATGGGAAAATTGTTTAACCGACCGTAACCTAACGACTGATTCGCTATTTTCTGTTCCTTGACGGGTGCTTCTCTAACCAGATGACAGCGATGACGTGATAAACGATTGATATATTGTAAAGCTACGACCATAATACAAGTTTTCGAGAATTTTCAATCATTTTTTAAAAGTAGATTAGCTCTGCTTGATGTTCACTAGGATTTTTTTTTCAGAATATCGTGAATAACCATGTTTCAAAGTTTTGCGGTACCATCCTGAAATAAAATTTAGTGTATTCTAGAATTAAAACATAAATCGTTTCATTGTTTTTATCTCAAATAAAATGTTCAACCAAGGAGTGATCCGTTCTCTCCTTCACCGTCGATGCGTATTTTCTAAAATATTCTAAATATTAACCGTTTTCTAGTGTTTAGTCACACCGTTTTAAAAACCATTTTTAGAATCAATTAAGTTAGATTTGAATTGCTCACACTGTTTTAGTCGGTTAGTATTTGCAATCCAACTAAATTAAATTAAGAGCACGGTGCTACAAATTGGTTTTGCAATGTTTACGACCAAACTGTTGATTGATTGACTTACCAGATAATTTCACTGTCGTGTACCGCGAATTTTTAGCAATTTATCTCTTTGCCAGATAACAGGGCACTATTAGTCTCGCGTAAAACGTTTAACCTTTGCCCTGTTACCCTCTTAGATTAGACGGCGAGTTGGTGCAGTAATTCCAAATTACCAACTTCCTCTGTAAATTCGAATACTCGGGGAGTATTTACTATCAACTATTTGTTAGAAATACGTACCTATTTATCTACTTAAAAGTTTTAATAATGAAATTGATTATTTTTTTCATATTTATTTCAATTTATTACTAAGCGCCTGAGTTACAATACTTTTTTTATGACATATCTAATTTAACAATTGAAAATATGAATAGCATAGTGTTTTACTTTTTAACAGTTTAATGGATATTATTTAATACCTCATGATACATGTGACAAAGTATAAATTAGTTGTACTGAACTAGGCATTTCGAACAGGAATATCGGTATAGATGTTTTTGGTCCAAAACATTGATGTGAACAAATTATTATTACTGCAGCAATTATTTTATAACATGATAAAACATGATAATTGAAAAAAGTATGATATAAACGTTAAAAAAGTTTCTCGAACTCTCTCTAACTCAAGCACTTGTTTGAGAGTTTGCTTATCGTGTTCCAATTTATAAACCAACTGTTTACACGAGAGCTGAAAATAATGATAAACTTTTGTTCTAATTACTTTATTTTGCTAAAAAAATGCAGCAATCCTAAAATAGAAATTCACGAATCCATTTATGAACAGCAATATTTACAATTATAATCATTTTCTTGGCGAGGCCACATTTTCACGTAGACAATTAGCACGATTGACATCTAAACTTAAGTTTAGGTTTGTAACATTGCAACAGACGGCATAACTTTTGCATTCTTGGTAACCACTAGATCTCGCTTTGGTTCAGTTGAAAGAGGTCACATCGGGCTACAGTACACAGCCATGACAAATTCCGTGCGCGTTAAAGCTTCTTGCACGGTTAGTATGAAAGATGGAAGATGGGAGATATTTAGCTTTATCGTGACGTATAACGCCCCGTAATTAGTTTTAACAGCAACAGGAAAACAAGGAATAAAGCATTTACATTAAATATTCAATCCTTTAGGATGTTCACAGTAATTTAATTAAAGTTAAATAGAGTGTTTTTTTCACAACTTTTCAATAATAATCGTACGTTTGATACCGATCGGGTTTTACTTTGATTCAAGTGTCATCGGGGGCCCTAACACGAAACATCGATATAGATTTTATCGACAAAGTGGAATCGTTCCCGAGCCTGATTGCAGATAGCCAACGAACAAACAACAGTTTATGTCGACTAAACTAATCATGTTTAGTCGATGTGAGTTGTAGTTTGTTCATTGGCGATCTGCAGTCGGGTTCAAGAACGATTCCAAACTATCGAGATTTTCGGTAAAATCTTTATCGATGTTTCGTGCTGGGTCTCTAGGCTTAATATTAAATAGTTGTGTAAAACAAAGTTAGTATGTGTTGTTTAATTCAAAGTGTCACACCAACATGCGCATTTTACGTTAAATAATTTAGATACTATGTAAATGAGTTTGACGTTAGCCTATTATTTGTTATTAAGTACTAGTTCTTAAAACCAAACCGAAGGTTTTGTATTGTGATTTCCACACAAAAGTTCAAACTGCCCGGAGTCAGTGGAGCAATAACATCCCCATGTTGTGAATGTTCATGGTTAAATTGTAACTGTAGGTAGTAGAGGAGATGAGGGAAAAGGGGGAGAAGGAGGTTGATTTGTATCATTAGTTGGATCAAAAGTAACTTTACACCAGGCCGATAGAGTATCTTGTGCTCATGGAACCAAATGTAAAAATATAGTATTTGGTTGACATTCTTCTCGTCAATAAACTTATTTAAATGATATTCATTTGTATTTGTCTGCCTGGCTTTTAAACTCGAGATCTCTGGGTCTAGACCCAAGAAGGTCACTGCTGGGCCGCGATGGTCATCAACCTGTAAAGTAGTTTTTCGATAGTGGTATCATTAAAAAATGAACAAACTAAACATTATTTCAATCATGGCATTGGTTATGGACTATAGTCTTACGTTCTATTCAGGCGTAGGAGGACAGGCACGAGATTTATACTTAAATTCAAGCACATCGGAAATGTGTCAAAAAATAAACAAAGCAAAAACATTACTTACGTTCCTAAACATTGTGAGTGTTTGAGTTCTTCCTATCCACTTATATATTTATGAGCCAGAAGGTATTCAAACTTAGATCATACTTATTGTTTGCGGTTTTCAGACAGTAAATCACTTCAATGTTTCATATGTCATTATTCACATCAAGACAACGCAAACTTTGATCTATTGAATTAATTTTGTGACAAGAGCAGACACATTGGACATCGATAAAATATATTTCTAGGTGTGACGAGAATAAGGATCGTGAAATTAAAAAATATCTTCGAAATTACGAACAATAATGATTTATTGTTATTCTCAAATAAAACGAGCCAGTGAAAGAGTCGCCGTAGATTATTTGCACCTTTTCAAAACATATATTATTTTAACCAGGTTATAAATGATGAAGATAAATGGAAGTTAAACGTAATATAAGATTTGTTAAAACTAGATTTAATGGAGAAAGTCGGGTTCAAACATTGAACTGATCTCGGTGAATGTGAAGCATACAAACTCAAATTGAATTTTGGTATTAAAATTAACATCAAATATAGTCTTTTCGAAGCATTGCTCAAACTGTAATTTTTGTTTTTAATAATAATAACAAATTATACTAAACTTTTAACAAATTGAACCCAAAACAATAAATAAACTTGGCAAAAAACCTAGCTATTTTCCATTTATTGAATGTGTTACGCAGGTTGCTAAAGAAGAGAGACTTCTCTAAAATAAGGAGTGATTGATTCTTTGGAGAGATTTGACTGGCCGCTTTGAATGCGTATCTTATAGAAAGTCATGTCAGTGGTAATCATTTGTGTGAATCTAATAACATAATAATGTATAGGTTTCACCGCTGTGCGGTAGCACTTGTGATCGTTTGGATAGAATTCCATAGCAAACAGTGCACCTGAAATGTGGTCATTGCTCGTTTATATGGGTATACCGGCCTGTATGAATAGAAATCGCACTGTACAGGTGCAGCAGAATAACAACGCTTTGTCGAAATTACGGCAATCGGGTAATAACAACCATGCCTGTTGTAAACGTGGGATGAAACTTTCGTAAATGTTAGTCAATAGACTTATTGTTTGCCTCATTCGATGCTATCAACCATACATATGCTTTTCGCGAGGAGATTTTGTCCGTCACTGTCTAAATGTATGTATGTTTATTTCAAATGTCATGACCCGTGACCATTTATACTTTTTTCGTATACTTAAAAAATGCATATATAATTTGTAATAGTTAAAAACGTGTTGACGTGTGTAAGTCATCAAGAGTCATTACATCATGTTTTCACGATCCATTGTTGCTATGTTGATTGATTCATTGTAACCAAAAAAATGTATTAAATCAGACTTTATCGCTTGAACCAGTTGACGAGTTAGTATGAACATTATAACGTCACCACTTCTAATATGCTTCACATATTGTTTTTTTTTTTCATAAACGCAGCTTTTGCTGTCCTGGGATTTAAACTTACGACCTTATGGCCAATAAGATAGAAGGCTTATTTTCCGTCTTTTTTAATTAACCCCTAATTATATTGTCCTGTAGTAATTATGCTAGGGATTACTATAAATCTCTAAATGGTTATTATAATCTAAACGTTTTTTTATGAGAAATTTTATTTTAATAGTTTAATTATTCATGGAAGGTTTTATTTTAATAATAATAATAAATGGATAACTTTTATAGCGCCGTTTTTGTGGGAAAATCACGTCAAGGGCGCTTTACAAAATTAATTTATCTAACCTATAATTTATCTACAATTTATCACTTAAGCTTATAACTAATAACTCACAGTTGAGATTTATTACTAATGGCTTACACCTAATAATTTCAACCAGTGACTTACAATAAGGACTTATAGCTTGTAACTAACAGTGAAATAGATGCTAACATTAAACACATTAATATTTACAGACATTTAAAAATGTCAGACGAACTAAATTGGCTAACAGTGAAATAGATGCCAACATTAAAAACATTAATATTTACTCATACAATAAAAGTAAAAATAAAACTTAAGACCAACTTATTATCAAATTATTTACAACGTGGATATTCACAGACAGTACAAGGAAGTGCAAAGAAATCAGACTACCAGAAAGAATAAATCCAATAAACAAAACAGTTTACTCCAATAAACAAAACAGTTTACCCTATTAAATTATTACATCACAAATTTACATGGAATAACTCAGTGTTGAGACGAAATTATAATTAACAGGTTTCGACGTGTAATTGTGCAAGAAAAAGCCGTAATTAGCCGTCTTATAACACACCTCAATCTCTTACTTATTGATAGAGGTATTAATTGTCTACGGAGGATGTAGCTGCGGACATTCGCTGTATAATAAATTTATCAGGTTTATCTTAACACCAAAGAAAATATACTACTTGGTGCTGGTAACCCAGATGGAGTATCAAGCGAGTCTCCGGCATTTTTGTTACTTACTTCTTCAAATGTAGTCATGAGGCTACGAGAACCGATAGACCATTGTCCAAACACAATATCCAAAGCAACAATATCTTACAAGACAAGTAACAGTACATCCATAAACTAAGGATATCAGCAAATGACATCGGTTTGCGTTTTGCGAATCAAGATCTGATTTCATGCACGAAACAATGTGCAACATGCATGCACACATTGCAAACGGATTCAAATGATTGTACATAAACATGTTAGCTTACTGAAATGGGGAGGTTGTTTTGGTACATGCACGCACATGGTTGCATTCTCATTATTTCTTTATTGAATTTTATTGAACTCCCATTTGTTCCACTGCAAGTCTGCTGTCTTAAATAAAATGAGTATCCTATATTTGTTCATCTGGACCGCATACAGATGAAATCATAATATATTTAGTATGTTGTAGAGTTAAATATATAATAGTAAAGTCTTTTGAGTGATTTTAAAAACTTTTAAATTATACATTTGTGTAAAAGTGATCTCTCCACCGTACTGGCAAGTCACGGAAACGTTTCCCTAGCCGATCGGGCTGCAGATATGTTTTGATAAACCTCCTTTATTTAATCCGGGCTTCTTCAAAGAGAGCTTCCTGTTGATTCATTGAATATCTGACCGCACTTAGACTAGCGACTAGTTTATAAATATATCAAATAAAAATTTACAGGTGTGGTATTTATAATAGTGATTATGGCATAAATAATTTCACAAAATATCCGACCTTTAAAGGAAACGATAATGCATAACAATAACACACGCAGACTTTGAGATATTAGATCGCGCCGCAACACAGTTTTTAAAACTTTCTCCCAAGAATATAATCCTTATAAAAACTTATCATGGAACGAATATACATACATAGTTTTTGGCTATAAAAAAATAGGTAATTACGTTATTTTTTCACTAAAATATTCAACAGTCACCAATGATTTTGTTTGTTTACGGAAAAAGATTTGTCAACAAAGACATATAGTTGTATGACAATTAACCAGAAGTCATAAAATATGCATGATTATTTTTTAAATGTAAAATATCAACGCGATACAACGTCACTGTTCAGAAGTTATATTCGTTAATAACCTTGCGGTAGGATCATTTTTACCAGCTCATCTGAAACTACATATATTTAACGGCGACAAAAAAAAAAATGCATGTCTAGTATTATATTAAATATCACAAATTTCGTTCAAATATTATTATTATTATTTATTATTATAAATATCATTTCTTTTGTTACCCCCAAGGCAATACCCAAAAATAAACATCATTTCTATTTCATCATCAACATTGGCCTGTTTTGTGTTTTGTGAAGGACATTTAATATTGTTTTTTTGTATCTTTAACGTGACCGGTGCCCCAGAAAAGTTCCACCAGCGAACGTGTGTTGCGGAACCTTCATCGCGTGATGTATGGAGGAGGATCTCAAAGCAGACCGGATGGAAGACCGCCGCGATATGTTTCATGAGAGATATGGCGATTATCTGTTTGTTGAATAGGAAATTGCACTTTTCCCGTATAAATGGACCTCCATTGGCCTTAGCCGCATCCGCTCCCTTTCAAACACAACACAGCGATGGCTGCACAATAGAAGCGGGAGTTCAATCCTTCAGCCATTGTTGCTGCAAATGTTGGATACTATGTGAACAAAGCATCTGACACACGCAAAACGAATGAAAAATTATTTCCGCTGGCTTTAGGAGATATCTGCAGAGAAGATGCCAAACTATCCATCTCCATCTAGATCGTTATTCTTCACTTACAAACTGTATGTTTATACTTACATAAAATATTTTTTGCAAAAGTTCAAAGTATCCGGAGCAAGTGTAACCAAGGCATTCGGGGAATGTTGAGGTTGAAGTAGGGAAAATGAAAAGCGAAAGTGGTAATGGAAAAGGGGGTGAGGAAGTACCTGGGTATTCAGATCTGATCACCTGGTGTAACTGAAGTAACTTTAAGCAACATTTCGATTCCGAATGGTGGTATTCACTCTTTTATCTCGTTTATATCTCGGTTTTGCAGTATAAATAAAAAAAATTGATTTTTTATATCATTTCCGCAAAGTCAAAAGGTCTGAAGCGCCATATCGCGAAGTTTACACCAGAGCACTTCAGTACCTGGTTGAATTTTGAAAAAAAAGTTAACTCAGGTAACTCAATGCCCCAACTGAGTTACCCGAAGCGATAAAAAGCTTAAAAAAAAGTACCAGGCTTGTGTCGCTTGAGTCAAGGCTTCTCATAAATTTTAAACATATTTTGGATGGCAGGGCCACAAAAAAACCTGATCAAAACTATATATTTAACTCATTTTTTGACCCAAGTGTCTCTTAAGCCTTTTTGCCTTTCCAGCGACAATATTGCTTTGAAAAACAACTTCCATATAAATGCGTGCTCGCCATCTATTAGTCATCTGATACAAATGTGCTTTATACAGGTCGAATTTGTATTTGATCTGATGCAAAAGGAATTTATAAATTATCCCAGTTTACAAAATTTTTAAAAATATGAAAGAATTGCATCCCCTAGATCTAAAAAGTGTTTTATTTTTAACGTAGAGATCGTTAGATTCCGTTTGAATTGTTGTCATTATCATACATACAAAATTCAACAATTATCAAATAAATGTTTCATATCAAATTTTCAAATTCAAAGTTTTCAATTTTCCCGGATATTATAATATGAAATTGAAATGAACATTGTATACCACGAAAAAAGTCTGTCATTTCAGATAAACTTCGAAACCTATTAGTTATTTGTACCATGTAATGAGATTCGAAATGAGTTTTGAGATGCTATTAACGGGCACAGTTTTATTTGTATTCGTCGCTATCAAGGTCACCCAATTTATCTACCCACTTTTTTGACGTTTCTTAAGAATCTGCCAATTTTTCAATTATTTTTTTTTTGCAAACCAAAATTTTCCTAGGTATTTAACTGAAAATCTTACAGACATTATTTTGCGCAATTTTGGATCATTAATTTTTTGCTGGCCGAAATATTTAGAAAGCTAATTTCAGCTGAAATTAAATGAAATCGAGAGACGATGGTAAAAAACCATTTACCTTCAAAATACGTTCCCAAACAAGCATTCGGTTTTCTTTATTCAAAGTCAATATTATATAAATAATTGTAAACAGCTTATGCTATTAATTTCCCTCCAACTATCTACGTACAGTAGATAATATTTTAATTATGAGGTAGGACATTAGCCATTAGTCATTAAACTTACTCACTAATTTAATTGTCCGTATACATATTTGAGATATTAAAATTTGGTTTGAATGCGGTTTAATGAAAATGGGTAATTTAAGTTCGTTTTATCTCAGCCGATACCGATAATTTTTTTGGTGATAAATATATATTTTAAATGCTGCAATGTATATATTATGCTAATAAGGTACTAAGTATAATATTTGATACACAACCTTAAAGCAATTAATAATGATTGTGCACATCAGTAGGCCACAGCCATCTCGTCTTATGATGATCCGGTTATACAAATCATCGTTACGTATTTGCTGGGTCAAAAAACTAATTGATACAAGATGAAAGACGCTTGGCAAAATTGCAAAAAATACTTGAATAGAAATACATAATGTCTCATAATATTGTCAAAGATTATCTATTCATTTCATCGTCTTATTGTTAAAACGTTGTTTTAAATTAAAAGAAGACACACGGATATGTTAATTTTATTGCAGTGCTGCGAAACAAAGTTATTTGCATGGTGAGATTTCAATAAAACTTTTAATCAATAGAGCATTGTCTTTAGATCTGCATTGATTATGGTGACCCATTTAAATTATAGTACTATATACTGGGTACATGGTGTTCAAATAAAATAACGTTTCGTTTTGGTGTTTTGCTTTTGTTCTGTGAAAATTTAAGCTTTCGATATTTTGTTAGTAAAGCACCAAAAAACTAAATTACTATGATGTTACCAATTCGTAAGTTTCATAAACACATTAATGAAGATATCCTCATAAATATTTTATCTCAGACAATTGTGTATGTAAGAAAGATAAAATGAATTATATGACCTCGGTGGCCGAGTGGTTAAGATCCTCAGCTACGAATCCACTGGTCGCGGTTTCAAAGCCCCATCTACGCAAATTTAATATGTTTTAGGTAATATGTGTTACTTCACATCCATTTTTATAATACAAAATGATAAATGGAATGTTTGGGGCACATTCCAGAGTGGCAAATATTTTTTAATATGGCCCGGGCGAAAGACCATCATATAAAATCAAAGCGTTGGCATTGCTTTAAATGTCTTTAGCCGTGTTTAGTGACCAGATCTGAATAGCGAGGCACTTCTAGGCCTTCCTCTTCACCACCTTCTTTCGCTTCTTCATTCTCTATTCAGCCTCACAACATACACTAATTGAGGATGCCATCGTCTTACTGGCTTCGGGCATCTTGGACTCTTGTGCGGTATTCACTTTTAAAAAAAAAAACAATAATTTACCGACAGATAGTTTTCCATATTATTTAGTTTAAAATGCTGTGCCAAAACGTGCTGTAGTTGACGAGAAAATTTTTGGAGAACTTAGAAGATAAACATCAACAAATCTGCCATTTGCTTAGAGAAACTTATAAAGCCCTTGTATCTATATAATAGTTTTAAAAAAACTATTTAGGACATTTCTTGATGCCTTTGAAATCATTATGCTACGAAACTGAAGAATCGCAGTAATGAAATAAATTCTTGTGCTAGAAGAATGCGGACGCAGTTTTTCTTTTCATTTCTACGAGTTGGTCACGTATATAATTGTAGGCATTTTTATTTGTGCCGACGCGTTTGTTTAAACGCGGCCATCGAAGGCAATGTCACTGTCTGGTGATCATCGTCAGCCTGGAGGAAAAGAATGACGATGACTGCACATAAAATGACTATGCGTCAAACCTTTTTCGCAAACAAAAGGATAAAACGATTGAAACTTTTAAAAAGGTTACCAAAGACTCACTTGGAAAAAATATTCTTATATGTAATTTCCTCTTACCAAAATTACATTTTCATTAGTTAATTTTTTGCTTCTTGTATTTAATCTGTCCCTTTTTACAAATACAAAAGATTTAGTACAAATTGTTTTATAGATAGTTTGCTTCTTTCTGCATTTAGCTACGCTTTCAACCATTAGTATTTAATGATTGAATGAACAATGCGCTGAAGACGGTTGACAAAACGTCAATGTGAGTGTCAACTGTACATTTAGTACCTTTTTTATGTTCCATTGAATTAAATGGATGGACTTCATGACAAGCACTTAATTTCTTCATTGATGTTTCTATTTTTGGACGCCAAGTACGGTTGTGGCCTAGCAGCTTTGTTAAAGTGTGCTTTCTAAAAAAAAAAAAAAATAGGACACCCTGAAAATAATTAACATTGCTATTATTTGTTAAAAAAAACGGTTGATTTTAACTTTAAAATAACAGTTTTTTTGTACTTCAACACCAACTCTGATAAGTTAATCGAACGGTTAAGTGATTTAAATAGTCAAGTCAAATCATGTCAATGGTCGGAATAACAGAAAAGTAAATATGAGAAGATCTACGTAGGTATGTGAATAGAGAAAGGAGTGTATGCCAATGTTGAGTTGCATAGTTTACCATCTTATTTTTTTTACCCCTACAGGAAAATGGCACATTGGTTATTTTGTACTACATGAAATGTTTTGAATTCTTTCACCAAAAAAATTATATTTTCAAAATTGTATTTATTTTGTCTCAATTCTGGTCACCAAATTTTATAAAAAGAGATGGCCATGTCTTTGATAAATACAAGAAAGTACATTCAATTTTTAAATATGTTGAACTAATTGCTTCATGTATATTACCGCAGGACATACTTATGGTTTTAAGAATTCACAGTGAAATGAAAATCTGATTCTCCTCTCATCATCAGTTGTTGTCGAGATATGCATCAAATAAAAACAGGTAAGTAGTAATACAAACTACTTGTATTCACGAAATGTCTTTAAGAGTTTATATCTTACTATCGCCAGACAGTAATGAGTGGATGAGTGGTTTCATTGTTACCATTAATCACAGCTCGAAAAAATCTCTGTTTCCAGTCAAAAGAAGTTCAGGAAATTTCGAAAGTTGACAACACAAAGGATGATTTAGAAGGTTCTAATTTAAAATAGTCATTTTCCTATTATGAAAGATGAAAATAAGGCTTAACTGATGTCAACAACCATCCATCTTAAAAAGCCCTACTACAGCTAAACATTAAGCATAGCTTTAATTTATATTAATATCTTTCGTATATTAATTGCAAAGATCTTAATAGAGATGAAGTTGTTATTAATAATCGTAGAAGATTAAGATAAAGAGTATTTGGCGTTTTTTTTTACGCAAATACCGCACAAGAGTCTCAACTACTCCCAACCGTCTAGAGTCAGTGCGATTATTGCATCCTCAATAGGGGTATGTTGTGAGGCTGAAAGTAGTGTGGGGAGAGGAATAAAATGAGTAAGGGGAAGGTTGGGAAGTATCTGACTATTCATATCTGGTCACCAAACACGGCTAAAGCCATTTTAAGCAACGTTTCAATTCCGAATGATGGTCTTTCACCAGGGCGATACTTATAGTATCTACCACTCTGGAACGTGCCGCAAATATACTTTATTTTATTTTATATCAATTATATGTGTTATGACACATATTAATGAAATAAAATTTATTTGCGCACGCCCACTCACCTCTGGATTCGTAGTTGAGCGTCTTACCACTTGACCATGCAGGCCATCTGATGATGATGGGCGTGAAATTATTTAAAACTATCGAGAGATAGAATAAATAAATTATTCAAAACTATCGTTAACTTGCTACTAATAACCCAAGAGAATCATAATTAAAATTTATTGAAGTAGCTTTGGTCGAATAGGAGCCTCTTCAACAACTTTACGACAGATTTCATTTAGACTTTTTGAGAATACCTAAAATTAAGCATCTCCAAGAAACACGGTTATAATTCCTATACCTGACGTGAATTAAAAACGTATTCAAACAAAAAGGTTATGAGAACAAAGTTTCAATTCGTAGAGATTATAAAAAGTGAAAAAAATATTTAAAATTACGTCGGAAATCAGCTACATAAAGGGAAAATACACCCGTATCGCTAAAGATGAAATGTTTTTAGGGGCGTAGTCTTCATTAGGTAATAGTTTACTGAACAATTTGGGAATAATTTTATTATTAAATATGACTTAGGTATTTTTTAAAAAAATTCTAAATGAAGGCACAACGTTTGGAGAATGCCGTGTTCAAAGTCTTGATTTTTAAAGGGTTCAACATATCTCAACAGCTTTTTAGAATTGACACTATATAGAAGGGAATTAACTTTGTTACTGTTACTTCTGCCATAGCTGATATATCTATTCTGTTACGTCATCATTATTTCGCATCAAGTACCAGTCAGCCCGTACCATTCGTTAACCCTACGTATTAACAACAGCTACGGTCGGTGCTTTTCACGAGTGACGTGCCGTAGGTTCTCTGCCCTATTATCTGAGACTATTGTCACCTGCACAGTCATCTTCCAGGGGAACAAAGGCCAGGGGAGCATACATATCTCATCTCGGATCGGGTGGCATACCACTGCCCGGGGTTGACGAACAATGCGCCTGCGGGTTTGACGCAAAAATACAGCAATAAGATTACCTAAGATTACCTATTAGATTTTAGAGGGATAAGATGTTTACTTCTAGATTCTATATTGATAGTAGCCATATTTGTGGCTTTTATTCAAGCTGAAGTTTTACTAAATTTTTATTGAAACAGCGATGAGCAATTATTTTACTGAAACTATGTTACTGTGAGTTACTTTATGTTATGTCTTTGAGTTGATTACTCCATATTGTCTCTGTATCATATACCGCTTCTTGTTTCTCATAAATGGTCCAATAAATGTCATCGCATTATTATAAACGTCATTTTCTATTATCACCAAAGTATAGAAAATAGAAAGTTATTCAGTATTTGCATAATAACACTCAATTTGAGAAATTTTTAAACAACTTTACTAAAATTTATAAATATATCTGGACAAAATATTTCATATTGCACTTTCGTGGTGGGGATCGTAATATTATTATTAATATTTTGTTTCCGCAGATCCCTAAAGACGTTTTGGGGTTTTTTCATATTTATTTTGTTGTTTACGAATTCTTTGGCAGAACAATAAAGCATTGACTCTACGCTGTTACGTACTCGGTGAAGTGCAAATAAAAATAATGAAAAATTAAAATAAATTTACTTTTAACACTTTCAATACATTTTATGAAATTTAAACATATTTTTATTTGCACTTATTTTCAGAAAATATGGATCGATTAATATCGCCCTAGCAAAACCACCATTCCGAATCAAATAATTGCTCTGTATTTACTAACAAGATCGGATTTAAACGTTTATCCAACCCACCTCACCCACTTCTCCTTATATCCCCTCATTTGTCTTACACCTCACCACATTCTCTAACCGGGAGCAATAGTCAAACTTATTTTCGGCCATAAGATACAAGTAATAGACCACTAGTTGATGTTTTAGCATACGACAGAGTCGGGGTAAAAAAATGTTGAACATTACTTGTGCATTAAAATAGTCTATGATCTTTTTTCGAATATTTTTTTCGTGATGACGAACTTTCTATTGTCGAGGAGAAATAAAATAAGCATCTCGCCTCATCCACTTACACGTTGATTGATAATCCCAAAATGACAGATCAGACCACCGAGATGATCTTATGACAAAATGTCCGCTTGAAGCGATCTGAAGCAGGATCTCCATCAATTAACCCAATTCTCTCGACGCGGTTGGCCGAAATGACAACGGCGCGATATTGTTCATAAAAGCATTTAAATGTCACTTGCCTCAGCGATGTAGCTTAAGAGATTATTTTTAATTATCTACCTGTGTAGTTTCGTGAAATCATTTCGACGAGCACTTTCCAATTTTAGGGTTCATCATCCCAGAGCAAGGTATTAAGACTACCGTTTCAAGAAGACAGGTAAATATTACAATATGTCTTTATCACATCTAAATGACATAAATCATACGGTTCAGGGGATAAATACAATACAATAAACATTCATACACATGTTTAAAAAAACAGTATTACTGGAATCTGATTTTGAATAAATAATAAAGAATTCCCAAGCCAAGAACGGTTAGACAGTGATGGAGGGATGGAGAGTAGTTTATACTAAATATATTGGTCTTTTTTAGTGCTATAAACTAAATGGAAAAATGATTCACTAGTAGGTACAAAGATAAAAGCGAAATTCTATTTGAATTATAAAGAAATTAATTTAAATAAAAAATAATTTTGTTTTAAGCCACTTTATTTATACACATATAACAATTCGACCGGTTTCGGTTAGACTTAACCTTCATCAGGAACGTATAAGTATAAACTTATACGTTCCTGATGAAGGTTAAGTCTAACCGAAACCGGTCGAATTGTTATATGTGTATAAATAAAGTGGCTTAAAACAAAATTATTTTTTATTTAAATTATAATGTCAAGCTACAAAGTGTTTGCTTCCTTCGATATTTTAAAGAAATTAAGTTTCTCGAGTTTGTGGCTTTAACGTTATTATTTTTCTGTCAGCAAACAAAATTATTTAACTGGGACAATCAAAAAATAGTATCGTCGCTGGAAAGGCAAAAGGGCTTAAGCGACACTTTGGTCAAAAACGAGTTAACTTTTTTTATACAACCAGGTACTGAAGGCTTATGAATTTTATTGTAAAACAAAAAAAACCTCAAAGTGCTCTGATGTAAACTTCCCAAAATGGCGCTTCAGCCTTTTTGATTTTCCGGTGACGATATGTAAGCGATTTTATTCGACTTTTCCACACACTCCCGCCTTTACTATATATGCAGGTATAAGTATAATTATGTACTATATATTCCTCAAAATATAATGATTTTATCTTCTCTTTAAAATTACACGAAAGTTTGTACCTACATTAAAAAATACTACGAATAAAATGGTGATCTTTCACTCTTCACATGTCCAATATAGTTATGAAGAAAGAGAATGTCTTTTCGTAATTAGCAGTGGCGTATCGACCGCATAGCAGCCTGGGCAGCTGCTAATAGCCTCTAGGTGGTCCTAACTGGGGACCTCCAATGCACAAAATATGTTAATATAATGTGAACGGATGGCTTAAAATTTAAAGTTTCGGCACCAAATCTGTTTATTTCTTAAAGCAGTTACATTGAGCACTATCCTAGATTAATATTTATTTGTGTGTGTACTTTAATACAATAGTAATTAATGTGAAAATCGTGGCTTAATAATAATTTCGACGACCTCCGTGGTCGAAGGGTTAAGATCCTCTACTACGAATCCACAGATTGGGGGTTCAAAATCACGGCGTGAGCAAATAATTTTTATGTAATTAATGTGTGTTATTTCACATAAAATATATGCGGCACATTCCAGGGTGTTAGATACTCTCAGTATTCCCCTGGTGAAAGACCACCATTCATAATCGAAAAGTTACTTGAAGTGGCTTAAGCCGTGTTTGGTGACCAGATTTAAATAGCCAGGTACTTTCTAACATATCTCTTCCTCGTCTCCTTCCCTTCCCAACTCTCTTCAGTCCAACAACATATCAATTGGGGTGCCATCGTCTTTCTGGCTCCGGGTAGCTTGGAACAGTTGAGACTTTTGTGCGGAGTTCACATTTATTTTTAATGCATTGACGTTAGAAGGTTTTAATTTTATATATTTAATTCACATTCTAATTAGTGGGTTGTATACCTGACTTCGCTACTTGGTTAGCAAAACTTTCGCTAATAGATAATAAGCACCTTTGTGTTAGTAGAAATTATTATCCCATTATTGGGAATCAGTTTGGTGGGTGATGAAAGTAATAGAATGCACTTCCCGCGGTATGGGGCGTGCGGAGTCAATAAACCTCCTTAATAGCATGAACCTAACTGCCTTATTCGATACCATATTTCTATTCAATAGCATTCTGAATATTGCCCCCAGTGTGATAAATAGTGCCGTACAAATGGCTTGCCATATAGAAAGAAGAGTTAGAGATAGTAATAGATTAAGTAGAGAAAGGATTCAGAAAGGGGAGAAAAACAAATTCAATCGTAAATTATACTGCCACTATTCAACAATACTTAATTTTGATACGACTAAACTCACGTTTTTTTCATATAACAGAATTTTAAATGTTAATAAATAATTATCCTAATTTTCCATTTCGTACAAATTGTGTTTTTGAGCATATCTACTTACATAAATGACATTTACATAATTACAAGATATTATGTAAGAAGGCTTATTTGAAATAGGTTTACCTTTTTATTTTTTTTTTTATTTTTCATTTGATGTTGAAGTCTTCTTGTAGCAAATAAGCAGTGTGCTAGGAATTTTTCTTACCTGGAACAAATAAAAACACATATTAGTATAAATATCGCTATCTTTAATCAATGAAACTAAGGACTATCTAACATTACAATATGACATTTTATTTGTGAGTATGTACGGTATATACGTAAGACCGTGAACTTTTCAAAATTGGAACTGACGGACATGTTCAAAAAATTATTAACTTAAAAATAATATTTTCAAATCCCTACTTACCTAATAAATATTTTCGCATAAATTTGGTTTTATTTAGAAATACACTGAAAAATAAGTACCTGTTTTTAAAACAAAAAACGTACACTCAACTTAACTTAATATTTAAATGATATGATAACAATGAAAAAAATATGTCAATAAGGTCATTTGTTTTTATATCATATCCACATTACTTCTTATTGGAAGACTAATATTGTTTTACTTTTAAAAAGTTCTTACTTTCCATTTCAACACAATATTTATTTTGTGTACTTTATTTTAGAATTCTATCATATGTATTATTTCTTAAGAATTTTATAATTTAAACAATTTTTTTAAATGAATAGCTGGATAATACTGGAAGTGCCTACGTCAGATTTTGGCAATTTGATATATTTGTCAGAAAGCATACTTAAGTGTCGTAGTTTAATGCTATTATTGCATACGCTAGCTCCTTAAGAAATGTGAAATTGAGGCCTATCTAATGTGAATGTCAAATTAATGTTTCACCATTATCCACCCCTAAAAAACGACATTTAAGTTTACTTTTTGATAAATATATCAAATTGCCAAAAATCTGACGTAGGTACTTCCAGGATTAACCAACTACTTTTTTTTTAATGTTTATATTATTAAATTCTTAAAAAATAATACATATGATGGAATTTCAACAATCGCCTCTCCTGAATAATTCAGATATTTGGCTAAATTTTAACGTATGTGTGATTAAAATTGTTGATGTTTATTCATTGCATACTGAAACTACACAAGAAAGTCGTACAATATAGCATACAAATTAATTAGCCCAGTGTTGTCAATAATTTTGTGAGTCAATTTTTTGTATTTAGTATTATTTCTGAACTAAACACATTTTAGTATGATTTATAAAAATCGCCGTTAAAAGTTAATGATCGCCATTAAACTCAATGACATTCTGGATAAAAAACAACAGTTCTCAAATAATTTATATTATGTTTCGTATGAAAATTAACATATTGAAGTGAATTCGTAATGTATACATACAAATCGCTTTGATTGCAACTAAAAATCTGAATTCGTTAACCTGACCTAAATTTTCAAATAGCTACTGCTTTCTCAACTCTTTGACTTTTATTGAAAATTTTGAATAATTATGTAACAAGGAACTTTTTTTAGCTTATTTAAAAAATTTGGAAACCGTACATGTCTTCGATTATACTAACCCTGCTCCATTAGAAACGTTACGTCAACATTTTTTTAATTTACGTTTCCCTGAAAACAGAACGTTTACTAACAGTCAGATCAGGAGAAATATAAAATTATTTAGTACCCGATTAATTTAACACTAAAACAATAAAGAAAATCTTAATTTCTACTAAGCATCTCCACTTTTGGGGTTAAAAGTCGTATTATTTTATTGGCACACTAAGTGAGATACATAAAATATACAATATGCGAGATACGTTAGAGATTGAAAATGTTTTGTATTATTTTATTTGAAAACTTACCATTGATATTTGTGGTTGACATGCGAACAAACCCATGTACTAAAAAAAATAAGTAATTAACTTTCTAATCTGTACATTTGTTAAATTAACCATAAATTTGTCAATGAATTGCAAAATGTAATTACAAGTTTGCCAATTGCCAGTTGTAGAAGTTGCAAAAAAATACACAAAACTAATTTCGTATTATTTTTTTATATTTAATCATCAGTAGGAAATGAGGAAGTACTTGATTCTAGACTATAGTAATAAACATAAATAATCCTCGCACGATACAAATCGACCTCATTCACTAATGGTTTTCAACCAGATTTAAGGGAGCAGCTTCTTAATTAACAACGTTAATCTGGAGCATTTTACAACAAGTTCAAACGAGATACATAAGTGCACACATACGTGTCCCAATTCATAATCCGACTAGGGGTCGAAAACAAAACGTACAAAAGTTTTATTACCACTCAAAGTACCTTATAATATTTATACCTGCCATAGAAATATTTCCTCTTTACTACAATAAACTATTTGTTACCTTCGAGCAAATCAATCAAAACGGTATTCTTATATAACTGCTGTAAAACATATTTTACTTCTTTACTCATTAATTATAACAGTCGGACAAATTAAAATATTCCATGCAATTATTATATTCATGTAAATATGAAAATAAAAAAAATAATAATTGAAACTTCTAACACCTAACCATATGAAAGTTTCATAATATTTTACTCCGTATTTAAATTAATTAGAACTCCGTTTAATTTCGCGATAGATTTCATTTTCAATCAGAATTTTGAAAAAAAATGCAAATTTTCAACTTGGACTAAGAAAAACATGTACAATACTCTTTACATAGGTACAAAAATAACAAAACGTTTCTAATACGAATGACATAGGAATGTAAAAATATTTAAATTAGCAATGTATCACGTGAGAGAATATAATCGGTTAGTTTTTGAACGGAATACCACATTTTTGCGGTTTGCCTGTAATAATAATCGACGGTTATGAAAATGATAATAGTTTATAAGTCAATGACCCACAGTTGAAGTCATTCAAAGTCATCAAACGTAGAACCTACGATTCTCGAATATTTAAATCTGTAATAATTTTCAAATATAATGTTGGCCCACCAAAACGTTTTTCCTTTTGTACGTTTATTTCACCAGATAAATATCTACCGAATCGATTAAATTTAGATAGGGTAAGATAGAAATTATCGTTTAGCATTTGTTTAAATGACCCTAAAACGGAACATTGCAACAATATACTTAAACATAAGTTTAGAACAAATTTATTTACATTCGTTCATGTTCTATTAAATTACGAAAAAAATACAATAGCCCTTTATTTACATAAGGGAATAGGAATAGTAGGTAAGTGAAGTCCAAATGTGAAAAAAGATAAGATGTAAGTAAATATTCGTTAGAATAAATCAAAAACTTTACACTGACATTGAGCGTAGATTTGACGTGTTTATTGGCCCACTATCGGGCAACGACTGAATTAAAAACGATAAAACTCGAAAGGCGAAACGAAAAATACAATGCTTGTCGCACGGCAAACAGAAGGTGCTTGAGGTCGAGTTTGCTGTAGAAGGCCTACAAGTCGTTCTCCCGAGGTTTGCATTTTAATTAACTATAACAAACATATTACTATAATCTCAAAAGTTTTTAAATGAATCTTTAGGGAAGTAACTAATTCACCGCATAGATAAATAAAATTATGCCCTTTACCGCTTACTTTTTTTAGTTTTATTTAGTTACTTCTACATTTTTTTTTCTTTTTTTTTTTATTTATTAATTTTTTGTTTCTTACATTTTTTTTTACGTTACCTACCTTAATAGGTCATAAGAACCTATTCTGAGGTAAGTGACAGTGAAAGTTTACAAAGTATATAATTATAATTCATATTCTTTTTGACTTAATAATAACAATACAATAATAATAACAATAATAACAATAACTTATACACAACTTTACATTGCTGTTATTTGTTTATATACTCATATTTTATAGCTGAAAAACGATTTGAAAGTTTCGGAAAGAAAAGAAAACGTTTTACAGTAAGAATTTGAATGATAAGGGTCAGTTTTTATTAATATAAAAAGTAAATAAATTGCATCCCGAGTGCATCCTGAGAAAAAATTAGACATTTAATCAGACAGATTCATTCAGATGTGAACTCTGGCAAACCGCACGTTTTTGGAGTGGTGTGTTACCTAATACCAATATGAAAGCATTATTGATATACCTAAAGTAGATAAAAATCAATCTCTTTTTTTATTAAGTGAGTTTTTTTATTTTTATTTTTATACTTTCGTTTTCACGTTCTTGGAAATTCAGTTCACTTCAATAGTTCCAGAAATTAAAATTAGATTATTTTGAAAATGTAAAAGCCATTCATTACCAATGTTGGCAAAGTATAACGTCGACACGCGCGAGAATACGCTTACATCGATAGCCACTTAGTTACACAGACGCTATCACCGATGGATAATGGATTTTATATTCAATAAATTCGTCAAATAAAGCATGAAAATTTACGACAGTAAAACGCAATTTTAAGTCGAGTTTGACGCTTTAAAATCATTACAACAGATAACGAGTGTTTTGTAGAATTTGATTTGAAAGTCAGATATCTTACCGCTGATATTTGTGGTTGACGTTCAAGCAACACCTAAACATTCCTCGTATATCTATTATTATGTCAAATAAATAACTAGCTTTCTCGACTTGATATTTATAAAATCAATCGTCAATTCAGCGGTACCTAACGAATCGTAAAATATCATGAAAATATCACTCTTTATAGGTATAAAGAGTATTTGTAAAAAGTACGTATTTTCAGTTTGCGTCATTATTACAATCTCCGTTTTTAGGATGATATTCGTGAAAAAAGTTTTTACTGTATAATAGACTAAATGTAAAAAATGTTAAGAGTGGCGTTTTTAACCTGTAATCTTTACAAACATATTAACTTAATAGTGTTTTTAAAAGTTTAACAGAAAATCTCTGACCATCAACGATTCATACACATTTTTGTTTCTCCGTTGAAGGTTGTCCAATTCACAAGTAGACATTTTACTTTTAATAAAATTATTGAGTGTGGGCTATTCTCGTAGAGTGGAGTAAAGCACGTGACCCTGCCCTTAAAACACAGTGCCTAACACACACTCTGTCAATAGTGTCACGTGACTCTAGGGTCATGAAAAATCGAATTCGACCGGATTTAAAATTATGTTTAGTTGGTAAATAAAATTTGAAACAAAAACTGGCCTCATTATAAATATTGTAAAACACTTTTAGTTTGGTAATAACCATATTTTAAAAAAAAACTACAGAGGGAAAAAATGTACCTATCTATCGTTTTGCGTAAATTCGAACGATAGTTTTTACCAAAACGTTTTTGTGTGTTCATTTGACTTATTCAAAGAACATTTAGACATTTTATTTATAAAAGCTTACTCAAATTATCACATTTGGAATAAAGACATTCCGCGAGTATTGGTTTTTTTACAGAATCCACAAATCGATGGCATGACGAGGACCTATATTCTTCGTCATATTCATGAGATAGATTTTTATTTACCGGTTGATGATTTCATGATTTGGTGTTTATGTCTATACTACGGTAAAGTTTGCAGTTTTTAACGCAATATAAAGAGTCGTCACAAACAAGGTAATTTTTTTTCGGAAAAAAGCTTCAGAAACACTGCTTTACGCTAGTAAGTCTTAAACACGGAATCCATAAATACCGATAAAATAATAAAAACTTGATTATTAATATCCGTGTTCACATACTTTAATACATTATTCATTCTGAAAGGTAGTGCTGGGAAAATTGTTAGTGTTAGAATATAACAATGGAGATTTCAACCTCTCGGCTAACTCAAATCGGCTACAAAGGTCTAGTCCGGCTCTCTATTTTCAACGAATGAAATATTAAATCTGTCCAAAGACAGTCATATAGATGTACTTTCTTTTAATAAAAAAATAATTACTATTTTGCTCAACCCCAGTCAAAAATAAAAAAAACGCAAAAAATATTTGATGATGACGCATAATAGTAAATAACATTCAATATTAAAATCACAATTTTTATTAACTTATTATTAGTAATGTTTAACATACATTTTGCGAACTTTTTTTACGTGCTCAGGTTTTGTATTTTACCGCGAGTTTAGCTCACTGCGTGTAAAAGTATTCAAGATTACTTTTATAAGCTTAATACGCTTCATTACCATTAATTAACTTAACGTACCACTGTAGACTTAATCCGGTAAACGACTCGTCTAATACCCTACCGCATTTATTGATTTTTTAAAAGTATTTATACCTTCCGTGGTCACAGTCGATTACCTGCATTTATTTAAAAGATATTCTGTGAAATGAATTATGAACAGCTATTATATTTTTGCAGTTTCATAACTTGTTTCGAAATAGAGACCCACCTAGGTACAAGAAATGTGAGAAGATTTCATTTTTACGACATTTTACAGCTAATCCACAAATTATTTGCCGCAATAAACATTGTCTTGTTTGCAATGAAATTTCCTACTAAAGCAAAACCAACAGCGTGAATGAAAATGAAATTATTTTTAATTGCCACAATTACACAAATGCCACAGAAAACTGTGTAGTTAATTAGATTACCTTTGAATTATATCGTTCACATTTCTTAGTGTGTTCAGACAATGTGTTTTGAAGAATTTCATTATAATGAAGGCCATCATAGCGATCTCTTCAAACTAATTTAAGCCCGTTTAAACAGGTAACAGTACCAACCTGACGAATAGGAGCTAGCTACCTTTTATTTCAAATTATTCATGTAGGAACGTAAATAACTGCACTTGTCGACATGAATGCGGCCTAATTCCTCACATTTGTTTCATGACTCTTCTACTTATTTTCATTTCAAAGGACCTTCGAACTATATTAACCTATCATCGTGAGTATTTTTACCACAGCCACACCTAATGATGGCAGATATTTCAAACATATTATAATTGAATTACCTGATAAATCACATCTCATCACTGAATATATATTATTTCATTACCGGCAAATGATAGATGATAATGAACATTAGGTATATAGGTACCACCAGAATTCTTTAAATTACTCAAATACCAACCAATATTTGGAGTGCAAACTAATATGTAGAATTATTGATTACATAATACGCATAGGCCACAAAAAAATATTATATTTCATAGTGTACATTAATTTGTCAATTTTTACCATCTATCCTTACGAATAGGTGCACGAAATCTAGTCTTCGAGATCACCTGAGAGGTATTTGGACCAAACTTACAATATAATCCTAGGAATAAGAGTCCTCGTTTGCATGTGCCTGACCTCGTAAGCTGTCCACGTCTCCGAGCGACAGGTCCCGGGGTTGCACGTTGCGCGCTGTGAGTGTTGAGTTGTGACGCGCTGAACCGACGAGCAATGAAACTGAGACTTTCACATAGACGGCAGTTCTTACATACGTAATTACGCACCGTGTACATGTGCCGGTCTGCGTTTGTTACTGAACGCATTCATTACACTTGGACAAACACGACAGAATGGTATTTTTAAGAACATTCTATCAAACACTTGTTGCTTGTACAATACTCAGGATGTGGGCACTGCCTTCATTAATGGAACCATTACTGGATGTGTACAAGTATGCACAATTACCGTTCTCAATAAACCGATAGCATTAACATATTTGGTGAGTTTAATTGTGCTTGGCTAATGATTTATGCGCAACACTCTGAATGAGGAAATATTGATTATTTTCACAGCCGTATTTTTTATAATCTTTTCAAAACATAAAATGTCTACACTATTCGGCTACGATATTGATAAATTTCAATACAAAACCTTAAATAATAGAAATATTCTAAAATCATAAAATATTCTGAATAAATTACATATCTTTTGGTTATTGTTTGGGACCGAAGACTCAAATTAGTTATTCATGTCAGTCGAAAGAAAATATGTTAATACTCCTACGACACATAGGTATTAATAATTATTTCAGAGGTGAAGTGGCGCGTTCTGGGTCAGTGATACCAAGTTATTGTTCCGCTCGCATGACGTCTCGCGGCATTATTCCTTATGGTGTATATTGCTATTTCGCAACATTGAACATTTCAAACATGTCTGACAATTGTCATGCGGCGTGGATGATGCCACATTCAGGCGGAATACTGATTTATTGCTTTCCTAGTCGCTTTTGGCATTTGGAAAGAGTGAAGATGAACGATCGACACCGACAGTGGAGGCGGAGGAAATGACCTGCTAAACTGATGTGCTTATTGTCTATCACTAATGACTAAATAGTGCTAGTTAAGCACTTATTATCCCTTATACCGTTAAAGTGCTCGTTGATTCAGGGTTGTTTACATTAGATAGGCTTACAATATTACTATGCTACTAACGCTCGCTTAATTTAGTACATAAATCAAATTAACTCCCTTATTCAACTACTTTTAATGTTGTTGTACAAATGTGCAAGTAAATAGAACATTCTTATTGACATGATTCTGTGATTAGTAAATTTCTTTCCATGGGTGGGGAAATTCCACCTCCCCCCGCGGTGGCCAAGTAGGTACGCCACTGCGGTAAGGCATTAATGAACACGAGCCAGGACAAGAGCCAACTTTCGTCTAGATATCTATGCTAATGGTGTCTAATTATTTAATAGGTAGCTGCGGTTACTTCCTGTTTGCTGTGTTCAAGTAGACCTACCTGCGTCGGCTTACATTAGTATGGAGGTAGATATCCATTGAGTACTGTGCAGCTCGGAGCACATTTTATAATTCAAAAGATTGCCGACTGACTAAATTAAATTTTTCATGAATTGTTATCACTTGCCTATCTCAACTAAACATATTTTCACACAAGTGACCTCGAAAGGAGGCCTAATAGAAATGCATTACGAACAGATAAAAGAGTTAGAAAAATAAGTGTAAATACCTACACACCTACCAACCTATTCATACAAATTATATAATGCTTGTATTTCTCTCATTGAAAATGTTTTAATGCAGTATGACTAAGTAAGATTTTTTTGTGTATTACATGTTGATTACAAATTACAAAATTACTTCGTGATGACGAATATTCAAAGGGAAAAGAATCTAAACAATTTGAGATATTTAAAATTGGGCATACTCTAAAACTAAACAAACGAAAACTCGTTTTTAGAAGTGCAAATGGCGGTTTGTGAAAGGGTTACAGAACATTAAAAAAAACTTCTAGGCTTAATATAAAATATCTTTATTTTAGAAAAAAAAAATCTTTGAATAATAATCCTTTGAAAATGGAAGCAAATTTTAAAATTAGTCCAAAACTGAAATTAGGTGCAACGTGAACCGAAATTTGTTTTCATAGCATAGGTTTGCTTGATTTAACTTGAATCTAGCTGATTTAATTTAATTGATGTCGAATACAATCATAATTTGTTGAGGATTGTGTCGAACAATATTTACATTACATGAAATGCATAACGGGGTTCCTGCGGCGAATTAACTATTTTCGACGCTGAAGCAAGTTCCACCGGTGGGTATTATCCAATCATTCAGCTCCTAAGGTTATAATTCTAATGTTTATGGTTCTAATACTGGCGCAGAGAGAACTCTTTAGTTCGAAAATCAAATGGTAGAATGAAGAAAACTGATCTAATTGTTTCGATTAGATCAACCATTCCATAAACACTCAAACCATTATCTTGAAAAACAAAACAGTTTAATCTTACGATAGCCGTGCAGTAACTTGACTTAAGTTATTTATTTAATGGTTGCAAGTGAATCGTCATTGAACCTAATTTTTAATTGGGATGTTTGATAACCTAGAGAGGAGATATTAGAAGTAGAATCGTATAGTGATTGCAACCCAATAGCCGTTGAATCATTTTCAGCTCCTATCATAAGATATAAATATAATTTTTGTGATGAATGGGGAAAGGGAAATGAGAAAAGCCTGGACAAATATAGAAATTAAAGTAAACAAATATCATAAACGGAAAGTACTTACTGATTCAAAAAACAATCACATTTTCCATCAATACGGGTTTCGAACCTTCGGCTACTGGAACTTACTGTTCTGTTTACGGAAGTCGTTGAATAAAATAAAACATCAACAATTATTTGAAATGTATTTGCATTTACTGTGAAAAGAGGAAGCTGGATTATCATCAGCTTGCTGGGGGCCTGGGAGTTTATCGCCACGCCATTGAATATAGACACTCGAGAAATGAGCAAAACTTCCAATGTAGGTACCTAGTTAGCTTGATTCACTTACATGCAATCAGCTCACTCCAGTAAGTAACGCTATCTATGCGGTGATCGTATCGCGTTACTCTACTCGCTAATAGACTGGCATTAACGCCCACACGGTGAATATTATTGGGAACAATATTTCATTCAAACAGTCCATTTAACTCGTGATTTGCTGATTTCACGGGATCGCTGAATGCATTGAGAGTCGGGGGTTTTATGTCATTTAAATCGATTTTATTAATCACATGAAATAAAGTGTTATTATCTAGATATGCATTTTTATAACATCTGATTATAGAGTAAAAATCATTTATATTGTATTCAGTGTCTAAAAGTTAGATAATTAATATTTTGATTTGAATGCTAACCACAAGATTTTGACATTTAGTTGTTGAAATTAAAATTGAAATTAAAAACTTTACGTACTATATTTCCCATTAAGAGACGGGATACAAAATAATGATGCGAATAATTCTGTGATTTTTATAATATTTGCTAATGTTCGTGGTATTTTAAAAGGTTGATAATTTCTGATTTCGTAGCAAGGTGAATTTTTTTTACTCCTAATAAATAAATTAATGTAAGCCACACCATAATATAACATCAGATTTCCACTATGAATTATCAATAAAGGAAATATTTCAAAAGTAAACTTTTTAGTGCCGATTAACAAAAGGACACTTCACAACTACATAAAACAAAATCAATGCACTGGATTCATAGAGGTATTTAAAATTAACACAAAAGAACTTTGTACCTTGTACCTACCTGCGTACGACTGAAAACCATATATTTTCGTCTCCTACGTAAAGTGTTAACTTTCATAAATGTTTTGTTAGCATGCATTATAAATTCAATTATTCGTAATTGGAAGCACATAAGAATGGTTTTTAATTGTGAAAAATAAACCACACAGCTGAACAGTAGTCGCTTATTATAACAGCAAACAGTAATTGATCAACCTTTAATGAAGAAAAAACATCTCTTAATGGCTTGGTTAGCACAGAGTAAATCTAGGCGTGCCATTTATTATCTGTAGTCCAGCCGAGAAGGCGGATTTAAAATATCAAACGCCTCCATTATTCCAGTACTAGTTTACAGTAGGCAAAGCTCGCCGGGCTTGGAGACACAAGAACCGTTACTTCTTGGAAATGGCAAAGACGATGTATTGATCAGTAGTCCCCTTTTACTCCGATGTCTTGGCATAAAAAGTTGACATTTACTCGCTATTTCACTAGCGTAAAATGAGCACTTAAAATTGTATGAACCTTGATGATTACTAACAGAAGATATTTATAGGTTTCGTAATACCTACTTGTACTTCTTGCTTATCTATTTGATCAGGTTTTCCACTATACTAAAAGTCGTCTCTTACTTTCAAAGTGGTTGAGATGTGAGACAAACTTAGTTTACAGACTTAAAGAATCGCAGGGAAAACCTTTTAATTTATCTGCATACGAGTATAAATATGAAACTGACCTCAAATTATTATTCTAATTATCAGATTTATTTGTTTCACGTATATGCCAAAGATATCGGTGTAACAATGATTTAGTTAGTTTAGTTTATAGTTTTTTCAAAGTGGTTATCAAATAAAAAAATAATTAGTTTTGTTTTCCAGGTAAATACTACTTTTATCGTAACTAATAGATCTACCTGTATATGTTTTGAGCCTTGTTTATGTATAATTTATTTTGTTCGCAACATGATTTTTTTATTTGTAACCTTCAAATAATCGCTTCCCATAAACAGAATAGCCCAAGTACCGAGGTACATACCCACTTAAAATTGAAACAGCAAATCAACTTAATGTAAAATGTATTTGGCTTTAAATATTTTTTGTTTTTTTTTGCTTTAGAAATTCAATGATTAAAAAAGCTCTTACCTAATCGTAGACACGAAAAAAAGTAATTAAAATATCTCCGAGATGGAAACATGGTTATTGCCTTACAGGAAAAGTCGTGAGCGCAATTTAGCACCAATCAGGCCAATTCTTACAACTGTACCAGAAACAAGAAAATAAAAACGCTGTATGAAAAAAGCGTTAAATTAATTAAAATTTAATAATTATCGGTGTTGAGAGAACTTCTCATTGTACGGTTAAAACACTCTATATACAGTTAGCCAAATAAAGGCTAATTAAGTGTCCAACCGTCGGGCTCTAAATACACAAATAAAGTATCGACTATTGGTAAAGTCACGATGAAGCGTGATTTCAATGGCTTAGTTCTAATTTAGAGGTTCATTTCATCGCTCAAAAGACCGTACCGTTGGATTTTTTTGTTTCCCATTATCAAAAAAAGTTTACAACCAGCAAATGAGATATAACTGCTCCGGTCTCACCTATTTATATTATTCTGAAAATGTTTAGTTACGAAATTGGGTTTGTCGAGTTCTTGTTAGAATTGAAATTTGGCAATGGACATAATCGAAACAATCGACCTCAAATCACCAAAAAAATCGAGTGGTATTTTTTTAAATCGTATAAAACATAAATTACCTAACGTCACCGGAAAGACGAAAGGGCTGGTGCGTCATTTCGGGAAGCTTACATCAGAGAACTTTAAAGTTTTCTTTGTTCTAGAATAAAATTCACAAGTCTTGGTTGAATTTTGAAGTACCTGGTTCATTTTTTGAAAAAAGCTAACTCAGATAACTCAACGCTCTCTCTGAGTTAATCTTTAAAAATAACCAAACTTACTTCGCTTGAGTCAAGAGTCCGAGCATTCAATACAGAAAAACAATCTGATCAAAACTGCATATTCGACTCATTTTTTTACCAAAGTGTCGCTTAAACTCTTTTGCCTTTCCAGCGACGATATAACGTTGCTATTTATCGATCTTTCTTGGGGCAACATTACAGTCAACATCAACAACCAGACAAAAGATAAATCTTTATCATTAAATTCAAATGCGTACACCATTACGCCACGAAAGCCGCCTATATAAATGTTCTTTCAAGGGTAGAACTCGTGCAGCGTCATAAATGATGCAACTTTTGGCAAACATCTCAAGAGCGGCGCTGCACCGTACTAACAACGTTGGTGTGTAAAGCCAGCTTCATTTTAAGGCCAAGCTGCGATTCACCTATAATATTTATAACTTGCTCAGTGCAGCCACAATGAATAATTTATTTGTCAAATAAATGTTATATCTCGGCTCTCTGAGCATTGTTTATGAGCGCCCTGTACTGAATCTGGATGGTTTAAAATACATGAAATGCCAGCGACAGTTTCGACCTTCACATTTTACGTGGGATACACGATCGCCATTCGTTGCCTTTCATTAATCCTTGTTTTACTCAAAAAATAGGATAAGTTTGCACGTTTTGCATACTTATTACATTACCATATTTGAGCTCCTTAGCAATGCGAACTAATGTAAGCGGAAAACATGTTTCAATTAGACAAGCAAAAATATTGTTACTTTTATGTGACATGAACACAACGCATGCACGCCGGTATTAAAATATAATCGATGGAACCCATTTACTCCTGTGAATACAAGTTATGAGATTGAGGCTATTTAATCAATATTTCTCATGTTTAAATCTGATTAAACAAATTTGGCTTTTCGACAATTATCCCGAGGGGATCCCGTTGTTTTTCCCATAGGAAAAAAACACTCAAATAAGAAAGTAATCAAAATTTAGTTTTAAATGATTTAATAAATAATCTTTTTATTCCACTTTTTATTGGGAGACCGTACCGATTTCAGCCAGTTACGGCCATCTTTGTTTTAAATACAGAGCTCCCTGCAAGTCAATCATTATTCTACTGTTAAGCTAATTTGTATTTTTCTAAGAAACTTTAATTTTTAATCGAAACAGTGTCAAGATCGGAGGATTGCAGACTAAATATTTGATGCAGATAATTAATTTAAATATTTCGTACAAATAATTGATACAAATAGTTGTTAATTCACGCAATGGCCTGCAAAACTGATGGGAATTGAGTTGTTAGATAAATAATAGGTTATTTCGAATTCAGGTTAGTTAATATTAGATCAGCAGTTAAAGGTATCGTATAACCTGTTGGCCAGTAAGGTTGGCTGTCACAATGTTAACCTTACAGTCAAGGACTAATAAATGCGATATAAGACAGCTTTATTTCAGACATAGTGTGAATAAGACAAAACACAATGTTCAATATTATGCAGAGTCAGATAACCGGTATTTTCATATTAAATTGGTGTAATTTAAGGGTCAATACAAGACTTGATAACAAGAAACAAGTCATATGATTCTATGAATATCGATGCGTTCAACCAAAAGTCGGTATATTTACTTTTCAATCAAATGTGATAATATGCCTCAAATAGAGGTTCCAAATGTTTTAAATAAAACTGTTTTCATTTATTAAATCAACTTTCAATGTGAATATTAATGAACTATTACTGTGAATTTGCACAAACTTGGATACTTAATGGTGTTATAAATTTATGTTACATTTACTCCTGATCCGGAGCCGCTAAATACCAGAAAAAAAATCGTGATCGCGCAAAATCTAACAATATGTATGATACGTTCCCCTCTTAACGGAATGCAACATTTAGTACAAAGATATAATGAACGAATGTTGTGTTTGTTCTACTATTATTTCAGTGAAAGGTACTTAGAAGAACTAATGTAACGATAACTTCGGTACCGGTCCGTAGGTGAGGTACTCGCCAATTGCGTGTTTTATCTACGTGAGAGCAAGTCGTTTTACGCGTCGTTCGTGCCAGCTCGGCTGTGGAATGACCTGCCGGCTTTTGTGTTTCCTCTCTCTCACAAGGATACCTCAATATTGAGTCCACTATTTCCTTTCCTCTCCAAACAGCGTCCCCAAACGGATACCCCAGAACCACCTTTAAGAAATATACATATTTTTTAATAAAAATAAAAATCTCTGTTTCGCGTTCCTCTTATCAAGTAATGAAATAAATCAAAGTTCTTTAACAATTCCAACTATGAGAAATGATAACTATCGTGATCTCACTGGAATTTCTCGACCGAGAAAAAATGACACTTTTAATTTTCGCGTATTTAACGGTCCTAAGCGGTTTTTATTGTTATTTTCTTTTGAAGTTTAACAACGCAAAAATGACGCGAAGCAGTTTAACGGGAAACTGTCTCCGTCACAATGAAAAGCCTGTCTCGAAGTCGCTATTAACAAAAGCGTCCGAAGCGTGACTTAGCTATGTATATCTGTTATTTGTGGCTTGCTTTGTCTCCACATTAACGACAAACCCTTTTGTTTACCCCGGGTCAAAAATGTTTCCAGGCCGTAAAAAGCCACGAATTTTAGTTATTACGGTTGTTTATGCTCGCATTTATCTCGTAACTGCCTTCTGGGTTTACGTTTTTAACATATTATTTTAAATGCAAATTGTTAAATCGTGTGTGGTGATTTTACGACACGTTTTTGTATGTATTTATTAATTTTAGCACAGAAAGATTCAACCACCCACTGAGCTACTTTAAGTAGCATAATTTTAAACAAAATTAGTTAAAGTATATATGTTCAGAAATGAAAAATACCGATTTGAATACAGCATGGATTTCATTTTCAAGAATCTTATAAAAGAAGTAAAGAGATTACACCAGTCCAAGAAAATCAATGCATTAAATTAATCATATATGCAAATATCAAGAAGAAAAAGTGGTTAACAAAAGTCATATTTTCAACAGTTGCATAACTTTTCGAATAGAACAACTTTTGTTTTAACTTAAACTTGTATTTGAGTTACATTCCGGATTGAGTTCGCTATATCTATTTAAATACAATAGTGCGATCATCCCTTCATCTGTATGAACCACGTAATGTTTAAGTATTCCACCACTGTCTTGTATGAAGTGCTTTCAAAGGCGAATAATATATTATATCACTATCATGAATAACACAACTACCAGTAATTAACATGATATGAATTCAAATCCTCCGATTCAGAAATAAGCCGATATAATCGAACATAAAACTAACCGGCTTCCTCATGGAAATGGAACAATGTATATTTTTTATAATTCACATGAAAACTTATGTTAAGTATGAATAAGACTTATGTGTGAACTTATTGTATGCAAATTATACATAAAATTTGTTCACTATCTACATGCAATACCTACTTTATGAAAGCGTGTCACATTACTTATTTATTGCGCTGTTTAAATTTGTATTCGCCAAATAATATTAATTTGAGCAAAATTCAAAATTACTACCAAATGAAAGACATTCATTTTCAAATCAAATCAATAAATTTTCAAAGGCTTTTTGTGGACTACAAAGTTAATACGTTGAATTTAAGCACTCTTTTATATTTGGTTTCTCATTTATTTGAAGTAGGTAGTAATTTTTTATTTATGTAGCATTTATGACTTGCCTTTTTCGCTTTCAAGATGCGATAGTCCCCTAAATCCGATATTTACGCGATACTCTTTTAATCAACAACAATTATTCTAGTACCTATCTATCTCCCTTTTGATTACACATTAAAATAATTGTCTTTACTAAAAAACGTTATAAGTTAAATTGAATTTGTTTTATTTGAGTTATTTGTAGATCAAAGTTTATGCAGTATCTAATTAAAATGCATATATTATTTTTTACTCAATAATAATATTACAACAAAATATACTAAATATACTACTTGATATTACTAATGTATTTTTTAAGTAAGTCTTCTTTCAATTAAGTTTCCATTAAACATTCAAACTGCCTCTATAGTAATTACCTTTGATATTATAACCATACCGCAATGCTTATAATACAATCAGTTGGAATACGCTCGATTGGTGAAATCAAATCTGATCTTTCTTGCGTCCGAATTAAAAACAAAGAACAAGATCACTTTCTTTCCTATCAAACACGTTCGTCACAAAAGTTACAGAAACGAAATTATGAATACATTCCTTCATACAACATTCCGGCTCGACTCGTATTGCAACGTGTTCAGAGCTATGGGCTCATACATAATAATAATGCATGGGCCTGACTGCAGGCATTATGGTTCATGTGCAGTTAAGTAGAAGTTGAGATCTTACAATATGTAACCGTGTTATTGTTTGCCAGTCACCGCAGATATGGCAGGTTTGAATGTACTGTGGACTAGGTTTTTGAATATGATTACAATATTATCGTGTAACGTGACATTTCGGAGCACTAAGCAGACTCGTAGATATATCTACGATATACCTGGCTGCAGGCTGCTGGCTGTACCAGCGCACTGCGCATCCAGTGACTGCGTTAAACCGCGAACCGACAGTATATAAATTCGAGTCGGAGATAAATGATCATCGTTCTACACTCATATTATAAATGAAATATGCACATTCTTCTTGAGGGGTCATTTACTTCTAATTTTATTTTACGTAGATTCCAATTGCGGTTTTAACAGCAGTACCCATTACCACATTTGGGTGAATGGTTTTTTTATGTGATATATTTAAAAAAAATATTTTTTGTTTAATTAGAATTTTTATATAAATAGAATATATATACTTTGTTTTTAAACACTTTTTTATTTAATATTTTGTCTAAAAAATTTTAGACAAAATATTAAATAAAAAAGTGGTTAAAAACAAAGTATATATATTCTATTTATAAATATGGCAAGCCACAAAGTTAATGCTTTTTACGAATATAGAATTTTTATAATTCTTCCTTTAAAAAATGGTTAAAAAAAACTCTCTAGATAAGGAAGAAGTAATTTTATAGTGACCCTAAAAATATATTTAATTACATCTTGGCACGTTGTATGTGAAATATTGCTGATAACTGATTAACAATGATGGCTTATTCCAAAAAAAATTTTTTTTTCAGGTACTTACACATCAAAAGAGGAATGTTTTGGGATATCATACAAATTGTGATTAATGTGCTTTTATCGGTACTATTGCGTTATGTTTGAATCGTTTAAAGCGTAAAACTGAAAATTCTAAATTACCTAATAGAAAACATGCCATGCAAAAAGTGCTTTCTCGTCACTATCTTAATTTCAATTTAAGCACAATTGTCTTATTAAAAACAAGTAGAATGAAAAAAGGCAGTCAGATGTTGATATTTCTCACAATATATTGAAATTGTTTTGCGCAAGTGAAAACGATTTAATGCCCTAAGAGATTTTTCTACGAGCTGCACTTCAAACAATCATAGTAGATGTTTAACGACAACGCACTAACGGCAGAGAGATATTTTCCCACCTGTTGTTAGGCTTTTGTTGATAAAAATGTAAACATTGTTGATTGTTCAACTGAAGCCCGAGAAATCATTCATAGTTATTTGAATTTGCGCATATATGCCGGACGACCTTCGTGTTTTCACAAGGCTTAAGTAGAACGAAGAAAGTGTTGCTTTTCCATTGTTTTTTTGCATTAAATGTAGAAAATATTTTCATTTTTCATAGAGTTTGAGGTACACAAATGAAAGCGTAAATTAAAGCGAAATATGAAATTTTGGTTCTCAAATTATGTTGAGTCGTGGGAAAGATCAAATTGAATTCATATCGCGGAGAAGAGCTCATCGGAATCGGTTATGATAGAATTATGATAATTCGATAATTATTATAAAATATCTTACTGCCTCAATCTTCGGAGTAACTGCTACAGCAACCGACGACCTCCGCGACAGAGTCCAAACCCAGCCGCGGCCGTCTTAAATCCCGGAATTTAAAAAAATAAATATCTATTTAATATTTCATACTTGTAACTATAACTGAATAGCAAGGAACTTCTAAACCTTCTTGCACCTTTCCTTCTAAGCCTCATATCTTTTTGCCTCACAAAATACTTCAAAAATGCGTATACCATGGTTTCAGAGTAACCGTAACCCTTTTAAAGTTGATAAAACAATAATTGAAAAAAATAAAACTATATAGTTGCAATTATTGTTTCTGAAAAGTGATAGAGACAAGACTGATGCATTGCCCATTAAATAAGGATCAAGGAGGTATTATATAGGTAAACCTACCAGGAATTCATTTCTTCGTAAAAGAAAAATATGTCATACTACATAAATAAATAATGGGTAGTGATCTGGCACGACAAATAAAAAAAAAACCATTACAAAATTACAACCAATTCAGAAAAAGATTTGAATAAATGTAAAGATGGTAGACAGATATAATGCGAACCATTCATCTTGTCAAGTAATTTAACTGCTACCGATTTTTTGCGAGCATCGAAATGATTAATACAACAATAGGATTACTGTGATATTTTTGAGAAAATTCGGTTTTTACTGTAATGTCAAGTTCACGTGGGAATTCGCGTTTTCTTTTTATGATTAAAAACATTTGGCTTTGTTAGATGGCTCGGCTCATCCGAGTGCGCCCCAAACAAAAGTAAAATCTTCATGATTTAATGATACGAGTGTGTGAAACGCAATTTTTTTATCTCTCTCCGAGTGCATTAAAATAAGATCATAGAAAACGAAAATCAGACACGCAATTAAATTATACCATCCAAGGCTTCGCACAATAATTATGTACAGTTAAAGCACAAAATAAATGGTGCTTTGAAAAGAAAAACAAATAATTGACAAATTTATTTCCTTATATTATAAGTAATTATTGGTTGTGAGGGATTTTGGAAGTTTCGTTCGACAGTTTTTACAGACTACCTACTTTTTTCACTCTACTTTGCATCTTCCCATTGCTCTTCTTCTCTTTCCATCATGGCACAGGTGGAATAATCTGAAAGTCCATAACTGAGGTTCAACAGAGATTTTAAGATAAATAATTTCACTTGACACATACCACTATGTTGTACATTGTAAAATAAACCAAATATTTCTTCCATAGTGAAAGATAAACGCTCGCCTCAATACGAGTCTCATTACGAGAACATTGTCGTCGAAATTGGTAACATTTTCTTTTATATTTCCTACGAGCTTTACTAATCGTCTTCTTTCGAGATTTAAACACTTGTTTGTGGAATAAAAAATGTGGTATCCTGAGACGTATACAATTAGATACGACACTATACGCCTAAAGTGGTAAAACCACAGCTAGATTCGCTACTCTTAAGTGGTGGTGTATGATATATGAAAACTTAACTAAATGCCATCTTGTTGAAAAACCTTTTATTACATTACTAACAAGATCAAAGCGAAAATGTTCACAACACAAAAATAATAGATCCAATAGAAGTGTAAGTGACCAAATCGCGCAAACCCATTAAAACCAAGGCTGTGGTCTACCTAGAAGTGACTCTTAGTGATGCATGCTGCATGTTTTTCAGTATTATTGAAAGAGATCGAGTGAAAAGTCTTCATGAATGGCAGACTAGATGGGATAGGTCGATAAAGGAGAAATGGACTTACTCCTTCTTGCCTTCAGTTAAAACCAGAATGAAGGGAGCCCACCTCAACCTGGACAACTACGTGATCTAGGTCCATTCTCTCCTGGCATCCAGGATGCGCCTGTGGTGAGGAAAACCAAACAACCATACACATTTTGTGACACTGCCAGATCATGATGGAAGCTCGAGAGTAAGTGCTTGAGCGTTTGCAAGGTTTTACTACTAGGTCGGTTCGGAATGCCGACCTTTTATTAATATCAGTAGACTATAGTAGCTTTGTCTTAAAAAATAAGTCGGGTCTCGACATGAAAACCGATAGGGAGAGCAATCTGATCCTTAAAACGGTTAGAGAAAGTGGTAGATGCCCTCGACTGATGAAAATGCGTGCGGTGCGGTGGTACAGCGAAGTAGTAAAAACTGAACCTGGCCGATCTTAACCGATCTCCGGAAGCGCAGAATGCAACATGATTTAAACAACGTTTCTTATGGAGTTGTCTACTTTATTATATTAAATTTCTCTATGGTGAGATCCTGTCTTATATTTAATTAGAAATGTCAAAGCTAAATAGCTTATGATGGAAATGACTGTTCGAGCTGAACATATTGGCGGTATCTCCACCAGTTTTTTCTCCTTCAAAAATTGTATTTCAGATTCGTTATATGACGTTGACTTGTTTTTTCATATTCGTATAATTCGGAACTAAAAAACGCGAAAAATGTATCGGTTTAAAATATCATTGGGTCTCACCATTTGGGATTTTCTACAATTGTTAACATGTTTTGTATTGTGTAACGTGCATTATTTATATGAAAACTTTAAGAATTCGTTTGTACATTACACGCTCCACTAAAAAATTACGCTCTTCCTAGAGGAAGGCGCTTGGTTGAAAAAACTAATATTGGACATTCGACAAAAAAAAAGAAAATCTCGTTACGTTGTACATGTTGCCACAGTCGTAATATACGTTCGTAGTTAATATGTTGTGGTCAATAGCCTGGTGAGTAGGAATCCCGGCTTCCGAACAAACGAATGGAGTTCGTATCTAACAGCAGGTACCGACTTACTTCCTTTTCAAATATAGTTGTGCTTACTAAAAATGGCTATAAAACTGAAGGTATCATCTAAAAACGAGATCCTCAGAACGTACAAACTTATTAAGTAGGTATCACATGTCATTAAATAATCGTTTGGTTTTAATTATTTTTCCTTTCATTTCTATATTGTGCACTTTGAAACCTAAATATTAACTACATCTCGAGTTAAGTAATATTTGTATTGCTTTAATAACTGTTGGTGTAAAAAAACTAACAAAAAACATTGTTCCATACTCTCTTATGGGCAAAGTCAAAAGTCTAACAACCGTATTCGTCAAGCATACTGAGCGACCGGTAACTTAAAATTGCCTCAAACGCAAAATTTCGTTATCCCGAATGAAGCTACATGTCGTTAAAATCTTAGCATTATTTACAAATTACTGGAATGCATTAATAAAATGGGAACCTATTTTATGCATTCCGAGTGTTAAAATAAAAGTTTCTTTGATAGTGAGAACAATTGTGTTTATTGTCCTTTGAAAAAATAAAAGGTTTTCATTGACATTTGTTTTATGTTTATATCATTGAGCGAACCTTAGAGACACAATGTTTGGAGAGAGAGCTAATTATTTTTACCCAACCGATACAAACTTGCGATAAATCACTTTTTCCGGGTTTTCACATCGTACACCATGAGAGAGAAAGAGGCAACAAATATAATACTCCGCTTCTACGTACTGTCATAATGATCTTGGGCTTCTGGGTCACCGCGGGACTCCGCCTACATTTTTTATTATGCCACTAAACTTGACACAAAACTGTGAAAAAGTGGTTATACGAATAAACAAAAACATTATGTCTATATGTGATATGAATGGATGTATAAATACCCTAGCCTTGGTCTGAGCCACGCACAGATCCGCCGAGTCAGGTAAAAATCATCAAAAATTGACTACACTACCTTGGATTGATACCACTCTATATACTCTATGGAGCGAACGGTCAAAAAATATATGGGAAAAGGAAAAAGGAGGGTTCTGTTGCTTAGTTTAATGGTAATATTTTTTTTTAAATATTTTAACTCCACACAGGAGGTTTTAGTTATATGTTATACGCAATTAACTAAATTTTGATTGTCTTAAAGTGAATGTTAATGATTTAAGGGCAGAGTTGAAAACACGGGTTTGAAAGTGTATATATATGGACAAAGGAATTTGTGTTTCTGTTGTATACCTGAAATGGAGTAGCTTTGCAACTTTGACACTTCTGTCGATACGGCATAATTAAATGTATAAAGGGTTAAATTCAGTAGTGTATCGAATGCCTGGACAAATTTGGTAGTCATCTAGAGCAGTGTTCTCCAACCAGTGGGTGACGGCACATAGAAATTTTTTGCCGGTCCGCGAACATTTTCAGCTCATGAATCACAAAACCCATATTTTTGTATTTGTTGCTGATTTCAACCAGAAAATCGAATTCAACATAAAAAGTTGGCATTTAAGCGCTCTGAAAATACTTTCTGAGGTAGTAATCACTTGGAAAATATTAAATCATACGCGCTTGCTCCTCGTGAAAAAAAAAAGCTGACTTTAGATGTCACTCTGGTGTCCTGACAAAAAAATTAATCTTTATCTCAATTTTGAAAAGAAACTTCAAATTCAATTGCTACGAAATTGTTGATCGATTTTTCGACTTTATATTTATGTGAATTTATTTTTTGGCAACGTCCGTAATGAAAACTAAACAGAGAAATAGGACGGACGCAAATGAGTTGTTCCTCAGAAACATAGCTGCTGAATACAGTATTTCGAAATATCCAATAAAAAAGCAGCAGCAGATGTCAAACTAAAAAGTGTTTTTTTATACCACTAGATTTAACATTTAAAATACTATCTATATTGGTCGTCAACCGGTACACAAAATATTTATCTTATTTTCACCGGTCCGCGGATGAAAAAAGGTTGAAGAACGCTGATCTAAAGAACTGAACCTCCCGGGAGTCCGCTCAAAGGGATTCTATTAAACAACATACTTTAATATGTGAGTACGTACGTACGCCCGTAAGAGTGACATATTTAAACTGACTTTATGTATGTAATCCGATCAAATCCAGAAAAGCGATACGGTCAATATATATTTCAAATGGGTGGGTTAAACAACGCATATTTTTTCTTTCCAAATCAAGTTAGGTCTTGTGATTCTTGACGGGTAACGAAAGAATAACGGATAAAACTTCGCCTTCGACGCTAACTTCATTTATCTGTTTACCAAGTGAGTGCACTGCTCAATTTTAATATTAGTGGTCGAGCTCTTCAGATCATCGACTTCGAAACTAGAAGTCACGGGTTCAAATCCCGGTGTGCACAAAAAAAGTTATATCACATTAAATTTCAACTTAATTCAATATAATACTCTCGCACGTTCCAGTGTGGTAGATACTATCAGTGCCAGTATCCTGGTGAAAGACCACTATTCAGAAACAAAACTTTGCTTAAAATGACTTTAGCCGTGTTTGTTCACCAGGAATAGCCAGGTACTTCTCAACCTTCCTGTTTACCATCTCCGTTCATTTCCCACTGTTTTCAGCCTTAGAACATACCCTAATGGCGCTGCCATAGTCCCACTGGTTCCGAATAGTTTGGGAGCAATCGAGACTATTGTGCAGTATTGACATTATAATACTTTTTTTAAATGTCATAAATTTTAAACTTATAACATAATAAAATTATAAAATAAATCTAATAATAGTCCGTCATCCCAAGAACAACAAAAAATCAAGAAAAAACACCAAAATGTATATTTATATTAACGTGTAAAAATATGTATCTCATTTAACTTAACATAGACTTTGTGATTTTTCTCCCACAACGATTTCAAACGAGTTTTTTTTTCGCTGTTTTACAATACTTATTCCCGCCACAAAAACTGTAAATATTTTGTCAGCTCCCGCCTCGGCGGTCATACTCGGTCTTGGATCTCTCTGGAAAAACTTCTAAAGAGTCCTAATGTTAGTTCAAGTTAAAGTAGAATAATTTAGAAACTTATTTTTTAAATTATACCAAAAAATTTAAAATATTTTTCTGAGGTTTATCAAGCATTTAACATTTACTAGTATACATATAGAAACAATAATTTGGAATTCAAAGGGTCAATAAATCATTTATTAAGCTATTAAAATAATTATCGTTTCAAAAAGGTATACTTATGTAATTACTCTACGGAGGAATTTTATCAAATAATTTCTAGGTTGAATTATTAAAACAAAACATTATTTAAATTACATATCCGTTTTAATTCCACTCCTGTTTATTATTCCACCTGTTTTCCGGCATTTTTATGTGTTATATAATTGACAAACTACTTTGGTTTTCGTAATATTCTATTAAAATGCTCTCATTAAACCAAACATGCATGAATAATGCAAGGTTGTTTCCTTGAAAGAGCAATCAAACTGATAAAATTGATATTCGGATAAATAAACCAATCCCTCTAAAATAGGCACTTGTAATTATTAATTGGACGGTGGGGCTTTTTCCGATATCATTACTGTTTTAATGAATCAATTGTCAAAATGTAGTTACCACTTAGCTTACTTTAAACACGAATTCATGAAAAAATAACAAATTCCTACAAACTCGTAGAATTATATAATACAGTTAGACTACAAAATATACAAATAATAGAATATCCTAAAATTACCAAGAAATTATGTAAACCAGTGATGTACGAACGGTAGATGTTATTAGCGTACTTTTATAAAATTATTAAATTAATGGAGGCACTTCCAATCACGATTTATTACAAGCATAAATGTGTGCTGATGCAACCAAAATAGTTATCTTCCGTATTTCTAAATACGAGTACAAGCTTAGTTTATCAAAAGGCATGACTTCAGCGAAAATATATTATTGAAGCTCTCGGTAATTGTGTTCGCTTACTGTAATTTAATATGGCATTTATCATTCCAGTACAATTTAACAAACCAAAAAAAGGATTGAGAAAACTAAAAAAATACATAGTGCATTATACTATGAAGTTTAATCCATGCGTACCCTTCCCCTGTACTGCAAGAGATATAGATTTCTAAAATTTAAGCCTACAAAAAATGCTTGTTACAATCACACGAATTTTTGATAATATTTTCAAGTAAATATTAATTAAGGTACCAAATATCCATATATCGTTGTAAATAAAATTGCCACTTACAATACGCTTTGGTCTCCTTCGGTATGTAGGTAAACGTATTGATTTTTTAAAGTAGCAATTTAGTCGTTTTGAAATTATTTGACATTTTACATGTAAGTAAGCTCACAAAATGGGTTTATTTCAAAATTATGACTCGATCAATTTAATTATATGCTTACAATATACATAGTGACGAAGTGTAATGATAAAAATGTTAATTCTGATTTATCAGTGAAGGGAAAGGCTTGGCTCGCGATTAATATTTAAAAGTCAAGGCCAAGGCCACCTCCAGGCCTTTATGATTTAAACATTTATGGAAACGGGTACCCTAACGAGACTGTGAATGCAATACCTGCTGTGAATGCCTCTTTTCTTGGTCGACTAGATTTAGGTACTACTGCAGACTACATCAATGTGCTTGCCAACAAATGAAGTTTTTTTTTACCTTTTGCAACTGACTATGGGGGAATACCTCATAAGGGAATCCTTTTGTTAGTTCAACGCGAGATTTCTGAGCCAATGCGATATTCAGTGTTAATAGAATGTAAGAATATCCTAGTAGGTGTCTACAAGTTCAACTTGTTAATTTATAATATTTTGCTGCTCGATGTGGTTTTAAAATATAGATTACGTTTGCAAGATGCGTCTATGAGTTATTGTAACGTTAACTAACAAGCAATGAATCAATTATGTTGAAGAACCTAAGATTTCATTTCTAATGGTCAGCATTTAGCAGGCCTCATAGAATCAGATAAAATGCTAGTATCTGACCGCGTTAGTAATGAGAAATACTCTCTACTATCTGTAAGATATTTTAATATAAAATAACTGTCTCAGCGTCACAAGATGATAACTACACCATGGCCTATATTCTCTAATTACTCCGGTTTTGATAAGTTATAAAAGCCATATTTATCAAAGGCACTAGATTCAACCGAACTGGCTGCAAGAAAAGAATGCTTTTACCAATAGCGATTATATGACGCTATAATTCTGATATGTTGATTTCAAACGTTAATGTCATTTATGACGTCAAAATCAATTCGGGACAAGTCACTTAAGCCAAGTATTTTTAGCATGACATCATGGAACAGAAAACAATTCAGTTATCTTTAACATATCAAAGGAAGCTTCTTTTTAAAGGTACTGTTATTACGAATTAAGAGCTGTGGCATAAAATGTAAAATTGACCCCAACCATCATTTACCAAACCTTCTATAATAATTCCATAGTTTCTGACAGCATGAATAAATATCCCTAAGAGAGTTATTCTAACAAACTTCAATCATCTCAAACAACAACAAACCTTTGCATAAATGCGTATACTTATCGCTTGCGTCTTGTTCTCGAAGTCTAGAATCTAGATCTACCAAAGGTTTATCCTTTCCATTATTTTCCCTTGACGTCGAATAATTTAAAGTAGCTGTTCAAGGGGTACGTATTTTATATCAATAGTTCATGCTATCTCCCCCATACCACTTAACCACAAACTTGTTTTATATGTTACATGATAGCTTCGGGCAACTATTGCCAATTAAAGCTGCTATACAATACTAAAGCATGAAAACTGTCCCGTTAGTAACACGTACGTACAAAGTACAAGTGCGTCATGGAGATTTTTGCTATTGAAGATACCTTTTCGATATGTAGCGAACGCTGTGGTAGTGTAATGAGTTCAATCTGAATTAATAAGTCTATGTAATGTACCTTATACTTAGCTCCACCTACTGCCCCGAGGTCAAAGCATCCAGATGGTTATTTCACCATTAAAACAATACTCGAACACTCCCTCGAGCCATGTTTGGTAGAACTCAACCTCCCGGTATATTTGTGACCATTACTGGTTAAATCACCTTTCGCCGTCCTAGGCTATAATAATTTAGCTTGGCTGTCAACGCATGTAATGTGATTTATCGGCTAGTGTTGACGATAACAAGCCAATGCGATCTTACTGGTGTCATTATATTATATGGAGATAACGAGCCGTTCGATGGCGAGAGAAAATTGCTCACCGAACTTTTGCAAAATAGGTAGGGTACCTAAGATCCGGGTCGAGTGATGTTTTATTCCGTTGTAGGTATGTGAAGAGAACACAGAACAACTAAATTGGTTGTTAAAAACCTTAAACCAGGTGTATACGATTGCATTAAAATGTGCCACCAATAAAACTGACCTTCTTTAAAATTCAATTACATATTGATGTGCACATCGACGATTTCAATTACTAACATCGTGAAATTTACTTTGCTTAATGGAAACGGTAAAGGTACCAAAAAATATTCGGTTGGTTTATTTGTAATGGCGGCATCTCATTTACATGTCCAAGATAGCAGTTGATTGCAACTTTTTCCGGTGATGGAAGTGTACACTTCAAACAACCAACTTCAGAAACAGGCGGTTTGGGAATGATGGCCCTTCGATTTAAAATTCCTCAAGCACCTACTCGTCGGTCATCAAATCGGAGCCTCAAACCTTTTTTTAATAAGTAGGTGATGCGGTTGTCAAGTTGATGATAAATAATGATGACCAGACCTACGGATGACGAATTTGCATCAAAAGTGTAGTTCCAAAAACGATTCGGGTCGGTTGATTGATGTTTCTAGGATAGAGTAATCACGGCTTTTTCTTCCGTGATATCGTAGATAAAAATTACAAATTGATTCAGGTTTCCCGTACATGTTTATACCAAGATCATAGCTCATCACTCATCAAAATAGTTTACTTATTTTGTGCAGCTTTATTATTTATTCTTAAATACAATAAAATATAAATGTTGGTCAAAAACTGGACTACATTTTTCAATGGGTTTTTAATAAACTATAAATGACCTAGGATGAATAAATAAGAGAAACCCAGTGACATATGAAGCTGTGGAAAATTAGTAAAAAACGTACTTACTTTCAAAAAATACCATTTAAATCCGCAGAACGTTCAGACAAAGGGAGTGTGGCAGTTTGGTGTTTTTTTTTTTCTTTTATTTCATTGGTCAAAAATGCGTATTATGTTTTGAATGAAGCCTTAATTATAGCGTATATTGGAACGTGCTCATTTTCGTAGAATATCCATGAGGTTATCCAATAAAAAGGTAGAAACGAGAAACCAATGGTCTACAGGGTTCATAATCATGATCGACAGGCGTAACGCAGTAATCTGGAGCATTCAAATTATTCAAAAGTTTAAATTAAGCGCAGTTATATATTAGGCACTATTCAAAATAATTACGTGAAAATTGAAGAATAATCATGCCTTCTAAACTTCGGTATATTTGAGTGTTATTAAACATCTGTTGTGAGTAGATTCATATGAATTGTGTACTTTTTATTCTACATAGAGTATGGCATATAATTTGCCATATATCATATTGTATTACAGGCATTTTTTTGTCTGATTAAATAAAAAGATAGCAAAGACAGCTGAATGTCTAATTACGTCCATAACTCTATCGCCTTTCATTTAAAGAAAGATAGCGGTTTCCAAAGAATTGGGTGTTTTGAAGTAACGCAGAAAAACATCTCCGATACACTACTTGCTCCTACAGCTTTATAGTTAAATAACACCTAAAAAACCCAAGCACTTTGCCCAGCGACGCTTCCCCGATCTAGTGATTGCATTAAGTAGACAAGCTGTTAATTATTGCATGTGTGTACTTCCACATAAAGTGTAGATGTAGGTATTGAGTTGTAGACTTCTCTCCGTTAGATAGTTACGAGTGAATAATTATAATTAGTAGCACCGTTATTTCATTTTTGGAAACCGTACCCGCTTGTAGCACCAATATTTCAAATATCCTCGTGGCGTCCGTTATCAGGAAGGAGACCCTGGGAATGAACGCTCTAAATGTGATGATGGGTACTTCGAAGATGTCCGAAACGTTGGTTCAAGAAGGAGGAGGTAGCACAACACTCTAAAAAGCCAACCTACGTAAAATTATTAGCCGTGAGAACATTAAATCATATTATTTCACATTATGTCAGTATAACCGACGAAAATTTGATTCGAAAATGAAGAATTTTTTTGTTGAGTTTACTTTGTAAATATCTATTTTTAATGATTGTATTAATTAGTAATTATTTTAACTCATAATGAAATGCAAATGTTTTTTCTTCTGTACACAACAGTTTTTATGCTAATTAAATATAAGAATAGTACAAATAATCTTTCTTGGTATTGATATCGTGGAATGCAAGGTAGAAATGATGGGTACTGTGAACGGTTATATAAAAAAATAGTCGATAAAATATAAATAAATGTGATGTTATGAATATAAATGATAGCTCTTTGTTTTGCCAGTATTCCAATGGGAGGTGCTCCGAGGAACTTGCGTCATTGATCCCTTCGGCACCAGTGCACAGTCGGGAAACACGCCAAATACGCGCCTAACATTTTTCACTTGAGAATGGATCGCTTCTACGACTCTTTCTTGTATTCAATAGCTCTGTGTTTACTCCCTCCTACAAGATAGGTCTCTTCAAGACCCTGTTACACTCCTTCATTTCCCTAAAAAACCCTTAACATAGCATTTCCGAAATAGGCCAGGAGGAAATTATTTTCCTGAGGGCCTGGAGAGGAGTTAAATTTAAAAAATAAAAATAAATGTTTTTCGAGAACCTGTGCTGAGGTGTTGACTTATTTTAGTTGAAATGTTAAGTTTGTATATTAGTTAATATTTAAGTTCTGCTAGGTTATTTATTTTATGCTTGTTTTGCGACAGTTAGTAATTGAATCAACTTTTTTTAATGTAGTTACATATTATACAAATTTTAAACTGTAATATTAAATTCCAGGTTCGCAGATGAGTATCACTTTGTTTTGAGTGATTAAATTGTTGACTTGCATACACTGATATCAGATTTCACCCACATCCTTGCACGCATCGTAATCATTTAACAAATAACAATAACAGTTCCCACAGTGCTCGGCGTTACAGCTCTACGCATGCAGCGGGCAGCGACAGGGGGCAACGGACATGTATCGGTTACTTCCGAAACCGCGATAGGGATGGTAACCCAAAAAGGAAACCGCTATCGTGCTCGGTCGAGAGCGATACGTTATCTGCTATCTGACACCGGCGACAGCCGCAGTCGCTGGTAGCGGGCGGGGCACTACACACTAAGCGTGTGACCTCTTTACTAATTGTCTCCAGGTGACATAATTATTATTATATTAAATTAGAATTAACTTTAATGCTTATTAGGTTTATATTAATAATATCAATAATCTTCAACGTAAATCTAAAACAGAAAAAATATTAAATGGATGGTTTATCCAAGACACAATCTAGGAATATAATATGTGCTCAGGTAGAGCTTTGTAAACCGTACAAAGATGGCAGCTAAATCTAAAAAAAAAAAATATATTAACAATTTTCAAAATAAATAATGAGATCGACTAAAAAGTCCGGTTCCTTATAAGATCTCGGTGGCTAAATTGGCAGAAGCGTTACTCCTGGATAGAGTAGAGGTTTCGAGTTTGAGTCTCGGTCGCGACCGTTATTTTTTTTCTGTTTTATATTTACGTTGAAAATTATTGATATTATTTCAATTATTAATAATTATTACTGGCAGGTTAAAACAATACCGCGGGTTATGTCATAATAATAGAAGAGTATGTAAGAAACGATGCATGAATGAGAATGAACCAAGGAGCGTGTACCAAGACAGAGTTGTGTTGCGGTTTATACTCTCTGCCTAACCTCTGGGGAAACGTCATGATGGTTAATAAGTTGATATACCATGCATTGACAGATGGCAGTTGTCATTCATACAAAAGGGAAAAAGCCCTATAAATGGCCACCAACACCTAAACTGAGCGAAGCTCAAAAAAACTAACTAACCTAACAGTATTTTCGCTGAAGAGGGATTTTAACATGCTAGTAATTGTTAAATCCAGATTTCAGGGAGAGTGGTGCAATCTCTTGAGATCAATATAATTTTGACAACTTTCGTGGTCAAGCGGTTAAGATCTTTCACCATGAATTTAGAGAACGCGGATTTAAATCTCGGTGTGCGCATCATCATTTTTAGTTTTTTTATTACTCGAATGTGTCATTTCTCATGTAATCAATACAAAATAATACATGGTAATCGTATATTTGCGGCTCGTTCCAGGATGGTAGTTGCTCTCAGGATGCTAGTGAAAGAGCACCATTTAAAATCGAAACGTTGCTTAAAACGGCTTTAACCGTGTTGGATGACCAGATCTGAACAGCCAGGTACCTCCTAACCTTCATCTTCCCTATCGCCTTCCCTTCCCTGGCTCTGAGCAATCACATAAAACAAGCCTGTTGCCTTCCATAATATAATATTTTCTGTTTGAACTTTTGTGCAAATTTATATTTACAAACGATTCACGATAGTTAAGTTAGCAAAAGAGTGGGGAGGGAATGAGATTGATAAGGGGAAAGTAATTTAGCACTTGAAATTTTGCCACTAATATGGCTATAGCCATTACAAGCAACGTTCCGATTCTGAATGAACTGAACTAATTGAAGAATACATTTTATTTTCAAGTACAGCAGGTTTGAAATGCTAACGCATGCAAACTCGTAACCATTTGTCAGTAATATACTTTAAATATTTTCAAAATTGAATTTTAAAATATCAATTTATTTGTTAACATTCAAATGTAAATATTATTATATTTTGCCAAGACTTAAAAGTTTTTTTTTATTGTAATTACTACTTGTCGTTTGAAAAATCCCTAAGGGCTTCAAGTAACAGCAACTTTCTTACTCGTGCGTATTTTATTCCTAACAAGGTTCAAAATAAACATCGCGTGGGAGCTTTTATTGTATAAATACAATCAAATAATATCGAGTTGGTTGTTTTCATTTTTTTAATGTATATTGTTTACAGTACTTTGTCGGGTTTTGTACCTTCTATATCTGAAGTACAGTTCATTGCACAGGAAACACTGATTCTAACGTTGAATTTTTATTAACATCAACACCGGATACAGGTTGAAGAATCGAGAAAGAAACCCGCAAAATGTCCGCTACCTTACCGGATGTTGACTTGAGCGGCCCGCCAGCCCACGCAGTGTAGACGGCATTAAAATGAATAAAATAATGGTTATTATTGTCCCTACTATCTACGATAAATCAATAGAATAACCGTTTACTATTTCCTGTAAGCTTTTCTGTAGTATCATTCAAATTAATTGTGAAACCATATAATACCATTATATTCACCGGCACTATTATCCTAAATCCTTCTTCGTAATTATATATTATTTTTTCACGTATTTTGTAAATATTGTTAGATTTTACTTTTTTTTATTTTTATGTTGATTATAATATATTTTTTTATTTTTCCATAATTTTTATGTTGATTATAATAAATTATTTTTTAAATATTTATCGTTAAAATGTTTTTCTTTATTTTTGCAAAATAGGTGTACGAGTATATACTCGTACCTCCCAGCGGAAACTTCGCTGGTAAATGCAACTAGAAATTAATTATAACAAGTTTTTTTGTATAGCCGTATGTTTTAACGAATAAAATAAGTTCATAAAAAAAATCTAAAGAAAAGACACTATTATTCAACCTTTAAACACTTTTCAATCTTAACTATTAATCACAAAATCTGTATGGTGAAAAGAGCTATTAATGTGTTCTCAAGCAGCAAAAAATATCGAACCATGGGCTCCGGCATAATACATTTTGTACAGTTTTTTTTCTGTCTGGACTATCTAAACTTAAGTTTGCCTTGTTAAGTCGTTTTCATCATAAGATATGGAACTGCAGGTTCGGATAGTGCAAGACGCCATTTTTTTATACTATTGAATCAGAAAATAGATTTCGAAAAAAGAACCATGAAGCTCAGGCGAAGCCTGGTAGTAAATACTAGCATGATAAATATAAAGTGTTTTTAAATGAGAATTTTATGAAATAATAAAATCAATCCGACACAAAATAATAACAAAGTATTGTTAAACGCAAGCTTGCAAAAGTATCACAAAGGGCGTTTTATAATAACAAATCTTAATGAAATCGATCATTGAAATGAAGACAATGGCTAATAATAATAACACTGGCTTGATTTTCTTGGTTTAATTTTCTCCGCCTACCATTAATCTTGAGCGTTTTGTTCGTGCGAAATTATTCGACACGTTTCGGGACCTTCACCTTCAAATATTCATTACCTATTTGACATTTTGAATAATATGCCTATCCGGTTAGGTTTTTTTTTAATCTTAAATAATGATACCACTGTATAAGATGCATTAAAATTACAAAATTGTAATGTTTTGTATAAATAGTTAAACATCATTTAAGTGAATACATGCCCATGTGATAACTTCCTGGAGCCAGTGAAAACATGATCTTCTTATTTGGGGAATGTTGAGAAACTTAATGGTGGTCTATATTTCCTTCAAGTTCGACAGGCCTTACACAGACAATAGGATAAATATGATTCTCCAATTTCGATGAAACAAATATAAGTTCTAAGAGTACTTTATCATCAACAAAAAACGCGAAGAGAAACAGAATTTTCCGAATCAACGCCCATTGAAATAAAAAATGTAACAAATCCTCATGAGTTATTTCACCATTCACATAAATTGGTATAAGGTTTTAACATATCATTATTCATAAGTAATTGCAGTATCAAATTTGTGGTTTGTTTCTCTGGGAGTGGCCGTGTGTTTTCAATGTAAAACAATGTGCAGAGCGATACAATTCAAATAGCCGACACAAAAACTCATTCGTCCTAAACGGATACATGTCCCCGCACTCTATTTACCGCGCCGTGTTGTATAGCGTATGATTGCTTACATTATAATGCTAATAGCCTCTCGCTGACGAATACTTCGTACGTTCACCTACTGTACATCTATAATAGTTGTATTTATAAATATTCACCCTTATAGAACACCTACCAATTATTCTGAAGGTGAATAGTTCACCTAAGAAACAATGCCAATCGTTGAAAATCCTGATAGAAATAAAATGTACGACTTAGATATAATTTTTTTTTTATGTTCTTTTTCATTTTTTTCACATATTTTATTGAAAGATAAATAATTTTAACTTTTTTAAAGGGCATATTAATTGAAATTAAGTTAAAAAAAACGGATATTGAATCTTTCCTTTTTTTGGGGTACAAATATGAACACCCAAAAAACATTTCCCAAGAAATCATTTAAGGGCTCCTTTAACTCAGATACATTTTTTGTTTTGTAGATAAGTGGGGATTTTTTCAATTTTTTCATTCTATCATTAATAAAAGTTGTAGTTTGTGTTACTATGGGGGACTTATTTCTTGGAATCAAACTTCACAAACCAATCAACTGCAAATCACATTTCAGCATTTTAGTAGGTTTATTCATATTTTTAGTTTTTATTTTATTTTTTTATTTAAGTTATTTGTGCATAAAGTTTACATTATAACTAATTAAAATTCATATACATTTTGTCAATATTAAATACAACCAATTGTTATGTGGAAAAATTATGCCGGTTAATAGCTGAATGGACTAACGCGTCGGATACCCATCCGGGCGTCGTGGGTTCAATTTCTCTGCTATCTAAGTCCCCCATCTTGGCACAAGCAACATTTTCCGCTTATTATGTTGGTAGCAGAAGTTTTCTAAATATTGTCAGGTTATTCGTAATCCGGGAATTTTTGTCTTTCTTTTTTAAAAAATATCTAAAAAAAGTATATTTTTATGTTGTTTTCATTATCTGCCATGTCCTTGAGTAGTTTATAATGATCGTTAGGTAAACGTGTGGTGATTTTGCTTAACAATTAAATACTTTTATCATTAAAACAATGGCTCAGCACCATGCAAACGACACATTCTATTGTTAAATAAATAGAAGTTATTCAATCTTCATATGTTCATTAGAATATACACCCCGGCAACCCTACGTAATTATTATATATTGGTAAGTGGCATTTTTATTAAAAAAAAATAACATTTATTTTGTTAAGTGCGACAGAAGAAATACAGCAATACAAAAAAAGTTTATTTTATTTGTGATGTGCCTTGCAAACTTAATACTTTCTCGTAGGAATTTATTCTGTAGATCTAGATCATTGTGTATTGTGAGCTGGTCTAGAAAGAGCTAACTGGGAATAGTTTAGTTACATTCCTTGAACGATGTGGTTTACGAGTTTTTTCAGAAAAAGCAATTAATTTGAATGAATTAATATAACAAAGATTTTCATTGAATGCATCATGTATTTATGTCAGGCTACTTGTGGTTGTGGATAATAATATGAATAAAAACTCACGCTGCACTTGCCACTAAAAAGGCAATAAAACCATTAATCAACTGGAAGAACAGGTAAATGTTAACCTTAGCCGACAAAAGAAGTCTCTTTTAATCTGCAGTGATATTACTACATGATACAACTACTTTATTTCACACCTCTCTTTCCATCGGTCTAAGTTCAACTAACAAATTAGGTTTCATACAAACCTCATTTCTGGCGCAATTCTTTAGTTTTTTTATTCTCATTTAATTACAACGTAAAATTAGAAGAACACGAAGTGTTGGTATACGAAAACTGACCAGGCTGGGGAAACTGCAAGTACGGAAAAGTTAGTAGTAAGTAATTATTAGAAGCCGCTGCAACATGTTCAAACTCGTGATGGTCGAATACAAACAAACAAAAGAAGAGAAAAGAAAATGGGTGTTTTCAAAATTATTTAATTTATAGGTATTCAATATTTAAATTTATATTGAAAACATTGATTCATTTTCCCATTGCTATAAATAATTTGTAAAAAAATGTCGAATCAAGGCAAAATATTCTATTCACTTGTGAGCGTGATGTTTATTTTTGTTTTACATATAAAGCATTTTAAATCAGTTTTCTAATTATTATGTTAGAACGTTATAATATTAAATATTAATCACCCAAACAGACATAAAAAGCAAAAAAAAGAGTAAATAAATAAAATTAAAATAATTTGTGAGATTAATTCAAAAACCACATTATATGAAAATCACACATGAGTGGCAGTTGTGTACGATGTCAACACACCACGAATTAATATATTTAATGGAGTGGTTTGGCTTTATTACTAATTATGTGTGATATTTTATGAAATTTAATGAGTACTATTTCTTCATGCTTCTGAATATAATACCTAGCCAACTAAAACGTTAGCCATAAAATATATTTTCAACTCGGTTCGCTAGCGTAGCATTACCAATTTCATGGCGAAGTGCTTTTAATCAATGAGTCTAAATTTTCCATTTTCAGCGCATTTTCCAATGCATTCGTACAAAGAAACATGATTCCGTATTAAACTTACACAACACTAAACACGAATTAAAATTTAGTATTGGTAAATCATCAAAATGGAATTCCACCACGAATTAACATTTTCAAGATTAGAAACTATACTATACTACTACGTACGTAGCATTAATTCGCATTTTTCGGCATTACAGAAACAAACAATTCTAATTTGAAAAAAAAAACATTAATTCTGATGCCTTAAAGCAAGGGTGGCCAAACCGCGGCCCGCGGGCCGCATGCGGCCCGCTGGGTGTCTGCTAATGGCCCGCGGAGCATATTATGCAAAAAAAAATTATTATTATAGATAATGAATGTAGCGCCGTTTTCGTATAAATATACCTCAAGGGTGATTTAATAGTGTACATAAAACCACCAAGAGAACATTCCATCGTGCATAGTTTGTATCATATCCCATATTATGGAAGTATCTCAGTACATTGCTTCAACTATCGTGACAATTTCTTCTATGGTAGGTAAAGCGAACACGCTGATCTTGCGTGGATTCGCAACGCCGAAGGACGTGTGGTCGCTTCCATTGTGTGCGTTATATTGTGTCTCGCGAGATTTTGAGATTGACTTTTACCGACCGCAACTGAGTATCCTGTCTAATACTATACCGAGTCCTGATTACTTTTTGAAGCGCAGTGAAGGTAAGCAAACCCAGCTTTTATTTTATATTTGGCTTTCATTTTGTAGACTTCTATTTTTTGTATTGTGTTTAATTATGAGAATCTAACCAAATTACTAACCGTGCAGACTACTGGCTTTTGTCTCATACATGTTATGACAAGGAAAAATATCCTGCATTTCACAAACATGCCCTATCGATGATTTCGCTATTTGGAAACACTTACACGTGTGAACAGCTTTTCAGTCGAATGAAGCACATTAAATCTCAAATGAGATCACGAATCATTGATGAGCATTTGGAAAAGTGTTTGCGTGTAGCAACAACATCAATTGCTATAAACATTGATGCACTTAGTTGTGACAAACAAAATCAGACGTCACACTAAAACTTATTAACTAACGAACCATCACGCCATTTCCCCGTAAGAGTTGGCAGAGAAGATAAAATACCATACCACTGTATCCTGACACACTTCCTTCGCTTCCTCTACATTCATACATCTTCTCATGCACACACGCTGATTATTTCAACTTTTCACTTGTCCACTTTTAAGTACTTATCGTACTTGATCATGCCACGTCTTTCTCGGCCTTCCTCGGCTTCTACATCCAGACACACTTGCATTATAGGTTCTTTTAGCCGTTCTTTCATCACTCATTCGCTCCACATAACCAAATTATCGTAAGAGCCCTTTCTTAATTTTGTCAATAATGCTTATCTCAGCCTTCCACTCTGTTCTAATTTCGACATTTGTACACCTATCATACATAATCTTACCACACATTCGCCTGAAAGATCACATTTCAACAACATTCAGTCTACTTTCATCCTTCTTTTTTCAACACCACGCTTCGCTACCATACATAAGGGTTGGTACCAGAACTCCGTTATGTACTGCCAATTTTGCTTCTTTCGATAAGTTCTTATTTGCCACTATCGATTTTAAGGCACCATTAACTATGTTTCCGGCACTAACCCTTCTCTCAATGTCCTTATCCACATTTTCGTCTCTTGTAAACATACTTCCCAAATATACAAATTCTACAACCTGCTTTAATCTGTCTCCATTTGCTATAATCTTACATACCTACAGTTTGTAAAATTTATTATATTTGGTTTATTTTTTATGATAATTTTTGGATTGCTATTTTTTGTATTGTAACTCTAATCTAATAAATATGTTTGACTCTAATTTTTGTTATATTTTCTTAAAAAATACACATATTTCTTATTTGCATTGAATAATAAAGTCCATTCTTTTAAGTTCGCTCCCATGCCCTAAATCAGAAAAAGAAAAAAAAAAAAAAAAAATATATATATATAATAATAATAATAAAAGATAAATAAATATTAAAATAATAATCATAATTTAAAGTTAATAATTGTGTCTATCTGATGGGACCTGCCAGGTAAGTATGTTCCTGTATATTTTCTTATTTAAACTAGGAATTAATATGTAACGATAGAAAGTAAGATCTGTACAGCGCCCTTGAGGTGATTTTTCACAAAAACGGCGCTATAAAAATCGTCCAAATATTATTATTATTATTATTAATAGAAGAAATTTTGTTGTACGGCCCGGTAGGAAATCTCATTTCCAAAATCTGGCCCGGCTGCTGAAAAGGTTGGCCACCCATGCCTTAAAGCGTTAGTTTTATAGTTTAAATGCATTTCTAAACAGGCCAATAAAGTTGTAAAAATTTTCTAATAATTTAAATAAAACTCTTGAAATAGAATATCGAGTGAAGGCTACTTCTGTTGCATTTTATTTATCAATTCAACATTGCACAATGATATGATGTTGTTTTTTGTCAATGCATATTATGCAAAAGGCGTACAGACAGATTGTGTACAAAGTTGCCCGGATCTGACCTTAAGACCAAATGACCATCTGTTTATGCAAGAAGACGAAGGTCTATAGAAAGGATAAAGCCAAATTAGTGGCGACCATAAAAAAATATTGATATTTATAAATCGGTGACTCAACTCTTCCCACACTGAAATCAAACGGACTCTGGTGTTAAAATTACAACATCATGATAAAAAAAGGATAGTCCGTATGTGTTATAAAACGGGGAAAAAACTACGGTAATGCACCCAGCTCACGAAAATTCAAAAGAAGTATGGTGGTGAACAAATCAATACATAATTCGATGAACTATTGCTTTATAAATAAATATAGTTGGGATTAAAGGTGTGATTTTTAAATATTGATATAATTGGCACATCAGGTCTGTGCAATTTTGAGTCAGCGTATACCTACCACACTGTAAAAAATATCAAGCCAAAATGTTTCTTTATTTAAAAAAGAAAATATTAAATCATTACGTTTTAGAAAGTTCCAATCGATGAACTGAAATCCTTTAGCTATGTTTTTTGACTTTGAGAATATTGAAACGTGTTCCGTTTTATTCTGGTTCTGAAGTCAATCTATATAAATATACTTGATGATGAATGACAGATTAAGATACTCCTCGAAATCCGAATTTGTTTTGTAATTTGAGAAGTGACAATAAAAGCACACGATAACAAAGATGTCCTATCATGACCCACTATTACTGCTACTGAAAAGAACTTACACTTTTCTTTACTCTACACACTTGCTCTGAAATTGGAAACTGCAAGGCTGCCTAAAACGTTGGGTCAAGAAGAAGGAGGAAGCGTAATGTGGCTCAATACCCCAAACATTAAACTACAGTAAGTGAGAATCTTAAATAATGTTAAGTTGAAATATGTTCAGTTTGTGGGCGCAGTTCGGACATTAATCAAGAGACGGACAAGCATAAAGCGTTAGGCGATTAGCCTTGTTGTTCAAACTTTGGCGAGTAATGCCCACATGCGTGCAAACCAGCGGTGCGATTAGCAGTTGGACGTGAAATACGGGTTCGAACCCCGAACCGGTCATGTCTAGGTACTGTGTAATTACATCGAGTTAATTACCTAGTTTCGAATTTTTTAACATTATCTGCTCTCGAGACCTAAAGGTCCATTTTTTTCTCGAACGCATGCACTAATTCATATGTATATTGAGAATCAATAATACATGCAATAATTGCTCTAAATTTTTTTTATTAACTTTTTGTTTCTTACATTTCTTTTACATTACCTATGCTAGGTTATTTGAATCTGTTCTGAGGTAGGTGACCGATTAAATTTTTTTTTTGTTTAAGTTCTAAGAAATATTATATTATAAGCATGTGTATGAATAGATATAGAGCATTTTTTTAAATCAAAAACAATAAAAAGTACAGACAATAAAAACGTAATGAAACCGTTCAAGCCTTCATTTAATATTATAATTGGTTTATGCGTAAGTTCGTAATATATTTCCTTCCATATGAAAGTATAGCCTAATAGCACTGAGTGAAGAATAGGTTCCGACAGTTTTTTTTTTTTAATTTGACTTTATTAGATACATATCAAATGCACGGGCGTTAAACTGTTATTTATAATCGGCTTCTATGATTTGATATTGCCCGGTACGGAACCTTTATCCCTTCGTTAGAGCCTTAAATTCTCAAGGCGTTTCAATATTAGTAAATTGTTGGTATCTTGCGTGATGCGTGTTTGCGAATTCTCCCAAAATTCATATATTATTAAAGTAACAAATCATTATAACGAGCAATTACGTAGCTTAAATTAAGGTTTGATCGTAACGCAACTTCTAATATTTCGGTTGGGTGGCAACAGTTTCAAGGAAGCTTAATTGACCTGGCTTTAGTAAGCTTTTAGCATTATATTCTGCTATTGTTCTTAAAGCTATTCTGAAAGAAAAAATCTCTAAAAAAAAATATTACTTCTTTGTGTCACTTGAAACTCATTTTTATTTTAAACATAATTTGTTTTACTTTTTTGTTGTTTTTCGATTTCAACCCTAATTATAAATAAACTTGTGGAATACCAGATATCCTAGTCTGAAACAATAAATCGACGAATAATCAGTGTTTTAATCGTAATATAATAAACTCTAAAAAATAACGGTATAAATATATTTTATCAATGGGTCTACCATTTCAAGCATATAAATTCAACTAATTAGCAAATTATTATTATCAAAAGATATTCTTAATGCGGAAACTTATTGATTATTCCAAAGAATGTTTATTTAATATTTTTCCCGGAGGAAGCAGAATTGAGTTATTGTTTAGATTAATTTGTTTAAATAATAACAATTTTTAATGTTTAATATAATTCGTTTAGACCTAAGATATACCTCAGTGTTCACAAGCTAGGCCTTAAAAATCGATTTGTCGATAAATTTGTCAACATTATACCTATATGGAAGATACAATGTAATATGCATAAAGCCAAACAGATTTTTTCAACATTAGTTTGCCATTAAAAAGTCGATCTTTGAAAAACAATAAATTATTAAAGAATTCTATATTACCTTATGCAGTACTAGTTACATTTGTTAGTGTAACGATCTATCTCCCGGACCTAGAATTAATGTTTTTTTATGATATCACTTGGGTGTAAAATTCGACCGGTCCTTAATAATACTAATTGATTTCCATACATTAAACACCTTTGGCCATTTTCACCTCCTGGGTTCATTATTAACTGATATCTAGTTATTAAATGTAAAATATAAGTAGGTGTCAGAAATAATCTAATGCGCGTCGTAAGTTTGATTAACAACACTCCAAATCTGCCTTTTATTAATTATAACACGGAGTTACTACAGAATTATGAAGCAGCGGCCATTTTCGGAAATCTCGACCTTGGTCAGTTGCAATATTAATTACGAAAACAATTTCAAATAACATATTGTATCCACATAACAACATACTAATTTAGAAATCGTGATTTTAGTTTCATTGAAGGAATTTTAACGACATGAAATATTATACCCACATGACAAAAACTTCTGAAAAAATACACAGCCACGCGTATAATATCTACCTACGCGTAGCTATGTATTTTTACCTGCTGATATTATTTCATGGATGTAGACGCATAATCTATAAAGTTCCGTGCCTGCGTCAAAGCAACAGTATGGTGTAAATATTATAAACTTTTAATGATGTTAAGTAACTAATAACTTTTCTCGATATTTCTATTTCATGTAATAAAGTGTATAATGCAATAACGTAGGAAGTTTCTAACGTTTATTCTTATTTTTTACTTAATTCAATAGGATATAAACACTACCAACCGAGCTATCGACCCACTTACAATTTATATATTATATATTTTCGTAAAATAATAAATTAAACTCAACAAAAAATATAAAGTGTGTGGTTTATATATATACATACAGAGGAAAAACAAATTATAAAATTATTTAATAATTTCGATTATTAAATATATATATGTATATATATATATATATATATATATATATATATATATATATATATATATATATATATATATATATATATATATATATATATATATATTTTTTTTTTTTTTTTTATGTTTATAATATTGCTGAAACTGTATTTGTAAATAATTGCTCATTGTATATCACAGGAATGTTTTTTAATGTCATCCAGAGAATTTGGTTGTTAAACGATAGGTCATAATTTTCTCACGGACAGTTGTTACGGAAACGGTCATCAAGGCCTTAACAAAGAATCGATCCATTGACCTGGTTTGGTTTTGGGCATTGAACTAATTTGATTTTCTCGAAACTCAATAAAACAATCGAAGAATTCATCCAAACAAAATGTTGACCCCAAAAATGTACTTATCCAAATGTGTTAACGTAAGACTGGCGTAGTGTTTTCAGTCGTTTTTCTTTATTCTCGTGACAACTCGAGGCACGCAATGTGTTTTTTTTTTCAATGTGATGACAAATAAAATCCTTGTAACAGTACACGTACAAAGAATATATTTATTTCAAGGATTTTGACCATTCTATTGAAATTAACAAAGACCTCTGAAAATTATATAATTATTTTATGATCACACCCAAAGTATTAGTAAAACCTTTTTCTTAAAAAGTAAGACAAATATTCCCAGATTACGAATAACCTGACAATATTTAAAATTTTCTACTTTAAAACAATTAAAACGGAAAATGTTGCTTATGCAATTTGTGAAGGAATTAGCCAGCAGAGAATAAACCCGCGACCCCTAAATGGAAACCCGACGCATTGGTTAACTCGGCTACTAATCTACACAATTATTATCACGTTTTCAAAGATAATTTATCCTAAAATTACCAATGCTTTCTCGAATCCGGTGAAGCATTAAAAGTTATTTTACAAAACAAAACTTGCGTTTTAATATTTTATCCGTGTTATTAAAAATAACCATTCAAGTCAAATGGTTTGAAATTGTTTTGCTTATTGTATACGTAAATGTTTTTTTTTCTAGTACGAGAAAGTATTCGACTGCTTGACTTGTAAAGTAAATTATTTCAAACCGATTCGCATACTGCACGCATTGGTTGCCTTACATTTAATAAAATATTGTTAAATGTGCATTGTAATGTTAAAACAAACATCACTGAAACCACTAGAAAGTGGTTCTAGTATTGCCATAATCCGAGCAAGTGATTTGAGTAGATTCTATAACAAAAATTGAAATGCTATGTACAACCAACTATATACCTACTGTTACACTGACATACCAAAAGAGAAATAAAAATAAACCATATTTGAGATTGTACTTATTACATAGCACGCATAAATAAATAAACCTCGATAAAAACATATTGTGTCCTAATATTTCGTGATAACCTTATATTTTAGTTAGCGGGTAATAAAAGCAAGCGTAGCAACGAAGTGAATGGCGTCTCGCGTTTATAAAAGTTCGCAATGGCAGCATTAATAAATGACAAATAATAATATCGCATTTCAAAAGGCCAATCTGACCAGACTTGTGTAATTGTCGCCAGAACAATCATCATTTATCGATTTGTTGAATTGCAGGGCGAAAATAACACTAATAACAAATGCGCTATATTTTATTTATTATTCGGTTTTGTCAACGAATTGTTTTTTACGACATATTTCCAACGGGTAAAATAATAGACCGAAATATCAGATACGTTTTATTAGTATGATATAAAGCACGTACGTAACTTTTGTGGACTTGTGTAGGTAATTTTAATCGAACCTGTTTTGCTATAGCATGGCCGTATAGTGTTCTAAATTTATGTTAGAATTTCATAAACTACAGTTTCAAAAATGAAGATATTAAAGACGTTTTCAACGTATTTTTATTCTAGTTAGCCCAACCGTGTCGAGCAAACGAAAGAGCGAATTATGTTTTTAGACTATTTTTACTAGTACTGACGAAATGTGATTTAGTTAACGTTTATATCCTTATTTAATTCGATTAGTTCTTCGAGCGGTCCAAAGCGTCAGGTTCCCACCCAGGCGTCGCGGGTTCAATCCTCTGCTAGCTAAGTCTCCCATCGTCGCACAAGCATCATTTCTCACTTAATATGATGGTAGGAATATGAATTCACATAATATCAAGTTACTCGTAACCTGTGAATTTTAAAAAGGAAACAAAGTTTTTGCAGAACTTTTGAAACACACCAACATCACACATAATTAATGTCATTAAAAAACCTTCCTATGTATAACTAGCATTGAGCATACATAAATATCGGACAGCAATTAGCAGTATCTCAGTAGAATAATTTGACTTTTCTTCAGCACGTCAGGCCTGACCCGACCCTAATTGTAATATCAACACCAGCTGCATTTTTATCTATTATGAAAAAATATATACAGGATCCCGTTTCATGACAACTTGTGAGAAGTATTTCTTGCGGTTTCAATACTTGGCTAATGTTGCTCGTATCGTAAGGCAAATCGATTTTTAATCGACCCAGACCGCCGAATTTATATTGCAAATGTTTTGATCTTGTCTATGAGTTCACTATTCTTAATTATGTACTATCCCCGCGAAGTTAGAATTGAAGTAGTGATAGTCTTGAGGTAGTAAAACAGTTCAGCTGAATGATTCGATGTAGCAATGGAAAGGTGAAATTATTATTTATATTCTATTCAGTTCTATTTAATGTTTATATGGACGAACTGAGTAAAGCACTGAATAAAACAAGAATCGGATGCCACATTGCCGGGGTATGTATGAACAACATTAGCTACGCAGATGACATGGTTATACTAGCCCCATCAGTAAGAGCAATGAGAAAACTGGTGGCCATTTGTGAAGCGTACGTTGACAGTCATGGGTTAGTGTACAATGCCAAAAAATCATCTCTGCTGATATTTAGAGCAAGTACAGAAACTACTGTCATCCCGCCCATACGTCTTGGCGGAGTTGATCTGAATATAAGCAGTGAAATTAAATATTTGGGTCATGTCGTAACTGACGACTTAAATGACAAGAAGGACATAGAGCGCCAGAGAAGAGCACTAAGCGTGCGAGCCAACATGCTCGCCAGGAGATTCAATAGGTGCAGTCTTCCGGTAAAGAGACAGTTGTTCCAGACGTACTGCATGAGCCTGTACACTTGCGAACTCTGGACCAGATATACACAAGCAGTCATGAACACGCTCCGAGTGCAGTACAACCACGCGTACAGGGGGCTTTTCGGTCTTCCTTGGCGATGCAGCGCCTCACAGATGTTTGCAGAGGGAAGGGTGAACGGGTTTGCTGCTCTGATGCGTCACAGAATGGCAGGAACGAGACAGCGCTACCAGGAATCCGAGAACACTCTCGTCCAGGCTGCCGTCCAGTGGCACAGTGCGCCCCTACATCACAGGTGGAGAATTTCCCTCAATCCGCCGTAAAAGTTATTTTCTTTATTTCATTATAATGCTCTTATATTATTATTATTATTATTATCATTTTACGTGATTTTATCTATTTATTTTACTTTTATTACTATCATTATTTTTTCTATTTTGTTTTTTATGTTATCTTCACTGTTTTAAGTTTCTGATATGTATTTTTACTTATATGGCAGACAGAGTATTGCACCCACCGCTCTGTTCCGCTGAAATAAAAAGCTATTATTATTATTATTATTATTGTGTGTCTCATATTTTGTAATCTGGTAATAACTGTCATACAGATAATGAAACGTTAGTGTGTTAATGACAAAATATATATCACTTCGCCAAAAGGAAGTATTTAGAGCAGAGTTAATTGCTTCGTTATGAAATATTTTTTTACAATCGAACTGTCTTGTAAACAAACTATTTCCGTTGTCTTTACGAGGTACATCATGTTATTCGTTATTCCCAATTACAAAATAACTCTTATTTTTTAAACATTAAAACGTGTAGATAATAGGAACGTGTTCGTTAAAACGTTGACCAGAAACGAAGGTTTTTTATTGACAGCCAGTCAATTAGTAGTTATTTATTTTATTAGGTAATTCAAGTTAATTATTCATTATAAACTGTTGGTATTTTTTCTCTCTGGTACGAACGATCTACTTTTCACTTATCATTAATATATATCGTTACCAATAAATAAATTAGATCAATTTCTATCGACACCTCAAAAAAGTTCACATAAGAAGCTACCAACATTTTATCAAATCGCGTTTGTAATCGAATCATATTTAATTTCCAACACTATTGATAGACCAATTGAAATTATTGCATTACGTTGCTTCTAATAGCATCTTATTATTCAATACGTATTCTCAAGACGGTCTTATCTCGTTAATGTAACCGAGAAGAAGATTTAAAATTACTCGGTCAATGTCGAATCTATATTGAATTTAGGCTTAGATTCTAAGAATGCCTATTTTATATATACGCACTTACATTTACAGAATTCGTGCTTACAAAAGTGGTATTAATTATTGCGATTTAGGCAAAATGTAGAAAATCACTTGTTTTACCGACGCGTGAAGAGCGAAGAGAATGTATTTTCTATTCGTTGGCTTAACTTTATTATCTAATAGCCGAAACAAGTTTATCTATCGAAGATCAGAAATTGTGAAGGTGTGTGTATGTGTATCTCTACGCTCTATACGGATGTAAATGCAATAAGAAGCCTTGGACAATTTGTAGTCCAAACGGCGATACAGTTATGTTGAAGTACTTGGGGGAACTGGCTGTGGAAGCGAGGCTGTGGCCAGAAGAGAGACGAGTGTGTGCCGCGTGGGTATAGAGACGTATGAGGACCGGTGTAGAGATGCACTAGAACTAAATAAACGCCACACGTTTGAGAATAACAAATGAATTGATGGTCAGAAGTCTCGTAAATATGTTAAGAGCATTTTCAAAGCGTTTCTTCGCGTAATTAGAAGACGATGGTAAATAAACAAATACTTGTTATGTCGTTAAAATCTATCACGCGAAGAAAAAAAAAAACACAGTGTTACCTTCTTAGATATTATTTGAAACATTTGAACTGCGCATAGAATGTATAATTTGTATAATATAACAAAATACCAACTCAAATTCATTCACCAGATGAAGCTGAATTTTCTTTATATTTTTCCTGAGTTTAAATCTATCACTTGTTTAACAAATGATATTTGAAAATATTGAGGTCTTATCACATTCTAACCTTCCACTGCTAGTCTGAAAAGAAAGTAAAATTTAGAGATTTACGCTCATGAATTGACTTGTTCAAAATTACCAAAACTTAAGGTTATAACTGGAAAATCATTTTACAATACTTTAATAAATCTAAGGGTATTTTCGTAACCTAAGAATTGGGCCGGAGGGTCCGCCCATGATGCTCTGTAGACTTGAAAAGTTTTTTGTTATTTAAATAAATAGGCTCTTAAATAAAGAGTTATCTGTTTGTTTATAGAAATGAAAACTCCGATCGCCTGTTATAGAAAAAACGGAGAACGTTGACACGCGCTACCGGCTTGGAAGACGTTAAACCAATATAACAATCAATATTTTAAACAAAATAAATAAACATGAAATGGAGAAAGATTTAGGTACCTATCCTTCATTGGTCAGCTTTATAATTTCTAAATAAATAATGTCTTAGATTTTCTATTCTAAATAGTGGCGTAAACTTTTGCGATGTTCAATCTTGCAAAAATGAGTAAATCTGCCGCTATATGGACCAGTTAAATCTGCTCACAAAGTGAGAGCCTGGCACTAGGGCTTTCAATACCGGGATCCCCAGAACTAGGGTCTCGAACTTAATCCCGGGGTTTGGCTTTTTTTAAATCCCGGGAGCCGGGATTTTCGTTTATCGTGAATTGAAATTATGGGTTTTAGATATATAGGTATATTAGGTATATTTAGTCTTTCGCTAACGATAGCGAACAGGAATTGCGCCTCTGAATTACATTCAGTCTTGTGACATCACTTCACCGGGATAAATCAAGCAAAAGACCTGTAACTTCTCAATTTTGAGTTTTGTGTGAATATAAAAATAAGGTAGATCTATTCATGAATACATTTTTTTTGTTCCCTGTTTTTTTTTTTTAATTTTAAATTTTTTTAGTTTTTATTAATTATCGTAATAAAAAATACTTCTTTTAAACAAAATACGTACTGTATTGTACGACAAATTCAGAAAGTCAATTTTTTTTATTTCGCTCCCATACCCTAATCGGAAAAAAAATAATAAGTGTGTCTATCTGATGGGACCTGTCAGGTAAGTATGTTCCTGTATATTTTCTTTTACTAGGATTTAATATGTAATAATAGAAAATGAGATCTGTACAGCGCCCTTGAGGTGATTTTTCACAAAAACGGCGCCATACAAATCATCCAAATATTATTATTATTATTATTTTTTAAAAACTGTGACATAAAACCATCGTTGATGTATGCAAAACAGAAATTTCAAGAATACAGCGAAAGCGTAATTGCAAGAACACTAGTTCGAAAGTTTTATTTACTTTTGTGTAATTACTTTTATTTTTGATTTTTTTTAAATGTATTTATATATAATACCTTTAAAATTAAACTTCTGTTTAAACTCTTTTTTTCTTTAATATTTTTAAAAATATTTGCCAGCACCGGGATCCCGGGATTGAAAATTACCAGCACCGTAATCCCGGTTCTGAAAAAAATCTCCCTAATAGCCCTACCCCGCACCCCGCTGAAGTTAGATTGTCATCAGTCATAAGCACAACACTCGTGTACGAATACAATAAAATTTGTAGTATTATACGCGCCGTAAAGCGGAAAAACTCCGCACTGCATTCAGACAAATTATTGTATTCAAACTGGAACCGTTCGAAAAAGTCAACTACTGGCGAGAAAGTGAATTAGTTACGGTCAAGAAACCATTTCTACTGGATAATAATATCGGCAGCGACCGAACTTATCTCAAAAATATATATTTTATTCAATATTACTATTGTTATTTGGTATGTCTCTTCGAATGGTTCTTCTCTACCTAACGTACTATTGTGTATTAACAATTCACCGTACCGTTAAATTACCGTTTGCTAAAATCTAAGTCAGTAAATGTTTCACATGAAACAGATTTCTGCTCTGATGGTCCCTCGACAGCAGCAGCCATTATTCGGCAATTAGATTATGTTTATGTGATAGAAAAATATTTTTTTAAAGCAGCATTTGGGCTTTTCTTTAATAATTGGAACCGGATCGATAGAATGTAGTTTTTTTTAAATAAATGTTGACTTTAAAGTAAATTCATAATGAAAGTGGTTTATTGAGTGATTCATTAGAGATATGTTTATATTGCAGCCCAATTGAGTTATATTATGTGGCAGAAGAATATGTGGAAAGGAAAAAAAATACCTGATTATTCAAATCTACTTATACAACATATATTAAGCTATTTCAAGCAACATTTCAATTCTAACTGATAGTCTCTTACCAATGCAACGGGTAGCTATTGAAAGTATCTTCCACTTGGGAAAAAGCAAAAAATGAATATCGCTCTACGCCAGGTTTCAAACTGCGACCTCTGGACCCAGGGTCAAGAATCTTACCGCTCTGCCAGAGAGGTCGACGGAAAAATCTCAGACGACGTTTATTTGTATGACGGTTCAACTCTAACTTTTATTCATTAAAATTATTGACGTCATTAATATTATTTTTATACTGAATCCTAATCAATACTGTTTTGCATGATATTAAACAAAGACTTGCAACCTTGCAGCTTAAGGAAAACGTTCAACGACCAAAATTGCGCCAAAATAGAACAAAAACTTGCTCAGTGGCGGTTGAAACATGTTTGGTAAGTATAGAAATCAACCTCGTACGTGTATTTCAGTGCACACGTTATGAAGGTGGATGCATTACTGCTATAAAAGCAGTATTAACTACCTCTAAAAACCAGTTTCCTGGACAGCGATTGTTGGGTACTGTACAAAGCGCGCCATTTTCAACCATCCATGTTTAAAGCTTTGAATAATTATTATTCGTCATGCATTCTGCTTCGTCAAGTCCTTGAGGTATTATTCATGTGCTAGAAATATCCTTGAAACTTTCCTTAATTTTGTTTTCTCCCCTCAAACAACACAAAGGAATACCAACTTTACTAACAACTCTACATTTCGATGGTAAAGAGCTTTATTTTAGAGCGGTAAAAGCTTTGAAATACGTTTGTAACATAGTTGAATAAGAAAACATTAAAAATTGTCACAAGGAAACAATACTGATATGGGGGTATATTATGAAGAAAAAAAATGTTTTTGAATACACGACTTTATTTTAGCTAAAGGTCAACTAGTTTCGGACACAATCGTGCTTTCTTCAGGGCAGAATTAAAACAGAGGAAGATATCGATATTCGATTATTGTGGGCTTTAATAGGAATAAAACTTGTAGGTGGTATACAAAGATATATTGTTTATTTGTGTTTCATCACAATATTTATGTTATTCATAATATTATATAAAAGTTGACCTTGACTAGGTAGTGAATTTATCTTACCTTTAATGAAAATTAAATAATAACTTTGTATAAGACCACAGATTTTTAAAAATAAATATTTTGACCACTTTTGAATTTTATCAGCAAGTATTTGAAAATTATATAACAGAAACACTTATTTAACAATATAACGTACATTATCAAAAAAAATTTAACCATAATTATTTTGTAAGTAGGTATGTACGAGTGTACACGTTTTTGTGTGTTCTTCGATTTTTTACTTTTGAAAAAAATGGATCAAAGAATAAGTATTAAATTTTGCGTTAAAAATGGAATGAAGTGCTCCAACGGACTTAAAATGGTGACTGTGGCATTCGGCGAGTCTACTTTGTCTCAAAAAAGTGTTTATAAGTGGTACAAGCGCTTTACAGAAGGCCGAGAAGATGTTAATGACAATGAGCGTCCTGGAGTTCTGGAAAAACAAATCATGGATTTTATTCTTTGATCCATTTTTTTTCAAAAGTAAAAAATAAACAAAAACGTGACTAACCTTTCCAGTTGTCAAAAACAAACCACTAATCCAAAATGGCTGATAATGCCAACATATGATAAACATGTGTACCAACATAACAAAAAAAATCGATAATCGAATGTACACAGCCCGCGAAAATTCAAAATTCACCTTTTCTTTCGAACAGGCCATGTACGACCATACGAGTGTGAATTTTTCAAATTAGGATTTGATTTTAATTAAAATAACTTAATTTTAAAAACAATCTTTCCATTTTGACCGGTCGGTAGCTGAGTGGACAAACGCGTTGGATTCCTACCCGGGCGTCGTGGGTTTAATTCATCTGCTGGTTTCTTGGAAAGTCATTCATCAAGTTGAATATCCCGTATTTTTTTACGGATAACAACTAGTTATTTATAAAAATATTATGATTTCATAACTTTTTATATTAATAGCATGGCTTGTGTTCAGTTTTAGTGTGTAAACTGGTGTTCTGTGGTCTGTGGGACTAATTTTAAGGAAGAAGAGATGTTTGGTTTGAAGTGCACTTAGAATCAAATACTCGTATAACGAAATTGGACTATGTAAACATTGGATTATTGTTATTATCATTATGAACATACTTACATAGAAATGATATAGAATGTAATGTTAATTTATGTTTCAATGACAAAAGCAGGGAATAAATATTTTTTCGAAAATATAGAGCGAACGGAGGCGATACATGTTAAAATCGTGTGTTTTGCCATACGAATGTCACTTGACGTTTACCTTGGGAATGTGGGAACTTTTAATGGCTTGCATTTATTGAAATGCATGTTAAAACAAATCTGAATGTTTTCGGACACCAATGGAAATCTGATGTTCATTGTGGCGCGAGTCGATGTGCTAGCTCGTGACTTTAAAATGATAATGCAATAAATTATTACTCCGGTTAATTTTGTGAGGTTGAATCTGGAATCTAATTGTAAAACTCCGGGTCTTACACAAATGAAGCTTCTCAAAAATAATGTGTGATGGCACCATTATTTTTTTTAATGTTCTAAAGAATTAGTTTGTATTTATTTAATCATTGATAGGTAAGCAATAAATACACTAACGTAGGTAGTTAACACAATAACAAAATAGTTGTCGTTAAGTAGATCTTTCCAGAAAATTAAACGATTTTTGTTAAGGTGCGAGATCGAAAATTGGAAGAAAAGTTTTCGTTTCATTTTAACTTCAGCGTTGAAATCTCTCGCTTGCATGACTAGCTGAATGGAATACTCCTACATAATATGTTGTATATTACATTATGGTTAGCATGCAATCATTTTACTTGGGTGTCATCAAACAAGTGTTTATTTGTGCACGATACAGTTAATGTTTAGGTAATTTATTTTATTATGAACATGTCTTCTATTTACCTCTTACCACATAGTTATTCACCGCTAATCATTATAATTGGGAATTTTTATCTGATAATTTAATTTTCGGTAACTACCCTTCTGAATAACGGCATATGTTATTTATTTATTTTCACCATAAAAAAATATTTTCATAGATTCTTACCAGTATCCAGTATGTTTCCACCTTGTAAATCCAATAGTTTGCGGAAAGATCGACCACTTTTCACAAAATAGCTCACCACACTTCACTGTCCACAAACTGTTTTGAAATAACAAGACGCACAATTTCACAGTTTGCTAAACGCACAAATACGATGATTATGCGGTTCAAGTTATTTTTCTATTATGTTTGTATGTCACATTAAAGATTTCTCTTCTTTCCGATCACGGTTGGAAATTAATCACTCACACTATCCGTGTCACATAAAGTTACAATAAACTTTAAATCCGAGGATTTAACGTCCACGAAGGGTTTTCCAATAGAAATCACATTAGCCGACATTCGGTACACTTTAACATTGCCGAACAGTTTATTTACTTGCGCCAAATGTGTCAGCAGAAATAAGAATGTAACGGTTTATACTATCACTGGCGGTGTTGATACCACTCATTTGCGTACTGCAAATTCGGCACAATCGCTCACTAAAGGTTCGTTCACAAAAGTTCACAATGTTTTGGTTAATCTTCGTTTCTTTTCCAAGAATTCGGATTCGTTATCAATGTTTTTATTTCACCACCACAAGGTTTCGTAATAGCACCACATCGATTCTTCTGCGCCAAAATGTTATGACTGAAGGAAAAAATGAACAGTTACTTTCCAAGGCGAGGAACCGGCCGTAACGCGAAACCGAACAGCTGTGGCGGCGTTCACTATGCGCGAGGAGAGCCAGGTAGGTGGCCAAAGGTTTATGACCGCTTCGCCGCTAGCATTTCACTCTAACGTGTAGACAATGGCACCATCTAGCGCGGCTGGTTGACTCGCTGCTGCTCGGCGTGCTACCTGCTTCCCTCCCGGCCAGCGGAGAATGACTGAGCGGCGAGAGGCGAAAGGCGCCAACAGCGGAGGAGTGGTGGCCCGTGCCCGCCGTGTCCGCCGTGTCCGCCGTGTCCGCCGTGTCCGCAGTGTCCGCCGTGTCCGCCGTGTCCGCAGTGTCCGCCGTGCCCGCCGTATCCGCACGCCTTGCAACAAACAGTGTCTTGCAGCAAGCAGGCAGTCACCAGTCACCAGTGGAGCCGCTGCTGGTGCCTCTACCTCTGCACATTGCACATCATAGGAACAATGCCAATTAACACCGCCTTCATGTTTGATTATCAAAAGGGAGTTTTTTCACGGTGGGAAGTTGATAAAATACAAACATTTTATCTATTCAAGGCGTCAATCTGGTAACATACCTTCAATTACTTTAAGAACTGGTTTAGATTACGAATAGTTTATAATTGGACGTTGTTCTGGAAAATAAAGTTAAATGCCACTAAAATTCAAAACAAAGGTATGAATACTTGGTTAAAAACTCCTGTAATCATATCTTCTCAACCTCATCGATTGTTTTTGTATAGTGTGAAGGTATAACATAGAACCATAAAATGATGTGTACTTCTCAATAATGATTCCTCGTTGTAAGCTATTTTCAGTAGCTTTGAGTAATTAGTATGGATTTATTATTACAAATTAAAAATTTATCTGTTAAAATTTATTTTATATCTCTGTAATTTACCAGTACCTACCTACCTAGTAACTCTTCAAATTCCGGTAGGTTACTAATTTTTTCCACTACATTTAACTATTTTCTACTGTGTGAATAGTGAATTTTTTCGACTCTTTTTGAAATTTGAGCAGTATTTGTTTAGCCGTTTGACGTTTACTGCCACTCACGCATGGAACGACATACTTCCAATTATAGGGTTGTGTTTGTACGTAGATGGGGTGCTGCACAGTGCACATACACCGCACCGCCCATAGTATCAGCGCCGAATTACACAGCCGTATCGGATTAACGCAAAAAATTTATAATTCCATGCATTATTTTCCTCTCCCGGATATTTTCCTAAAATTATACTAAATAACATCACTAATCACAAATCTACCCCCAAAAATCTATTTATTTGCAATGGAACTCTTGTACTTTTATTTCTAAGATTTAATAATCGAAATGCTTTCGTATATTGAGGAAAACTTATTTTCAAAAGTTTCTACCCTGATTTGAAATTGAGTATTCATAGTAATTACGATCAACCAAATCTATATTCATAATTAAAATCTTAAAGTCGGTTAAAATCAGTTAAAATCGGTAAAATGGAACGGAATTTCGTATATATTTTTTTTATGTAAAATTAGGATTAAACAACCATCAAAATAAATATACCCCTGTCCCATTCATGTAGGCACATTGGACATTGTATAAATTACTAATTCTGAAAATGCTTTATTTAATTATTTTTGTTTGCTTTTAGAAAATGTGGGGACTGAAACCATTTAAATAAGATAAATAATCAAATATCATGAAAACGATAACTTTGTTTGTATTTATTTTTAAAAAAACGTCGCTTAATTTATACCCTAAAGAGAAAAAATCATATTCATTTTTAGATTAAAAAGAAACTCATTTTCAATATTTTATGCCACTGAATATCTTAACTTATTTGCCCACATTAAGTTTTTTTTTCTTTACTTATGGTTAAATTGGATAAATATAACAATATACATTTCTTTCCTGAACAGAAAGTAAAATACATTGACTTGTCTGGGACCTAGAAAACGATAGATATTATTTAAATTGATGGCATTAGTTTTCTCTCATATTAGTGAAGATCACACTTCTAGAGATTATCCGTTCAGGGCTTTATGCTATTAATAATTCAATCCTTATGCACGTAAAATGAAATAAATTTGATAATCTAACTAAATATTTGACAACTCTAGTGAGCACGAATTATATAGAACAATGTTTGACAACATTGTTGGTACTTTACCAGATCTTGATAAGTTTAAGTTTATTGTAAATAACATTTTACAAGACACTGGATAACTGTCTTAAAACAAGATCAAGAGGAACAAAATACTTGAACGAGGTCTGCTGTGACTGAATTCTCGAAATTATCAAAATCTAAAACAATAATAACAATAATTTATTTTTTTCTTAATGCGGCGAAGATAGCGCAATACCACACTTTCCAGCAGGGTGTCACTCCTCGTCTGCTGACCCATCTCCCATGCCCCTCGCTCCTGCTACCCTTGTTATTACAAATTCCGCATCGAAGGCCACTGGCCCCTTCGCTTTCGCGAACATAGAAGAAACACTGCTGTTTTTAGGATACCCAAAAATCACGCAGTTGGTGTTGTATTGTTATATATAATATGCATCAAACATAAAATACCATCTCCGTTACTATCAAACCTGTTGATTATCTATTTAATCTGGACCTTCTCCATTTCCTTACATCACAATCTCTTGTTTAGAAAAAATCGATATGGTCGTCTTTATTTTTAGTTTTGGACCACACTATTTCCCTACAATAGTATAATATCGATTATTTTACAGCTCTGAGCTAAATTTATTGAAATTCACTTAAAACTCAATTAGTTTAGGTTAATCACAATTATATTGTCAAAATCTCCGACCCGTGCATAACATATTCAGTTATTTATTAGCGATTGTAATCACCGAACAGTTAAATGATTCTACAGTTCAAAGACTAAATCGGCATTATATTCGGAACGGAATAAAATTAACTGTTTTCTGATCATCTCGCAGGTGAGCGGAAACAAACGGTACCTTGGCGGCCAATACGAGTACATCACTCTTCTTCTCGCAAAAGCAGCGAATTCATCCACAGCTTGGATGGGATGTTAGGACCGGTAGTAAATTAGCCAACTGACCACTAAGCAGGGAAGACAAATAAGACGAACCAATGATTTATTACAACTTATCGCAGAACTCATGCGTAAATGATTATTGACTTGTCGTTAAAAAAACAAAAATCAATACTTACTTAACCTTAACGCATTTGTGATTAATATTTAGTACCGCGTGAGTGACTAATGATTTATAATTTAATGGAGCAAAATTGTTGTAGAGTATATTGCCTGGCCTACAAATGATACCCGCTTGGTAAAATAATGTTAAAAATAATCAGAATTTTTATATTAATTCTTCTGACAAAACTTCGATTACCATTTTGTTTTAATGGTTTCGTTGGAATATAATTAGCGAAACATTTTCCAAAGAATTGTAAACGATTACAACAACTGACGCCACTTAATTAATCAATAAAACGGCAAAATATTTCATGAGATTCTTTTTACGTAATTTTTTTATAAATTTAAGACACGATGAATAATTTTTAAAAATCATAAAAATTAAATTTTCAAGAAAATGGAAAATTATTTGAACATCATATGTTGTCATGAAAAATTCTTTACTATTTTTTTAAAGATATATTAAGACTAAATTGGTGGTTATTTTTTTATTTTTTTATAAAACTTATTCAGAGAATTTGGTCCTTATTTATACATTCATAAATTCATTTGTGGTTTTTATTAGATGTTAAAAATCTTTTAAGTATATACCTTACAAAATAATTCATTTAGTCTGTGCATTTGTTGAAATGATTAAAAATCTTATGTGCACTTTCTAAAACGTTGTAATGAATATTAGTAAATACACTCGTTTACATATTTAGCAAAAAAATATTATCAAAAAACTCAGAGAAAGCAAGGAAAATGTTCGACAATCATATTTAAAATTTTTACAGAGTCTTAGGAAACCGCGCTAACTTTTTCTTACATTCTTTCTCAGGCCCGGGATGTGAAACTCGTTTCTGCGCCATTCGAGTTAGGTCAATGATATTATCTGTACTCGCTAGGTACGTAACCGATCAATGCTATATTTCTGCTGCCCATTGCAATTAAACATATGAAGCAGTGCTGCTCAACAGGATGCCTTTATTTCTAATCCTTTGACGATCTTTGCTAATTTTGATTTCATCGAAGGAAGCAAACACGAACTAGTGTGACATTATAAATTAAACAAAATTGATTATTGAATAAAAGCTAAATATTTGCTGAGAGTAATAATTTAATACCTGATATTAAGAGTTCCAAATTTAAACAGAATATACCTACTGAGTAATGAAATGTATTGGACCATTAGTATCAATACATCTTTTTAGTGGATTTCTAACATTCACCCTTCAGGGGTGTTCTCGGCCATCGTTTCAATATATGGAGAAAAGGAAGGAACATGTATACAGGATGTCCCAAGGTTCAACGTTATCCATTGGAGGACTTATAGGCCAACGCGTGACTGATCATAATGTCAAAATATGATTTTTGTACAAAATTGTTATTTTTACGGTATTGGCACTTTTATGAATATCGTGACATAGACACCTTAGATCAGTTTTTCGAATGCCACAGCTGAAAAAAAACATCATTTAAAATTTTATTATTATTACGCAACTCTGAATAACCCTGCTATTTGTCATAGTTCAAAATAAAGCTAACTGTCCCTATGCCTTTGGAAAAAAAACATTTTTGCCCGATTCATGAATAATCATTTTTTTTACTTCGACTCATACTTTAAAAGTTATGTAATACGCTAACTTGAAAGTTATTTTTAAAAAATGCACATCTAGCGTTGTTTTTACAATAGTATAAAATGTGCTATGTTTTACTTCAAAAATAGCTCATTGTGAAATTATTTCAACAATTAGTCTAACTGACTTGCAGTGAAGCTATCCGACGTGCTTTAGACTAAGATAGATAGTGACGCTATTTGACCTGAGTTAGATAGATAGTGACGTTGTGTAATATGGGCTACATACCTTTGTCTGTTATGGTGTTTGGTAGTATGAAACGTTATTTAGTTTGCTGTGCATCGTTTCGCATTCGTATTGTTCTTACACTGATACTAACGGTTTTTGCTTTTTTTTTGTACTACTTATTGATTTAGACTTATTATATTGGAGATGCCCATCACCACTAAAAATTTTGGTGATAGGGTGATGTGACCATATTTTTATTAGTACAAGAGATCTGAAGGGATTTTGTGAATTTTATAAATCGTAGAAAAATGAGGTATTGGGGATAACTTGGTGACATTTAGAAGATCAACATACAATAATAAATTTATCAGCAAATATTAACGCCTTATTTAAAGCGGAGATCAAAACTTTATACTCAAAGAGAATTGATAGGGACAATTATATCGCTCCAGTTATTTTATTCGCAAATAAATTTATTTAATTTTGCCCAAATTACTGAGAAACTTCTGTGATACAGTGCTGAAAAGTGGATGTCATAGTCGAGATGATTTGGAAAAATTTAATTGTACAACAATTTAATGAAAGTGGGATAAACACCCTACCAAAAACTAGTTGAAGATTTGATGATGTTTAATTTTTTCTGGCATCTTGTAACCTTGTTATCAATATGGGAGAACTATTTTAGTTTTCTATCGAATGCAAAAAATGTTACATCACAGGCGTTAGGGATTGGATAATGTTTTAACAAAAATATTTGTAATTATCAAACTCGCAAACTTCGGGTCATCTGAATTCATGTTTATATGGAAATATTCCAACGAGAAAACATCTTTTGGAGGTTGGGCGCCAGGAATTAAACCCGATACCACAATCACCTTTCTTTTGCATGCGTTTCGGTTTAAAGAACTCGTAGAAACTAGACTATTCTTTCTGGCGTAGTTTAGAATCAAAATTAATGAATTTGTTGGCTATTTCGAACTATAGCTAAAATAGACTTGTATATTAACTTGAATAACCCAGTTCACTTCGCCATCGACGATGGCCCATTTATAAAATGTATAGCTTATCCATTAATAGCAATATTAAACATTACATTTCTTACCTAAATTAACAAATGGAAGAAAAAAATCATTATATTAGGAAAACACTACGTAACGCGACGATTATAACATAAAAATCAATGGAAAAATAAATTTAAAAGGCTTATATTTCGATGAAATCACTAAACCCATATATTTTTTTTAAATATTAACGTCTCGATTTGTCGTAAATAAAATATAACTAGCATTTGTGGTTGATTGATAAAAATTTGGCCAACACTACTATATTATATAAATGGCATACCAACATTGTATACTCGTACAAGTAATGTGTATAATAGATCTAGAACTACAAAATCGCAAGTATAATCCAAGTTTTTGTCTGTAATATTAAAAATGTATTATCTAGCGCTAAAAAAGATTTTACGAAATTTCTTAATTTATAAAAAATCTGAATTATCAAAAATGTTAAAAACCAAATAATACGATACGTTTTCGATCTGCCTATAACACAGAAACAGATCATGTTTTCATTTAAACTAGCAAGTACCCGGCATGCTTTGCAATGTGTTTGTGTTTTAATTATGTTTATTGAAGTGCTTTTGAATACACAATATTTTTTATTCCCTTCTGGTGCGTATATAAATGTGTAGCACGAATTTTTCAAATGTAGCCCATCGAATATAAAATAACTCACTCCCCATGTGCAGTTTAGTTTGGTTTGCAAAAACTCACTTGTAACGAAGTTAAGCTTTTAACTTTGAGATTTTAGCTTTTAATTTAAGCTTTTATCTTTGAGCTTTAAGCTTTGTCTTTAAACTTTAAGTTTAGAGCTTTAAGCTTTGAGTGTAGAACTTTAAGCTTTGAGTGTAGAGCTTTAAGCTTTGATTGTAGAGATTTAAGCTTTGAGTGTAGAGCTTTAAGCTTTGAGCTTTTATTTTGATGCTTAGAGCTTTAAGCTTTGAGATTTAAGCTTTGAGCTTTAAGCTTAAAGCTTTGAGTTTTATGCTTTGAGTTTTGAGCTTTGAGTTTGGGCATTGAGCTTTGAACTTTAAACTTTAAGCTTTGAGCTATGAGCCTTGAACTCGTGATGCCTTGGAACAAATGGAACTGATGATTTTAGATCCAGACAAGCGATATATTTAAAGTGGGTAAAGCAAATCATATTTTCTCTCGGTAAGTCAAGTTACATACGTGATTTTCACGAGTAACAACTATTGACATTCAATACATGAGAACGGGTCGCTTTTACGACTCATTCTTATGTTCAACAGCTCGGCTATGCAACGATTTTCCGGCCTCTGTGTTTCCTCCCTCCTTCAACATGGGCCTCTAGAAGACCCAAATTCACTCCTTCCTTTCCTCAAAAAGACCCTCCCACAGCATCCCCAAAGATGACATAAGCCCTGAGGGGAATTATTTCCCTCAAGTCCTCCTGTGTGGATTTATTGTCAAAAAAATGTAGAATGTCAATACTTTTTTATAAATTTATATTCATTATGATCATTTTATTATTAAAATACTCCATAAAATAACATATCAACTTTTTAGAGCGTTAAAACGTTAGTGAAAATAATTCTAATGATTTTAGATAAAACTTTGTTTTTTTTTTATTTTTGATTATTAAAAACAAAAATAGTTAGGGCAAATATATTATATTGCTTAAAATTGTTCAATAATTATTTCAAAAGAAAAAAATGAACGATTGAGTATTTTAGAAGTTTTTAATACATAATTATTTATCTGACGAAGTCAATTAGAAATTGTAAATAATTGACGCTAGTTCAATTTTGTGATCTCATTGATAACGGGAAACCTTTGGAAATAAATCTTAACTTTTTAAAATATTATGTGATAAATAAAACGTCTACAAATCCGTTAATTGAAATATACCACGTAGTTGACTGAGTTAGTAAATGTTGATAAAGTAATATGTATAGATGTCGCTAGTTACCCTACTCAAACAGCGTTATAAGGAAATAAGTCGAAACTTCAAATTAATGATCATATTATTTATTATAATACAAGAACAGAATACAAGTAAATCTGTGAAGTCGGGGTTGTCCTTATTATAGACATTCTTAATACAAATAAATACACGAATCAAAAATATTATTCGTCGTTCCTCTTTTGACAGCCCTCTAATATAATTTTATAAATTTGTAACTGGTATCCCAAGGTTTTGAGATGATCTTTTAAGGAAATATTTTTAATGTGGGTGACAAAATGAACTCAAAAAGTTTTTGTGTACTTTTTTTTATTTTTATATGAATACCGCACAAGAGTCTCAACTGCTCTCAACCGTCTAGAGCCAGTGAGACTATGGTATCCCCAAATAGGGTATGTTTTGTGAGGCTGAAGGTACTGGGGAGGGGAAGGAGATTGGGAAGAGGAAGGTTGGGAAGTACCTGGCTATCAGATCTGGTCACCAAACACGGCTAAAGCCATTTCAAGCAACGTTTCAATTCTGAATGGTGGTCTTTCACCAGGGCGATACTTAGAGAATCTACCACTCTGGAACGTGCCGCAAATATACTTTTTTTATTATTTTTATATGAATTAAATGTGTTATGACACATATTAATTGAATAAAAGTTATTGGCGCACGCCGGGTTTGAACCCGCGACCTTTGGATTCGTAGTCCAGCGTCTTACCAATATTTACATATACAATCTTAGAGTAACAATATATACAATATTTAGGTGTACACCATTATTTTAAATGTAATGTTCCCAAACCTTTTTCATATAAATTATTGACATTAAAAATAAAGTAAAATTATGTCAACTAAGTGGTAGCAATTAGTGCGAATTAAATGCGACTCCTCTTTCGGGCAACTTTCAAAATAATTACTTTCACTGAATAAGGTTTCCGGTAAGTTATAATACGTGTAAACTTATTTGTAAATAAAATACATCGAATTGGAAAATATGCAAGAGGACTTATGTTTATTAAATTTATAGACAGTAACGAGGATATTATGGGACAAAAAATAAACCTTAAATCTAAAATAATCTCGAAAAAGGTAAGCCTTTATTCAGCAACGTTAATGCACTGACTATTTAGCCTCTATACTGATTTATGCTTGGTCCCATCTTTTTACCGATCTACCTAATGTGTAAGATTAAAAATATCGCTACCCATCAGTCATATAAATTAAGACATTTATACTGTCTAATATGTCGTCAATTCGATCAAGATCTGAATATCTGATGATATGTGCGCCAATTATTATAATAATAATATTTGGATGATTTTTATAGCGCCGTTTTTGTGAAAAATCACCTCAATTATCATCAAATCAAACATCGTACATAATTATTATTTGTTTTTTATTCAAATACCTATATATTTTTCATAATAGATCGACTATATGAATATGAGATATCTCTAATATTTCACGCAATTTAACACGTTTTAAAATAGCTTAACCTTATGGCCAAAGTCACTATAGCATTCGGGTACACAGGCATGAACTATAACTATAGGTATTTAAGCTGGTTTTAATATACTTCACACACAATTGAACATTTTATCACTCTTCTAGAACAACAATTAAATGTGCGAGTAATTGTTGCACCAAGTCATGCATAATATGCACTTGTAAATCATTTTGTCCCAGTTTTAATCATTAACAATAGTTTATCTGGCCTTTCCACACCACGGTGTTGTTTGAAGCGATTAATAATCACAAACTCGCTAATTTGAAAGTTACGTCTCGGCGAAGTACGAACTCAGGATGTTTATTCGGAGCATTTGCACATCCCTGTTAACTACTGTATAACGAACTTGTTTTCAATACGCTGGTCAAACTTTGATTTCATAATGTTTGCAACAACGATCCACTAATTTTAACTAGATGTACGTAATACATGAAAATCTCTGAACGACCATTGAATTTGAACAAAGTAAATAATCCAATTGAACAAAGACTGCCTCGAAGACCCTGAGCTTAACGGAATCAGTTTTCAGATGCCGCCCACTAATTCCACCATAAGATTAATTAATTTTTAAAAGCATAGGTAAGCTTTATTGTACTGAATAAATCGACTGGAGCCAAATAAATAACATAATATATTCGTAAAAAGCATGTACTTTGTGGCTTGCCATATTCATAAATAAAACAGATAAACTTTGTTTATAACCTATATATATATACAACCTGTATGTATTCGCCAATCATCTCATTGCTACTGATCATAATTTTAATTGGGATACAGGGGTTAAAATTATTCACCATTGTAGTAAATAAAAGAAATGAATTAGATAACTTAGAAGCATTAGAAATTTAAAAAATCATTAAATAGTATATGTAATATTTTGAATAACCAAATTAATTTATCTTAAAGTCCTATCCTACGAATGGTAAAAATTGAAGTTCCTCCCGATCTGATAATTATCTTTAGACGCCTACGTAGACAATATCACGGTTCCAGTTAAAAAAAAAAAACAAAAATAAAACGGTTTTATTTGTATGAAAAATACTGCGCTATTAAACCAAGTATCATTGCATAGTGCAAGTAACGTATAGATGGTAGTTTTTGACAAATTTACTTAAACTTTTAATTTGTGATGTTGGTTTGGCATGACATTGGAAGATAACAACCAGCATTGTAAATGAATCAGACTCCTGTACTAGAATGACATCACATTATTTTTAAAATGCATGGAAAGATAGAAAACGCACTAGCTTTATGGCCCGAGTAATCGCAGTCGAGCCAAGGTTTGCTTAATAATTTAGAACGAATGTATTGTAATTTTTCATGTGATCATTTTCCTTGAAATAGTTTATTCAGATACTCGCTATTCTATCCATGTATTATACGAGTACGTCGATTTATGTTAGTCCTAAGATTTTTTTTATCACATGTCATACGGTTTTGAAACACGAGTGCAAATAAATGAGGTAATGAATAATAAATAAATCTTAATAATTAATAATAATAAGTAAATAATAATAAAATAAATAAGGTGATTTTCCATGGCTGTATATAATTTTAACCTATTGGAGTTAGTTTTGTGATTTTAGATTACTGTTAATGAGATTTCTTAGATGTATATTAGTTGATAATAAACTGTGCATAGACGACAGTTCTGTTTATTTCACGATCTTGGTTTTAAGAAGCAAAACGATTTTGTTGTATTGCAAATGGCAGCCAGAAAAGAGCGTAAAGATGTTGGAAATGAGAAAAATAAGGTGAATAGGTTATTGTTCGAAAACATCTATAGGTAGGGCTCTGCATATCTATTGTTTAGTAGAAAAAGCCATTTCTCTCACTAGGTGTTACTAGTATCTTGTGAAGCTAATCTGCGATTAAATCTAGAATAATATATATGAATACTAGTCTGATAAATAAAAGATATGAATTAAATATTTTAGTCATTAAAAAAATATCAATAATATTCAAAGAACATGAAACAGAAGAAGATACAGAAAATAAATCAAAAGATTAGGTTAGGAGTGTTAGGACTGAGACTTGAACTCGGAATTCCTACTGTATCTGGAAGTAACGCATCTACCAATTGTGATATCGAAACCTTTTTAAATTTTGTCATTTATATCAATCATTAGATTGATATAAATGATTAAATAGTAATTTCTTGAAAATCATCTTTATAATGGGAAGCAGAGCTCTTTTTTTTATTTTACGTGTCTTTCTCTGTTACACATTCTTTGAATATTATTATATTCTTTTAAAAACTAATATCACAATAAAGCGCAAACCTTTAATGAGTTAATTCTCATAAAATAATTAATAATGATAATAAAATTACATTTGTTTTAATTTGTGCTACACATAAGCCATTAGGATAGTAAAAAAACTATCTGAAAAAAAAATCCACTGATTTGCGTAGGCTGTAAAATGCTTTATACTAATTAATTATTTACATTAAAGACTTAACATAGGTTCTGGTTCGGTACTGATTTTAAATATTTGTATTTCATTTCTGTACCAAAATATGGTGGTTCTATGTAAATTTTTGATTTGCACCAGTTTACAAGCCTATGTTTTTATAATCTGATTTATTTTTTGTTGCATCGGTATAAAATAAATCGAAAGAACAGATTTTCAAGAAAAGATATCAAGTACCTTTAGACCAACGCACGTCTTCAGATTTGATAAGATTACACATATTCTAACACGAAAAATTACCCTGACCATGATGCGGTCGCAATAACAGCGTGTTTTTTTTAATATTCTGTTGATGTTGATTCTGTTCTGAGATCAACTTGTCTTATGAAATTATCTTTAGGCCCGGAGCGCTGCTCGAAGAGATAATTCGGGCAAACTCGCCGAAATGACTATAATCCGCGCAAATACTGGATTGTCAGTTTAGGGTCCGATAAAGAAGATTGCGAGTGTTTTGGTGAAGTCTGGATAGCTCAGTCGGAAAAAGATTCAATCGCAAAAGAGGCTGCTGAGTAAAACCCTACCAGGTGTTCTTTGTCACCAAAATACAGGGCCCTGGCGCGGCGTACATATCACACCGGGACACAAGTGGCTTACTAGTTTGTAGTTGGGATCGACTTGTTAAATTTAAATATATACAAGTAGGTATAGGTCGCGCAACTAAAGTTGACGTAAATAACACACACTTAGGATTGTGTCTATTATGGCATATGTATGCCTACACTTCCGACAGTGATTTGCTTAGGTTACTGAGAAGCAGTCGTTGGTCTTTCTTACGATCATTTATTTTTGTTAGCGAAAAAGGGATAACAAGTGTACACGTTGTCCGAATTTTTTATTCCAAAAGTGTTCAGTCATTTGAAAATTTTTACAGTGTGTTCTTTTTAGTAAATTAAAAATGTTTTTTTTTCTATTTATTATAGGAATTTTCTTTTCTGAAGTCGAAAATTAAGCTTGAAACATGCTGTATGCAAGCAATAAATATGGTTGAGTACTGTGTGTCAACTTGGACTGCGATACCTATAGATACCAAGAAAAACAAATATTTCAAAAATTTTCTGTCCATTTTTTATTTATTTGACATATTTTTTATAAGCCATATTTTTGTTCGGATATTTTAAGCAAATAAGAATTGGTATCACAATTTTCGTTTTTAGGGCACTTTTTATGAAAAAGACTCCTATCGATTCCATTAATTTTTTTTTTTTGAATGATCAAACTGCGTGTATAATATAATCATCAAAATAAAAACAGAATATTCTTCTGCCGAATGTTGTATCACAAACCACCAGTTTGAGACTACTCTTCTATAGTCGTATTTAATATAAAATTATTGATATAAACTAAATCCATTGGCTATTCTTTGTGTGTTTACCACAGAAACCAGAGAATAGAGATATGTTTACCTCTTTGAAATCGATTCACCTTCCCCAAGGTTAAAATTAAATTGCAACTCTTTGTTATACCTACCTAATGTTTTCTTGGGAGCATACAATAGCAATCTATGCCGATTTCAGAAAATCCTAAAAATACACAATAAGTTAAAATGGTGTATTAATTACCCGTATTCCTAATATTTTATTTTATATTATTTGTTGCCCGTAAAAAATCACAGGATTTTACTTGCCTTGTCAAAAAATATTACTTTCATTTCAAATATAGAATAATGTTTGCTAAAATACATTATAGGTAATCGCTTTACTAGGGAGGTAGAGATTTAAAAAAATTCTTTTGAAATTTTATATTTTTAATTGACGTCAGTTCCAAATTTGAATAGTTCACACTCGTACGGGCGTATGTACCTTCTCACAAAGGAAACTATTTATGGTCAATTCTTGGTTGATTTGTAGATAGATAGTCATCATCGTCTATAGCAAGGCTTCTTAAACTGTCAAGAACCCAACCAGCTTAAAAATAACTTTCTCCACCCACCTAACCTGAAACTAGAGGTATTTATTTAAAAATTTTAAAAATACTGTTATGCTGATTTCAAAAATGTTAAAATTCCTTTAAATAGTTTTGAAAATCCATAGATCAACTGCTAATGATTAAGCCTTATAAGTTTATGCCAATTTGAAAAAAATTCCAAACATCAACGCTTATCTCGATTTTGTTTTTTTTTTTAATTTAAAACCGCTAGTTGTATCGTTCATGAATAACAAAAAACTTTGTTTAACTAACTGACCAACACGCCGTTTCCAAGAAAAAGTAGGCAGAGAGGATACACCGCCACACAACTCTATCATGACACACGCTCCTTGCTTCATTCATCTTCATGCCAAGTCTCATACGTATGTACTATTCCATTGTTTGTTTTACTGCAAGCATTTTTAAAAAGAGTTTCATGACAAAACGATGAGTGAGAAAATAACCCTTTTTATATCACGTGAGTACTTTTAACCTGCTTAGATAATTCTTTTTTTATTTTATTTGCGCTAACGAGATGGCAATAAAGATCACAATAAAACTGAATTAAATTATGACATTTTTATGAGAGGGCATAATTATTTATCTTTATTTTGTATCTAACTTGATTACCCTATTACAAAGATCTTATCTTTGTTTTTCATTATCAATATCAAACATTGACCTCATTCCATCTCTCCTATTATCAGATTTCACAGGCTTCGCGGATGGTATTTTTTTAACAAAAAATGATAATATGAAAAAATTAAATAGTAATTAATTCATAGTATTTTCACTCTGTTCCTTTGTTATAATTTAAATGTTATTGTTTTCTCATTGGTCTGTTATTTTATTTTATATTTTGTTCTCCCTCTGTATGTATATATAACCGCACACTTTGTATTTTTTGTTTAGTTTAATTTTGTACCCTGATGATGCTTAGGCTAAGCGAAACCGATCGGTCATAAAAATTAAAATAATATCCGTGGTATTATACAAAAAAAAAAATCATTTCTTTAATTATATAGTAGCTTTGTGGTGGAGCAAAATGAATTATTAAAGTATACGGACTTTTACGTTTAAAGCCAACTAAGCATCAAAGAAAATTAATCACATATATTTGTTTCATAACACCATTAATTAATATTTTAATGCGGTGATCGGCCGATGCTGATGATGCGTTGCTGACAGAATGGATAGTTATTTCTAGATAGATATTTCTGACAGTATGGAAGATCTACAGTTTCTCTTGTATATGATGAACTAAGTATGTATGCAGAATGAGTTGATGATGAATGTAAGTAAGTCCAAAGTCCTGGTGTATAGAAGAGAGAATACGAGAACAGCGTGCAATATAGTTATGAATGATGAATAGTTGGAGCAAGTGGATGAGTTTATGTATTTAGGAAGTATGTTTACGAGAGACGGAAAGGCGGATAAGGATATTGAAAGAAGGGTGAATGCAGGGAACGCCATTAATGGATGACTTGACGCTATTGGCGCAAATAAAAAAAAGTCCAAAGAAGCGAAGCTAGCAGTCCACAAAGGAGTGCTCATATTAACCTTCATGTATAGCAGTGAGGCATGAAACTGGCAGAGGAAGGATGAAAGTGGACTGAATGATATGGAAATGAGATCCTTAAAGCGCATGTGCGATAAAACCATGTATGACCGTGTTAAAAATGTGGATATTCAAAAAAATGCAAGGCTGATGTAAGCGTAATGAATAAGATCAAAAAAGGGACGCTTAGATGGTTTTGGCATGTAGGGCGAATGAACGAAGAAAATAGTGTGAAAAGAATATATGATACAAAAGTGAATGAAAGAAGAAGTCGGAGACGCCCGAGGAAGACATGGCTTGAATCGGGCCATATGAAGAGTCAGAATAACAGAAACGTATGTATGAATGTGAATGAAGCAAGGAATGTGTGCCAAGACAGATTTGTATGGCGGTCCGTAAAAAAAGTCGAGTGAGTTTTGACTCAACTAAAGTGTTGTACCTACACAAGATAAATGTTTACTTTTTAAAAGTTTCTTATCTGATTTTGCTTATCTGTAATTTCTATTATTTATATCTCGCATCTATCTTATTTTCGCCATATTAAACGCATCACTGAGTACCTCCCTCCAGTTCAAGTCCAGCAGATAAATGCCACCTGAAAGAGGTGGCATTTTTCCGCTAGACTTCAATGCTATCATTCCAAGAACGTGCCTATTTTATCCAACGTTCTTCGCACATTTTGTTCGTGTTTTTCTTAGAGGTTTAAAGATAAAGAGAGTTAAAGGTTCCGGTTTCATATATCGTAATTATTGAACGTTCCATGGTGAAAATCCTAGCAAAGTACGCAGTAGCGCGGTGCAGTGTTATCGTATTACGTTAACTTTAACGTTAGAACGCAAGCGCCATGTTTGTTCTGATATTTCTTTGCATGTTTGGTATTCGAACGCGTATTAAATTTTATAACTTGAACAAACACCATTCTTCCAAAGCCTACGTTCTGTTGGTACAGTTGTATCCTTGTTATTTTTAAATCGTCAATTTACTTAGTTCACGCGTCTAACCTACAATAACCTTATACTATGTCCCTACCTCGTTTCTGATAAGACGCATCTTAGAATAGGTTATTATCCGTTACGGCGCTACCATTTGTATTTGTTTAAGTATCGAGTCTTAAGGAAGCTGTGGGTTGACTTGCAGTTTTAGGAATATTAAATTTTGAAAAACTTTTGATCAACGAACGTAATGGTCCTAAATAAATTAACTAGATTGGTGCAACTCAAACATAAACTAACTTTAACTTTTGTCCGAACGAAAGAGAGGCTGTTATGATATCAGTAGTTCAACTAACTATTGTAAAAATATATACACGCATATTACGAATCTATTTAAATGTGTACAGGTAACCTGCATTGTTTATCGTTAAACGTTCACACTAGTACGTACAACGTACGAGTGTGAACTTTCCAAAATTGGAACTGATTGCAACTGATTTGAACTGATTCAAAAGCTATATTTGAAATGGGTGGATTAGAGCAAAAAAAGTGTTTTTATTTCCAAGTGATTTTTGACAGGTAATAACAACTAGTAATTAGATCAAATCTCGGAGTAATAATTTAATGGAGGGATAGCTAATTTGTTTTACCCAACCCATCCTAAATAATAATAAATTACTTTCTCCCTGTTTTTACGTCATACACCATGAGAGAAAAAGAGACAACACATTTTTTTGACGGCTTGAACGTAGGGTAAGGATGTTCTAAGATTATCGTTCCCGCCTACATTCAATACGTCGCTATTTATGTCAAAGTTGTCGGTTTGACGTTAAATTTAAATCTATTGTTTTTGGTTACTATAAGGTTGATTAATACGGTGGAAAAGAGGTTTTGCAAATAAACAAAACATCATGTCTATATGCTCTGTGAATTCATGTAAAAATACATCAAAAATGGTATTAAAAGCATAACTTTTCACAGGTAAGCCCGTAGTGTTTTATATTTTTTGATATCGCGTTTGAATTATCGTATCATTGAGTACATAAATACTATAAACGTCCATTATTATCTAAGCACACGTTATGCTATTCGTTTTGTTAAATGTGTTGACTATATAAATCATTTAATATTGTTTCTTTTGTGGTTTTGTTATGCGAACGCTTTTTGAGGTTATGTCGTATATTTACATTGAAAACATACAGTGAAAAATGGTTATACAAATAAACCAAGCATTACGTCGACATGTCCTATGAATGCATGTATAAATACATCAAAAATCAGTTAAACACATTACTTTTCACACGTAAATCTGTAGTTTATACAATATTTATGACAGCGCGTTACTATCGTGGTTATCGAATTATCAAGAACCTATATAAGTATATATGTACATTATATTAACTATAAACTTTCACTCTTATTTAAGCAAACGTTATGTTATACGTTTTGTATTTGTAAATCATTTAAATGGTGTTTTTTGGTATCGTTTTGTTTGTTTGTTTACAAATTATATCAAAATGGCCGGATCCCAGCTTGTAGGCGAGAACAATTCGGCTACACAAAAAACAACCGTATTCTTAAATATATATTTGTCTCTTTCTATCTACTTACACGGGCGGGAATATGTGTGTGTCAGAGAGAGACCCATATCTTGCTTTTTGACGTTTTTTTGTACAATATTTGTATGTTTTAAGGGCTGTGATAAACGTTTTTTTATTAACTATTTTTAAGATTCCCAAAAAGATGAGATAAGGCGACAACTTTGGATTCGTGCAATAGAGCGGGGAGATTGGATTCCCAAGTTCCACAGTGCTGTCTGTTTAGAACATTTTTCAAATGAAGATTTTAACCGGACAAAAACTTGTTTTTTAATAATTTAAAAATAATAATAATTATTGTTTAAATAAAATGTAAAAACCTAAAAAAAAAAAAACTATCTTACTAACCATTTTTATCAATCTCATACTTCCTTGAAAATTATTAATATTTTTTCTATATTTGGGATTAGGCCTTCGGAAAATAATTAAATAATACTACAGAAATCTTAGAGGTAATTACCACACTTTTTTGTATTCATGTAAAATTTACAACTTTGATCACTTACGTAATATTCTCTTGTCTCAAAACATTAATACTTTAAAGATATAAATTTATGGATCTGTGTGTATTTAGTAATTTTCCGATGGGAAACCTGCCAAAAACGAGTGGTTGAACGGTGATGAAATTCTGTATGATATCACCGACATACGATTAAATATGATATTAAAGAAGTTTTTTAATGTATTCTATCAAATACTTAATGTAATTTAAAAAAGAGGTAAATAAAAGTTCTGTCATCCAGTTCACAAAACTTCACCATTGGTAAAAGCTATACCTCATGGGTCCACGTGGAAAATAGCGATGATTCAATAATATAATTGTTATGCTTCATGTATTCACTTTTTATTTCAAATTCAAGATCAAGCTAATTAAAATGATTTGTGGCAACCCTAATGTACTAAAACGTTTGTAAAAAAGGTGTGGCTATGAAATCCCTAGCCGCGCCTTTTTAGAGAAGTCAGTTAAAATTCTTACAATACTGACTTCACTTGCCTTGGCTTGGGCTACCTCTGTATCTCTGTGGATCAAATCAAAAAAATACTTTATTTTAAACCAGTGTATTGTGTATTTAATAGATAACTTTTCGTTTATTTTAACTCCATAAATAGCAGATAACAAAAAAAGTATTTTATTTACATGTTTATGTAACATAAGCGCTAATCATCAAATCAAATATGTGAAGTATAAATAAATCTAATTTAAATACTGGCGCAAATATTTATCTTAGTAAAGTACTAGTTACTATAAAAATATATTTGAATTTGAGCTAGCGTCCGTTGAATTCAGTAAACGAAGATTACGAAACCCACGACGCCATGTGCCATGTGCCGTGATCACTCTTCGTCTACAGACAAGCAACAAACAGCGGCGGCGAAATAATCAGAATTGATCCAGCATCTCGATTCAGATGGGCATCCGTCGAGGAGTGAATCAATCTATCGGATTACCCTCCAGCACCGCCCCCCCCCCCCCTCATCAGACCTCACTCCATCCGTTGTCGGCCGCGCCGCGAGTGATAACAACTACTGGTCGTCATTTTCCGTCTTCAGTCCTTTAAGCCAGTAGTCAGACGAGGCGTCGCGTACTACAAACACGTGTTGAGCGAAGCACTGCCAGAAAACACACGCGGGTTGAGCTAAAGTCCTTCATAAGTTACCGCCCAGATTCCAATAAATCGTATTCCCCCGACAACCCTCTTGGTAGTACAGTCTACCGAGTTTTCTTCGAGCGAGTTTAGTGCCGCCGGATTACGATTGGAGAAATCTAATATTTTTCACGCTGTGGTCTTCTACGAGTGCTACATTTATCAAAATAATAAAGTTATTGTTTTGTGCCTGATTCTCATGAAGTCACACTCATGATTTGTAAGTGTTTTTTCAAATATTCAGTGCACGTTTTAATTTCATATAGATAAATTAAGTTTACTTAAAAAGCGTGTTTTTGTATTTGCTTTAAAATACATAACATGATAAACAGACGTTTGTTGGTAAACGGAAATATTTTTCATTGAATGAACAGACCGTCGGAAAATTAATGCAAATATTTTTTTTTAAATTTGTATAAGGTTGTCATGAATATTGCGAGAAAAATAATTTCATATGCTTATTTACGAAAAAAATGTTGATCCTTATTGAGATTATGGGAGAAATTTTAAAAAATCTAGAAAAACCCTTTTTTATGTTTAATGGCATTATTATAATCTCATATCTTAAAAACGATTTCATCAATGTTTAAAAGATATCACTAATCTCAATCGTCTACGTTTTCTAAATCAGAAATATAATCTACCGACATTGAAGTGTTTTAATTCCATAAATCCTTTAAAATATTGTGTTTTATGGAAGGCTTTATTTATCTTGTCACTAACCCATAAATTTGGTGTCAATTCCTATTAAATAACATATTTTTATTGTGAGTTCGTACGTACGTACGAATGTGAACTTCAAAATTGGAACTGATGCATGTGTTGAGAAAATTATAAAAATAATTTCTAATCTAGACAAGCGATAAATTAACTACCTGTAATACACATAGTTTACAAGAAGACCATTTTCATTCTATATTTGAAATGCGTTTTCATTTTTTTCTCTGTTTTCATTTGGCAAATCAAGTAACATCCTGTGGATTTTTACAGATAACAACTAGTAATATCACAAAATCATACATTTTGTATGATATTCATCCATTCACGTGTTGATATTAATGTATCCAAAGCATCACTATTTTATAAAACCCTTTCGCACGTTTTTTAAATTGAGAATGCACCAAGAAAAAATATAAAATCACCCTTTGAACACGCAACATAATATTTGGGTTTACAGATGTATAAGCACAGGTAGATTTTATACCTGTTTCCACACCTGTGGAGCCGGCTTAGTGGCCCTTTAAACAAGCAAAACGAAATGTTTTACAACAACTTTTTACTTTTCTTTTATTGTTACATCGAATATGTCTCATAAAAACACAATTTTCACACATCGTATAATTCGATATAATTTAAGATTCACACGCCAATACTATCATCACATTAGGTTAATTGACCTTTGGGGAAATAAGTCGTGTTGTTTACCCTGATAGTAAACACTACAACACGATCCGAAACGTTGCCCAAAAATGAGAAGGAAGCGTAAAACGAGTTAGAATTCTTTATTTTTTTAATATTATTTTAAAACGGATCTAAAAAAATGTATTTAGGGAGCATAACATAATTTACTTTATCAACAACAAATAATAATTTTCACGTCACTATTTAATTTTGCTTTGCATATATTTTTATGCGCAGTTAGGTAATTCTAGACAACTGCGAGGATCTACATAATATATCGGTCATCTGTTGGTAGTTATTGCATATTTGATTAATGGCAAGCGAAATGAGATAATTTACTATAATACATTTTTTAATTAGTTAAAGACATCTATGTTCTTCGCTGTTGAATTATTTATTAATTACGAATTAATATACTCCCACAAACAACATATTTTAAAAACTTGCCATACAAATAGTTTGGGAATCCCGAACTCGAGAGAGTTCTGGGCCGAGGGCTTATATGTTAGTATATTTTCATAATCATATTATATATACAATCGAAACGTACAATATGTCCTTCTTCGGTCCGCTTTAAGCCGATGAACCCAGAAACTTGAATGATCTCTGCAGAAAAATCCATCCAAAAGATATCGTCATAAGATTTACGAGACGTAAACAAACGATTTGTGTTTGAGGCGCACGAAGAAAATATCTCTAGAAGTTGTTCTAGAGGAATTCTCGTAAACACTATGATTTCAATTGCATATAGGACATAGGTATAGCCAGTAATATAAAATTTCAATGTTTTTGTGGCAGCTACCAGAGAGCATCACTTAACATACCCTTATCCTTAGCCAAAACAAACATAAAGTTTCTTTTTCTTTACGTTTTATTGACTTGCTAATTAACTTTGCATTGTATTAAAACTGAAAGTATCTACAATATCTTGGCAGTCAAAGTGTGAGAATGAATAGGGTGATGAGCTATCCTCTTTATTAAACTTTCTTTGAGAGGAAGGGAACAATAAAAACCTTAAAACTATATTAACTATCTATTTTCCTTTCCTAAGTAGCATCTTCCGATTCGTGTTATTGGCTGCATAAGATGACGAATTCTGTGCAAGCATAGAAATGTTTAACAAATCGTGAATAAAATCGCACAAGGACGCTCTTTGGGTGAGAAAAGAAGATTAACTGATCCGCGTTTCTCAAGTAAATTAAGCCATAAAATATTACAATAGGTTTTTTATAAACCATAAATAATTTTCTTTGTTAGTACGTACTTCCGTCCAACTGTGAACATTTCAAATTTGGAACTGATAAATGATAATGGAAATTATCAATTTATTTTTAAAACTTTTCAAATGTATTTTAGCAGACATTATTCTATATTTGAAATGGGGGGATTAAAGCAAGCTATATTTTTTCTTGGCAAGTCAAGCTATACCCCGTGATTTTTCACAGGATAACAACTAGTTCAACCATAAAAATTAAAAGACAGTTTTCACAAAATATTCATTCAAGTGAGTATTGAAAAATTAAATATTTAAGGACGGCAACGAAACTCTCAAGGAATGCAGCTGCCAAATGAATACATAAGCACATATATATAGGGTTCCTTTTATTACTTTTTATGATCCTCATCTTTGCAAGATACGAGGCCTGTTCAAAAGAAAAGGTGAATTTTGAATTTTCGCGGGCGGTGTACATTCGATTATCGTTTTTTTTTTTGTTATGTTGGTACACATATGTTTATCATATGTTAGCATTATCAGCCATTTTGGATTAGCAGTTTGTTTTTGACAACTGGAAAGGTTAGTCACGTTTATGTGTGTTCTTCGATTTTTTACTTTTTGAAAATAATGATAATCGAATGTACACCGCCCGCGAAAATTCAAAATTTTACTTTTTCTTTTGAACAGGCCATGTACTTTATTTATTTAATGTTTTCCATTTATCTCGTGAAACGAAAATGAGGAATATTCTTGACAGTTGAATTATCGAACACACCATCTACGTGTAGATGATATTAAAATCATAAGTTCCATTTCAATACTAGAACATAAACAGTATCAACACTTATAGTACTCCTTTCAATGGCGGCGATGGTGCAACTCTATAAGTAGCAACTCATGCTTAATCTAATCAGTGAGTTAGATACTGGACGATACTATCAACATCCATAAGATCCCATCCCGGACTTAGATGGCGCTTTTGCTAGAATGAACTCCCATATATATTTCAATTGGTATAATTAGATGCACGTTCTCTCTTGAATTTACGGATAATATTAGTATTAAAATAATTTGTTTTTTTTTTCACCTTTGGTTTACTGCATGAGATGCTTACATTAGAATTTCCATTTTACTAAAATAGGTTTTCAACATCAACGCATCTATTTCATCTTGGACATCGCCTTTGTAACGATACAGTCTCCGGCAGGATCAAGGACTCATGACGCACATCCTGTGAGAAGTACCGACATTACTGTCCCGTTATCGTGGATACAAAACGATTCGAGGATGCGGCAATTGGACATGCACATAGCAACTGGACTGCTCGCGACTCCGTGTCTCCCTAAGATGGACTAATTCATTCGTAGGATGCATAACGAGGCTGGTCTTGTTTCGGCTTTATTAAAGCATGAGCAAAAGCGCTCAAACGTGATGAATATTATATGCTTAACCAAAATTACAGCATTTATTCCAACGGAACTACTTTTAATCAAATATATAAATTTTCTAAATATAGTAGATACCTACCCTGATTCTTAGTCGTAAAAACCATCGATCTTGCAAAGTTTCGGGTAAAACCAGCTGTACCTATATACTCGTAAATAATGAATAGCATAAATAACAACCGTCAGTGCTTAGTACCTGCTCGTAGATATAATATAAATATGTTTTTATCTTTATAAATCTAGTTAGAAAACTAAACTAAATGATTTTCATTCGTTATTTATTGTAGTCAACAGTTTATTCTGTAGAGATGCAACTTATATTGACATGTTTTATGTTAATGGCTTTTTCGTATAATCGTCGAATCTGAATATTCTAATGTGTAATAATATTATTATGCAAATAATGCTTTTCAATTGAGTGACTGTATGAATGAATCAATTTAGTTGAATGGGGGGTTATTGTGACGATTATTGTATTAAGAGTGGCCGGCTACATTCCTACTTACTACTGCTCTTATGAACTTTCGCTTGGCGCATGCGTACCCGCGGTACAACCGACAACCACCAACAACCTGAACATCAGTTAAGAGGGATCACAATCATCGCTGTAGTGATTTGTCGCTATCAAAACGACTACTACGCATACTGAAGATATATATTTAGCTGGGACATGTGGAGAGATCATCTTAGAAACTTATAATAGGTTCTTCATATTTTATGAAAAGAATTCCAGTAACGAATAAGCTTCTCTTATAAAAACTTGTTCACAATGTAATTTTTTTAAATATTAATTTCACCCAAGAATATATGCATTTGTCATGTATGGGGATGCTGAACCAAAAGTGACTGCAAAACTCAACTCCAGGGCTAAGTTACACTACTAGATCATTTATAATATTATAAATAATTAATTTAATGTATTGAGTCACAAGGAAACTTCACGACGTGCGACGTTTTGTCTTAGAGCTTCAACGAGTAAAGGCTTACCTCTGATAGCTATATTTCATCTCATCTATCCTATGTTTTCATAAATTACGTATGTATCAGAAAGAAAGGATAAAGCGAAACTTTAGGTGGCATGATCATAAGACTAGGGTACTACCTTAGCTTCCTTCAAAATGGTACTACAATAATTCATGGCGTATCTGGTAGTGATTTTAATGCCAATGCCCCATTTAGAGTGAGGAGACGTAAGGACTGGGAGTAGGGCTTCCAAACCAGTCTAAAGCGAAACCGGTTAATCGGTTATTTATTTAAATAACCGTAAACCGGTTTAACTATTTAATAATTAGCTGCTAATGAACAAAAAAAATATCAACGGGGACTAGTAGCCCACGACAGAGTTCTTTAACTAGCCCTGATGAATGACAGTGGGGCATGGAACTGATAGGGAGAGGATGAGAGCTGGTCGAATGCAGTAGAAATGAGGTACTAAGGCGTCTGTACGTTAAATCATAATAATACCGAATATTGAATGAAATCCTAAAACTTTGCGAGGTAAATGTAAACGTAATGAACAAGATGAAGAAATTCACCCAGAAATGCTTTAGACATATTGAGCAGATGGATGGTAAAAGGAGTGTTTGGAAGAAATGTGACGTACAAGTGGATGAAAGAAGAATTGGATGATTAAGAGAATCAAATACTTGAGTCGGGTCATGTCAAAACCAAGGACGGTTAAAACCGGTTGACCGGTTTCATTGATAAAAACAGATTCTAATTTTTCGGTTAATTGGAAGCCCTAGCTGGGAGCAGGACCGGTTGGGGAGGGTTTTGAGTGGCAGAATATTATTGCGGACCTTTTCGGGCCGGTCATTTGGCGCTTCAAATAAAACCAAATAAAGAAACATGATGCACAACAACATGTTTCGCGTGATTGACCACGCATATCTCCAGCCCGGCAACGTTCATTTGCGATTTGAAGGTACATAGGTACTATCAACTTTTGAAGGATTCTGCTATTTATTTAGAGTTTGAAATCATCCAAGCGGAATTATGAATAAAGGTTCTCATACCAAGTTACTTCCGAGGTATATGATGTATAAATGTAGTATTTACGTTTTACGAGTACTGTAATCCAATACCTTTATAATCGTTAAGAATTCGTTAATTCACGTATAAGTATTTAAGAAAATCCGCCTTCTGTCGTGGTGACTTTTTGTTGTTGTTATACCATTACCTATTGTGTCTTTCTGGAGGTAAGGTCGCGCAAGACAATTTACATAGAATTATATTTTTGTGAATGTGTAATCACAGTTGACCAAAGTTAACCAAATATTACGAGTATGATATCATTTACCGATTAAGCTATAACTGATTATTCAATAAGATTAACACTTTTTCAATCATTTTATCACTCTACTAGCTTTAATACCCGGCTTTGCCCAAATTTGGATACTAGAAAAAATCAACAAAATATTTTATTTCAGTAAAGCACTCTTTTTTTCCGAATCAAATAATTGAAAAAGATGAAACAAACAAAATATTATCTTGTCTAATATTTTATTGTTAAATTGAAACGACAAAGCTTCATAACTCACGATGAAAATGATATCGCGAGCTATAAATAGTTGCGTGGACAGAAAATACTGTGTAAATATCATTACTCCAGAGTTCACCGTTCGAAATTTGCTTCACACAAACAGGTAGACTTTTGCTTTATACCTGTTGTTGATTAGTTGGGACTGCGAACAAAGACGTATTTTTAGATTTTCATTATATTTTATAGTGCCGATTATGTTCAAGAGTGCCCACTCATGCAAACCTAACAGTGAAAAATTAATCAATGAACATTAATTATTGTGCATTACAAAAAGGGAAGTATTATAATGCCCACAAGAAAGAACCTACTGATGTACGGAGGTGTCAATGTTTCGATTTGAACTGAGTGATGAGCCCACACATTTGGGGTTTTTATGCCCAACCGGATGCGAACCTTAAGTGATTTTTAGACGGTTTAAATTGGTGTTGTTCGTTGAACTCCTGTGATGTGTGGCAATTTGGACTTGTTTTTAAGTTTTTTTTTTTACTCTTATTAATCCGTTGTAAAGACCCGGAACTAGGCCTTAGATATTTATTACATTTTCTCGAACTAATAAATATTTTTTTAAAGCATTGTTATGCAATTTTTTGCTGAGAATTAAAATTTGGTGTGTCAACTGTAAGTGCCCTTTTATCGCTAGATTATAATTTTCCTCTGAGTTGAGAATTCCATGGATGTTGATATTAACGCAACTCTTGGGATAATATTCGCAAACGAAAATTTGTCCAACGCTCTGGTGAACAGTATTGCTTGTCGGTAAAGCACACAATATATGAAAATACTTATAGTGTTTAACAATATTTGAACTTTAATTGCACCACGTACTAGAGCAGAAACTCATAACAAGATGTTTTTGTTAACAAAATAATTCTTCCAATTAAAATGGAAACTATTTTTTTATAAAAACTATTTTCAAATAGCTTTTCTTTAAATCCAGAGTGGAAAAGACCACCATTCAAAACAAAAGAATAATATGTAATGACTTTGTGTACGCTTAGTCACCAAACCTGAACACATGGACATCCAATCTTTAACGGCTGTAAAGCTATGCATGCCCTAAAAAATATTCATCGGAATATATTTCGCTTCCTCGAAAGACTTAATATGGTTTATTATATTTATATATGGTTATTACGATTAAAAATATTAAAAACTTCGATAGGGTAGAATATTTGTATGCAAATTGAACATTCTGTATGCCAAACCCTTTTGAGATTTATTTTTCTACAGTAAATTAAATTTTATATAAAAGTCATGACTAGACGAGTTCATCGCTAATAGAACCCGCGATCTTTTTGCGTGTTTTTTATGCAAACACAAACCTGCAAATTGTTTGCTCAACCTTAGCTATAAGAAGATTATCTTTCGGTATCCAAATATAAATATGATTGCATACATTCACGACGCTCTTTATGACTTTTGGTCAAAGTTAAACATTAGATAGTGTATTTTCCATCCTCGTTGAATAATTTTATTACCAAGACGCATGTAGGCGTTTTATAAATTGTTAAAACACAACGGAGTTTCGCATTCTTGTTACATTACTACTTGAGCGGGGTTAAACAGACGCCATTCTTATGAAAAATACAGATTCGTGGAAAATAAAATACATTCCATATAATAAAATAAAAATATGTGTAGATCTACAATGTTACCGGTGCGGGCACAAAATCAAAAAATTCTATTTTCTTATAACTCTAACATCTTACATATTTACAAAAAAGTGTGTGTGTTTTTTTTAACAAAGCTAATTGTTACCTATGTGCATTTTTTTTTCAAATTTGATAACACTTCTTCGGAAATAGGTACCCACCTGTACCATCGCGAACACCAGTGATTTCGTTAAATCGCTAAAGCATGACGTATCTCTGAAGGCAGTCAAAAGCCTTTTTTAATTTCCTTGATTTCCTCACCCCAACTGCAAAGATAAGTAAATAGATTTGTGAAGGTACCTACATATATATTTACCCAAATGGCTTTTGATTTACTCGGTTCCCAGATCTTAACAGTTTTTCCGACATGTTATTTTCATTACACAGCACATACATTCAAGAATAATTATTATAACAAGGTACATACGATATATTGTCATACTAATGATTGTGTGATTCTATTTAATTGTCATAATAATAGGAACGCAAACATATTTTCAATAACTTTTCTTGAAATAGGGAATCCCTCAAACCGTAATACCACCTTGAAACGTGATCGAGTTATTCAAATAGCCAGTTGTACTAAGTGTAAAAATACAGTCTATTATCAAACAATCTGAATAATAATAGAAAATATATTTTAATTTAGGATGGTATAACCCATACAGATCCACTAGGATACGTTTATTTATATTAAAAAAAACACCCATTCAGTATTTCCAATAATTAAAATTATTCTTTTAGCGATAAGCACTCTTGTCTAATTAAATTAGTGTTACATATTATTAGTTTACTTTATAGCTTTTTAAGTAGCAAGCCGGTTTCTAAATCTAGCTAATAATAATTTTATTCAATAACACCGCATAAACGAAATAGCCGAGACAATTTAGTGCTTATTTCACTAAATGGTGATTCATAAAATATTCCCCGTATCTTCGCGGTGCTGTAGATCTCAGAGTACCTTTATTAGAGATTATTATGAACAGTGTCATTCTAAAACCTAATTAATGTAACGTCCTTGATCTCCTTCCAAAAACCAGTAATGCGTCTTAAAATTGGTCGCTGCGTCATGGGAGAAATCCAAAATGTTATTTTTTATTGAGTTATGTTAAGATATAAGTTCCTTGCATAATTGAATACTGGAATTAATTAAGGCTCTAAGTGCCAAAAAATTAACAACTTATTTTTTTTACAGAATCGTATTTTATGATGTAAATAAAATACGATTCTTTAAAAAAAAACAGTTTTTATTTTTTTGGTACTTAGAGCCTTAATTAATTCCAGTATTCAATTATTGTCCTACAATCGAGACAAAATGGTCGATTATTTACTAACTTTATTTTTAAATGTGAAGTTTTTACTTTCACAGCATTTTTTCCGCAACGTGTTAAAGTTATAATATTTATTTTTGTGTGAATATATCCAATATTGATAGAAGCTCAAGAGTATTTATTTTAATTCCCGAGGAGGAAGAGAAATAATGTTGTTCTAATTGTCGTCTGGATATGATCACAATATTACTACCGTAAGTGAATAGTGTAGTAGGTATATTCTAATTACTTCGGTATACTTAATAACATATCTAATATATACCTTATGGTGCACACATTTTCAATGTCGCGAAACACTGTTTGCATTGTAGATCTTTTTAAAATCACAAACGCTCTTAGCGTGAGTCTATTGTTTAAGTAATCAAACGCTGAGTTCCTACTCGTAGCAGTAATTCCAATATGCCGTTTATTTATATAGGAGACTAGTTTTCAATACCTATAAGATCGCTTCAAATCACATGCTCGTGCATCAGAAGCATATTCTACCGATGCTAAGCTTATCAGAGGTACAAGGTAATTTGTTTTAAATTGCGTTCTTGTTTTCATATCATTAAACCGTCAATTTATAAAGGCATTCCATAGTAAAGTTAATTCAAAGCAATATTGCTTGTGTTGTCATTTTTTGGAAATCTATTTAATATTCAATATTATAATTAATTGATCAAAGAGTTTTTATATTTTAAGTTTTGCTTGATCCAATCATATTTGTTGTTTTTATAATAGCTGTTTCGCCTTCAGAAATGCATCTAAAATATTCTAATTAAAATCATCAAATTAAAATATTCGGAAGTAACAAACAATGTTTGTACGAGTATTTATAATTGATTAACGTGTTGATAAATCGACAGTCAGCTTTGATTATTTTACTTGATTTCGCAAATCAAAAATAATCTTTTCAAGAGTTCAGCTAGATCAGAGTTTTTACAAACATTGCAAAACCTACTTCAATATACGAGTACAATACCTTTACTGAGGCTGGCAAGTGGATATATTACAGCAAGTTTTGTATTAACGTCTAGTGTGCCGGGGGTGCCAATAGACACCGGGCATTCATCAACATCTTTTTATGAGTTTTCATCCTTTAAAACCCGTTGGTCACATATGTAAATAAACCGAAATTGCTTTTTAACGAAATAATCAATCCATAGAGATGAGCTTGACACGAGGTTTGTTTAAAAGAAAAGGTGAATTTCGATTGTTTTCGAAAAGTATTTATTTATTCATCAATATCCATTTTCTCCCCTTCAAAGTAATCCCCTCAGATATAATGCACTTATGACAGCGCTTCTTCCAATCCTCGAAGCACTTCTGTAATGCGCTTTTCGGTATGGCCATCAGCTCGTTCTTTGATTCTGACTTTATCTCATCAATTGTGGCAAAACGCTTTCCTTTCATTGGTCTCTTCAGTTTCGGGAATAGGAAAAAGTTGTAGGGAGCCAAATCTGGTGAATACGGTGGTTGAGGCATGATTACGGTGTTGTTTTTGGCCAAATAATTACGAACAAGCATTGATGTGTGAGCTGGTGCAATATCGTGATGCTAAATCCATGATTTGTTTTTCCACAATTCCGATCGTTTGAGCCGTATTGCTTCACGCAAACTTTGCATAACTTCTTTGTAGTATTCCTTATTATCCGTACAACCTGTTGGCAAGAACTCATGATGCACCACGCCATTGTAATTGAAGAAAACAGTGAGCAAAACCTTCACATTTGATCGAACTTGGCGTGGTTTTTTCAGTCTTGGCTCTTCTGGCCGCTTCCATTGGGATGATTGGGCCTTGGTTTCGACGTCATAACCATACACCCACGTTTCATCACCAGTTATGACCCTTTTGAGCAAATTTGGATCGTTGTTGACGTCATTCAACAACTCCTGAGCGATACTAATGCGACGTTGCTTTTGCTCAAAATTTAGCAATTTCGGAACAAACTTCGCTGCCACACGTTTCATGCCCAAAACATCCGAGAAAAGTGCATGGCATGAGCCGATTGATATGCCAACATCCTCTGCAACTTCCCTAATAGTAATTCGACGATTTTCAAAACCATTTTTTTCACTGTTTCGATGTTTTCTTCGTTTGTTGACGTGGTTGCAACTCCAGGAGACGCTCATCGTCATTAACATCTTCTCGGCCTTCTGTAAAGCGCTTGTATCACTTATAAACACTTTTTTGAGACAAAGTAGACTCGCCGAATGCCACATTCCATTTTTAACACAAAATTTAATACATATTCTTTGATCCATTGTTTTCAAAAGTTAAATATCGAAGAACACACAAAAACGTGACTAACCTTTCCAGTTGTCAAAAACAAACCACTAATCCAAAATGGCTGATAATGCTAACAAATGATAAACATATGTGTACCAACATAACAAATAAAAAAATCGATAATCGAATGTACACAGCCTGCGAAAATTCAAAATTCACCTTTTCTTTTGAACAAACCTCGTATTACAGCAAGTTTTGTATTAACCTCTAGTGTGCCGGGGGTGCCAATAGACACCGGGCATTCATCATTATCTTTTCATTAGTTTTAATCCTTTAAAACCCGTTGGTCACATATGTAAATGAACCAAAATTGCTTTTCAACGAAATAATCAATCCATAGAGATATTTTGCATTGCATTAAATTCGGTACAAATCGAGTAATAAATATTTGAAGTTTGCTTATGTTAGTGCAGCTGAAAAAAAAAGATTTTAGAAGTGAAATTACTGTTTGTATTTACAGAAATACCTCATGCAATTTTATTTTCATTCGGAAGGAAATGTATTTAACATTCGAAAAATACAATAAAATTGAAAAAAATTCTTCACATTTCTCAACCAAACTTTTTTAGTGACACGACGGAGAAAAAACCTGATTCTCCGAATATAAGCGGCTATGCCAGAAAAACCACTAATACCATTATCACACATTTTTTTTAAATACATTAACACATTATCTGAGAAGATAAGGTACAATTGACAAAAACATCAATTTGTAAAACACAAGTGAGTTATTACGAAATTACTTTCGGCCAGTGGCCTACGATGGAAATTGTACCTTGCGGGAATCTGGCATTCCAGAGGTTAAATGGATGGAGCATTTATTATTTTTGATATGATTTCGTTTTGATATTTTTTTAAAATTTAATAGGAGGTATACTGTAATTGATTTTGCAGAAGTAGTGGAATTTCAACAATTATTATTATTTGATTAACTATTATTCAAAACATCATTTTTTTGTTATTAATAATCTTTTTCTTCTATTTAAAATATACAGTGTAGGACAAGATTCGTATTTTTTGCGAAAATTGTTTTAATGATAGGAATTTGTTATCAATATGCCTTTACAAATCTAAAATTGTTGAATATATTATGAATATGAAAAGATTTTAATCAGTTGATGATTTATTATATTTGATTGCTGATTTAGGTACTTTAATTTATTTACATAAACGAATTACACTTTTAAAAATACGTAAGTATTGCCTAATGACGTAATTTTCAATAAAGATTAAGTATTGTGTTTGAATCGTTAGTATTTTTCGAACTATGCCTTTTCCTAATTTCAAACATAGTTGTTTTTAATTTTTATTTTTATTGTGTCTAGTATGAGGTACGAGGTATCTGAATAGCATGGCACTTATAAATATATTGAAGTGGTATTTTTTTCGATAAATTCAAATCACTCACGAGTTCATTACTGAAGAATATTTTTAAAATATCTGTCCAATCTCTTGATTCTTTCTTATTAAAAAAAATACGGGTAGGTATTGATTTATTTTTTTAAGTTTTACTCGTGCTTATTAAAACAATACGAAGTATGCACAAACCTAATGTTTCCTTAGGTTGAATAATTTTTCATGACTTGGAAGGTTTGTGAGGTTGAAGAGTATAGGAGAAAGGAAGGAGAAAGAAAATGTTATTGACCTGCCCATTGAAATTTATTCACTAAACGTAGCTTAACTCATTTTGACGTCCTCCGTGGCTAAGCGGTTAAGATTCTCGGCTACTCGGGAGGTCGCGGGATCAAATACTGGCGAACGCAAATAAACGTTATTTGATTAATGAGTTGTTTCACATTTAATTAATAAATATAGTATATTTCGGAAACTTTCTTCGTAGATATTTTATGTATCGCCTTGTTAAAATACCACCATTCAGAATCAAAACGTTGCTTGAAGTGGCTTGAGCTGTGTTTGGTGACCAGATCTAAATAGCCAGGTACTTTCCTACCACCTTTTTCTCCATATTTTCCCTTTCCTCACACCCTTCAGCCTCACAAAATATCCCGATTAGGAATGCCATAGTCCCACTGGCTCCGGGCAGTTGGAACTCTTTTACAGTATTCACACTTAATTAAATCTGATGATGCTGATGGAAAAATAAATGTTTATTTCCTGAAAGAGCGTTTTATTATATAGTTTCAGTAACAAGTAGTGGTTTGATAAAATGGTAATATAATTTATTTATTAAATAAAACAATAAAATTTGTAAAACACCCCTTTATTTGAGTTAACGGCCAACCAGGTTTCGCTTTTCTCAAGCTTCGTTAGGGCTTTTACATCAACAGTTGATGTAAAAGCCCTTACGAAGCTTGAGAAAAGCGAAACCTGGTTGGCGGTTAACTCAAATAAAGTGGTGTTTTACAAAGTTTATTGTTTTATTTAATATACAATGTCACACCCCCAAGTTTTTGCTTCCTTCGAAAAAAAATATAATTTATTTAATTTCTAGATGTGAAGAAACCCACACCAATTAAATTCATTTATAGTTACAAAAAAATCTGAGGTAGACTTAGTGATTCATCATTTAATTGATATTTTAAAGATCGTGTACTATACGTAGTGATGTATAACTGCTTCACTTATAAACCGCAACAAATAATTTGTTGATATGCAGAATTAATGTAAATATGATCGACACATCTCCAAAATCATTAATCAACTCATCGGATTTTCCATAATCCGATGTACCTGTGGAGTTAAGTCTGATTGGAAATATAATTAATAATAGTTGTTCTGCAGGATCAATACTTTACCAATATTATACCAGCTACGACTAGACAAATAGAAACACTGACTAAATTTAAACATGAAATAAAACATTGGATTATTAAAATAGGTCGTCCCATTATTGTTAACTACTGTAAAACACCTACTTAGACGTGCATATTTCAAATTTCAATTTATCTATATCTCTAGGCATGTACAATTCTATTTTTTATTTTTTTATTTACCTTTAACTGGATTATAAAATATCCAAAACATTATACTCGTATATGCAACCTAACCTCTATACACCTAAACAATAACTTAAAATTTAACTTCCACAATATCTTTATTCTTATATTCATTTTATTTTTTTTTTAAATTCCGTTGTTATTACTTTTTTTTATTATTTATATTTACAGGATTAAACTTACAATATTTATTTTTTTAATCATAAGTTAACATCGAAAGAAAATATTTGTCACTGTATTATGGACACCTTATCATATAATTTATGTACCCTACGTGGCACAGGAATTTCCTAGTGAGATAGACATGAAGCAATCCCTTATAATAATAATAATAATAAATGGATAACTTTTATAGCGCCGTTTTTGTGGGAAAATCACCTCAAGGGCGCTTTACAAATTAATTTATCTAACCTATAATTTATCACTTAAGCTTATAACTAATAACTTACAGTTAAGATTTATTACTAATGGCTTACACCTAATGATTTCAACCAGTGACTTACTATAAGGACTTATAGCTTGTAACTAACAGTGAAATAGATGCTAACATTAAAAACATTAATATTTACAGACATTTAAAAATGTCAGACGAACTAAATTGGCTAACAGTGAAATACATGCTAACATTAAAAACATTAATATTTACTAACTAACTAACTAACTAACTAACCATCACGCCGTTTCCCCGCAGGGGTAGGCAGAGAGGACGGACCGCCATATAACTCTGTCTTGGCACACACTTCTTGCTTCATTTACATTCATACATCGTCTCATACATATTCTTCTGTTATTCTGACTCTTCACATGACCCGATTCAAGTATTTGATTTACTTGATCGTGCCATGTCTTTCTCGGGCGTCCTCGACTTCTTCTTCCATTCACTTTCGCATCATATATTCTTTTCACACTCCTTTCTTCGTTCATTCGCTCTACATGCCCAAACCATCTAAGCGTCCCTTTCTTAATCCTATCCATTACGCTCATATCAGCCTTGCATTCTTTCCGGATATCCACATTTGTAATACGGTCATACATGGTTTTACCGCACATCCGTCTCAAAGATCTCATTTCCACAGCATTCAGTCTACTTTCATCCTTCCTCTGCCAGTTCCATGCCTCACTACCATACATCAGGGTTGGTATAAGCACTCCATTGTGGACTGCTAGCTTCGCTTCTTTGGACAATTTCTTATTTGCCCCAACAGCGTTCAGTCCTCCATTAATGGAGTTTCCTGCATTCACCCTTCTTTCAATATCCTTATCAGCCTTTCCGTCTCTTATAAACATACTTCCTAAATACACAAACTCATCCACTTGCTCCAAGTATTCATCATTCACAACTATATTGCACGCTGTTCTCGTACTCTCTCTTTCAAACACCATCACTTTGGACTTACTTACATTCATCATCAACTCATTTTGCATACATACTTGGTTCATCCTAGACACGAGACACTGTAGATCTTCCATATTGTCAGCAATCAGCACCGCATCGTCCGCATACAATAGGCAACATACTTTCACATTGTTCATTTTCGCGCCCAAGCCCACGCCTTTCGATTCTTGCATACAATTATCCATGTACAAATTGAACAACCACGGTGACATTACACAGCCTTGTTTTACACCTTTTGTGATGTTAAACCACTTCGTAAAATCACCGTTCACTCTAACACATGCAACGCTTCCCTCGTACAAGGACGCGATTGCTTGTATAAGATTTGTGTTAACTCCATACATGGATAATACCTTCCACAATTTGTTCCTATCAACTCGATCATACGCCTTTTGCAAATCGACAAAAGCACAGAAAAGTTTCTGGTTTTTTGCCAAAAACTTCTCTGTAAGCATCCGCAATGAGAAAATTTGATCCATCCACCCCCTTCCACTCATGAAAGCACCTTGGATGTCCCATTAATATTTACACATACAATAAAATTAAAAATAAAACTTTTAACCAACTTATTACCAAATTATTTACAACGTGGATTATGTTTTATATTTATCAAGATAAATAATAAAAATTAGAAATATAATTGTTTTTAGAATGTTTTATTTGTGGTCGTGTTATTAAAAATAAAACTCTTTGTTTTATTCACATATAAATTATTTATTTTTTGCCTACTAGTTTAGTTAACACTTTTACAAGACATAAAATAATTAAGAAAAAATATTTGTAGGTAATTTAGAAAATATTTATTCATTACATTAATTTCACGCAAAAGGCACAAGTATTGTTTTAAATGCTTATTTTGTATTTGTCTGAAGATATCTAAATTAATAACTAGTCATTTAAAAACAAAATCTTTAAAAAAAAAAAAACACATAATATTATTTACAAAAAGTAATGAAATTTATTATTTTTGTGCAAGTTCAATTTAAATGTGATTATTTTTTTCCCGTTAATTATCAATCAACTAAACGGATTCTCATAATCCGATGGGTCGTGGACTTACGTCCAATAATTGGATTTCTAATTATTAGTAATGGATTTCATTGTAGTTGCACAGGATCAATGAAAATATGATAAATATATTCGATCAACGTGGATTTTTAACGTTAACTAGATTTTTTATCAACAGCACTTGCATATTGAAACGTACAATGCTTTATGTGTATTTACTAATTATATTTTATCAATAAACAAACATGCAGTGAGTCACTATTCCAGAATTAAAGTGATATTTTGGCTGAATCCAAATGTATGTATCATAAGTGTTACGACAAATATGTGGGCCATTTGGAAATAGTGAACTCACGAAAACAAAACATATAAAATTAAAAACATTATTGTACCCAAAACAATACTTTAGGGCACACCAAATTCTATGTCAAGTGGCGGCTAGTTTTTTTTAAACGTTTTCATCGAAAATGTGGATTTAAAAGAAGATAAGATATTAGTTCATTTATATTTTGGAGCAATCATTTCATTCGTACTAATTATACTTTATTCAGTTTTTTTATCAAACTTGTAACAGCTTCTTAGAAACTAAATACAAATATTTTTTTTAATATTTTGTTCAAATGCCATTTTGTGGGTTTATCGTTGTTTTATGAATACCTAATCTTTTTACGACTTAATATGTATGGCTATCTTATAAGATGATTAGTTAGCTGTCTGTTCAATTTTCTAATATATCTTAATAAAAACTTTTTGAAACGATTTTTACCAATATCTAATAAAATCTATGAGAGAGCTTTCTTATGATTGAGTGACCTTCTGTTATTATTTAAAAGTATTAAATTTCTAAACTCATATTCCAGACTCATCTCCATAAACCTATTCAAAGAATAAGTAAAAAAGTATTTGGTGTGCATGTTAAATAACCGTCTGACGTGTTTGTAAAAAAGCTTTTTTTCAATTAAAAAATTTACGATGGTTACATTTTGGGAATGTTAATTTTTTTTTTTTAAAGTCAAACCTTTTGGAAAAATAACAAAATAATAATAGCCCGTTAAAATATAAACATATTTCACTATTGTTGAATTCTAGAGATAACATAATAATTGGTTAAATTATGTGGGTTGGTAGTTAGTACATAGCAAAAAGTATTAAGTGCACTGTTTTTGTCATGTGAGTCATAGAGTGCAAGTTTAGTGATATATATTTTTTCTGTATTTTATAAACAACAATTTATTTTTTTAAATCCTCTTCTTCAAACTAATATTTACATCTGTAGGGAAATCGCATGGTTTGTAAATAAAACGCGCTCTCAATTAGGCACACAGCTTCCAAGGATGTCGGCAAGTGTTCGCGGAATTCGACGCTTTGCCTACTTATATTGGAATCATCTTCATTTTTGTTCGTTCTAATACAAATTATTTAAAAATCTTACGAACACCAAAATAGAAAAATTGCCCATATTATGGTAGTCGATTACATCATTAAAGACGCTAAATTTTACAATGACAATTAAATTTAACTAGTATTTTTATATCTATATTTTACAACAAGCAATTAATCAATGTGAAAAAAATATTTATTACTCAACCTTGGAAAAAAATTATAAAATATTTTAATTGGCTATTGCCAGATAATTTGTATTACTTGGATTTTTTTTTGCTTACTCATTTAATGAAATCATAGATCTATGCTTCCTGGCATTATTTAAAATAAATGTATGTTTTTTCGATGGTTCATACCATAAAATTTGTAATTGTACAATAATTATGATTACTTTACTAAAAGATAATGAATTATGAGTCTTTTTCAATACTCTTTAAGTTTTTCTATTGATAAGTTTCATTAATTCATTTTATGGTATCGATAATATTTAGTCGATTTTTTAAGGACTTCGAATAACTCGTTTCTATACTGTACAGAAAACTATTGCTTACCATGTCTCATTTAATAACTTCTTTTTCTAAAATGAATTGTGAAAAACTTCGTAAAGTATTAAAATAGATTTTTTCTCAACCGTTGATCTTACCAATGATTGAGTAAAAATGTATTAATACAAAAATTAAAACAAAATATTTGGATTTCAAAAATTGAAACACTTATTTCTAAGTAGATGTGTACCCCTTATGCTCATTTAAAAATGTTTCACGTGCTAATTTACCCTTCCCGATTGTTCTAAACATACACGAAAAATATTACATCTTTTCCAAGCACAGCCATCGACATATTTGTCGGTCTTTACTGGACTATTGCTGCTATTACATTAATACTAGAAATATATTAGCATTTTCTTTATCTGCGAGCGTAAATAGGTTAATAATATAAATAACTTGTCGCCCACATGAATACCTACATAATAGAGTTTCCATTACTTGTGACTTTGACTCATCGCGTGGATGATTCCGTAACTACCATCTGTAAACACCCGTTTACCTTATAAATAATCGTTTAAAATTAAGGGAGCCTTATAATATATAATTCAATGAAACAATATTTTATCTTCAATATTAAATAAGTTAAAATGAGGTTAAATGGCTTTTCTGAAAACTAAACGATTTTTTTTAAATAATTTCTAGTTGCTAGATTCTAATATTTTGGCCTATTTTACCTTCTTAAAATACCTTTCATAAAATCAGTACGTGAAATAACTACGTTTATGCATAAGTTTCAAATATATATTGTGTTATGCACCTACAATCTTGTAACAAATCATTTGCATTTCATCACTTTCGAGTTTTGATAAACACTAGATTCCCAACACTCAAAATCACACAAATAATTGACATTGCAATCAGGATAATGAAAATCAGAGCTCATAACTTCACTGGTTTCTAGGGTTTAAAAACTACTTTTATTATTTTTACCACTTTACTAACCATTTTTGTTTCATTTTATGATATATTTTTTACATTATTACAAACAGGAAGAATCTATCGGATAAATATTATGATTTTTGTATGCGTTTTCCTGTCGCAACAATGTATAATCTAGTGTTTCTGAGCTGTCTGACAAATTCACAAAAAAAAAACTAATAACGTTGTCTATATTAGGTTTCTTCACCATTCACGAATATGACAAATAAATATGATAACCTAAATGTATTAGAAAGCACACTTTAAAAAAGTTTCCTCTAAAAAATATATTTCCAAGAAAATAAAAGAATCAAAGAAAACCGACAGGTACAGGATAGAAATGTTGATAATTATAGAAGGAATTTCTTGATTTTGCAAAAACATAATTTTTACTACTATAATTGTCTCAGTAAGCATTCTGAGATCGATCTGCAAGATTAATACCTTTAAAATTTCTTCTCCGTATTTAAATTGATAAACCAAGAAAAGTTAAGCCCGCCTTGATGACGTAGTTTATAAACGTGTTCCTAAGCATAATTCACTGTTCTTAGTCTTACATCTTAAGTAAACATTCAATGTAGCCGTTTCAGTATACATTGTTAAAATTACAATTGAAATCCATACTCTTCTACGTGTATGTACAAGTAACCAATACAAAGAATCTGTACTCTTTCTGAACATAATACATGAATATTCAAATAGACACAAGCAAAAGTATTAATATTGCCTTGATAAAATAATCTCGTCGTTAAAATATACATTATTTTCACAATATATATATTACTAATGGTAGGTACTTAAAAGGCATGCATAATATTTTTTTCTGTGAAATCGGTGTAGCTAGAAAAAATTAACTTGCTATTCCTATTTTGCAGAACAGTACATTGAAGGTTGGTTTTTTGATAATGTTTTTTATTTGCATTTTCAATTTTTTTGTAACTATTTTTTTTTAATATCACGTGAGCTACGTGTATTCAAGCATATGCATTTATAAAAATAAATAAAAATATATATATATTTATACATATATATATATATATATATTTCTTTTACACATATTTTTAGCTTAGGCACCTACATATGTACCTATATCTTTTCCGGTATAAAAAAATACTATGTCACTCTTTTTTATTTCTGAATTCGATGAAATCAACAAAAAAACTCCCTCATGCCACTGAATTCAACAGCAATTGCCTGCTGTGAATTATTTATGTTTTTATGCATTTTATCAATACAAATAGTTTATGGTTGGTATTTTCCCACGGCTTTCATTATTTTCGATTTTTCCTTATCAAATATAATGTAGAAAGCAAAATGATGCATAATAAGTCTGACGATTATACAAGTTAGAAACAACAACAAACAACACTGCCCACCACTAGTTATGAACTCTACGGTGGCTACATAGGTATATCAATGAGAATTCCTACACCATACATTCCACAAATGCCCAACCGCTTGTAACTACGAATTAAATTCTTCAAGCCCAGCGTTAAGCACGTGTTTGTCTTCACAACCAACGCATCAAAATAATAGAAATGGGTTAAAAAAAAACCTTTCCGGACAAAGGCATAACGAGCTTACGCCTTTCAAAGAGTGTTTAATATTTCACTTTTAAGTACCTATATGTATTTTAAATTCACAAAAAAAGACGGATGATATGGAAACCCACTGAAATTAACTTGTCAAGTTATTTGTATGGTAACTACCAGGGGGAACAATTCGTCTTCGAACGGTTATCAAATATTATTTTTTATAATGCAAATTCCCTTTCCGCAACAAAAATATTTCCGAAACAGGTAAATAAATTATGATGTTTCGTTTAGTTAGTTAATAATTCTGACCGAGTAAATTTAACTATGTGGACTGTGTGTAAGCATTTTATTTGAACAAAGGAACAATCAATTTCGTACCTTCGTTTGAATGTTCTTATTTTTCATTTAACTTCAGGCATTTTACTTCTGGTTTAGGAGAGTGACCCTGGTGGCTAGGTGCCTATTTATTTTGTTTACAATAAACCTTAGTCTCCACTCGAGCTTCATATGATTTAACCTCACTGGTATTAGAAAAAACCGGACTTGACCGGACAAAAATCAGTTGATTGGGGTTTTTCCAATAATGTTGACCTTTTTTTACCCACAAAATCATCATTAATTAATAAACATTTTTAAATTACATTTTTTGTGATATAATTTAACGTGTCAGCTGTTGTAGTGTATAGTACCTTTGTGATGTTTACTGATTATTTGTATACATTGTAAGGAACCGGTTTTTTCTCCAACAGAGTGTTGCTCTCTTTTTTTGGCGTGTGTTATAAATAATGATGACTTTGAATGTAATTACACTACGCGTCTTACGAAAATTTAAATCCTTTGGTTTATATCAAGACTGGGAATCCCAGACCGAATTTTTACTAATGATCAATGCAGAACTTGATTCAAATTTAAAAGTAACGAACAGTGCAGAACTTGCGCTATCATTTACGGTTGGCCCAAAGCCTACGAGCCGTCTTTTTTAGAAACCTATCAGAATTGACGAGATACATTAGTCAATATTTGAGATGTTTCTTCGAAACTGAAACGAGGTTATTATAGTAAGTGACGAGGTTATTATAGTAGTACCCTGAATAAATGAAATCATCCTTTTCACGTAACGTGTACGACGATCTTGAGAATACATGGCGGATTCTAAATAATTTCCAGAGCAAACTGCCAATTATTATTTACACTAGGTAGATACTGTTCGCAGTGAAGTCTCGCAAATGTTTTTTCTAATTTACTGCATAGGTACTTTTACGTTGGGACATCCTACATACTAACATTTGACATTAAAGCGTACTGATTTCAAAGATAGTTGAAATACATAAAAAAATATATTTACTAGTAAAAGTAAAAGTTTGAACACTATTTTTTTCTTAGTGAACATCATATTTTTTTTAATATCTTATCAATTTTTTTTTTTTAATTTTCTAACTTACGATGGGAAATAACGTTGCATTAGCTTACAATTCCATACATAACAATCTTGGTAAAATTCATGACGTCAGAACTCACCGTGAATTAAATACGCAATATCCCGATTTAAAGTTTTGTAATGTTTTTTTTTTTTTTTTGTACTGTTTCTTAGTAGAGTGATAAATATGTTTCCATCTTGTTGATCGTTTTTAATTTTTATTATTTTCGTTTTTTTTCACAATCAAGAATCTAGATAACGAGACAAAATCTAGATCATTGATGTCGATATGAAAATGTGATAATAAAAGACGTAAATATTTCCCCGCGCGTGAGATAAGCCGACTCAAGTACCTACTAAATATTTTATTTATTTCGTGCCAGTCATAGATGATCTTTGAACTATTGCTGAACTCAAGTGGGACCCAAAAGGCGAATCGAATCGCAATCACCAATCCTTCCCATAGGCGTGTTTTTAGGTGCTGTCATATTTATGATCCTGTAATTAACGTTCAAGTGATCAATTACTAGTTTTACTACCCAGCTTCGTCTGAGTTTCAACACTCATTGAACATTTGAAAATATTGACAGTTAAATGGATAAGCTCCATAGCTCATGATTGAATAATAAAACTTGGCCAATTTCTTTAGCGCCATATTTGTGAAATAAATATCACCTCGAGGGCACTTTACAACTTAATTTATATAACCTACAACTTAATCACTAAGAATAATAACTAGTGTCGTATAAATTATAATCTTTAACTTTGAACCTACAGCTATCACTTATGAATAGTAACTTGCAATTTAAACATATTAATAAGACAAAAATAACTAGTGACTTAGGATTTGGACTTACAACTAAAACTTATAGATATTGACTTATACCTACCTAATACGTATAACTAGTGACTTACAACTAGCATATTTATAATTACAAAATACACGAAATGTTTATTTCCCGTACTGTCAAAAGCTGCAGTAGAAAAAAAGTCATAGTAATAGTAAAGTCTTTCGACTAAGTGATCAAAACTCCAGTGAAGCAATATGGACGTTACTTTGGGTGTGATAATTTAAAAAGGTGAGTCTTTAGTTTTGTTCCGAACTCAATTGAGCTGTCGATATTTCGCAAATGTGAAGGGAGGTTGTTCCAAGCTGTTGGACCTGCTACGGCAATAGCTCGGTCTCCGAAATCGGTGTTGGGATTGCGCTTAGGTACGAAGAGTCTACCTATGGCCGCTGAAGAAGCTGATGGGAGAGTTATTTGAATGCACAGTTCCTACAAGTAGGGTGGAGCCATGTCATGTTTTGCCTTAAAAACCATCCAGTTCAGATTGAATTGGATCCGTTCAGGACATTTAAGCCAATGAAGGTTCCTAAGGTGTCGGGATTTATGGAAATATTTAGAAACGCCGGTTATCAGCTTTGCTGCAGTATTGAAAACTGACTAAAGTCTGTAAGTGTATACTTTAGGGGGACTTCTATATATGCCATTGCAATAATCAAGTCGTGACACAACGTACCATCCTTTCTCCCCAGTGAACTACGAACACAACACACACAAAACCTTTCAGGAGAGCAAAGAAAACTCACATATGGGAACTTGGCGATAAAGCATTCAACGCTCTAGATAAAAATTGACGTATTTGATTGGCTAATAAATTAATAAATAGTTTGTACATTATTTATATACCTACGTCTGACAAAAGACTATTAACAAATAAAAGTATCAATACTTTTCAATTGAGTAGTTCAATGAGTAAATACGAGGTGTGAAAACGGTTAGATAACGACTAACGGCTTATTTTGCAGTGGTATGTAAATATCACTGAATAGGTCATAATTGACATATCGCTTGGAACTTAGTGAGTAAATAGAAGATTATCTGTGTGGCTTGGATGAATGCAAAGCGCGCCGGGCTGACAAAGGCCAGGCTAGGTATTGGTACCGGGAACACTTTGTAGTGAATCACGCGCTCGCTTAAATTGCTCCTAATTGACGGTGAGCAAGTGTGTCCCACTGCCGCTCGCCAAGTTCATACATTCCGTAGGTATTTTGTGGCGAGACGTTTGATCATCAAATTCGAGTTTGGTATAGTGTCATGTTTAAGACCAGTCATTTTCCTTTTATAGATTTTACTATAATATCATCTATCTGTCTCTATAAATTCAGTCAATGTAATTGTAATTGGTGTTCTAAAGAAAATATTTTTACGACCAGCAATATCAAATACACGATTATATTTAACGCAATTAATCAATTAGATTACCTCAAGCACGCTTTACAAAAACAAAACAATGCCCAGGTGATCGCTAACTACACATGTATAATTATATATTTATATAAATGCATTAAATATATCTTTAGTGTTAATAATAAACAACCATCTTTTCTTCGTTTGAGTTATCTCTTCTGATTTTATGAGGAATTTTAACTAATTAAACCACTTAACGTTCTAACACACTTCTAAAAGCACTAGCTACATAATAATAATAATGTTTTTTTTATTCCAGGACAGGTATGCAGGAGTAGTGCAATGCAATACATTCCATAATCGATAATAATACATTAAATAATGTTGTAATACATATTATATACACAATAATAAAGACAAAAAAACATAAATGCATAGGAAAATAGCGCAAATTAAAATACACATAAATAATATTTCAATTATTTTTCCGAGATCAATTAAATACTTGTATTAATTAAGGCGCTAAGTACCAAAAACTAAAACTGCTTGTTGTAGTAACAAAATACTAATTTGTCAAATAAAATTATATGTAGCACACCTTTTGAAAAAATGTTTCTTAGTAGTTTGAAGCGATCTCGACAGTTTCCATTATTTTAAAACTTAAATTTATTTCCTATTTCTATAAAATAAAATAATATATTAAAATGTCATTTTTTATTTTTTTGGACCACTTTGAACATGCTTTCAGCAATTATTGTTGTAAGCATATTCAAAGTGCTCCTCACTTAGTCAGTGACGAATTCCCTCTCAATATATGTATGTATGGATTAGAAGTAATTAGCTACATTTCATGAATGTGAGTTCAGGTACATACGCAATTTATAATTTGATACATATTATGATATATTAACCCCTGGTTGCCAGATTTCGTTATCTATTCGAGTCAAAGTTTACCATAATCTTTCTAAAACAAATAGTTATTATCTGCCATATATTTCAAATGTTTCTTTATAGCGCATATTTATTTTAACCTGCGTAATTGCAGCACAGTTCGCTGATAGTTAAAGACACTCAGCCATAATTAAATAATGATAGTTTTTATCGAATCCTAGAATGTACCCATTGGTCTAATAACATGTTTCAGAAAACGAGTCAAATCGTAAATTTTCGTTGTAATGGAATTTTGTGTCGGAAAACATTCGAAATATTTTTTTATTTTCTTATACTCTTATTTCCGTAATGTTTCCTTGAAATATCGAGCTTTTTTTCAAACGAAATTCAGTAATCATCCTCAATTTGTGGGGTTTGACACTAAACCGCTACGACGCAATCTGCAGTGGGATTTTCAATGACGCTTACAGTAAAAATAGACTCACATTCAAAATGTAAGAATTTGATGGAACGATATGTGTTTCCTTGTTTTAACAATGTTTTGTGCGACAGCTGTAGATTCATGTTTGTAAGTTTCATATATCTTAAAAATCTACATTTTTAGTCTGGAAAATCATGTAAAGTACGCCACTGCCGGCTACGCGTTAATACTTTATCACCTCGAACGCGTCAAACATTTAGTGCCCAGATCCTTTGAAAGAGTGTCATGGTTGCTAAGTGATGAATTGTAACTAGTCTTGTAATTTAAGATGACTTTTCTTAAATTACTTATTCGGTGTCATTTTCTGTTAGTGTTAGAAAATCGGGACCGCGATCACCGATTTGCTGCTTGATAACATATATTTGATAGAGTATCAATATTGGAAAACATATATTTATGTAGCTACTGGTTTTACTGATGGCTTCATACAATATATATAGACAGTTAAAAAATGTTACAAACAATGTGGCGTCCTATCTTTTTTTAACCGTAAAATGAGTATTCCAAAGCTCCATAATTCATGCTCAAAATGATCTCTCCAATTGAAAATAAAAGTTGCGTTTGTCCGGAAATTCCAAACAGAAAAATGCTGATTTCGTGACGCCAAAGTTCGCAGAACGAAATTTCAGAGAAAAAAATTTTCCCTGAATTTTTTTTCCTCACCCTAAAATATTACGTGTTTCCAATGAATTAATTAGACTTTTTCGTCTAAGGAAAGGACAATCTTCATGCAGCCGCTAAGTATCACCAGGCTGTACCACCGGAGCATCAGACGGTTCCTGTATAGAGATGCGGCGCAATGGCAACCCTAGGAGCCTCTCACCGTACCGCAGTCGAGTCGGCCCTCCGCAGCGCGCCCTCCTAGCCCTGTTCGTCGGCCTCGTCAGCCTCTGCAGCCTCCGCGCTTTGCCGAGCTTACCGCAGGATCCGCAGCCGGAAGAAAGAGGTAACTTATAAAAAGATTATATTTACTAATTTGCTATTATTATCCAATTTCCGTAACAAAAGGTGCCGAACAAAAGTATACGTCGCATTGGTTATAGTACTGCTGCACATACCTACCCGTTATGCAGAGGCGTGCACTCCATATACTGCCTACCCTGCCGTTCTTGCAGGGGCTAATCGCACCGCTGACAGCGACCCCACCGACCGTCTCTAACGTGTCAAAAGCAGTATAAGTAGTATAGTCAATAGCAACATATGCCCAAATGCCGCCGACATCAGAGTAGATTATTTTATGATTAATAGACTACACAAAATATCTATGTATGTATGCTGTGAGCTGTGTGCGCGTTCAAGTGGCTCGTGTGTTAGTATCTTAGTTAGTGCTGAGACAGTGCTTTAATAGAAAAAATGTAATTGCAATCAGTTACATATGTTGGTACTTATCTCTATTATCAATTGATCCGCTGTTTTTCCTACTGCCTGCCCTGATCAAAAACTGTGTGCACGCCACTGCTAGTATGAATTATATATACCCTTAACATTGCTGAAAAGCGAAGATTTTTTTATGAAAACATTTTTAACAACAGGTTTCCGATTTTTTTTACTTTGAACAATGATTTTCTAGCAACCCTAGTATCGCTTATGTCCGAATGCTGGAACGTTTGTCCCACTTTTAAGTGGACATAACATTTTATTGGTTTGTAACTATTTTCCCATGGGATTTATGCTCAGGCTCAATTTTTTATAAATACTGATTAATCTGTAGTTAATAGTATTAAATATTGTGAACGGATGAACACAATTTATATTTTAGATTAATGAAAGCTGACCTTCACCATTCACATTCTTACTAAGATTTCCAAAATTTCCAATTCGTTGTTCAGTAATAAATATTAGTGGTTGGGATTAGATTTTATTTTTCTAATGGATGAAATAGTTACTTCCTTAGATATTCAGTGGAAAATATTTGATATTATGGTAAAATCTTCATCAGAATTAATTACATTTTACACCTCAACATCTGTTAAATCTTGATCTTTCAAGACTTTTTACAATAAACTCGAATCTACCCCTCTCTTATAGGCGATGCGACAAATATTCGTTATTTCATCCGGTTTTTTGTGTCTTAGGCTTTTATTTTGGTTCAGTCGCCTGTCGCCGCCCGACAGTGGGTCAATAAACATGTTGGATATGTGCCTAACGCCAGCGTGAATTCTTAATTTATTATGACGAATACTTAGGGAGATCTTCTTTTTTTTTTAAATATATGTTTTTTAATTCTTACTAATAAATAAAGGGTTTTTGAAAATTTCGGCAAATTTGATAGAACATATACAATTCTTCTCCTTCTTCGTATGGTGGAGGAGAGTTGGCGGAGGTCAAAGTTGGATTCAGTCAGTCAACGGCATCGGAAGACACTCGGTTCAGCACAGATGTGTCTCCGGGAAACTGATAAAGGGAATATTCTTCTACGATGTGTTCTGTAGTCTGTATATATCCACATTCACACAATTCAGTCCTTCAGGTCCCATTCGTGCATTATATACTGTGACTGCAGCGGGTACGGTTTAGTAAGGTCCACGTCTTCCGAGGCAGAGACAGAACCCTGGCAGTTTAATAGTTGGGTTAACAATAAGGTGCTTGTTTTTTTACATCTAATGTCTGCCACTGAGTTTTTCATAACTATTCAGGAAAGTGTCGTGACTGGATCAAACTTTCGCTTTTAGTTCAAATGGGTTTCCTAGATGTGAGGCGGTTGGCCGGGAGGTTTTTTAAGATCATCTTCAAGCGGAATGTTGCTATTCACCACCTTTTTGTATTCCCTATGTAATGTCTCTCGTCTTGCAGTGGGCGGTGTGAAATTCGAGAGAACAGGAAGTAATTGTGGAGGGAAGCATTCAACTCACCGTGCGCATAGCAGTACCTATTTAGTTGCACGTCCATCTTCTGTGTGTGTGCACTTCTTGCCCACACTGGAGCACAATATTCCGCTACCGAGTAAACCATGGCCAGCGTAGTTGTTTGTAGGGTGTTTGTGTCGTAACCCCAGCTATATTTCATAGTTACGCCAAGATATCGATATCTACTATCGTTAATAATAGTACCTCCTCCAAACTGAACATTAAGCGTAGCAATTGCATACGATTTGCTTCGGTGGAAGTCAGCTGCAACTGTTGAGTTTCTCTTAAGTTTGTTTTTAATTTCCAGTCGGAGAACTTTTTTCCCGTGCAGTTAGGTCAGCATTAAGGTCATTTTCAGCAGAGTCAAGAAATTTATGATAAACTTTTATACCAATGCCGCCTGCATAAATATTTTTTTCTCTCTTGTAAGGTCTGCTATATTCAAATTGAACGGGAAGGGTGCAAGTACCGATCCCTGTGGGAATCCGTTTTCTATTTTATAAATCCTTTTTTTCTAAATTCCGATGTGAACTTTCATGGTGCGATCATTCACATTGCGTGTTTTAAATGTAGGGTTTGTCGCCATACGGTGTCATATGCTCCTGTTAAATCAGTAAAAAAGGTTGCGGTTTTGAGTTTCCTTTGAAAACCTGTCCTTCTAAGTGCGAGCACTTGGTCACAACAGATGCATACGGGTCAAAAACCTACTTGTTCGCGGGGGATAACCTTTTTCTAGTATTTTTGTGAGTCTACGCAATAGTACTCTTTCTAGGTGTGTGTACCTCGTCATGAGCAGGGATATGAGTGTATAGCCTTTAGGATCTTCTGTGTGTGTGTTGAAAAATTGCTATAACTTTGACCTTTTCCGCATTTATTTTATTTTTCCGCTGTCTAGAATATGAGTAAAAAGTTTTGCAACCCATTTTCTGGCCAAAGGCCTGGTGCGCTTTAAGAAGTCGGTAAGGGTGCCATTACAGCCAGCTACTTTCCAACCTTGATTGAACAGAGCGCAATTTCTATTTCACGAACTTTACTTAAGCATTCTTTATTGGAAAAATTCTTCTAGGCGTTTTCAACATTAAACAATAGAAAATAAACAAACGCAAATGAATTTGTTCTATCTTTAAGACTCGAATTATCTGTCAAAAAATTACACTTGTAAAATATTATATTCTTTGCCAAAGATTATTGAATTTGGTTCATGAATGAAGAAGGTTTTGGACGAATTTCGCTTTCGCTGAATATACGCTTCTACCCGATAAATAAAAAAATACTTCGGACACAACAATGCTTTTTTCACAGTTGAGTCAGAAGTCAAAATTATATGTATAATATGATATCTGCCCTAAACATGCTGCGGATGTATCTGAAACTGTTTGGCTTTGATCTAAAACGAGGTTCTTATGTATATTGTTTATAATACATAGTCCATAAAACAGCTGTCATTTTCTAAATACACAATGGTTTAAAAAATATATTTCGAACCGCTTACACACCAATCTACGTGAAACGTGAATGGGGATAAGAGTATAATATTGATTACTAACCGCATTTTTAATAACAGTCGTTAGATAGCTAAGTTGTATTCAGTCACTCAAACGTGAAAACGCTTTCACGTAGGTTTAGAGATATATGTTTTCTACTACTTTAGTTTAGTGATTAACGTTCAGTTTAATTTAATCACTAGTTTACAAAAAAAAAACTCTGGTCTAATCAGGTCTAATGAAATATTAAAATATAATTTTTCGGAACATTTCGAGCCTTTTCCGGCAAAACATTGTATGCGGAAATCTGACGATTTTCGTTTTTTTGTCTAATCCTTTAAAAATACATTTCCGCAAGGACTGGCAAAATATTGTAAGGAATGGAGCAGCCGAAGTCATAAAAATATGCATGTTACATTTTATCGTATGATTAATGTTTTATTTTTTTGGCCAAGCAAAATATCGTAAGCGTCATATAGAAGAGTACAATATTATCGTATTAAGCATGTTCAGACAATATGACCGCATTTTTTTCATCTTTGTTTCGTCAGTTTACATTTAAATTTGAGTGTGTAACGATTGTTTTAAAATTCACCGAAGAAGACCGTCAAAATATTCACGAGCATTATTACTGGGGAATGGAAAGCTTGTAACGCCAGCGAAATTGGTCACTATCTTGTGTGAAACACAAGATCATCACGAGGGTGCGAAAACTAATCTGCATGCGTAACGCATCTTATTGCTATGAAATTACTAATTAAGAATGTAAAAAGATTTGTCAACAGTTCCTCTCAAAAACACTTAAGATTCACTAAAGGCACGCAAAAAACACGGCTAAAATTGATTCGAGGGGGCGGCACGAGCCTAAAATATCAGATATAAAAATTAATGTTGCAGTGGAATTTATTAAAAAGTTACCCGCAGTCCCTTCGCATTACTGTAGAAATAAAAGCAAATAAAAACCCTTCCAACGGAATTCAGAAACTTACAAATATCTATATATAATAAAATGTAAAATATATTTGTCCGAAGAGGGAAAGACTCAGCATACTGTCAGTCTATGTGTTTTTCGTAAAAAAAAAATACTATTAAATATAATTTGGGTTTTCATTTGCCAAAAAAGGAAAAACAAAAAAAAATTCACGAGAAGAATAAAATATAGAACAACAATGCTGAAATTTAAATAATCATTTAGCTGACAAAGATAAATTTAAAAGTCGTTTTTAGCTAACGAATTCTTTTAGAAGGTCTGAAGTGATTAGAATATTATTGTTTTTCGTTATTTTTTTTTCAGTATTTTATTTTCATCACTAACGTGTTATTACTTCATGCTATTAACTAACTACTGAACTATTATTTTTTCAATTCTTGTGTTTTACCAGTGTTACTTATTCAATTTCATGAGGAAAATCGTACATTCTGATAAATGCAGTTGACTGAACTTATTAACAAAATAGTGTCGGTACTTAAAAAAAACACGAAATTCTAAATTTAAATTACTTAATTGAATATTATTTACTTATTCGTATTTGGAGTGAAAAATTTTCACAAAACAACGCCTTAATACGAAAATTATTATTATTAATTTTACCGTTTCATGCTTTGCAATTTTTTTTTTATAAGCTATAATTGAATTGTAAACTAAAATATAACGACGGATTGATAACTTTTTTATAATAACAAAAAAAACATTAAATAAATCTCTTTTGATTTGTATTCACTTCCTTAGAAAGATCACTTTAATTTGTGCCAAAAAAAGCATGCATTGACAAGCAACTAAAACGGGCACGAAAAAACATCGTTAGAGCCAAAAGTACTTGATTGTGAGACAATTATAAAGTTTTCATCAAACTGTATTATAGGTAACAAATTAAGACACAAACCTTATTTATTTTAAATAAATTTTCTAAGCACAACCTTAGATATTTAAAAAAAAACCTCTTCCTGCAAAATTAAATGTTTACGCTTACGATCCTTCGCAAGAACTAGCCCTTCCCGACGTGGAACTAAAATGGACGCGACAAAACATCGTAAGAGCCAAAAGTACTTGAATGTGAGACAATCATCAAGTTTTCATTAAACCGTATTAAACGTAACAAATAATATACATACGTTATTAATTTATCAAAGACAAACTTAGATTTTTTTTAAAACCTCCTCATGAACAATGCATTTTTTACGCTTACGATATTTTGCCGGGAAGGGCTCGATTTTTTTATTATTATACGTAGGTAGGGTATTTTGTGCCTAACTTAAATATATATTTTTTTTTTTTTCATAGCGCATTGTTATCCCAGCTCTTCCAGAATATCCTAACGTGAAAGGAAAACGAATAACCTGAAAAAATGTTCTTCCGCATTGTGCTGTTAACTACGTATGTGTGCATTAAATAATAAAATATCAAACGCCGTTTTTGAGATTAACTGCAAATAATCCCATTAAAAAATGAGATTGGACATAATTTATTCTAACAATGGTTGATTACAACTAAGAGATCATATATTTTTTCAATCGAGGAACCAAATATTACGTAACAACTACCCATGTATTATTTCGTTATCTAACCATTAGCGTTGGGAAAAACTTCAATGTTTTGTGAATGCTTCACGAATTGCTGGTTCTTTAAAATGAACCCTTCGCAGTGAACACTTCAATTGAAGTCGAACAATGAATGAAGTAGGAACTGTTGCCAAAAGAAGTAGTTCTTTCAAAGCGGTCACAACGCTACTAACCATGAAGCAGTAAATCCTCTAAAACGGCGAACTCTGGTGTCACAGGTTTTCTTTCTGGAATTTCGAAGTCAACCCATCTACTTTCAACTCGCAACGTCATTTCCACCATGATCTATGGAATTTAGAATATATCCTTCAACTGTCATTGAGACAAAGTAATATAATGTTTTTTCTATGCTGTTCAATAAAATTGTTCACCGAGATTTTTTTTAATTTTGATTTTTAACTCGAGCAAAGCTGGGTAGTAACTTCAACTATTAGAACCTCTATTATTTTTAAAAAATGTACGAAGTGTATCGGTACAAACATTAAGTACTAGTTAGATCTTAGTACTTACAAACGAGTGCCAACAGAAATATTTTTTCTTATCAGCCTAAATACATCATTGACAAAAGCGAGTTCAAATCCGTAAAAATGATGTTTTTAAATTTATAACTTTAAATTCAGATAATAAAGAGTGCACTGTTAAAAACAAATTTATCAGATAAAGAGTGAAGTTTATCAGTGTTGTACATACCAAAATATAATATTTGATTCGGGATGACGGTGAATACAAAAATATGTTAATCTTATTCAAATCTCTAAGGATGGCATTCTTATCGTCATTATTTTGCAACTGGGGAGTGTTGTGGTTTGTTCAATTTAATAAAGATTTGCAACACAATTTTGATAATGATATTATCTTTATCAAAATAAATCATTTTTTAATCACCTGTTGCAATGAACAGTATGTTTAAATATTCTTGCAGATGGAACTACCGAAATTAATCGATAACAGTGAATGACAATTCATTCATTTTTATTTTTTTTATTAAGTTATATTTCGAGGGCATACTTGCAGAACGCATTAAGTCAGTTTTTGTTGTTTTCCCGTTTAAAATGTCAAAATTTATAAAATTTTCCGCTTTACCTCCTGGTAGCACGCATGAAGTCCTAGGATACTTAGTTTTCAAATAAAAAAACGTATTAAGTCATATTGTTATCTTTTTATTCTGGCAGAAAGCATGATGTACGACTTAATGCATTCTGCAAGTTCTAAATACGAGACTTGTGGCGTACGGTTTGCATTAGGTCTGACTTAGTGCTTTCTACTAGTACAAAGTTTCTTTCCAAATAATTTTACCACTACTCAATATTTATGTGTTATCATATTTATTACTTCAACGGTATGCACATATTTGTCGATAATTTTTTAACATTCTTACAGACGTATGTAATATTTTTTTGCATTACCTACATAGTTTTTTTTCAGGTAAAATTACAATCATTGAAGAACATGAAACAAGTGATTTGATTGAAAATCAAATTAAAGTATTAAATGCACTGACTGAAAGGGGATTTTAATTCTGATAAATCTTTAGATGGCAAAAATTACTATGAAGATAACCACTTTACTAAAATATTGACAGAGTTTAACAGAAGTCCAAAAAACAAATCTGATATTTCACCTAACACTCATTTGTCTCAATTAATAGTTACTTCAGAAAATTTTGATAAAATATTACTAAATGAATCAACAATGTTGTTTAAAATGGTTGAAACTATAGATGATGTCATTAATGAACCTGAAAATCGTGTTAACTCATCTTTGCTTCAAAAAGATTCTCGCAATGATGTATCTTTGAACCAGCCAAAACCAACTACGTCAAAATGTGTTATTCTTGATGAGAAAACTGTTTTTTTTGTAGATAGTGATTTAGCAATTGAAGAAAGTATTTCTGAGGGAAAGAGATGGAAACAGGCAAATCCTCAAAACTGGAAGAGAGAAAAAAATAAGCGTTTAAGAAATGATTGCTTAACTTATAAAAATTATAAGGATATTACAACAGAACCGAAATTACCGAAGCGACTTACAAATCACAAATGTAAATTCAATTGCAATTCATTAAAAATAAAAAATAAAAACAGAATTGAATTGTGTCGCAATTTTCGGATTTGTTCTTACAATCGCAAAAAAGATTACATTCTAAAAAATGTTGAAAGTAAAATTCCTGTCTAAAGAAGACCCAGGAATAAAAATGCAACACTGAGACAATACTCAAAGAGCAAGAGTCTGTGAAAAGTTATTTTTAAGTACATTACATATTTCAAATAGGTCAGTAATTCAAGCTTTCAAAGGAAAGGAAAATAGGGGAAGACAGTTTATATAACTTAATCGTAGAGGTAAACACCCTCCTGCGAATAAAACAAGCAATGAAGGTTTGATCAATATAAAGTCCCACATAGAATCGTTTCCGTTTATGGAAAGTCACTACACGAGGAAATACTCCAAAAGAAAATATTTAGATAGCAAATTGACAATTTGCAAAATGTATAAACAGCTAATAAAATTTAAAAAACTTAAATATTCGTTTAGAAAGGGTAAATTGGCTAAAAATTAAATACCTTAAATATGAAAAGGAAAACTTTTTACCATACAATACAAATATAATTTTAGTGACGAGAATGAATCGATAAACGTCTTAACTATGAGGGGTGCATCGCGTATCAATCGTTATTTGTTTGTAGAAATCGTCAAAATTCCACAATAGAGAAGTTGAGTGAAAAATATTATGACTTTAAAAAAATATGTGCATGTAGATCGAAAAACACAGATTCTGAATATATATGTATATTTCCATATTATTATTCCCAGAATTAATAAACCCTTCTTGAAAATTAGTTAAAACGCCATAAAATAGAAACGCTTCATATTAGTCGAACGTCAAATGTACCGTTTTCGTACGATGCGATGCCGCGAAGTAAATGGCGGTGAACCATTTTTACGTAAAATTTCATTTCTTGGAATGATTGTAAATCGCAGTAATGCTTGTATTTTTTACACATTAGTACGATGCAATAGCAAGACGTATTATCTCCTGACATTTTATAAGGTTTTGTTAAATTAAAAGCGGTAAAAGTGAAGAAAAAACACAAAATAACAAATATGCAACTGACAGCTGGATAACGACAATGTGCGATGTCAAATATAAGTACCGTGTGGTGCCCCTTCTGAACGTACAAAACGCGTCACGCACCCACCCCGCTCCTTACCTCTGAGATATTGCCGTTTTGGCGGCGTGTACAAAATTCAAACTTTGAGAATTAATTTAACTATAAAAACTAACTTAAAAAAAAAAAAAAAAAAATACCTATATTTAAGTTTGAAGGTGGATATTGATAAAAAAATTTTAAAAAAATGGACTCAACTTCCTTATTATACAAGAATTCCTTAAAAATAACTTCTGCAAAAAAAAGGTTTATTAGTAGAAATGTGCGTAAAAAAGGTAGTACCGGACATTTTTCATGGGTAGTTTGGACAGTTACCTGCTGAGGATACCAATCATTCAGAGTTCCTTCCGGAGCCAGATGTAAATGATTCTGATTTTGAAAACGATAAATGAATCGATTAATTTTGTTTTTTTTTTTATAGTATTACTTTTAATTGCTAGTTTCTTTTCACATATAAATGTCTAGGATGTGCGAGAATTCAAAATATTTTTTGTATGTTATTTAATATAATTTTAATTTTTGGAATTTATTCTATGTTTCACTATTTTTTTAATTAACATTTTCACTATTTGCTTCAAATTTTTTTTTTATAGTAATACATTAAATTGCTAGTTTTTTTTACATGCACATGTCTACGATGTGCAAGAATTCTAAATAAATGATTCTTTTAATTGTTTGTATTTATTCTATATTTCATTATATTTAATTATAAAACATAATAAACATTTTCATTATTTGCTTCAAAAACTGTTTTACTTATAAACCAATCTAATCACAAAAATAAAATAAAATATGTATTTACAGTAAGATCATTTTCAATACAGTTGATATGAACGACTGTAAAAATATATACTGACAGAATGCATTAAGTCAGCAGTCACTGGTAGTCACGTTAAAAATGTGTTTTATTTTAAATATGTACGCAACTAATCAATTTTTATTTTATTTTTTTGCGTGCCAAAAAGGTCATTCTTTATAGTGTATATTTTTTTTTTACAAAAGAAAGACGGTTCTAGGTTTAATAATGGTTTGAAAAATAAAAAATGCTTAAATTGCGATTATCTCAGAAGTTGTTTTAATGACTTAATGCTTTCTGTAAGTATGCCCTCGATATTATGTGTTTTTTTGTATAACTTCGGGGATTTCGGGACAAATCTCATAAACAAAGAATACAAAAAGGGGGTTCGTCTATTTTAGTTTAGGAATGACGTTTTAATTTATAAGTCACTGACTTTTGTATTTCAACATCGCTAATAACGTAATAACTAGCGTTGGGAAAAACTTCAATGTTTTGTGAATGCTTCACGAATTGTTAGTTCTTTAAAATGAACCCTTCGAAGTGAACCCTTCAATTGAAGTCGAACTCGCGAAAAAATAAGATTTGAGAGAAGAAGGATTGATCCGCCTGTTTAGCGTTGGGAAAAACTTCAGAGTTTTGTGAACGCTTCAGGAACTGCTAGTTCTTTGAAATGAACCTGTCGCGGTGAACACTTCAATTGTAGTCGAACTCGTCAAAAGATAGTACTAGTCGGCAGAGATCCCAAATCGAAAAGTGCTAGCAAATCAACAAAAATTCCTCTCCGAAAAAAAAGCACTAGTCGGTAGAGATTTGAAATCGAAAAGTACTAGCAAATCGACAAAAAAATCCTCCCTCAAAAAGTGCTAGCAAATCAACAAAATTTACCCTCCGAAAAAAAAGCACTAGTCGGTAGAGATTTGAAATCGAAAAGTACTAGCAAATCAACAAAAAATCCTCCCCCAAAAAGTGCTAGCAAATCAACAAAATTTACTAAAAACGGAATTGCAGGTCGGAATCGCCTTCAAATCGGTGCTGCTTCAAAAGTACTTCTTTCAATGGAATGAAGTTAATGAAATGAATGAAGGCTAAAATGAACTACCACCTTCAATTGAAGTGTTGGTTCAGTGAAATGAAGTTCATGAAATGAATGGAGGCTAAATTGAACTGCCACCTTCAATTGAAGTATTTGTTCAATGAAATGAAGTTATTAAAATGAATGAACGCTAAAATGAACTAACGACTTCAATTGAAGTATTTGTTCAATGAACAATGAATGAAGTACGAACTGTTGCCAAAAGAAGTAGTTCTTTGAAGCAGTTCTTTCAAAGCGGTCACAACGCTAGTAATAACTAGTCAAACACTCTAAACGTTAAAAACTACACTGTATTTTTTAATGTTGTACCCTATTTGCATCAATAATAATAATAATGAAAAACAAATCTACCTATTACGAAGTGGTGAAAAATAAGTGTTTTTTCTTTGTTTGTGGGCCATATTCCTATTTTGAGTTCTGTATAGTCGCTGCCTTACGATCGGGGCCGGTTCCACGAAATCTAGCGCCCTGTGCAGTAAGTACTAGTGCGCCCCCGAATTAAATTTGACACAAATTATCAAACATTTCCAAATTGCTTTACGAATTTAAGTTTTGTAACAAATGATTCCAATCATACAATCCTGAACTAGCCAAAGCACTATTAACTAGAGATATAGAAAATAATTTCCAACAAAAACAAAACTCTACTCAAGTCTAACCGCACGTAAAGTAAGACCAATGTATTTCTTATCGTATTATTTGTATTTTGACATAATTTTGGCCAACATTTGTATAGGGCCGTTTTAGTAAAAAAATCACCTCAAGGGCGCTGTAACTAAAACTGTAACTAACACAAATGAATCTTTAGACACTAATATAACCCAAAAACACCTAATGGTATATAGCGGTAAAGTATTTTGAACAGTTTATAAATAAAATGACACAGCCAATTGACAGCTTTAAAATGACAGCTGTCAAATTAATGTCAACAACAAAATTCCCCGAATGAACAATGGACAGATCCAAATTTATGAATTCATATGAGAATGAACTGTAAAGTAACTGTCTTTAGGGTTTATTTCCGTATAACAAGATTTTCTTCGTACAACAGAGCAGGTGCGTCTTAGGGATGTAACATCTACAATTGGCTGTAACTCTTTTGGAACCAGTTACTAATTAATGGCTTTAGAAAAAAGTCGATAGCTTTTTTTTTAATATTACTCAAAAATTACATGATAAAAAAATAAACTCCAAAAAAATATTACTGTAAACGAATTCTGAAAAGTGAATTCTAATTCGAAAAATAAGCGCAAAGTCATCGGTACAATATCGCCGTGACAAAAATATGTATCATCTCTAATGGTGCATTTACACTGTTGTATAAAAGCAACGGGCAGGGTGAATGGTTGTAGACTTTGCTTCTCAGAATTTTAGCGTTTAACACTCCATAGAAAAACAGACTTTACGTCCAAATAACCACTATGAGTATGCAATACGTAAAAAAATCCGTGACAAAAATCTACTCTCCATACATTTCCGCTAGTCGTTCAATGCACAGTGATGCTGCCAACGCAATAAAAAACATAATTACCCCATGATTTGGGTAATTTAAAAATGATATGAGGAAATTTTGATATGATTTAGAAAATATTTTAAGTTAATTTAAATAAGATCTTTATTTTCTCGACGCCCCTTCATGATTTGGAATCCTGTTACAACCCTTCCAGGATGGTTTTTGAGCCATTTATTTATTTCTTGGTCAAAATATGTCTTCAGTAGCCCAAAGAATACCCCATCAAGTGGTTGCAGCGTAGGTGCATGGTGGAGGCAGACATAACAACATTATGCCATTTTCTTTAGCAAAAATCAAAACATCCACATATTTGTGGCTAGAATGTCCATCCACCATGAGGGGAACCTTTTTCGTTTTGAGGATGCCTTTATACATTTCTGGAAACTCTTCGACCATTTCAGAAAAAGACATATATCTCTATTTCTTTCCAGGAAACCTCTCAACCAATCTTTTCCAGACATTTTTTTCAATGTTTCTCAAATCTTGCAAGTCGTTTTTCTTCGGTTTTAATAGTTTTATTTGAACTCAAACCATGTCTTCATAAAGTCGTTTTCTAAAAATCATAGGATTTTACTTGACTTTTCAAAATGAGAACTGAGAAATATTGTTTCTACAGAAACAAAAAATATCACACACTTCAAACATAGAATCAAAATAATCTAAAAAAAAATAATAAAACTATAAAAATCTGGTAAAATTTATTATAGGTAGGTAGGTATTTGTGGATTTGAAAAGATATTTTTATATAATTTATTCAATTTATTAATAGTTACATCCGTTGCAATTTTGAAAAAGTCCCACATGTACGTACGCACAACGAAATTATGTTGTTTGATGAAAAATAAGGAAAAACAAGGAAACAATACACCGCGCTGCCGCCGTCTTGCCTATTTTGTTATAATATTCACATGGATATCTAAAAGCTCCATAGCTAATAGAGGAAACGACTTTGAATCTAAAAAACCTAAAAATTCCGGACCGATAAATCTGCTGAGCTTACCGTTCGAGAGTTTTTCCCGCTTCATAAAAAGGATTTTCTACTGTATGGGAAGATTTTCAAACCCTAAAATGGACGTTTATGTTTTTTGAAGTATTAAATGAGTTGTGTGTTTGTAGAATTATGTACCGGTCAGCCGGAGGTAGGCCCGTGCCGGAGTTTCGTGCACAAGTGGCACTTCGTGGGCATTATCGGCGGCGCCGGCAACTGCACCATGTTCGTGGGGGGCGGCTGCGGGGGCAACGCGGCCAACAGGTTCAACTCGGAGCACGAGTGCCTGCACCACTGCATCGGGGACTCCTGTGAGTACTACATAACAGCTTATATTACTAACTACTAACTACAACTACTAACTTCTAAAGCCCTAGGGTTGGGAAACTTGAAAACTTCACGGCAAGGTAACAATTTATGAAAACTATAAATCAAAAGAAAATGAAACTCATCACTAGTCAGCACTAACCTTATTTTAAAGAAATCTTTAAAATACTACTCATACTTGAAAATGTGTAGGTTAAAAAATACATAGTAGGTAGATTTAGTTTTCCGTTAATTTCGTCGTTATAATTAAAAATCTAATAATTTTTATTTCTTAACAAAGTTTTATTTTCACCTTACAATAACACCTAGTTAACTAAAATTCACAATCTCATAACATATTTTTTTTACATTAACTTGAGAGAAATAATTTCCCTTGGGGCCTGTGTCGCGGGCTCAAATCCTGGCGTGCGCAAATAAAATTTAATCATTAAATATGTGTTTTTTTGCATTTAATTGAAATAAAATAATGTGTCATTTATAATTTATTTGTGGGAATCTCCAGAGTGGTAAGTATCGCCCTGACGAAATACTACCATAGGTTTTTTAAGAAGTAATTAATAAAAAACTCTTATTTCCAGATACACTCCCCCCGTATCTTACATCTTCCCTTAGCCCCACCACCACCCCTACGAGCACCGTGGTGCCCACCTTCGTCCCCCCTGCGCCCACCCTCCCGCCTGTCCCGCGCCACGAAAGGGGGAAGGAACTCACTTTCGCCGAGACGGGACATCAGAAGACGTTTATGTTTGCCAAGGACAACACTTTCATACAGCTAGACGGAGAAATCATTCAAACCTTTCAGCTTCGGTAAACAAATTTAAATAACTATTAGTTTTATTGACATGAATAGTTCAAATGTATAAAATCATCATCATTATATATTCACTAATGGATCAAGTCCTAACCACGATATATCAACCCTATCAAAGGTCTTGCTGCTTTGCGCTGCCATGTGATTCCTAAGACATGTTTATCACGTCAGTCCTGGAGATCTAATTATAAGATTTATCAGTCCAGCATGCATCTTTCCAACTCGCTTTGCATAGCTTTCATCTTGTGAACCTCTTTGGTTTACTAAATGGCGTTGATATTCTTCTAGTTCTCATTCACTGTTCCTTAACCTCTCTTCTTGCAAATCCCTCTCGGTCCTCAGTCGTAGAGGTTTTCTGTCATGTTTTCTAATTACTTCAAATCACAGTGTATGAGTATATTCCAATTTACTATGCATTTTTGTGTTACAGATTATGCAGAGAAATATCGTTTAAATTTCGAACACGCCTTCCCCATGGCCTCCTAGTGTACCACAATGTGAAAAACCTTGCGGGAATTAAAATGCAGCCCTACGCTCTCTATGTTATAGTAGAAAAGGGGCAGCTGAAAGGTAAATTGGCATTCCCATCACACTTTTGAAATTCACACTTTTACCAGAGCCATTCATTAGATTGCTTCTTCATGTTTGTATACAGTGAAACTCTCTTATAAAGTATTCCAAGGGGCCAGAAAAAAAAACTTATTGGGACGACTTAGTGGGATTATTTGAACCATTTTTGCATTTCAGTCATTGATTCCCTTGAGGGACCGAAAAAACAAAACTTCCTTGAGCAAGCAAAGTTCTTCTGTGAAAAATTTATAAGTGGGTTTCACTGTATTTGAATATATTTTTATTTCCAGTTGTCCATGTTTTCGGCAAGCACTTAACCTCGGTGACAGTTGGAATGGGATTAAACAGAGACGAGTGGCACAATGTGGTTGTTAGAATCGACGTGCATGGAGCAAGACTTATAGCTAAAGTAGATCAACAGCAGGAAGAGGTTTACCTGAAAGGGTTGAACCACGATACTAACTATGGCATTTCCACTAACCTTACGTCCGTCGTACTGGTAGGAGGTAAGACCTCTGGAAATTTCACTAAACGTAATAATTACTTGAGATAATTTGTTGTGAATATCAGCATGGCTTCAATGGTTTGTCAGTCCTATTATGAAGTCTTTATAAGTTCATGCTGCATGCTTAATGTAAATTATATATTTTAGGTTTGAGTTCTGAAGAGAAACTTCACGGTGTAAAGTACATAATAGAATCGTTTGTTGGTTGCATAAGTGACGTGGTTCTAAGTTCAGGCAAAGCTGCATCAGATTTGCTACCTATAGAACCACTTATTGCCACAAAACACGAAAACGTCAATGAGGGATGCATCAACAAGTGTCGTACAAGACAAAACTTGTGTTTTGTGGGATCCAAATGCATAAACCACTACAATGATTATACTTGTGACTGTTTTGGAATGAAATATGAAGGAGAGCAATGTGATGTTTACAGTAAGTTTCCAAAAATTTCTCAATTTATGCCTATTTAAAAAAGAAATTATCAGTTTTCGACCTATATCAATAATGAATCTACTTTTTTTTTAGCTGCAACGATTTTAACGCTGCGTGGTTCTAGTTTTGTTTCCTACAGAGTATATGATTGGAAGGATAGAGTTCATACAGCTATCAATAGAATAAGTATGATTTTCAAGGTATTGTTTTATTTATTTAAATAAATTGGTAATATATATAAATATATGTTTTAGAAAAAAAAAAAACATTATTTTTCATATATTATTCCCAACGAGTTAGAAAAAGAATTGTGTTTTGAATCTAAATCATATTACTACCAACTGCCTTCTTACTGAACATAGATGAATATAATATTTTATTAAGTAATGGTTCTGTTTGCAGACTCGATATGATAATTCAGCGTTGTTTTACGCGAGCGGAGAAACAAGTTCATTAAAGCATCACTACATTGCCGCATCTCTACACAATAGATCTGTATACGTGGAAATGGATTTTGGAGATGGACCCCTTAGTTGTTACGTAGGCTATCAAGTCAATTCTAATCATTGGAACAACCTGACTATTTTCCACAACTACAAGGTGGTTCACGTATCCCTGGACCAAGAAGTTAAAACTTTTGAAATACCTGGCTCGTCACATCACCTTTACATAGATCCTGAAATATACATTGGAGGAGGACCAGAGTTGAACAAGAAAAAGGGCCTCTTGTCAGATAACAATTTCATTGGAAGCTTTGAATACATATTTTATAACGACGTATCAATTTTATATGAATTGAAAAAGGGGAATCCTAAAGTCCATTACATAGGTGTTCTAGAACCAGAGTTCTTTGAAAATGATGTGGACGTGATACCAATCACATATCCATTTGCTTCATCACACATTTGGTGGCCGCTAGAAACAAAAAACAGCTTAAACTTATCATTTGACTTCAAATCTAGTCGTAACATGGCTGTGCTGGCATACAGTGATGTTATTACGCCTTCAGGGATGGGATTTTGGGAGGTAAAACCACATAATCGTAAAAATCATTTTTAAATGCTCAATCCACATCCATTTCTCTGTTGGTCTTATACAAATGTTATTATCATTTTACTAGGTGAGGGTTGTCAAAGAGGAAATACGATTTGAACTTGTTCCTGACGCTGGGAAAAATGTGACTCATCTCACTTCAGTGAAATTCGATACCAGAGGAACATGGCACACGGTGGAGTTGGAATATAAAGATGGAGGGATCAATCTGATTGTGGATTTCAAGAACAAACAAACTCAAATGTTCGGTAATCCTAAACAATAGTAATTTAGCAGTATAATACATAATGTATTGTTATGACTACAGTCAACCACTCCCACACTTAATCAGTCATTCATAAGAATGGAAGAGCAGTTTGTCAATGAAAAATTATTCTTTTACAGGACTGAAGTTTAATTTGGCAGACAAAGTCATCATTGGCAGTGGATTGAAGTCAGCTAATCTTGGGCTGATTGGATGTATGAGAGACATAACTGTCAATGGAGTGCTCATAGAACCCAGGTACCCAAACAATGTAACCCTAGAATTTGTTTTTTCTATAAAGGTTTATCGACTACCTATATATAAAATTCTTATTTGTTAACTTTGTTATTTTCACGCAGGTATGTGATAAAAACAGAAAGAGTTGTTGGGGAAGTAGCGATAGACAATTGCCAGTTCGTTGATCCTTGTCTAAGGCCAAATACTTGTGAACACGGAGGACGTTGTTCTGTCAGAGATGATCGAATCGCCTGCGACTGCAGTGGAACTGGTTACATTGGAAAGAATTGCCATTTCGCTAAGTTCCGCAAAACATGTGAAGAATTGGCACTTCTAGGTTACACTCAGCCAGATGTTTACCTGATTGATATTGATGGAAATGGAAGATTTCCACCGGCTCATGTGAAATGTGAATTTCAAACTATGGAAGATGCGACCAAAACTATTGTGGAGCATAACCTACCCAGTCAAGTTGTGAGTATGGCAGCTATCTTTCAACAACTTTCTTAACAGAGCATTCGTGCAATAAGGATTCTGCACTATCTGTAAATTAGGTTTATGTGCAGAGCTTAAATAGTACACAAGATGAACATTATTTTATTTTTTTAATCAAAGTAAATCAGTAATTACTATTTTCTTGTTTCAGGATGTAAGATCGGCAACGGAAGAAGACTTTAAATTCAGTATTAAGTACAGAGAGTTTACGGCAGAGATGCTACAAGAGTTGATTTCCCACTCTCTCTACTGCAGTCAACACATCAAGTATGATTGCTATTTGGCCCCATTAGAACTTCACAGTGCCACATGGTTTATTTCATCAGCGAGGAATGACACCGTGGACTACTTGGGAAATGTAAAACGGTATGTCAAAACCAAGAATATTGTTGTCGATATGTTTTACAGAATAATTCAGTAATCACTGGACATATTATAAAATTAATATAAAGTTGTTGATTATACAGCGCACAAACTACTATAACAAAATTTTAAGAGTCCCGATTTTTTTACAGAGGATCTTGTCCTTGTGGTGTAAACAGAACTTGTGTTGACCCTTCGCTGTCCTGTAACTGTGATATAAGTGAGAACAAATGGCATTCGGATGAAGGGTCCTATATCCAGCCTCACAGTTTGGGGATCACTGAGATGGTATTCTTACAACAAAAAGATTTGGATGAAAATGCACAGGGACGCATAACACTGGGGCCTTTAGAATGTGTTGAAACAAGTAAGACATCATTCCATATGCGTAAAATGGGTTAATGCCATTGGTTAAATGCATTTCTATGCATAAAGGGTTCATATAAAAGTAATGCTAAATATATTACAGATACTCAACAATACGTAGTGACATTCACAACATCTCAATCATATATTGAAGTTCCTGGATGGAGAAAGGGAGATATTGCATTCAGCTTTAGAACAACTGGCACTAGTGCAATTTTGCTTTTCCAGCCGCCAATCAGACCAAATTATCCTTCGTTCATGGTGGCCTTAACTAGCGGTAAGAACCTTTTTTATTATTTTTTAATGTTGTTATTTAATTATTAATTCATCTCGTCTTCTTCTCCTTGTCCTATTCAAGTTAGGACACAAGGAGCCTCCAGGCGTCCCTGTCTTGGGCTACTTCAGCGGCCTCTCCTTGATTTTATGAATTCATTATTATAGATTACCAGCTTACATTCAACTTTACTCTCAATACTGGGACAACCAGGGAACTAGTGATTAACTCTAAGAAAAAACTGAATGGAGGCGAATGGCACAAAATTTGGATAGATTACAACTTCTACCATGTGAGGTTTATGATCAACACCGAATATCAGATGGTGGACTTATTACTTGAAGAAGAATTCGGACCATTCGAAGGATCTATGTTCATCGGTGGTGCAACTGGGTAACTTAAAAGAATCTTACTTTGCATATAAGATTTACGTAATTAATAACACAACACTTAACCATTACTGAAACTAATTTGACACATTTTTATAGTGATTTACTGAAGAAGTCTGCTGTTAAGCAGGGGCTAATTGGCTGTTTCCGTGGTCTGGTGGTTAATGGGGAGATCTTAGACATATACAGTTACATGTCTGTGCATTTGTCAGAAATCATAAAGGACTGCAAGCCATCCTGTGTTCCTAACCCATGCCAAAACAAAGCAATCTGCAAAGAACTATGGTCTACCTTTCAATGTATTTGTCAAAACCCGTGGGCGCATTATGGAATCTACTGTGATACAAGTATGTATACCTTACACCAGACTCTAAATAATATTTTGCACAGAATTCTACACTTTTAAGGAGCAGGAATGACCATAATTTGCCACTCTAATCTTATTTTTGTGTTTTTTCAGATATCAACAACAAAGCACTTACATTCCTAACACCTGACTCATATTTGAGGAAAAACTATCTCTCAGCCAATACAACAGTGGATGAAAAAAACAGACTCAAGAAGATGATGCTTGAAAATCTCTTAGTGAATCTGAGAACCTATGATAGTGACGCCTTGGTACTTTATGCCAATGACCATATCAACAACTTCTTCCACCTTTACATTGCCCAGGGCAATAGAGTTGTGTACATGTTCAATTATGGAAATGAAATAGTCAATGTGTCCGTAGTTTACGAAGGACTGAGCAAAGGCGACAGTATCCAAGTAGCCATTGTCCGCCAAGATAACGAGACAACCTTACACGTCAATGATAAAAACGCCACAATCAGCAAATCTGTAATCTTACTGACAGAATACTCAAATAAACCGTGGATCAACCCTGAAGCAGGTAAATATTTAACCTCTTCAACTCTTTCCAATTTAAATTATGATAACGGGCATGCCTGCAACTCTTTCTGACATTCATACCTTTTTTATTCAAATGAAGTCGCGTAGCGCTAAAGACGGGAATTATTAGCGCCTAAAGGCGTAAGTTCAAATTATGTATATATATAAGTAAGTTTTGAACATCACTTAGAACTCTATAAAATTAAACTATTCGGATGATTTCTTAGAAAAATGGTGCTAAAGCTGTACCGCTAACAGCTGCGTTATAACCTCTCCCTCATTCTCATAAACAACACACATTACAAAAATAATGGTTCAATCAGAGCTTTCAGCAGCAGGACCATATTATTCATAATCATTCCTTTATTACATCTTTATCCTCCTGTTTCCAGAGGTTCTCCGACCGCAGCGCCCCCCTGCGCCCCCGGCCGACTACTTCCAGGTGAACCTGGGCGGCATAGACCCCCACTCCCTCCACCCAGGCCCCGCGGGTACTGAGGGTGTGAGGGGCTACGTCGGCTGTGTCAGGGGTCTGAAGATCGGCAGCCATGTGGTGGACCTGCCACTGAAGGCGCAGCAGAATATTGACCAAGGTAATTTTTTTCAATAAAATCTATTGTTTTTCGACAGTCGTGTGGAAATCACAACAACACTCGGGTGTGCAATCTTCAATAACTAGTAGTTAATACGTAGCTTTGCTTGTGTTTTATCATACTTTCTTTCTTATAAATGATTTGAAAAATATCACAATAATAACAAGCAATATGATGTATTGCCTTTTTTTACAGTTAAACAAATATTTTTAAGCTCTCTAGCTCAATATGGTAATGACATTGTGAGCTCAAAGTAGTTGTAAGATGAATTCCAGATAAAAAAAGTTTTCCGAATTTCATGACGCCACAAACATATTTTCTGCTTAATATTTAATAACTAAGGTATTGATTGAAAATTTGATAATTTCACGTAACTGTTATCCCGAATAACTGTTTGTTTAGGGATCAGATCTGTAAAGTCAGGTTCTTCAAACAATACAAGTATATACGCAATCCTTTCTCATTCCCCTAACAATATTTTTATTCTTTCAACTTGATATTCTTAGTTTTTCACAAAAACATATATATTTTGCGAGATTATAACGAGACCTCTCTCTGTCACCCGGGAGGATTATTTGAAAAATGTTATCCATCTATCAATCATATGGAACTGCAAAGTCAATCAAAATTTCGTTAATCAATGTAAAAGCAATTATTACCTCAAAAGCTAATCATGAATGGTATAATTATAAGAAAAAATGTTATTTAAATGCTTACGCATTGATTACAGATCTAACAGGAGTGTTGCCCCACTGCAATATGCGCTGTGACCTGGAGCCATGCAAGAACGGAGGCATATGTACCGAGGACTTTAGCCGTCAGGAAAGTTCCTGTGATTGCGAACATACAAGCTACTTCGGAGACAACTGTATGGAGGAGAAAGGGGCTGATTTCAGCGGAGAGAGTGTTCTACAGAGAAAGTTCGTTTTGGATGGAGCTGTTGAAAAGGTAAAATCTTTGAATAAAAATGTGTGATGTCTTACAATTTTTTTGTTCAAAATTAGTTTTCATGAGAATTAGTATACATTTCACTTACCCATTTGTAATGTTTCCTAGGTGAAGGTACAGCTCGCATTTTCCAGCAATGATCTTCGACAAAAGAATACGGTTCTCTTACTTCTGCAAACAGAAAATCAGTAAGTTCATAAAAAACTTTTAAATTCTGTATTTTATTTTGAATGTGAGCATGCGATCATGTAACAGAATACTGCCATCTGTTTAAGTATAGTTGAGCATTTATTTATGATCATTCATACATAATTCCGAAAAAATCTCTTACCAATCTATTTTCTGAATCAGCCAAATCTCTTGAACAATGAACTCTGACCTTCTCAAATCATCACAGATTTATCTGTCTGAAATTTTAAGATAAACACACATACTTCCAGCACACAACATTATTTCCATCATAAGCCAGGAACTTATGAAATATTAACTTCACAAAACTGCAATACACCATATTTATTGTTTGTTCCACATTTTTCAATTGTTTAGTAAGAAAAAATATTTTGAAAAAAGAATTCTTAAACTAAAACATAGCTAGTAGTAACTTTTAGTAGTTCTTTTTTATTCAAAGTTCCTATCTACCTACCAGCATTTTATTTTATTAGTTTGCAATTTCTCTAAAAAGTATTTACCTTATTTACCTAGGCTTACTGACCAGCTAGTGTAATCATTATCATATAATTTCATTGGTTTCAATGATTTATTTACATTATATCCAAACATTATTTTTAATTAAAGAGTGTTGATTTCAGGCGCAGCTATTATCTGCTGGTGGCAATTACTCCAGATGGGCATTTGAAATTCGAAGAAGACAGGGAAGGTTCTGTTTTTGGAGCTGAAATAAAAGACAGAAACTTTTTGAATGGTTTGTTTAAAACCTTAACCTCTTAGGATTTCAAACATTCAACATAATATTTAACAATCTACAATACATAGATTTAAATGCAATTCCATATCAATCTTCTTTGATTTTCTAGGTGCCCGACATTCCTTATACTATACACGTAATGGATCTGATGCTTCTCTGCTAATCGACCGGGGAGAAGTACAGCTATTGCCTGTCACAGTTCAAGGACTAATCTCCTCCCCAGATCTTGGGTCAAATGAAGTCCAAATTGGAGGACTAAACACAACTGACCCCCGCTTTGCTATATACAAGGGCTATAGCGGGTGCCTATCCAGTAAGTTAATTTTATCTACAGTGTCCATCATCAAGGCAGATATGTAAAGCGTAGAACAATGTTGATATTCTTGTATAGCAGTAATACCACGTGACAGTTAATCCCATTTAATATAGGTTGCAGCTGTCACTTTTGAAAGTACTTTCACAGCCAGATACCAAGAAATGATTAGTGTTAACCCGTCATCGTTATTGATTAGTTAATGGTTTTATTATAGATATTCTTTCACTTTTATTTTGTTTTATTTATTTCAGACATTTATCTTTCGGTGAATTCATACACCATGAAACCTTTGGAGGAGTACATGCTGTTCACAAAGAATGGAGCAGAGAAGGTGAATGTGACTAACTCACAGGGAGTGCGAAGTGCCCAGTGCTCAGCTAGATTTGATCTGCCACCAGATTTGCAGTTCCAAAATGCATATCCTGATATTCACAATGGCAGTTTGGTTAGTATTCTTGGACATAAAATAAACATAAGCGTCAGATTTAGATATTTTATAACTTCGCATACTTACATGACGTTTTTACTCATAGATAGTATTTACATACATTTTTGTGTCATTTTAATGCACAAAGGCCACAATTTTATATTAATTAAGTGTGACTAATTTTCATTATTATTATTACATACCTATAAGATTTTAGTAAATTTACAGGGAACGGATAAAACTTGGGTTGAAGATCCACCAGCACGAATTTCTTACAAATCTCTTTATTCCGATGCTTCAACAGAAGAGGAGAGCACTAATATTGTGTTTATAATTCTTGCTACAATATTTGTTATTGTTGTAATTTGCTGCTCATATGAGGTTTGTAAAAGAAAAAATCAGCTAGAGTATTCTTATAAAATATTATTTTTTGATAATATTATACATGTTCTATGACTTATGCTTTACTTTATAAAAATGATTTTTAGGTTTGGAGAAATAATAAACAACACAAAAAGCGTTTAGAAAGAGAAACCGATGAAAGTATTATTTGGAGTAAGGAACAAGCAACTAAGATGCATGAATCCCCTGGGCTGGGATTACGATCTCATACATACAAAACCGTAAGATATATTTATTGATTGACACAAGAAATTGTGTTAATTTTATGTGTTGCTTACATTGTATAATTATTCTAGGTCCCCAGTGACGATGAAAGTAAACCTGGGAATACAACACCTCCTAAAAAAAGTTGTCACAATGGCTGTACAGAATGGCGTCAAACCATCGTCAGGAGTAAAAACAAATGGTTTCACTCCTAGTTCTCCTAATAATGGAACAAATGGAATAAATGAAGGCTTACCTACCCTCACAATCCCAGCCTTAGTGATTAATACAACAGAAGCGAATAGAGATGTAGAATCTGAAAAGAACACTCCACCATCTCCGCAACGAAAACGCATTAGTTTTAGTGGTAAGATACATCTATTTACTTACACATTCTGTATACTTCTAGGTGTATTGAGATCAGAATATGTAGATTGAATGCTGCATAATATGATTTGCTTTTAGATAGTCCATCAGAGAAAGAACTGTCATGGGAGCCACTGACGGAATACACCGAGCTACTGGCACCCCAACGAGAAATAACCGAAGAAACTAGCGAAGAAGAAGAGGATGGCAATGATTCCATTGCTGAATCAATCCCTTCTTCTACCGATGAGGCCTTGGTAACTTCTCATGCGGTAAGCAAGAGAGCCCCCCTATCCTCCATTAGTGAATGCAATCTTGACCAACTGGATTTCGGAAAGCCTGGCATGAAATATGATATGTTTGATGATGAATATTAAAAGCTTCTTCTGTCTGATCAATACTTCTTGAGGCATAAAACTATCTAGACTACCTAGAAGAAGTTTTGAATGGTGGAAATATGTTCTTTTTGCACTGTGGTACTATTACAGTAGTATGAAGTGCATGATATTTTATCACCAAGAAGAAGGCTGTCATTTATAATTCTTAATTAATTTTTGCAATTAGGCTTGTGATAGAATATAACTTTAATTTGCGGCATATTGTGCTTAAATCTAACGATTACACTCAATGAAGCTTGTTCTTACCAAAATCTTCAAATAATGCATTTTATCAGTCACAGTTCTAGGTTTTAGTCATCACATAGCAATATTTAAAGTACTCCTTAAAAATGTATCAATTAGATGTTCGTTTAGATCTATCTTCAATTAGAAAAATTACATGTTTAACTAATTTTATTTTTTGTACGTAAAATAGGAAAATAAATATTGTGTATTGTCACAGAAAAGCAATACTGCTACTATTCGTTAAGAGTTTTTACATTATATTACCACTGGTTTAAAATTTTCTTTTTTTTTTTGATTCATGTAAATTTTTGGCTGCTTTAACAATATTGTTATTTTTTCCTCTAAAATCGCAAAATGTTATGTTATAAGCCCACATATATTCAACTTGATCATGCTTGTTTCACAACGTTTTTCAAACATTAATTACATCATAATATTTTTATAATAGTGCATGTTACAAAATAATGAATGCATAAAAGTTTAAAATATTTTAACAAGCTGCATTATTTAATGAATGCAAAAGAAAAGACATATTTTAAATAACATGTTATACTAAATACATACAGCATGAAGTCACAACTTCAGGTCGGTCGGTGGTATAAATAGCGAATGTCTAGTCCTAACTTTATAGCACAAACTGCTTATTTACTATTCACAAAGTCTTCAATATATAATATTATACCTTTGTAGTTTGTATCATTATGCTCAGAATTATTACTTATAAAAATAAGTATTAAGTAAGTATTTATGAGTGTGGGTAGCTATTTCTGGCAACATTAATTTAACCCTTTTTCTGCTTTAGTTATTCAAATATTTTCTGAAGGTAATTAAGCCTTTTCAATAATTAGACTGAATTTTCATTTCTTTTTTTTAAGGTGACGGAGGTATGTGACTAATAAATAGAAATATAATATCTAATTCATAAATTTAAAATGACTATCATCTTTTTAAATATGCATTTCTTTCATTGGGTTATTAACATTTCATGAATCAATAAACATAATGCCAAATTTTAGAAAATTTATTTATACAAGGAATGTTCAGCTCATTGTTTAATTGTGAGGACCAAATATAAATTGATATTGATATTGCATTAAAAGAGTGTGTGAATATGAAAATAATACCTTCAATTATTTTTCTAATAAATAATTATGACTTCAAATATTGCTTCAAATTGGTTTTTGTAATAAGATATTTATTTTTTAATTTATTTATTTATTTAGTGCTTTATATCCATTGCATTATTAATAATATATAATAATTATGCTGTACGGTATCCTTTTAGTTACAAACCATTAATTATTAACAAAACTTTCTTCACATTCTCAAATTATTTCTAGAATTCTTTATGTTGATATTTGGCTGCATCGGTTCAACCACCTTCACCAAAAGAACACCATTATTATTTGTAGGATTTCTCAATAAAATAAGAAAATCATTATCTGAAGTTTTATTATATTTGTATGTATTTATGTGGTATCTTTTGTAATGAAATAGTTTTAGAGTCAATATTTTTACAGATGACTCTATTTCACATAATTATATACTCGTACAACAGTAAAATTTGAAAGATGGTTTGAATACAATTGAGGTTTTGACAGAAAAACCCTGATTTCAAACAGTCCCTTGCGAAACAATGATGAACATACTCTTACGCTGATTTATTAGATGAGACAAACTCAAATATAAAGCTGCCTGCAATGTAACTTTTAAAAGATTACATTATTACTAGCGCTGAGACCGCTCCGTAAGAACTACTTCAAAGAACTACTTCTTTTGGCGGCAGTTCCCACTTCCTTCATTGTTCATTGAATAAATACTTCAACTGAAGTTGGTAGTTCCGTTCATATGTTCATTTTAGCGTTGTGACCGCTCCGTGTGAACTACTTCCTTTTGGCAGTTCAAACCTTATTCATTTAATTTCATTGAACAAATACTTCAACTGAAGTTAGATTACAAAGAACTACTTTATTTTGAGTTGTGAAGTTGAACTTCAAAGCCTACAAAGAAGTACTTCAACTGAAGGTCGACTTTATTTTGGCGAGGAACCGGTTCTAGTTCTTTCCACTTTCAAATCTCTACCGACTAGTACGTGTTTTTTCGGCGAGGAACCAGTTCCAGTTCTTTTCGTTTTTAAATCACTACCAACTAGTACTTTTGTTTTGGCGAGGAACTTTTGCCGATTTGCTAGTACTTTTCGAAAAAATCTCAAGGAACCGGTTCTAAAAAGAACTGGACAAATAATTGGTTCCTTGCCAAATCAAATTTAAATCTCTTTTTTGCGAATTCCACTTTAATTGAAGTGTTCACTGCAAAGGGTTCATTTTAAAAAACTAGCAGTTCTTAGCAGATGTTTTTCCCAACGCTAATTATTACTGACGTATTCTATATATATTCTGAAACTATATGCAGTGTATTCATTTCCTCAGTGTACTCCTACCTCAGGTAACAAAAAATCTGATGACAATGTATTTAGCAAAACCTATTTACACTGTTAAATATAAATACCAATTAATTAATTATATCCTATAAGTAGTGTAAGGGTATTTATACTATGTAGTACATTAAAGCTCGTATTATCATGTTTTTTCTCTTTTTAGTTATCTTTGAAAGACAATTCGATTCACCTGTCTTTTGGTTGTGCTATGAACACTAATTGTTTGAAATTATTGAAAATAAAGGCAAAACTTATTTAAGCAATACTATAGATTTTATTCACATTGAAGAAAATAAATTTAGGAATCATCAAGTCATCGGAAAACTTAACAATGAATTTGGACTGTTGCAACAGTTTCTATATTTCATTTTAAATTTATATTTTGTGGTAATTTAAAAGGCATGTTGAATGAAAAATGTATGCACGTAAATATATATTTAAAATAATAGTTGATCATTGATTATTTCACTACGATTGTATAAAAATAGGAATTCCATGGAGTGTAAATTGAAATCGCTATTACTGCCAAGGATTAAAAAAATTATTTCCTTATTCTAGTTGAAAATATTAAGTAGGTATTATGCTCATCTTATAAGTCCCTCTTTGGCAGTTTAAAAGCATAAATTCTATTATATATCATAACTTAAATTTAGTTGACTGAAAACTTATGAGCATTCATATAACGCAGGTGATGCAGCGCCCGCAGCGGAAGATTGCCCGAGGACCTCCCACTTTAACAACACCATTACCATACAAAATAGACGAACACGGATCCAACGAATTACTTGCGTCAAATGCATAAGTCTTCACCTCTCAAAACTCAAATATCTTTCACTTCTCTCTCAACCCTTTTCCTTCTGGGTCAATCTTTGTATATAATACCTTTCACAAGCTGCTATCCTACGATTTCTTTCTATTACTAAGGCTTTTGTGTTGTCACCTCTACGTAATGGTTCATGGATTAACAGGTGGGAACTTTATTGTTTAAGTTACTAATATAGAACTGCTTTTCTTTTTAAATTTTCTCGCTTTCTTTAACTGTTGCCTAGGTATTTATAAACACTTTAATTTGAATACCCACATATGATTCTGGGTAGGATTCGATACTTAGAAATTGAGTAATACATATATTAAATAAAAAGCATGGTCAGCACTTGTTAAATTGCACTAATTCAACCAAAAAAAATGTGAACATGTAGTAAGCACTTTGTGTGCCGAGAGTTTGGTGTGAATAAGTGCAACGCTCAGCACATATTATGCACATTCATTTCTATTGAATTAACCATGCCAATTTTTTTTTTTAAATTAACTACAGTATCGAATTCTAACAGCAAAATTAGTCTTATATTATTTTTATGAAATAAAATGGTAAAATTTTTGCAGCCAGTAAAAAGGTGCTATGAATGTTATATTGTTGCTTTCCCAATTAAATACCAATACTAATGTTTATCTATTTAAATACAGGATACAGATGAAACAAATGAAAAGATAGATAATCAAGAAAGTTTGGAAAACCCTGCCACAGGTAAGAAACTTATAAATCTAATTCGAATACATACTTTTAATAATTAATACTTTAAAATATAGTTAAATTCGATGACCTTCGTGGCCGAGCGGTTCAAATCCTTAGCTACGAATCTGGATCCGCATATTCTTTAAATAAAATAATATATAGAACCTATATTTGCAGCACGTTTTACACTGCAGGTAAAAGACCACTATTCAAACTGGAAACGTTGCTTGAAATGGAAATAGCTGTTTAGTGACCAGACCTGAATAGCCAAGTAGTTCTCAACCTTCTACTTTCCCTTCCCACTCCCTTCAGCCTCACAACATAGCCCCATCGGAGATGCCATAGTCCCACTGGCTCCGGACAGATTGGAGCAGTTGGGACTATTTAGAATATCAAATTAAGTTGTTATATTTGTTGACAATATCATTGTGCGAGGAGTTTACATTAACAAATCAGCTCAGGTGTTTGAACAATCTGTGTTTTGCTATGCCCCTAATCATTCTATATTTTTTTACAGATACTAATTTTGATTATTACAACTTGCTACCTAGAAGGATGATAATGATTCCAATTCATTCGTTTTTTTATGGCAATAATCGAATATTTAGAAATCCACTCAGTTACTTGGGAGGACCGATAATTCCTGCAAAACAGATGACGAGTTTAGAATCTATTCTGTCACTAGAATAGGAAAACTAAAGACGGATTGAAGCCTGCAAATAAATGGTAGGCCCAGTGTTTAAAACCTTTTCATGTGAATACGTAAAGATATCTTAGGAACATGTATTCCTATTAAATACTCATAATTAATTATTATGCTATTGTATAATGTTATCAAAGAAATATCCATTTGTTTTGAATGTGACTGCAATTGAAGTTTGTTTGAAATGACTCTATTATTAGTGTATTTAGTCAAATGTGATAAAGGAATACTTCCGAGGTATGCCTGTTTTAGTTGTATAATAAAGAAGTCGCTGAATATAAACTGGTTTTATTTAACACCTAAGAGTATCTGTACATACATACTTCATTCCAAACTGATATTATAAAATAATGCTGAGCTACGTGAGGTTTGATAACTTTGCCAGATTTCAGTGACTATTCTAAACTGAATATATTTTTTGATTAAAATTACCTTTCAAAGTAATATGATTACTGAAATAATGTTAACAAACTTCAAAGAATATGAAATTATAAAGATACAGAAAATAAAAAGATTAGGTTGTGACCGAGACAATTTGTCTGTTAATATGTAATAATATTTAACCCGTCCCGTTCTGAGTTATTTTTACTGAAACTGACCACTGCAACTGAATTAATTTTTGTGAAAACATGTCATGGAATAGTAAATATGACAATTTTGTTATAGTATAAGTTTTGTTGATGAATTGAACTATTTTTTAGGAAAATTTCGTTTGTGGGGAGGGTTGTATGAATGAAACAATCTACAAAAAAAAAAGATTTTATAAATACTTTTTTTTTCATTTTACAATAAAATATATAAATGTTATAAATCTGTAAAGTTTTAAATATGCAGTACCAGAGATTCAGAAAAAAAATTACACCCCTTTAGTACTTGCGCACGACTGAGAAAAATGACAATGCTTATTTCTGCAAAGAACACCCTTCATGCTTTTATTAGTGAAATTGCCTGTGGTTTAGTAATAATATTCAAGTAATTTGTATAGCGCCGTTTTTGTGAAAAATCACCTTGAGGGTTTAATGGCAGTCTCCTATGTTTTATGATTAACCTTGACAGAAAAAATATCTGCTAACCTCTCTTAGTACTAAAAAACTGTAAGATTGCAAAGAATACCATTATTCAGCTGAAACTTTACTTGCTGTGGTGAGGCGATTAATTGACGCGGTTCAGACACAGCCATGGCAACAGCGGAGATAAATTGGCACTACTCGAACGGGATTGGTTAAAATTACAGAAAAAAGACAATTTTGGAGTATAAAATATAATTTAAAAAATCACAATGATTTATTCTTACAAAATACACAACACATTATGTTCATATGTAGTTATAAACAAGGTGGCTTTCATAAGTCTAGATAGTACAACTTTCAAAAACTGATTTTACAGGTTGTGCACCGAAATCAAAAAAAATGTTTTCAAAAGCATCTCATTCTTGAGAAAAGTTATTATTGATTACTGTGCAATTCACTTTTCATTATATTAAATTTGCATTCAATTGAAAGTTTGCTCAACCCTTTCAGACCATTATTTATTTTATCTAATAAGACCTGTTGGGGGCAGACAATATTTATGTGCAAAATTCAAGTGTGTTTGAGATCTTTGTTGATAGGTACATTACTACTTATTACTTGTGATTTTCCTTTTTTTTCTATAACACTTTTAAGATTTAAGGACAAGACATTTAGAAAAGAAAGTCATTATTATTTGAAAGTCTTTATTTTATGAACAAAAAATCATTAGTATTATTTAATTACATCAATCAAACACAGATCATTTATGTTGACGACGAGCATGGAGAATTTTGTGAAAAATTGTAATACATAAGTTATTGCATGTTTGTGTGCATTACACAACAGGTTTGAAAATTGTATTCAAATAAAGTTTATCAGAAGAAAAAAAACCGTGTTATTTAACTTGTGTAGCATAAGATTGACAAAAGTTAAATTCCAAAATTGTTGTATTTGACCTTTGTAACAACTTCATCCCAACAGATTTAAACCCAATCGACATCAAAAGGTTTGTAAAGGATATTCAACTAAAAACTAATAGGTACATAGTTAAAAACAATGTAGATTCATATTGTTATTACTAAGGTGAATATTTTGTAAGGGTAGTTTAGGACAATGAGATGTTTTTTGTTGTAAAAATAAGCTTTTATTTTTTAATTCCCCTATGCCCGGTGTCTCACCAAATAAGCGTTTCCGATTTTGAAGCGATTACGTGGTGAGAATGTGATTAAATGGGCATAAACAAATTCAGTCACAAGTGAGTTAACTAACAGTAAAAAAAAAAACGTTTAAAAAACTGCACTGGGTTAGGGGTCCGGCAACTTGCAGCTTTTAAAAATAAAAGTCAAAAAGAGAGTCAATCATTTATTCATTATAAAAGTAGAATGTTTAGGGGTTAACCTTTCCTGAGAATTGCCGGCCCCTAATCCAAGCGGTATAATTTTTTTGGTATTTTTCTCCATATTTTTAAATTATTACATAAATCACACATATATTTAGTATTGAGTTCACAATAAAAAATCATTCTTATTCAAAATTAAATTAGATCCCTCCAAATAGTAAGTCAAAGATGTTTTACACTGCCTTTTGTGCTCATTCGATTGTACCATTGTAAAATTCATTGTTTTTGGGACACAATCATTGCATTGGGTAATCTCATAATTTAAATGCCAAAAAGTTAATTAAAAAACAACTTTACTTTAGATATGGACGAGACAATGAGATATTCATTCACAGAATGTCTAAATATAACATTTGAAAACAAATCATTTTTGTACCTTAAAAATCAATAATAAAATATTGAAGAAGAGGATCTTCAGGTATATGATTCATGCCTCACTAAGTCACATACACACAAGCACACATTAATTTAATTAAATAATTGGAAAAATATCTACTTAAAATTAAGTTCAATTTTGATAAATGGTTAAGATTTTAAATGCAAACTGCAGTTGGGTACTATTATTTATTATTGGTGTTCACTTAATATGACGATCATGGATTTGCCGGCGGTTCTTTTTTACTTTCGTCTGTACTGCTTACTTTCATGTCTTCTTTAGATTCCTCCGCTACAAAAACAAAATACAAAAACAATAAAGATACAATCTTACATTGCACAAAGTTATTATATTAGTCTGCTAGAATAAGACAAAGAATACATGTTATCTTAACGGACCTAACATCTTGTGGTCAGTGTGGTCACCACTACTCTAGCATCCTGTTTAACTGCATTAAATGAACTATAAAGCAAATAATTGTAAATTAGCACAGCTTTTCCACCATTGGCTATGGTGCTTTGAAATATCCATTGTCAAAAAATAAGACAAGATGTCGAATTGTTTGTTCCATATTATCATCTAATAAAGCATTCCAGTGATTTTTTTTCTTTTTCTACTAAAATAAACTAAACTAAAATAAATGCCTTTTTTTTTTAAACATGCAAATAATTTTTAAGTTGGACTTTTTTACTCATAACGGGCCCGGCCCAATTTGAAAAATTGGGTGCCTCTACATGATATTGCATTTGATGACATCACCCCTCTGTCAACCTCTCCAACACATCTCCATCAAAGCCAAGTGAGACCGTGAAGATCTGTTGCTTCATTTAACAAAAACGATTTATTAATTGTAAGAATAGTCATATACAATAAAACGTTTGTTGTAATGTTTATAGACAGGTGTTTTATGAGTATATTATTTTTTTGCTGGAATTCCTCGTTGTTCAATCAGACAGAAAAAAGAGATAGTAACTACTTATTAGAAAATAAAGTGTACTCACATTTAATTTCATCCTTTGCGCTGTTGAGTGTGGGAGTAGCCTCCTGCTTGTCAAGACGCGGCCTTTTGCGAGGAGCTCCGGCCTTGAAGGATCGGTTGTCACGGCGACCGCCTCCCACCCCCACCCCCCCAGGACCACCCTCGTCCTCGGAATCGCTGAGTTCATTGTCAGGCGCTATTCTCTTATCCTGAAAGAAAACATTGTATTAAAAAAATATGAAATAACCTTTCTGCTGGATTGGGTGCACTTGTATGGTAGTGAGGTATGGAACTGGCAGAGGAAGGATAAAAGTTGTAGAAATGAGATTCCTTAACCACTTTACCCTCGACTTTTAGTGTTAATAATTAATGTACCGTAATTTATAATGAGGGAGTTTATGACGGAGATTAGTTTAATTAACGAATCGCAGTCCATTAGTATTAGTGTATTAAAAATTGTAATTAATACAGGCCTACACCCTGTGGTTTGAAATTCCAAATTCAGTAATGTCGAAGCATTAAAATCATAATTCTTGTGCAATCTTGCTAAATCACGTAGTTCGAAATCACCTAACCTCACACCATTGTTATTGCATAGCATTTACCCAATAACCTAAACATCAATTCCTCCTGTAACATGAGTAAACAATAAAATAGCAATTCCAAGTTGAGGAAAGACTGAAGGTAAAGTTTTAATCTTAAATTATTATGCAGTTGCAAACCTTATCACTCTGCGGTAGTCTGTCATCCTTGTCAACTTTGTCTTCGTCTTCAGATTCATCATTCACAGCATCTTCGGGGATAGCTTGTACCTAAAAATATCACAAACATTATTATACATAAGCGCCCTTGAGGTTATATTTCACAAAAATGGCGGTATATAAATTAGTATTATACAGCAAACACTACTCAAGAAGTTCCCACTTAAGAAGTTTCTACGCTTAAGTTTTGTTTTTTCGGTCCCTTGTACAAAAAAAAAGTTACTACTCAAAATGTTTTACAGCAAAAACGGCATCCCACCTAAGAAAGTTCAGCTTTGACAATAGTATTTTTTTACTATGTTATGTATTTGCAAATGCAAACCATAAAACATTGAGCCCCCTTTTTGTGTGGGTTTGATGTTTTCCAGGCGGAGCCATAGGATAATCGGGTATTAACACTGAAGAGATAAACCGGTACAAGTGTGTTGTGGCCACAAATGGTGCACCCATAGTAAGGTCCATTTTCCCTTACTTTGGGTAAAATTAATTAAACTTTTTCAAATTTCGAAATTCTTCCTTAGAACATATATAATATGTACATAATCCATTTCATATAAACATAACCTGTCTGGAGCCTAATAGTCGAAAGGTCTTGTGTAAAATTGGCAACTCAGTTTTCTTCCAAATTTGTAAAGAAAAGATCACATTTGTGGGTATTAATAATAAAGATGGATTTAAAAAGTATTACCTGTACACCAGGCGCATGTGGCAACATCCGCAGATTCTCAAACAGCCTGTTTTTGATCTTCTCCAGGTACTCTGACGTGTTCTGGTTAGTCATATTGCTGGGACTGATGTGAAGTTTAAAGTCGGGTCCAAAGTACTCAAAGTAGTCATTGTAGGGCAGTTCGTTGGCGATCTCGCAGCCGAGGGCCACAGAGGTCTCGTAGGTCCAGCAGCGGGATACGTTTCGGATAGTGTAGCCGCCGCCCCCGACCAGAAGGAAGGGGAGACCAAACTTCTTGACCAGCTCCACACAACGGCCATGGCCACGCACCGTCAGATTGAAGCATCCCAGACGATCACCTGAAGAAATAACAAGTAATTAGTTTACTTGAAATATGTCATAATGTATGACTCGGCTAGTAAAATTGAATAGGCTACAAAAGTATAAAAAAATAATACAATAAAAATATTTTTGTTGAGTTATGAAAATGGCATTAATTGATAATAAAAACTAAACAAAAATATTCCATAATACTTTTTGTTGGTTCAATTCCCCACTCACACCATTCAATTCAAATGTGTAATTTGTGCAGATATGCAAGTTTAAAAATTGATAAATAAAATCAGTTGATAGTATGGCAAGTTCATACATGCAGTTTAATACTATAAGCCTAATACAGCTTACACTAAGGCTATATTGGTTTGAAGTATTAGACCCAACCATTTATAAGGTTAAAGTATTAAACAGGACTAATAACACTACATACCAGTCAAAGAGTCGGCTCCACACTGGAGAACCACAGCGGAAGGTTGAAAAGTCTCCATGACCTTGGAGATGATGGGAACGAAGATGGACTCGTAGGATTCATCATCCATGCCGTCCCTGAGGGGAATGTTCACAGCGTAGTACTTGCCCTTGCCGGCTCCAATATCTCTTAAGTCTCCTGCAAATTTAATGATACTATTAGTGTTGTTAATAAAAATTTTAATTTCTTATTCAATTTGCAGCAAGAGCTTTAGGGGCTATTTCACCACCTCTCAATAAACTACTATTCATTTGTTAACTCTAATCATCGGAATATTCGTTAGTTGTCTCTTTCCGCAAGTTTGGCTGGCAACGTCGCTTTTTTTCAAACCTTATCCCGTCTGCTGTCACGTCTGTCAATACAATGCCGTTATTTCTAACATAAACTAACTTTCACAACACAACATTAGCGCGTGAAGCTCATTACATCCCTGTCACTAAATAGTTAAACGCGCCTCTATATTTAAATAAAACATATTTCTATTTTATAACTTTATTATTAAATTATATTAGTGAAGTGCATTGGGGAGTGTCTATTATTGCTTGGTGAAGGTTGATAGTTTGTAAGCATGAACATGTTGTATGTGGGTATATTGTACTGCCAAAGATTGTTGTTATTTCATAGTATATTCCGTGATACATTGTGAAGGCGTATATTAGAATTACATACCGTGTGCTTCTTGGAGAGATTTTATCCTTGATTTTGTATCTCCTTTACGGCATTTTTTGTCAAGCGAAATCTTGACCTAAACTCAATGTCATCTAAGACGTATAAAAAATTGACTCTTGGTTTGAAAACACGCTACCACGCTCTTTCCGCCATGTCCTGTTCGTCTAAGATATTTAAATCTTCAACCACTTCCATAATTACAGTAAAAAATCAACTTCAACAGAAAACTCGCCTACTGTCAGCTGTCAAAACAGTACGCCGCCATTTTAAATCAGAAGGTAGACACTAACTTGTGCACTTTACGCTGACAGCTTCTTGAGAAGTGGTGAAATAGCCCCTGAATAATACAATAAAGTTATAAAATAGAAATATGTTTTATTTAAATATGGAGACGCGTTTAACTATTTGGTGAGAGGGATGTAATGAGCTTCGCGCGCGAATGTTGTGTTGTGAAAGTTAGTTTATGTTAGAAATAACGGCATTGTATTGACAGACGTGACAGCAGACGGGATAAGGTTTGAAAAAAAGCGACGTTGCCAGCCAAACTTGCGGAAAGAGACAACTAACGAATATTCCGATGATTAGAGTTAACAAATGAATAGTAGTTTATTGAGAGGTGGTGAAATAGCCCCTTAATCTGATAATGAAATATTTGTGTATTGATCGGTTGCAATGACTACAAGTTGCCTCATATTATCTTTTAAGGTTTTTTTGTTCTGCATAATCATTTTTCAATCTGACGTATTAATGAAAGAACAGAACTCTATTTGTTAGTTGTACTTTTGCCATAATATTCAGTTCACCGAGACTGAAAGCAATCATTGAAAGAAAGAAAATGTAATCTCTACCTGTCCCAGGGAAGTATTCTCCATATTTATGGAAGGACACCGTCATAACCCTGTCAGTGGTGTAGAAGGCTTCCTCCACTCCGTCCCCATGATGGACATCAATATCGATGTACAGCACCCGCTGGTGGTACTTGAGCAGTTCCAGGATGCCAAGGACAATGTCGTTGACATAGCAGAAACCAGATGCTTCCGACTTCTTGGCGTGGTGGAGGCCTCCACCCCAGTTGATGCAGATCTCGGAGGCCTGCTTGTTCAGCTTCACCGCTGCCGCTACAGAACCGCCGGCCGACAGCTGGCAAAACTCGTACAGCCCGTCAAATACGGGACAATCTTCACCCACGTTGACTGTAAACATTCCGTTATAGTTACACCAAGTGGTGTTTCCTCCCCTTCTCGAACCAATGTTTTGGAGGTTAAACTAACTTTGTCTTAAATGACAACTGACAAGAAAACAACACGGCTCAACATACCAAAATAAGAAATAGAAAATTGTCAGACTGAAAACAATGGCAAATATAGATGAAGAGACCTATAGTATTAAGAATATTTATATAAAATAAAGATGCATTTTGACAAAAATAAACTTAATTTCATAAAAACGTACGCATTTTGATATAATTGACTATCAATGTAATAATATATTTTTAAATGAAAACTTACATCTCTGCATCTGCTTGTTGTATTCTGACATGTTGTCGGGACGGATTGATCTTAAAAATCTTATGTAATCATCGGAGTGGAATTTCGTCATCTCATCCGCTGTTGCTTTATGAGGACGCTACACAAGAAAATAACAATTAATACACAACTATCACAAGTATTAATAGTAAATATCATACAAAATTTTGATACGTTGGTTTTCGATGGTTGGAAAAATGTTGGTCCTAGTAATTGTAAAAAAAGGATCACACTAATCAATTGCAATATGAAATAGTAACCTAAATTTCCAGAGATTTTTTAGTAGAGAACCATGAAAGTGTGTTTTTAAGGACTCAGTTTGTAAGGAGTCAGTTTAAATCTTCCCCAAGGGTAAGAAATGTAAAAAATCTCATTTTATGCTTTGTAAGACACGGTTATGCCGAAATTGTGAAAATAAATATATTACTTACATAAATTTCCATTTTTCTGTATAGTCCATAATTCAAAAGAAGGTTGTGGGTCATGCGTATGCGGTGCGGCTTCATGGGGTGACCCTGCCCATAGTAGTAGTTGCCTATGTCGCCTAAACACCAAAATAATACATTAGTAATCATCACAATTAGATCAATATAAAAAGAAAGAAGGTGGGGGCGGATATCTACTTATGTGTATAATTATTTGCAAAGTGGTGGTTTTGATTGGTTTTGATGTTTTATTGATTTTTTTTCTCATGACGCCATATAGCCTCATTTTCTATTTATATTAAATTTACACTGTTGGAAGTGGTTGGAGCCAAATGTTGCTGTTACTCCTTGGGACCTTACACAAAGGATAGACAATGACCAGGATAAAAATCCTCAACGATTTTACAGTTACTATTAATTTAGAAATCGATGGTAGGAAGGAAACTTCTTGATTAAATACAATAGTTTGTACAAATATTTTCCAAGAAAATGTAAGTGATACCTAGTTTAATACCTAGAAATAAGGCATGGTTAATAAAGATTAGAGATCAGAATATTAGAAAAAAAAACCACGAACTTATTTTAATTACCAACATACTCAAAATCTATGTGTTTTAACATTTAATATATACAATTTAACTAAATTAATATCTGGGGAATAATAATCATAAATGTTATTGCAGGTGTGCTGAAGGTTATAGTTGAAAATTAAACGAAATATTAGATGGAATTTTTTTTAATTGTTATCTTGCTATGTGGTTGCATAGCCATTTTCAAGTTAAACAAAGAAAATTCTGAATTACAAAATAACTGACGCCGACTCACACAACACAACACGCCAACATTCACCAAGAATTAAAATATAGAAGTAAACCCCGTCGTCTTCGTTTTCGTTTAGTACAAGAGGGATCCGTCGACAAAAGGTAGGTACCTTACAAATTAATTTTCCCACTTTTAGTTCTTAATTTATTTTTATTTTTTGATAATATGGATTCTTTCGTAATCCTCTACAAACTAGCTGGGGCTTATACAAATACCCCTCATGATGACTATCTAACTAGTACTGCGGCTCATTAGGCCTTATTCCTTAGACCCGTTTCAAATCTTCCATTTATATCCAAGATTCTAGAAAAAATTACTGCTTCACAGATAACCTATCATATAAATTCAAATAAATTGTTAACTAAATATCAATCTGCTTACAGAAGGTTCCACTCGACGGAAACTGGGTTACTACGTGTTTTGTCGGACATCACTCTTGCCATCGAGTCAGGAAAGTTAGCACTTCTCTCGGTCCCTGAACATGAGCGCAGCTTTCGACACGATCGACCACGGTTTTCTAATTACACGACTAGAAGAAACTTTTTGGTTTTTAAACTGTGGCGTTAAGAATTGGCTGATATCGTACTTAAGTAACCGTTTACACAAGCCGTGAAGGTGGGGAATAAACCAATCAAATTTTACAACGCTTTCATCTGGAGTACCCCAGGGGGTCCGTTCTGGGCCCACTGCTCTTCATCCTCTTCAGCATAAATGATGTCGCTCAAATAATCAAATCACACCGGTCTTATATCACATTGCTACGCCGACGACCAGCAAGTTTACTTTTACTGCTCACCGACAGAAAAATAGACACCGTTGAAAATCCGCATGACTGAGTGCCTAGAAGCGATCACTCTCTGGATGACCTCAAATAGACTGAAATTGAACCCTTCAAAGACAGAGTTTCTCTGGACCGCCACAAGCAGACGTCAGCATAACATCAATAACTCCCCAATAGCTGTCTCAGGAAGTGACATTATTCCAAAGACATCCATCAAACTTCTGGGCGTCAATTTGGATGCTGATTTCTCCCCTTAAATCCCAAATTAACAAGACTGTGAGCACAGGGTTCTTTCAACTAAGACAAATAAAATCAGTGCGAAGAAACCTGCCAACAGAGGCAAATTGCATTGTAAACTCGTACGTCGTTTAGCAGATTACTGCAACGGAATATACGCTTAAAGCCTTCTTCTCAAAATATCAGTATTCCTGAAGATTTCAATTCGCGACAGTCAACTCTTAGATCAGCAATGTCATCGGCTATCGGAAGGTTGGAAAGAACCAAAGCGCACACCAGACACTAAGTTTGGAGAGCGCGCCTTCGGAGTGTCAGGTCCTAAAACCTGGAATGGACTACCACATGATCTGAGAGTAATAAAAGACTCGGCAGAGTTCAGAGCCAAACTCAAAACTCATTTTTCAGAAAATCATATCCATAATCAAGATGTAACAAGCCCAACAGAACCAAGAAAACTTTTCAGACTCTCATTCCTTAAATTCATTAGAAGATTATCACCATTATCTGTTCTTCACTACGAAAAGTTAAAAATACCTCCGATATACTTTATCTTAAATTTGCCTTCATGCCCTAAAAATGAAAAAAAATAAAAAATAAAATAAAAAAAATAAATAAATAAATAAATAAACAAAATAAAATAAAATAAAAAATAAAAATTTAAGTAATTCTACATTTTAGGTTATTATGATATGGTGATTGTGTCCTGCCAGAAGTGACCTGCCAGGTAAGTATGTTGCTGTATATTTATATAAACTAAGAATTAATATTAAGTAGAAATTAAGATTTGTACAGCGCCCTTGAGGTGATTTTTCACAAAAACGGCGCTATACAAATTATCCAAATATTATTATTATTATTATTATTACTATCACCATCTGATGGTTTTATTTACTTGACTGAGTTTATTTTTACATTAGTGTTTTCTTAGGGAAAAGATCTTAACTGGATTAAAAACCGATTAGTTCTTAATAATAATAAAATTTGGATAATTTAAATAGCGCCGTTTTTGAAAAAAATCACCTCAAGGGCGCTGTACAAATCTTAAATTCTTCTTAATAATTATTCCTAGTTCATATAAATATACAGCAACATACTTACCTGGCAGGACACAATCACCATATCATAATAACTTAAAATTTTGCGGACTGTTACATATATATTTTTTTTTGTAAGGATGTTCTCCGTATCTTGCGTCTACGGGGACTCCGCCCACACGTTTAGATATGTGACTAAACTGGACATAACTCAACGGTTTTTGAGGTTATATCCTTCACATCTGTTGATAACAATACTGTGAAAAAATGGTTATACAAATAAACAAAAACATTATGTCGACATGTGCTATAAATGGATGTATAAATACCCTAGCCTTAGTTCTAGCCACGCCCAGGTCTAGCCGAATCAGACAAAAATCATCGATCTGACTACAGATAGTACAGAAGCGCTTCCTCTTGTATATTATTGCTCTGAGGATTTAACCATAAAAAATAAGGAAACTTCGACAGTAGCATAGCTGTAACCAGACCATAACCAGGCCAAGCGCAATAACATCGTTTTGGCGGCATTTGGAAATACACATAATTGAAATCACTCTGGAAAATTTGGTCATTAACATAAAATAATAAAAAATTGTGATAATATTCATGAAAAAAATACTTTTCTATGAAAAAATCGTATTTTTTCAAACTGTATCTACCACGTTCGATATATTTTGTCCATCACTAATCTCCATAGATATTAAGAAATTATAAAATTTGCTTTGGATCGGTGGATCTGTTCTGTCATTTATATCACGGCACGATATTAGTCGATTTCATTTTATTACATAATGTTTGGTATCGGAAAGCCTTCCATTTAAATTTTGTGAATATAAAAGGTATGTTGAACTATTATTCCACAACAGATAACGTTTTGGTCGGTATTTTATAATTATTTTTTGGGGATTTTGGCCGTCAATATCTTGCGGTGCTTATCCACAAATCATATTTTCGAAAAATCTGACATTATCTCGAATGTATATTGTTTTTATTTACTTTATATTAACAGCAATAATATATTATTACTAGGTTTTATCAGAAAAATTGTTCAGTGGAAAAATGGCATTAATCGATAACCAAATGTTTTTGTAGGTGTGTAAACATTGCCCCTCTTTTCATATTACCGAAAAATATCTTATCTGAATTGATTAATGTAATCTTTTTTTACATTTGAATGATCTCTGTAAAATTAACGAAAATATGTGTTTATATATATGTACTTGATTTGATTATACACGAAGATGATATTTACTCACCTTAAATTTATTTTTGATAGTTGTTACTCGCACACTGACTAATGACTATTTGATCACTGCAACATTCAACTAACCTGTTTTTTTTTTTACATTCATTCAATTATTTTTCTACATCGTATTTTAGATAGTGCATCACAATATCTTTATAAATATTTCTCCCTAATTAAAATTGTGTCCCTGATAACTTCCCCGAGCTTATTTTTTATTTTATTTCAGGGAATACTATAGGTAAATCAAAATGGCAGAAAATGAAAAAGCAAATGATCAAGTCAGCAACTATTTCTCACAAACGATGGTCAGTGTACTATGTCATCCTATGGAATACTCTAAAGTCCTGATGCAACTGGGGTATGAACCCCTTCCCCCGAGGTTATCGAGGAACATCATTGGCCGCCAAACTCTGCTGCTGCCAAACTCATTCCAATACATCAAATACATTAAAAGAACCGATGGTTTATTAGGCTGCTTCAACGGTCTCTTACCTACACTTTTAGGTAACATCACTTCGGCAACATTCTCCATGAAGGTTGTCACCGCCCTGCATTTAGATTGGCCAGAAATAGAAAATCCCCCTGACTTGATCTGCGAGGCTACCCCGATAGCTGAAGACTATGCAAAATACGCTCGTAAAGAAATTACTTTACACGCAGTTTCTATTGTTATCTCATATCCCTTCCGAGTGGTTGCAGTTCGCATGATGGCTTCGTTCATCGGAAAAGAAGAAAATTACCAATCCATGTTCTCGGCCATCGGATCCATTTACAGAGACAATGGGGTGACAGGATTCTTCAATGGAATTGTTCCCAAGCTAATCGGGGACTTATCTTGCATCAGTGTTTCGGTGTTTTTGGCATACTTTGTGAATAAGTATGTAGTAACTACCAAAGAGTGCAGGGGCTACACGCTGCCAGTGTTGACATTCCTCACCAGTACGGTGACCTACCCGCTGATGTTGGTGTCCGCGTGCATGGCGGTGAGCGGAAGCAGCCTGGTAGCCGGCAATCCTCCTCGCATGCCGGCCTATGGCTCCTGGAATGCCTGCTTCTCCGACCTCCCTCGCCGCCGCCAACATAAGCGCGGGGGCTCCCTCTTCTTCCGATACTATGCTGGCCCCAGCTCCTTCAACTGGCCTGAAGCCGAGAAGAAAATCTAAGGAAGTAGTTTCTCTGAATTTCTTCAGCAGCCAATATATATATTTTTTAATAACTACTGTTTATAAATTAAAAGTATGATTGAGAGAATTATTCAAAGATTTGCTGTTTGTAGTAATTGACCGTGCTTGTAAATTTTTGTAGTATATTTTACTTTTTTCACAATTATTTCAATAAAATATAATTTATGAAGTAATTACTGAATTACTCAATACCACAAATGTTCAGAGGTTTTTTTTAAGTGTTTGCAACTAAAACTTATAATAATCCTGGAAGCAACAAATAATTTTAATACGTTTATTACTGCTATTTTAACTTTTATAATGAATGAAAGCAATGTTACGGATCACAGCATTAAAGGAATTTAGAAATAGGTCTATGGTGTTTAATCAATTGTCACTAAATTGAATCAAAAGCGTACTGACCCTATAAATATACAATGTAGGCCTCCAACTTATAGAGAATACACTTAAATAAATTCCTATTAACTATAAGTACTGTTTCCACTCTTGTGGTATGAGAACGTATGGAAGCAGAAAAACACTTTAACTTCTTCTTTTTTTTTATTTGAACATTTTTGTCGGAAGATTTTTTAAAGTACAACAGTTGAACCTTCAACTGACGACATTCAAGAACCGCACGGTACGCTCTGAATGGGACTGCCGAGATGAAGTAATGGTCAACTCAAAGATCCTCTAACATGTGATATGGAACAAAGCATGTTTAAAAGGATCTTAGAAATCGATCTAAAGATATTGTAAACAATACAATTCAAGAGACAGAAACACATTAAAGAAAGTAATTAAGAAATACAAAAGGCATTAGTATGAATGGTTCTTCCACATGGGCGCAACTGGATGACCCATTACAGCTATCATAATGAATTCACTACATTATTTCATAGACATAATGAAAATTAATCAGATTTGCTTAATCCTAAAACATAAATCACACTATAATACAACTGTAAACATGAACATATAAAATGACGATTTGCAGTAAGCGATAAGACATTCCTTCATAAAATACCAGGCTAGTACTAGAGGTACCTTATTTAATTTCACCGGAATCTGCCCTTGATTTTAAAATGGTAGATGATATATTTTTCACGTAGTAACGTCGCATTTGGGAACGAACAAGTACTTGAGCTTTTCTTTGTTTTAATCTCATTTATTTGCTTTTGTTAATATCAAATACCTCAATGACTAATATTTTTTCTTATATTTGATGCTGGTTGTATTAAAAATGTCCTGATAAACTCCATGTGATCATTGATCATTCTTGAATTGACGGGTTGAAACCTCAACCGGTATAAGCAACTAATCAGAAGATAAGAGAAAATAACTTGAGTTTATATTGTTATCAATTATTTTGTAATCACAAATAAAAATCACATAATTCTTTTAGCCAAAAGTAACAGTATTAATATAAAACACTAACTTAACGACATGACAACACGAAACACAACCTCCAGAATTACTTTTGCACTTAATTTAGTTTTCTATTTTGTCCCTTTATTAAATGTTTCACCTTACAAGAGCGTCGCTCGTGTACGTCGAGTTTGATGTACATTCACCAGTACCCCGGGGATCGATGCTGCTAGCTCATTTAAGCAGGCTCCATTAAAATACCAATAGAACAGACTCAACATACCTACATCGCGTCTGCATTAGTATAGAGTTACTGTTGAAATAATCTGCTAGCTCTATACAAGATGTCCAGTTTCTGGAAGCCAGATTCATTCAGGCTTTTGCACTTCCTCTTGATACTTAAGCCGGTCTGAAATTATTACTCCAAGCATTTCAATAAAGTCTTCATTGGGGATTTTTAATAATAATACTTGGCTAATTTATATAGCGCCATTTTTTGTGAAATATCACCTCAAGGACGCTTCACAAAAACTGTGGCTAAATTTACCATAAAGTTATGGCTAAAATTTAGCGTTGGGAAAAACTTCAATGTTTTGTGAATGCTTCACGAATTATTAGATCTTTAAAATGAACCCTTCGAAGTGAACACTTCAATTGAAGTGGAACTCGCAAAAAAGAGATTTGAATTAATCCGGTTAATTGTTTAGTTTTTTATATGAAATGATATAAAGTACCTTTGGTTTGGAGTGATAGATTACCTCAGTATCAGTATGGTGAATATAAAGGTAATGTTATAAAATATAAACTTTATTTGAAGTAGAGATGGTCGAAATTCCTGTCCCGGTTAAAAAGAACCGGTTACTGGAACCGTCAATATTATTTCTCTGAGGAACCGGTTCCTTTTTTTGGCTAATAAAAATCGATATTATTTGTACAATAAACTGGTTCCTTTTTTTGGGCACAATAGGTTTTTGTCGGAAAGGTCCCTTTGATGAGGAACCGGATCCACAGCTCCATTTTTTTTTGTTGATTTGCTAGTACTTTTCGATTTGAATATAAAAATCTCCTTCATGGAACTTTTCCGGTACCAGGAACCGGTTCCTAAAAGAACTGGATAAATAACCGGTTCCTCGCCGGTCACTGGTAACTGGAACCGCAGGTACACCCAATTTCCGATATCAACGATCCCTAGCTTGAAGTCATTTTTCAAGTAAAAGTTAAGTGTCAAGACTGTCTAGTGTTGTGACTAGCGATGGGAAAAACTTCACAGATTTGTGAATGCTTCACGAATTGCTAGTTCTTCAAAATGAACCCTTCACGGTGAACAGTTCAATCGAAGTAACAGATCAATCGCAGAATTCCTCGTCGGGGGGGGTTGCTAGCGATAAATGTGCCAAATACTAGTCACGTATTTTTCTTACTAGTTTTACTCCCAACCACATAAATTGATGTATGTACTTACTTAGAACAAGCTGTTTTGTTATATTGAATTTCCACTCACTCTTTCATTATTCTATAAGATTATACCGTGTAGAAAAACTTCTTCTTTCTTTCTTCTATGTGTATGTTGATGAATTGTCTATTACTAGTTTCTCTTCTATGGTTTATAGAATGACAGCTGCCATATGTTGGAATTGCTGAGTGTATTATGACTTAAAAGGAATGATGTATAATGAGTATGCATAGCCTTACAGAGAACTTGCAAAAAGCAAATGAAGTACTTGCAAAATTTCCAGTTTCTACTTCTTTCAGGGGTTGAGGTACAATTTGAATATTTCTTACTGTACACAGTTTGGTTAGCAATAGGGTGAATATTGCGCAAATTAAGATTCATATTAAAGGCATTGCCCCCCTTTATGGATATAACTTTAGAACAAAAAATGCATTTGGCCTGGTAAACCCCAACTTCCTTAAAATAAGCCCATTTTTCACTTTTATTTCTTGTTGAACGGCCAGCCATAATTTTAGGTAGAGATTGAAAGGTATGCATTGTAAGCTGAGATATTAAAAAAGTTCAACAAAATAATTCGTAAAAAAACAATTCAAAATCACCAAAAAACACTTGGAAAAACTAGTGTCATTTAGACAAAACAAGCAAAGAAATCAAAAGCAACTGTCACAAGTACGTGCGAGGGAACTAAAAAGATACTTTATTCATACTACGAACTACAATCGAAGTAAAAGAACAATTGAACTGTAAATGATGCGATACTTAAATCGTTCGAACGAATGAAAAACTAAAATTGAAGTTCGAAGCAACTACAAACGAGCATAGATTCCATAGATCGTGCGAGCGGAACTACCAACTTCAATTGAAGTATTTGTTCAATGAAAAATGAATGAAGTTGGGACCACCGCAAAAAGAAGTAGTTCCTTAAAATAGTTCCTACGGAGCTAGTTGTGACAACACCTAAATATGGGTTGATATTCAGGTCGCGGTTAAAAAAAACCAGTTCCAAGCCGGTCACTGGTTCCAGTTGTTATTATTTCTCCGAGGAACCGGTTCCCTTTTTTGCAAATAAAATGGCGAATATCCATTTAATGTTTTAATAGCGAGAAATTCCCTAAAAACCAGCATTTGGCGAGAAACGAAGATTTGGTTCCACAGCTCCAATGCTTCTCGTTATAATAACAGTTAACTTATATAGCACAGTTTTGTGGTATTTCACCTCAAGTGCATTCATACTAAATGAATTAATCTAATATGACTAACTAAGAAAGAGAAAATAATATGTATACAAATTAAACTTTCTAAAATCATAATCGTTATCATGAATTATGAGAGAAAAGGGTTTATTAATGAGTATACCAGTGCATGTGTACATCAACATATTAACAAAACAAAAAAAAATATTTCCTAACCGGAGCCCTTTCCGAGATTGGGGCAGCTGTCGTGCTTGCTTTGCCAAAAGTTTGGACCTGCTCCTATAAAAAAGCTCTCAATCTAACAAAATTAACGAGTACAGTGGAAGTGATAAAAGCAATATCATCAGAGGGTGCCATGCTTTTCTACTTTTAAAAGACACACATTGTCTTCCTATATTGATATTGATCACTTCTTTGATTTATGATAACGATCATTATTTTAGATAGTTTTAATTTGAATACATATTATGTATTATTTTCTCCTTGTTAGTTAATCTTATTAGCATAATTAATTTAGCATGAAGCGCACTTGAGGTGAAATATCACAAAACTGCGCTATAGAAGTTCACTGTTATTATTATTATTATTCTTTGGTCCGAAGAAGACAGTAATATCAGGCCATTTAATTACTATGGCAAATAAATATTGATGGTCTTGATATTTGTTTTTGGATACATATTTCATGCAATTTTTGAAATATATATATTCTTTTAAACTGTTTTGAATTAGAGTAAGTACTTTTTTTTCGTCAAACGAAAATAGGGTTTGCAACTCAATAAATTAAATTTGTCTACAATAATAATTGTCTGATTTATATAGCGCCGTTTTCGTGACAGAAATATCACCTCAAGGGCGTTCAAAATGCAAAACATTTAATTATGGATAAAGTATACTCTTTAACACTTTTCTTTTTATAAACTTAATAAAGATTTAGTGAAAAACTGAATTTTCGACCCGTCGATATTAAAATTAAGTTAAAATGAAAATAATTGTGACTGGCAAGTAATATTTATTTATCACTAAACAGATTACACCTATACCTAGTATCTAGCCTCTCGTTTCTTGAGTTTGCTTGGGTTCTATAGCGCGATAGTTTTCTCGTAAAAGAATACTATAAATAGCATCTCTGTATATATTTTCAGTATTCTTGAAAATTTACTTTCTGCTTGTTGAAGTGATCGTTTATATTGTGTTTTATAAATATCAGTTGTGTTTATAACAAGTAATTTCTTCAACAGAAACTGAGCTCCCGTCCATCCGTCAACTTCATACAGGAATATCTAATCCTGTATCATCACGCAATTGACGCGTCATCTCCACAAAACTCAAACATGTGAGTAAAATTGGTTATACCCACAGTACAATTTATGTTGTAATTGTCTTTTTTAACCAGCAAAATGTGTTTCTTATTTCATTTGTCCTAATGGCGTCCACCTTTCAATGGCGATCGATGGCTCAACCTAAAATGAATCCCAAAATGTTCGTCCCCCATTATTGACCGAAAGATCCGGTATCATTGTTCGACCATCTAATAGTTAGCGTTAATTTGTCCGCTTAATGAAAGCGTTTAAGTTCGCCCCCTGCCATGAATCAGCCGACATTTTAGAATGGCTTTCAAACTTAGTCCCCCTTATAAACGAGGTGTACGTGTTACGCGCGGTATAAGGTCGGACTAACAAAAAAACTTGCCTAATAACCACGGCTTGTGCGTCTAATTTAATGGCCTACGTCCGTAATGTGACAAGGCAGATTGAATATTATTAGTTACGACCCCCCAAAATTCTTTTCTCAAAACTATATTATACTCTGCAAGCATTTTAATTATTGTACATATTTCTAACATAACCATCCGGCAACAGTATTGAGGGTATTCGAAATTCGAAAACCCCACACCTACAAATATAAACACTTGCCTTATATTATACTAACCAACGCGCATATATACATGGGATGCTTTTACAAACACGTGTTTTCAAGGCCAGCACGCGGCTTAGTTTATGTTGTAACTTCTGTATTATTTACCGTACTATCCACAATGGCTCTTCTGTCAATATTTTAATTCTCCGTATGAAATGTCGTAAATCATTGTATTTTTTTTCTGGGCGGGAGTTTATGCTAAAAGTGCCTGTCAAATATAATATATGAAACTGATTGTTAATTTCCAGGCGTAAAATACTCGGAAACTAATGCTTCAGAATGGTTGCAATCCCGTTTATTCTGAGCGGCTGATTCAGGCATTAAATATATTCCAAAAAAAAAAAACTTTAGGTACCTTCTTTCTGACAACCCAAAAGCTGACATGTACACGTACTTCCACCGTTAACTAAGATGCTAGTTATTTAATATTGTTGCCACTGTTTTTTTTTTTATAATTACCCGCTCCTGTAACGGCATACATACTAAATTCAATGGTATTTGTGTATGAAAAGGGAGACAGAGCAACTGTAGTGACTCAACCTGTGCATTTGTCCACTTTGCAAGTGCATTAAAATAAAGTTTTAGTCACAACATTTGTTGTGTTCTGCCACCAATGTATGCCAATACTAGACAAAAAATATATTTTTGAAATATTTTCAGGAAGAGTAGTACCAATGGAGGACGGTTTGGACAAAGTTCTGGTGGAGCTGGAGGAAGATACCCATCATCTGGCGGGGGAGGGGGCGGCGGTGGAATGGGAGGGATGGGGGGCAGGAAGGACGATCTCGGGAAGAATCTTCATCGCCGACAGTGGAGTGAACGAGATCTTCGTCCCTTCCAAAAGAACTTTTATGATCCTCACCCATCTGTTGCGGGTAGAAGCCCCCGTGATGTGGAACAATACAGAAGCACACACGAAATCACCGTTAGTGGACCTAACATCCCAAACCCCATTCAAGAGTTTGAAGAGGCTAAATTCCCTGACTACGTCATGGTAGATATTAAGGCACAAGGTTACAAGGAACCCACACCCATTCAATCCCAGTCATGGCCTATCGCTATGTCTGGTAACAACCTTGTAGGCATCGCTCAGACAGGTTCCGGAAAGACCCTGGGATACATTCTCCCTGCAATTGTGCACATTAACCATCAGGAGTCCAGCCGCAGCAAGGGCCCGGTGGCCCTTGTGCTGGCTCCTACTCGAGAGTTGGCACAACAGATCCAACAGGTGGCTTCAGACTTTGGTGGTCGCTCATACCTGCGAAATGCCTGTGTTTTCGGAGGTGCTCCCAAACACAAGCAAGCCCAGGAACTGAGGCAGGGTGTTGAAATCTTGATTGCCACCCCTGGTCGCCTGATTGACTTCCTGGAAAGGGGAACTGTAGACTTGTCTCGCTGCACATACCTGGTCTTGGATGAAGCTGACCGCATGTTGGACATGGGATTCGAACCCCAGATTCGCAAGATCATCGAGCAGATTCGCCCTGACAGGCAAGTCCTCATGTGGTCCGCTACTTGGCCTAGGGAGGTTAGGAAGTTAGCTGAAGATTTCCTAGGGGACTACATGCAGATAAACATTGGATCCTTGGAATTATCCGCTAACCACAACATTCTGCAGATTGTTGATGTGTGCCAAGAACATGAAAAAGAAGACAAGTGAGTTTTATATTTGTGTTTTTTACTCCAACCTTTCCTTTAAAATGATGACCCATAGGCTATGAAATGTTATGATATTACAAAGCTATCCTCTAAGAAGATCTGATTATTTTCATCCACACAAATGAAATGTTCACGGATTGTTGCATATTCTAATTTTTTTCTTCTTTTTTTTTTCTAGACTTAACAACCTTCTCCAAGAGATCGGAAACATCCATGACCCTGGAGCAAAGACCATTATCTTTGTTGAAACCAAAAAGAAGGTGGAAAACATAACCCGTATCATCAAGCGGTTTGGTTTCCACGCTGTCTGTATGCACGGTGATAAGACCCAAGACCAAAGAGATTACGTCCTGAACCAGTTCCGCAACGGCAGGGTTAACATTCTGGTTGCCACCGATGTCGCTGCTCGTGGATTAGGTTAGTTTCATTGAATTTCACTTGAAAAGATTTCTCTAATCTTGCTCATTACTGGATGAAATAATTGAATTAATATGAAATCACGCTTGCTTACATTGGTTTTCTGTCACTGTTTCAGAGGCACTAGCCGGATGAGTATTGTGTTCTACATTGGTGGTTGAGCACCGGGTCTAGTACTAAAGCGACTAAATGATTGCTTTGTCTGTAAAAGCTATCTTCAAGTGGCAAGCTAGAATGAGAATGCAATAACTCGTCATGTGCCTCTTTCTGCCTATCACTGATCGCGAACCGAGGCCGAAACGTGTCTGGTCAGAACTGCCTTGGGGAAACTAGTCGACCCCTAGGCAAAGACATTTGATTCCTGGAACTGAGAAGTCCATTTCTCATGGAAATTTCATGTTGGATTGACACAATCTTAGTTCCTGATGGATCTTCTGATCATTTTCGGCCAAACTGGAGTTGGAACCTGCGTAAATACGATGTGAGAGTCATCAATATCGTGGGTTGCAATATCTCCTGGGTTCTTGTGATGTGTTAGACAGATGAATTCATGTTCAATTTTAAAAGATTTTAGTAAGACAAGAATTGTCTCATTCACAAGTAGTTTTCTACGTGACATTGAGTAAGTTTAATATTAGCCATTGAATTCGAATTTTGAATGAAATATTTTAACATGATCCCAGAGTTGACAACCTTTTTCTTATTTACAGACGTTGAAGGAATCAAATATGTAATTAATTTCGATTATCCCAACTCTTCGGAAGATTACATCCACAGGATAGGACGTACAGGTCGTTCCAAAAGTACAGGAACTTCTTATGCATTCTTCACGCCCTCCAACAGCCGACAGGCCAAAGATCTAGTGTCTGTACTTACAGAAGCCAACCAGGTATGCATATTAATTTTTTATTATCCTTGCAATTTGTTACAAGACCCTCTCACCTTTGGCATGGACTGTCCTTTATGGCACGACATGAATGCAAGTGGGAGGTAGATTATATGATTGAACTGATAATGCCTTCGGTGTCCACACCATCAATGTCTGGATCCCATCCTCGTAAGGTGCAACAATTTGTAATTGACAAATTAGATACACTTATAAAAAATATGGCAATGTATTTAATGAGCACTCGTTTGTTTCCAGGAAATCAATCCCAAGCTCCAAGATATGGCCAATCGCTTTGGAGGATATGGAGGAGGTGGTGGCTGGGGAGGCCGCTCCAGATTTGGAGGGGGAGGTGGTGGTGGCGGATTTAAGAGGGGAGGCAACTTTGGCCGCGGAGGCGGTGGCGGCGGTTTCAACAAAGGTGGCGGCGGCTACAGTCGCGGAGGCGGATCTTCATCATACAAAAGATTTGAGAATTGACCATCTCAAGATTCAACTAGGAAAAATTTCTCGTAAACACTTCAGTTAACTTTAAATTCCATTAATATTTAAAGGTGTTGAAAGTTAATCAGTATTTTACTCATTAAGTCATTCCGATGTCATATCCAAGATTGTCTGTTTTTAGTTTTATTGAAATTGTTTTTGTATCTCAAATATTTAATAATTTATTTGGATTGAGTTTATTTATGATGGAAAAATATCAAGACAGAATGTGGGTTTCGAGGCCTAGATCAACAAGGCGTCTCGGTCACGAGAAGTTTTCGAGTGACTGACTTGAGAGGGATTAAGTTAGCGGTTGTAGGTGTTGTTTTTCTGTGATAATTTTGAAATATTTTAATATCTTGTCCTGCAGCTAGATATTAAGCACAACCAACCAAATAAGTTGGTCAAATGACAAATAAAGAAAATTTGCAAAAACTTATGTTTGACTTATGACTTATGTTAACCTTGCTATTTGGATTCACACATAATTTAATTTGTGTAATTTAGACCTCTAAGCGAGGGACAAAGGTGGAAATTTGACCAGTCGGGGAGCCAAGTATAGAAGGTGGATATCTCGAATTAGCTATCAGGTTGCAACGCTAGTGAGAGAAATGTGTGAAATATGAAGTAGTTCGCACTAGTAGTGGGCAAAGCGGCTCAGTTTAGGGATCCGGATCACTAGATCAGCTGTCTGTAAAGATCCGGCTCAGTGAGCCGGCTCAGTTGAACGGCGGTTCGCGTTCCCCCGCACTGTGCCCTCTCCCTGCTCCCTTGGCCCTCCTAACTATAATATATCGTCGTCATACAAGCAAAATTGACCAACTGCAAAAACGCAACTTTACAGGGGAGCAGTTTTTGTGTTATTCTTTGCCTATAAAATCGGATATTCAAATCTATCAACCAATTATTTTACTCATAATAAATTTAACACTGTTGAATAAATGTGCATTAGAAAATTTGGAAATACATACTCCAAATCGTGTCAATTTATTTTTAAAATACTTGGTCAATTTTGCCTGTAGAGAAACATTCATATTACGTAGATGGTCATTCGCTCAAAGTGTGGACGCAATTGTGTGTATCAAATTTCTAGTACCCAAAGCTGAAATAAAAGATTGTTTTAAATATTTTTTATACAATTTTAATAATAAATTGATAAACCAAATGATAATAATTATGTATTTTGAATGGTAACACAATTTTTCGTTTCATTTTTTGACCTCGAATACGAATATTTTTTGAATTCGTCACTGTGATTATACTTATACAGAACGATTCCAGGTTGATCTTTCCCGTACCTCGTGCATTTCATACGCAGCCATGACATATTCTCTCTGTTTTCATTTAGAGTTCGATTTTTATAACCTTATCTTTCAAACTTAAAAAAAAAGTTCTTAATCGTTTCTTTGCGATCTTGCAGTTTAAAAAATATTTATTTAGTCATTTTACACAGTAGACATTTACAAACTTTTAAATGACTCAATAGCGCTATGCATGGAGTCTACTTCCATGTAAGAATATCCAGGTTCCATGAAATTATGGTGGATTGCCTGAATGTTTGATGTCTTCTCAGATACAATAAGAGAGAAGTAATATACTGGTTGCAGTTTTGCCTTGAGCAAGTATCTGAGTATATTGATATCTCTGACACTGTCTCGTCGAGGGATTGTATCCACATTTGAAGAGCTGAACCGATCTCGGAACTGCCACGTTGCTCATTGATTTCAGTCGAAACGTAGCAAAAAAAAAGCTTCATAAATTGAGAAATTATTAATGCACAGTTTACGACTATACTCAATACATTTGAGAGACCTTTGAAGACGGAATAGGACGGTGGTAGACTTAAATTAAGCACCTGTTGAAGTTTGTCTGCAGCTTTTGTCACATTGGCCTCATCTCGTCTCCTTATGTGCTGACTGTGTCAACTGTCATGATTATTTTTGTCATCGGCAGTAGCGTCGTTGCACATTAAACACTGATTCTTTGTAGGATAAAAAGATAGGTTGAATTCATTTCCGAAAATCCTTCTGAATATTATTTCACAAACGTGATTAATTTTATTTTCATTAATGCATTTTTTCTTTATTAAGTACACACATTTTTGAAATGGATAGGGTTGAATCCGACCTTTGAATGGAATTTCTAGATTAACACACTTTATTATAAAATCCTTTTTGCCTTGTAACTCAAGGCTAGTGAATTGTTTACATATAATCACCATCTGCTCATCAGAAAAAAATTAGTTGCATTTTTAATTTGCATCTACCGCAGTCAATCATCTTAGGGTTTTGCAGGACGTATTTTGTTTTGTTGTACAATAAGGCAATGAGGCATTTTTATTTTCCTTCAATACATTAGGTTGCCACATTACTAGCATAGGTTTTTCCATCGTGTTGCATATGTGAAAAATTTAAACTGATGATTGAAATGATTGTTGATGGGACACCGAGTGCATCAAAGTCACTTCCGCACCTAAAATAACTAAAAATTATCAAATAGAATTGTACGTTTAAATGAAATTAAATTAGCAAGTCAAACCTCTAATTTAAAAGCGTTTATTTAACACCATAAAAAGTTATCGAATATTTAAAAAAAAAACAAAAAAAAAACTTGAAATGTTGATCAACCAAATAAATTTATTTTTTCTATTCATCTTGACACTCAATAAGGTTCGAAATAACAAATTTCAGAACTAAGTAACCTAAACAGACTATGACAATGCGACTAACTTCAGAATCACGTGTAAAAGCATACAGCGAAAATTGACCAACTGCCATTTATAAAGCCCGGATCTACAGGCAAAATTGACTATTGTCATTGGTCAGTTTGCTTGTACAAAAAGCTCGTTTTTGTAAATAGTCACTTTTACCATCTGTGTAACTTTTTTATACAATGTCGGATGAAGGTGGCAATTTTTTCCTATAACCGTAATGCTTTTTCAATAGTACTCGGTCGGTTTTCTCATTTTCGGCGTTTTTGCAGTTGGTCACTTTTGCTTGTATGCCGACGATATTTTACTCTTACAAAAGGAGATCCCAATATTATTGGGCTGGCCAAACGCTAACTTAAAAACGATCTAACATGACATCATACCAATTATCCGATGCTTTGTTTTCAAATTATAATCTCTAAAAATGTGTATTTATTAATTTGATGTTGATTTTGTCATTTATTAAAAATTCAATTGAAGTTTCGTGTTAACTATCTAGATAATATTTCACAAAAATTGCGCTATATAAATTAGCCAAGTTTTATTGTTATTAATAAGAGATAAACTTAAAGAAAATTAATATAATTTTATCATAAAAAAAGTGTATTTAACAATAGTAAAAAATATATATTTAATAAAAAAATGTATAGAGAAAAATTTTTTTTTTTGGGAGAATAATAGTTAATCGTCGTGTATTATAATTACAACGAACAATAAACATAATTATACTCATGCGAGTACTTAATACCAAGAAAAAAATTCAACGATTATTTACATAGCAATTATTTACTCAAAATAAACAATGAACATAATACTTTTAATAACTCCGTTATTGTTAATAGCTCAACCTTGTTCTTGTTAGAATAAACAAAATAATTTGGTCGAAGGGCCGACGCCACGATCCCTATGACGTATAATAAATTATATGTATCTATGATCGAACGATCAACTTGGATCTGTAGATTCTGTAGTGATCTGGTAAAAACCCGTTAATTTTCAAAGATCACACGGATCTCTCGGCTCACCGGGTCTCACAGATCAACAGATCTCTCGTTCGCAAAGATCCGCGAGCCGTTAAAAGATCTGCGAGCCGTTGGGATCCGCGAGCCGTTGAAAGATCCGCGAGCCGTCGGGATCTGCGAGCCGTTGAAAGATCCGTGAGCCGTTGGGATCCATGAGCCGTTGGAAGATCCGTGAGCCGTTGGGATCCGTGAGCCGTGAAGAACGTTCTTTGTGAACCGGATCTTTCAATCTGTATAAAGATCCGGATCTTTGAGCCGGGTCGTTCGCGAACGACTCACTTCTACTACACTATCGCCTAGCGTTGGGAAAAACTTCAATGTTTTGTGAATGCTTCACGAATTGTTAGTTCTTTAAATGAACCCTTCGAAGTGAACCCTTCAATTGAAGTCGAACTCGCGAAAAAATAAGATTTGAGAGAAGGATTGATCCGCCTGTTTAGCGTTGGGAAAAACTTCAGAGTTTTGTGAACGCTTCAGGAACTGCTAGTTCTTTGAAATGAACCTGTCGCGGTGAACACTACAATTGTAGTCGAACTCGTCAAAAGATAGTACTAGTCGGCAGAGATCCCAAATCGAAAAGTGCTAGCAAATCAACAAGAAAAAAAAGCACTAGTCGGTAGAGATTTGAAATCGAAAAGTACTAGCAAATCGACAAAAAATCCTCCCCCAAAAAGTGCTAGCAAATCAACAAAATTTACTAAAAACGGAATTGCAGGTCGGAATCGACGAGACCACTTTGGGAATCGTCCTATAGACAAAACAAGCACAGAAATCATAAGCAACTGGTTCCTTCATTTTGAAATGTCAATGCCTTCAAATCGGTGCTGCTTCTAAAGTACTTCTTTCAATGGAATGAAGTTAATGAAATGAATGAAGGCTAAAATGAACTACCACCTTCAATTGAAGTGTTGGTTCAGTGAAATGAAGTTCATGAAATGAATGGAGGCTAAATTGAACTGCCACCTTCAATTGAAGTATTTGTTCAATGAAATGAAGTTATTAAAATGAATGAACGCTAAAATGAACTAACGACTTCAATTGAAGTATTTGTTCAATGAACAATGAATGAAGTACGAACTGTTGCCAAAAGAAGTAGTTCTTTGAAGCAGTTCTTTCAAAGCGGTCACAACGCTACTATCGCCCAATAAACACACTGTAGAGGGATAGTTCGTGCCCGTTGGTCGAGTTCGGGGGAGTTGGCTCGGGATCGTCCTCCGAACTAGGTTCGTAGTTGGACGATCCTGTAGTGCTAGCAATAGATTAAATCCGATACCGGAGACATGGGATTTCATTTACGATATATTTTTACTTAACAAAAGTATCGCATGATTAAAAAATAAACCCCAAAAAATAGTCAAACGAGATCCAAAATTTAGAGGCAGTGTGAGGAGAGGCTTACTATGCAAGGAGGTCGCCGAAGAAGCGATCATATCTGATTACTACTAAAAGGGATCGTAATGACAATTTAGTGTCTTTTTGGAAGTAGCGTTGGGAGAAACTTCAATGTCTTGTGAATGCTTCACGAATTGCTAGTTCTTTAAAATGAACCTTCAATTGAAGTCGAACTCGCAAAAAAGAAATTTCAATTTATCCGGCTACTTGTTTAGTTCTTTTTGGAACCGGTTCCTCTCCGATAAAAACGTTCTAGTCGGTAGAGATTTGAAATTGAAAGGAACTGGAACTGGTTCCTCGCCAAATCAAAAGTGCTAGTCGGTAAAAAAATTAAAACGAAAAGAACTCCCAAAGATCACGTTCCTTTAGATCGAAGTACTTCAAATTAAACTTCAATTGAAGTACTTGTAATGAAGTACTTCTTTATAGGCTTTGAAGTTCAACTTCATAACTGATCTGTTGCAAATTGAAGTAGTTCTTTGTAATCTAACTTCCATTGAAGTACTTGTTCAATTAAATGAAGTTAATGAAAGCTAAAATGAACTACCAACGTCAATTGAAGTATTTGTTCAATGAACAATGAATGAAGTAGGAACTGCTGCCAAAAGAAATAGTTCTTTCAAAGCTGTCACAACGCTAAATGGAAGCAATCTTCCCAACAAAGCTTCCATTGACATTTTTGGTGTAACTTTGAATGACCAGCTAAGGCACGGGGCTGCATAGAAGCCAGAGTGAAGTTAGCCTCTTAGAATCTGGGCGTGCTATAATACAGAGTCCGCAGATACGTCAACTGTACACAAATGCTGACCTTGTACCTACAATCGCAGTTTTGTTATTCGTTTTTTTTTACAATATACGAATCACAAAACTACTCTGCAAATTTAACAAAACATTTACACTTAAAAAAATAAATTGAATCTGTTAGTTTATATTTAGTTATTTCAGAGGGGAAACCTGCCAAGACGAGCGGTTAAAAGTGATGTTATATTGTACTCATATAAAAGTGATGCTTTTTGTATATAATACTCACGGGTCTGCATGTAAAATAGGGAAGATATATTTTATTAAAATTACCCAATAAGCTATTAGACTTTTAAAAAAGGTTTTCGAAAATGTTGGTTTTTAAATCGAGGTATTGATAAGAGGCGCCAACAATTTAACCTGCACCAGGCGCCGTTAGGCATAGGGCCGGGCCTGACTCTTTGCATAGTTTAAACCTGAACGTATGTATTACCTTAGAGTAACAATATATAGAGACCTCACTTTGCAAAATTTTGAAGCCAGTTTTTGACCAAGCATTGATCAAGGGGTGTGTGGCCTAAATAATGCGTATATCACTAACAGGGTTGTCACAAATTAAGTAAATTAGGTATTTTGTTGTGAGTAGGTAGTGGTAAAGCAAGAAAAAGAATTGATTTTGTATTTATATATTTTTTTTATTGAAAGATCAATTAATTAATAAGATTTTTTTAATATTATTTAAACATAAAAATATAAACGAAAAAAAATATTAGTACATAACATTTTAAAATACATATTATAAAATGAACTTCAGTTTCATCAACAAAATAGTTAACAAACAAAAGTAAAATAAAAAAATTGTAGGGTGATAACAGATGTTGACTTATTGTCTTAACCTACTGGTTGAGAATCAATGTCAATTTATTAAAATACTGTCTCACCTAAGTAGCCTGCTGCACACCCGACTTGGCCAGGAAGTCAGGAAGTGAAGCCTTATATCTAAATACTTATTAATTGCACGGTGTGGTTCTCCAGTGGCGACTGGTCTAACGTGTGAGAAACCAAAATGTCAAAACAATCTATATTTACAAATATTTTAAAAACTTTACTTACTAAATAGTCTAATGAAAATTGAGTTTTCATTATTTTGCCGCCAGATCGACTAAGTGCTTCTCTAAAAACCCGTTCACTGTTTTTACAAATCAAAATTACGTCATCTGATGGATAAACTAAACCTCCCCGATTTGTTTGTGAAATTAAAGACATTTCTCACACTTATTTTTTTTTACTTAAATATCGGACTACAAAACCGCCGATGTAAATTACACCGTTTTTTACATAAATATTCAAGACACATAAATTCAGGAATATCATCATCATCGTCATCGTCATCATCAGTATTATTTAATTCGCCATTTGTGAGTAATTTGAATTTAGGAGAGGAACAATTAATAATATTTACAGAATTTCTAGAGCTACAGTTCAAAATACTAATTTGGTCTAAAGGTAAGCAGTTCCCGGTTCTAGCATCTCTGATTTCTGCATGGATGAGGAGTTTTCCATACGCGGATCTAAATTGGCTGACCGTTGGGTTATTATTGAAACCACCGTGGAATCAAATCGCCCCGAAAAATAATTCTGTGTGGTCCTGATTAAATGTATAAATTGTTAGAAATTTTGACATTGGGAACTCATCAAACAATTTGTAAATACACCTTATAAAAAGTACTGTTGGTTCACTATTGAATAAAAAATGTATTATAAATTCATTTGTTTTGCACCAAAAGTGTTAATGGTGGTGTCAAAACTGGTCAAAGATTTGAAAAAATTGACCATAAAAATATTTTGTTTAGCCGAAGGTACTATCGAATGATTCGATAGTACCTTCGGCTAAACAAAATATTTTTATGGTCAATTTTTTCAAATCTTTGACCATTTTTGACATCACTTTTGTGCTTACTTGGGAAATGGACTGAACAGATTGCACTGTGATATTTGGGAATCCAATTTTGCCTTCTCGTTGCATGGATCTATTTTTTACGTATTTTTTCATCCTTTGGAAATCTAAAAACAGTCAAATATATAATAATATTCCATTTTCGGCATAGCCCTAAATTTCGTAGAGCGAAAAAAACCGTAAACACAAAAATTATTCTGTCTTTATCTGTTCGCCAACAATTCAGCGTTGATACCATGAGATCAAACCAAAAAAAACGAATTCTTTGATAAATACCTTTGAAAACTGTTTTTTTTTCCTTTGGTATTTCGGTTGAAGCGCCCATCAACTGCACATATAACCATATCGTCTTTTTTAAATATTGAACTAAATTAACGTAAGTTATTATCTCAGAGTAACAATATAAAGAGACCGTACTAATTTGTGACAAATCGTTGACAAACTCGCAAAATATAGCTCTCTCTTTATGCTCGGTTCTATAAGCATATGAGAAAAAGAGACAAACAATTGTTGAAACCAATACACGATTTGGGGCGGGCTAAATGCCATGTCTTCATTATTTAATCCGCACAAACTTCAGACACGTTTGAACTGTCAGGCGAACGGACTGTCAAAAGTACGTAAATAGTTAAAAACTTGAGTTATTTTTTGTGTAATATCTAGCAAAACATCATGGCCACATGTTCTATGCTTGTTTGCTTTAATCGAAGTACAAAAGGACAAAAAAAAACAGTTTTCACACGTATGTACCATAAAAATCGTCTTTTTTACTTTGATCTCAAATATTTAACATCCTAACCTACAAAACAACTAGTAACTTACACCAATACGTAATTAATCTTTGGACTATTCGTTCCAATATAATAAACTTCCGTTTGAAATGAGTTTTAATGGATTCGTAATATCTTTAACTTTAAAATATTTACGAGATGTCAAATTAGAAACCATTAGAAAGGGGAATTCCATTTTCGTACGGCTTCTGAAAGTATCCCGGTCTCTTTCTTTCTCATGATACTAACGCTAAATTGTTGGCAAACAGATAAAGACAGAATAGTGTTTATCTCTTAGATTTTGGTTGCCTCTCCAAATTCAGGGCTATGCCAAAATTGGAATATTATTATATATTTAATTATTTTTAGATTTCCAAAGGATGAAAAAAGGCGAGAAAAATGGATCCGTGCTACGAGAAGGCAAAATTGGACACCTAAATACCATAGCACAATCTGCTCAGTCCATTTCCCAAGTAATCACTTCGACAAAACATCTCCGTTGGGCCCACTAATGGACGATAATATTTGGATACCTTCACTTTGAACATTGCCCCGTTTTTCTAGGTCCTGTATTATATAATTTAAAGATGTGATTTTTCGTAAACGTCGACGATTTGATTGTTGTAATGCGGAGATTTTTTTTTTCTAGTGTCAAAATTCGCGTATTACGTTAAAGGATTATATTTTTTAAGACTACCTTTTTGGAGTATCTACGATTGGTGCAACTACAGAATTCTCGGGCGTTACGGATCTAACATCAAATTCCAATCTAATTTCTTTTTCTTTGATTTAACAAATATGTTAATATGAATTCATACGTTTCATCTGGATTTTTATACCCTTAGCTTCTGGTTAAATGTTTTTTTTTAATCTATTGATGTGCACATGCACTATTGTACCCATTTCTGAACCTGTTCTCTGATGATTTATGATAACGATCATGCATTTAGATAGTTTTAATTTTGTATACATATTATATATTATTTTCTCCTTGTTAGTTAGAATTATTAGCTTAATTAATTAAGTATGAAGCGCACTTGACGTGAAATATCACAAAACTGTGCTATATAAGTTCACTGTTATTATTATCTGCATTCGAAATTTCCTTACAAAATAACGCGGGACGGAAAACATCCCTACAATACTTAAAAGCGGTGTCATGTTTTGTGATTTTTTTTGTGTCTCTTTCTCTCTCATGGTGTACGACGTAAAAACGCAGAGAAAGTGATTTATCGCAAATTTAAATAATTTAAAAAAAAATTGATCTCTCTCCATATATTCTTACTCCAAGGTTAAAAAAATGATTCAACATCTGTTATCACCGTACATTTTTTTTATTTTACTTTTGTTTGTAAACTATTTTGTTGATGGAACTGAAGTTCATTTTATAATATGTATTATAAAATATTCTGTACTAATAATTTAATTCGTTTATATTTTTATCCAAAAATAAGATTTTAATAATCTTATTGATTAATGTATCTTTGAATAAACAAAAAAATATACAACATTCATTCTTTTTAATGATTTACAACTACCTACTCACAACAAAATACCTAATTTACTTAATTTGTGACAACCCTGTTAGTGATTTTACTCTGAGTTTAGGCCACACCCTTTGGTCATTGCTTGGTCAAAAAGTAGCGACAAAATTTCGCAAAGTTAGGTCTCTATATATTGTTACTCTAAGGTTATTATATATTTGGGCAATTTTGACTGTCCGCTCGATTGACAGAAGACACTAGTGTGAAGTTCGTCTACATTGAAAAGTGGCTACACGGCGCTTAGCCCGCCCCAAATCGTATGTTTTTAACAACAATTGTTTGTCTCTTTTTCTCATATGTTTATAAAACCGAGCATAAAGAGAGAGCTATATTTTGCGAGTATATCAACGTTTTAACTCAATATTAGGACGGTCTCTTGTATATTGTTATTCTAAGGTAGGCACAACAGCAATCTGATTCAACCGTACAGTGTGATCGCGTAGTTAAAACTGAACGTGTGATTCTGTGACTAGATCTCACTTCGTCCAAACCTGGAGATTTCCCCCAGCCGATTTGCTTGGCGAGAACTCAAACTTAAAATAATATATTATCTTTACAGAATACAACAAATCTTTAAAAAACGCTGATTCCCTGACAATTATCCAATTTTTAATGTTTTTTTTTTACGTTACACTTCACTAAAATTCTTCAAATAATAAAAATAAACAATGTAATGCATTATGTAGGCAAACCCCGAGTTTGGAATCGCTGAATTAAATATTTAAAAAAATATAGCTTTTTTTCTAACGGACTTTCTGTTTTCGGTTTAGTTTATTTTAGGCATCCGGAGAATCTATGACAAAACGGAGGACACGGTGCGAAATCAGAAGATTTCGTCTTTAAATCGGACTCCGGATCGACCTTGCTTCCACCCGCATTAAGGTAAATACCTCTCCTTTCCTCAAAGTTGGATACAGATAGGTAAAAATAATTTATAAAGAAGTTTACATGACAGCTCTTCTTCGACCTTATTTTATGATAATACGTAAATAATTATGGTAATACATAATAACTAGTAACAAGAGACCGTTACCATGACAAATCACCTGTGTTTATTTTGAAAACGGTAAAATGGATCCTGGCTTTTACACAGTTTTAAATGTTATAGAAAACAATTTTAAAGCAGTTAATACGGTGAATAATTCTCTTTTTGTTACGTTTCTTACTATACAGATGCTTACACAAAGTTAATTAATATTGTATTCATTTCAATTACAGAAAGCGTTTTTAATTCGCGTGTGCTATGCCGGAGAACACAGCTTTGAAAAACCTGAGGAAACGTTGATGACATATTTCATGAAAAACATAGCAACTGTCAAGTCGGTGTATTGCGATGCGTCAGTCAATGGATTTCTACTTATCTACCAGAAATATTATGTTGCTGTTTTGGAGGTGATCATAACTTATATCATTGAAATAAAATGAGGTATTAGTTAGAACTTGAAACTCGGTTCTCAACGAATATGTATGTAAATGATTTTGTATTTAATCAATAACACGTGCAAGTCACTGCCAACTGATATTTTCCCCCGTTTCCAGGGATCCGAGGAAAGCGTTTCCCGCCAAATACGATTGTTTTTGGCGGGGGCACCCTGAAAGTTTGGTTTTGGGAGGGCAAAACTTTTGATTGCCTACCATAACATACGGGAGGTAATTATTGTGTACTTGCTTTTTTATTATTATTTGCGTGATTTGATTTTGTGAAGAGATTTATATTTTTCCATTATAGCCAGGAATGACAGATACCTGCCTTATTATTTTTCGTTCCCATAATGTGACCAAGAAATTGGAGTTTTCTTCTTTTTATAGCTAGGTACAGTTTCACAATAAATTCTTCATTCGAAGAACCTGTAAATTGGTTACCTTTAGTTAATACAAATTAACAATTAATTAAAGATGCGCTATATATCTACATTTCAGTAGCTATTCTGGGTTAAAGAAGAACTAATTGAATTCAGTAGATTTTGGTGGTTTAACTACATTTTAGTTCTTGACCGATCTTTATGGCCACATTTGTGAAATATCGCCTCAAGAGCACTTAAACTTTATTTGCCGTAATACCCTCCTATGGTCTTCATACCTACTTCATTTCAGCGTTTTCTCCACGAAGACTCTTGTTTGTCTACCACCCCCTCCACGCTGGCTGCGAAGCTGAACGCCGGGGCTCCAATGTCATATCATTTCGAAGTTTTAGAAACTTTCCTAGAGAAGATTGACAAGCTGGCGGTTTTGACGGTGGAGAATAAACAGGTATCTTTTTGTTTTAGTGAGTTAATTCATGCCACCACTTCCTCGTTCTTTTTGAGCCAACGTTGTGGACAGCCTTGCAGTGTCCATCATCAGGGAAGATTTTTCGTTGTTGTTACTTCCTTACCTAATTTCTTCCTCTCATCACGCTCTTTGACCTCACAACATATCTACATTGAGGATGCCATAGTACCACTGTCTCCGCCTAAAAAGGAAATGTCATATGGTACATACTTTTAGTATCGCCCTAGTGAATGATCACCGTTCAGAATTGAAACTTTCCTTGAAATGGCTTTAGCCGTGTTTGGTGACCAGATCTGAATAGTCAGGTACTTTTCCAGCTTCCTCTTCCCCATCGGAGAATTACCTACTTATTTGTGGTGTGCGGTCGCGTTTTTACCGTGCTACTTTCAAAACTATTTTGTGCGGCTATTCTGTACCGAAATAATCCAGAATGGCTGAATGTACGATCCATGAATTGAAGAACACTATTATTGAGCAAACTGTGTTGATAAGAGACATTTTACGGCGTCTAATACAGCTGAAAAAAAGTGTTCAGACCAATTCTATTTCTAGTGACAGTGCTAAAAGTGTCAGTGCTTCGTCTTCGGAACTCCCGAAAGCAGCCGATTTTGTTAAGGGCCCGCCCCCTGCAGCCGAAAGTGCGACCACCGCCCAAACACAGCCCTCCGTCTCCGCGTGTGCTACGCCCGCGCCGGCGCCGGCGCCGTCAACGTCGGCTACAAGCGGCCGCAAACACACGCACACACTTTCAGCTGATGTCGATAATACGGCAACCAACCTACTACCTACGAGTGTACCCACTGCAACTAATGTAAACAAACCATCCGGTCGAATTACCCGCTCGCAGGTTAAAGGGTCTAATACAAGCACCGAACTTTACAGTGCGATTTTATCAGTAAAGGAGAAAAGGACAACAAATTCACATAGCCAAAAATACATCCAGCAAGCCATACCAGCCGTGTCCTCGGCTGGGACTTCTACTGGAACTTCTACTGGAACTTCTGTAGCCCAATTGGCAGCTAAGGACCTACAGCCCTTGACCGAGCAGACCCGGGCAGGGCCATCACGCGCACGAGGAACGTCCGGCTAAACGTGACCAACCCTTGACCGTTGTTGGTCGTAACAAACGACCGGCCACGATTCGAGGCTTGGAGAAACAATGTATGGAGAGAGAGCTAATTATTTTTACCCAACCGATACAAACTTGCGATAAATTACTTTTCTCCGGGTTTTTACGTCGTACACCATGATAGAGAAAGAGACAACAAATATAATACTCCGCTTCTACGTACTGTCACAATGATATTGGGCTCCTGGGTCACCGCGGGACTCCGCCCACATTTTTTATTATGCCACAAAACTTGACACAAGTAAACGGTTTTTTAGGTTAGATGCTATATTTTTGTTGATATCAATACTGTGAAAAGGTGGTTATACGAATAAACAAAAACATCATATCGATATGTGATATGAATGGATGTATAAATACCCTAGCCTTGGTATTAGCCACGCCCAGGTCCGTCGAGTCAGGTAAAAATCATCAAAAACTGACTTGGATTGACCGAAGAGTAAATGTTCTCTTTTTTCGTCTAATGTTTTAATGAATAATTATGATGTAATTGGATTCACTGAGACGTGGCTAAACTCAAGTGTGTTCAACCCTGAGCTCTTCGATGTATTTAGAAAAGACAGGGACAGTGGTAGTGACAGACAGCCTCCTCCCTGCCGCAGGCAGGGAGGAGGCTGTCTGTTAGCCGTGAAAAACGAGTGGCTATATTAAGGCAGAGCACTTACCTGCTCTGGAAGCTGTCAACGAAGACCTATGGGTCAAAGTTACATATAAATCGGGTGTTGCTTTTATATGTACCGTTTACTTCCCACCGGCATCAAACATTGACACTTATCAATTATTTTTTAACAAAATTCAACAAAATTTTAATGTTATTGGTGGGAGGAATGTTATTGTGCTAGGAGACTCCCAATATAATGATATTTCCAATGTTAACTCCAGAATATTAGATTTTATGTAATGTAATACAAATGTTAATGTTGTCCATTGCAATTCTCCCCTTGTGACTGAGAATAAGCATCACCCTGCATTAGATTTCTTTTCATGCAAAAGCAGTGTTAAGGCTACAAAAATTCCAAAAAATGACATGAACGCTCTGCGTGGATGGAATTTCGGACAGGGCGATTTTGAAAATATCTACTACATGATGAGCCAAGTAGATTGGCAAGAACTTTATAATTTTTGCACTATAAATGAGGTGGTACACTATTTTAATTCTTGTATTTATAATATTTATGATGCATGTTTCACGAGAAAACCTTCTAGTAGAGGTGGCCGTCGGTATCCAAAGTGGTTCTCTCGAGATACCATTGCGGGTATTAGGGTGAAGCATGCTCTCCATAAAAAATGGAGCTGTCAGTGTGACTATGATTTATTCAGTGTGCATAGAGCCGTGGTAAGGCGTAATATTCGCACTGCTTTCCAAGCATATCTGAATTCCATTGAACACGATGTCAAGCATGATCCAAAGATGTTTTGGAACTAAGTCAAATCGCTACGTAAGGATCGGTATTCAAGACACCATGATGCACGGAGATCGGGAAGTTCGAGGAGTGGATGTAGCTAACGCCTTTGTAACACATTTCCAATCCGTGTATAGTCATGAACCTCCATTACTAATTCCTAATACTGCTGCCAAGTTGAATGTAAAGGGAGCCCAAAATATACTTGATAAACTGTCTACACTAGGTTTCTCTATACGACAGCTCAACTTTTTTGCTAGTTATTTTGCGGACAGAAAACAATTCGTTTCACACGGAGTATTCATATCCAATTTGTTTTTTTTTTCATATTTATAAAAGATATTTCAGAGGTAATTCTGCATTCTAGGTCTCTTCTCTTTGTTGATGACCTAAAACTTCATAAACATACAAACTTTAGAAGACTGCGATCGACTTCAGTCAGACATTGATAGAAGTTTCTTTCTAACGACAAGCATTCCTGCTATTTGTTCTAATTATTGCTTGGTTTTTTATACCATGATTTATCATTTTGATGAAATATTGTGTTTAAATTGTTTTATTTTTTACTCTCTATACTTTGCATTCATTGTAATTTATATTTCTTAGAATTGTTCAAATTCTGCAAATAAATATATTTATGAGTATTGTGTACTATTTAATACACACACTCGCTATATTTGAACACGCATTAAAATAAAATAAAAATGTAATGTTTTTAAAATAATTGAATTGAATATCCTTCTCATCCCACTCCTTTCACAGATATAACATTTATGCAGTACATTTATTTTGATTATTTATGAAATTACATCGGTATCTAATGTATACGTTTTTGTTCTAGGTGAGTTTTACCACGACCAGCCTGAAGGACACTAAAACGGAGTATCTTCCAGAGTATGCGCTCCTGGAGTACGTCCTGACATCTCCGTACATCACCGACCTGAGGGAATATTCCAACATGTATCATACTTTGCCAGATTATCAATTTGCATTTGGTAAGTTAATAAAAGCTTGTTTACCCTGTAGGTATATTAGTATGTAGGACTGATCTACCTTCGAAAATGTTCACAAACTGCCAAATGTGATTATTGTTATTAGCCTTCGTGTATTATTTATTCAGTAATTAATTTAAATAATCTATATGTCGATATAATAGCAAGTAGGTAAAACTATAAAATTAGAGCGTTCCTTGACTTTTCTTGCGACTTTTTTTCGCAATTTTCCAGAAGAAAATGCTTTCGGGTGGTGAAAACTCTTTCAGGGAGGATATGTGCTTTTTCAGTTTATTTCACACACTGTATTGTATGTATTTTGAAAAAAATCAAGAAACCTTAAGTTGTCTACACACGTTTTCAAAGAGCAGCATACACTATAGATTTCTCTTAAATAACAAATAAATAAATCTGACCAGTTGCTATGTTAGTGTACCCGACGTAATCAGGTACACAAGTAAACTGTATAGGGGGCGGTCCCAATCTGTGAGATGCTCCAAGGGGTCGTCTCGTTGTAAGGGAGGCGATGGGTTCAGCTTGTAGGGCCTCGGCTTTCAATTGAAGATGCTGCGGGTCTGGTCCAGAGAGAGGTGTAGTCAGGCGGTCCAGGGGGGCAGGCGATGGTCAAATAAAAGTCAGGAGTCAAGTTGAAGGCGATGTCAGGGCGAAGATGAGTCAAGGTGATTGGTACTGGTGGAGGATGCTGGTGATCTGCCTTTTCTCCCATTATTGCGCAATATTTCATTGCCTTGGGGGCGCACAGCCGAGGCGTAAGAGCGATGTATGGGAGGATTTAGCATCCTCTTTCGCTCTCTCCCCGGCCGGCTGGCAATTTTGTGGGACAGATTTTAGCATACTGTCCCCTTCTCCTTTCCACCAGCTTTCACCTCAACTTTATCTCGCCCCTCTATCATTTTTATTAAGCTCACAAATACATATCAAAATACAGTTTACAAATAATGGTGCCCGTTTTTGCGGGTTTTTTGCCTATAACTATTTTATTCTAACATTTATATATTTAAATTTACATGTTATACAGAGCGCGTGGTCAGGCCGTCACAATGGAATAGTTTATTGTTTTGTGATATCAGCCTGACTCCCGCAATAGAGGTCAAAGGTTACCATTATTATTACATACAGAGTTGTGCAGAGCCCGTGATTGGTTGGGCCCTGCGGCTGGCCGGCGTAAAGCTGACAGGATATTCCGCTCGCTGTTACGCTCGAGCCAGCCTTGGGCTCGCGTTTTAACGCTGGGCTGGGGTCTCAGACGCCCATTGCATAATCTGCCGTGTTATGAGAAGGAGCTTACTGACTCTAGCATGAAGTTAAGATATAAGACAAAAACACGAATTTAGTATGACAAATTAGAACAAATATTTGAAGTTAATTTTGACTCTAATTTTAACGATTCAATCATGATTTTACGTACATCTTATTACTAAATTATTCACCCACGGATTTATAATTTCCGCGGCATAGTGCGTCCGACACATTGATGAGGGCACTGTCATCGTGGCTATCGCGTCCGACACAGTTAGATTGATTGATTTAGACATTTGTTTGAATGTCTCATTCAGACAATGAATCTTGCCCACTTTAGAACACCCACAGGTGATTCATAGTTGGTAACTTGTAGGTTATAGGTTGTGGGTATGTCTAGTGTTTAGTGTCTAGTTGACAGAACGGTTCTCAAAACTGTTGATGGTCGATCGGTTACCATTTTTTTTTCTTTGTTCACAGAGAAATGTTGGCCCGCAGCGTTTGACTTCACCCCTCGAATTGCAGAGAAGAAATCCCTGGAGGAAGTGTTCGTTGAGCCTCTCCCAAAGGAATATGATCCTGACCAAGAAGTGGAGAAAGAAGAAGACGACGAAAGAGTGGAAGAGGAGCAACCAGAATCCTAATCGATCGAACCTTTAATGTGGCGAAACATTCTAATTTTAGAAAGGTAAATTACCTCGAATATAAAGCAATAACTTTACAGCTAAATTCCCTCAAAATATAAATTATTTTTAGCTTTCCAACTCTCACAATTTTAGTCGATGTTGTAGAGCTAACACCTTCCTGTGTAAATGCTTAGGCAATGACAACACCTCAAGCGGCAGATGCGGTTTCATTGGATTTCGTTACGTCTTTTTTACGAATGTATTTTTCCTGGATTCTCATATTTAGCTATTAGAGGTGAGAACTCGAGCAAATAAATAAATATGTTAGAAATGTATATTGTTCATCTCGCTTCTCTTGATGTAGTAGTGTCTGGGCATTTATATTGGTAAGCTTGGCGAAACACTTTAGAAGGGTGTCAAGAAAACATCTGAAATAAAAAATTGTATCTTTTTGATTGGAAAGTAACGATAGGCACATTGTATAAGTAGTGAGATATATTTGTTATAAATCAAGCAGCTAACAAACATCGAAACTATAACATCATAGTATAAATATAATGATATTTACAACAAGGAAGAACATACACAAAGAGGTACAGAGCATACCTATTAAAATGGATAGTATTACCCGAAGGTTAAAGAAAGAAGGTCACAATTTTTCAAAGACGGTAATTTTTTATCTCATTTCAAATACCTAAATACATTTAAAATAAACTAATAAAACCTTATGGTCTATGTGTTATGAAATGCAATTTAATAATTAATTCATAAAATACATATATATATGGATGCTGGTATGCTTTGGACAACTAATATAGCATAAGTTTTTTTTTCTGATAAAATACATTTTACTATTTATTCTTTTTTTAACTAAATAATAAATGAATCGAAAACAAAAATTATCCATTAAAAATAAAATATGATTTTATTGGATACAGTAAAAATATGCATAATGTTCTAAAATACGTAGTATTCATGACCTTCTCGGCGGGTACCTTTTCTCTTGTGGTTCGATGATAACCTCTCGTAAAAGTCTACTGAGATAATGCATTAACACATCTTGTATGAAATAGGTGTACTTACTTACTAGAATTTAAAAGAAGTCATCAGGGTTTTACCGGGTACCTACCTAACAATAGGAGATTAGGTCATCTGCATTCATTAAGGTGTTAAATATAGCATTTTTATAATCAGTTATCCTTGTTCTATAATGTACTTCGAAAGATACACATATTTAAGGAAGTTCGAGAAAAGGGCTAAAATCGACATTTTGATTTCACATTTAATTTATTACAGTAGGTGTACGATTTACCTTATGTTCTAAGACAAGCGGTTATAACTGTTTCTGAGAGAAGATTGCCGCGATCAGTACAACCTGCTCAATGGCACGTTACAGGCTCTTCACATTATTTTACAAAGGTTGTACTAGTTCATTAATTTCAGTGATTTTTTTAATGATGGCCCGTTTCACTCCATTTTACTCAATTTAAGCTTAATTTGCCTTTGGATATAATAATATATTATAGTTTGTTTGGTTAGGTTATACAAATATGTAAAGATTTTGGAAAAATATAAATTGCTTACGCCATATTCCATGGACTTAAATATTAGCACTAGAATAAAATACGCGTAACCATTTGTTAAAATTACTTTGCTTATATGTATGCAGAATGCTGCGGAATCATCTAGTGTGTCTTGTCATACGTGTTCTTGTGTTGGTATCCGGTGACGTAGCCGGAAGCGTCGGGGAGGTCCTTCCTTCCGGAAATACCCTTTCCCTTCCCCGTGTCGTCGAACCTCTGCTTGCTGGACCCCGTGTACTTGCTGGGGTCTGTCAACCTCTCCACTGAGGCGGGAGACTTCACCACCTGGTGATAAAACGCGAGGTTTTGATTAGGATGTAAACCACTAATTGATACGTGGGAAGGGCTTTTATTGGTAAATACATCTAGGTATCAACTTGGGTATGAATTGTGTATGCGCGCAACAAAAAATAACAAAGCGCAATCGTTATTAGTGCTACAATTAATATTGTACAACGTGAGTGGGCATGACAAAGGTAACCTCTGTGCCTGAATCATACTCTCGAATTTGAGTTATAAGCAAAACATTACCCGGGTCGCTAACGTTTATGGGCGTTGTATTGTGTTTCCAATCAAAAAGACAATAGACCAATACTATGACTGCAGTCTATTATATTTTCGGTGCCTTTTGTTCTTTAAAGATTACATATTTTTTATACCAGACTGGAAGATATCAAATAATTCAGGGACATATATTTGTAAATCTCTAATTAAGCTTCGAAGGCTTAGGACAAACCTAAAAATAAACTAGTCGCCTTAATTAAATATAATAATGTTTTTGGCGTAGATACTCAGTACCTTACTTGAATTTATTGAGGATTGCAAGAAAAGTTCTGAACTTCGTGGATATTCAAGAACTGTCGGATAAAAACATGTATTTTAAATATGGTCGCCTTACAGGGGTCCCGATGACTAAATGCATACTCATAACCTAAAATCTTCCAATTACAAGGTTTGATGTGACATTGATTGTGAATATAAATAGCGTTTTAATTTACCCCAAGTCCGGTGTGTCCTGGGGGCCCGCAGTTGGTCAGCTTGGTTTTGATCTCCTCGATTTCTACCTTTTTATTCTTAGCTAGATCCTCCAAGAACTTCTTGTAGTCTTCGACTCCAACTTTCTGGCACTTTAACTTCTTGAAGTATATTCCTGTGTCCGTGGTAGTGATCTTCTTGCCATCGATCACCTTGGCTTGCTTCATCCACTTGTCGCTCTGCGAGAGTGTGATTAGTTTGCCGTCAGATTTGAGATCACCGAACTTTGAAAACGCTTTGAAAGTATCTTTGAACGTGCAGCCTCCGGCGGGTGTCGGTGATGGACAGCTATCTCCGTTATTAGCTTCTCCGTTACTTGTGTCCAATTTAAGCTCCGAAAGCTCTTTCACCGGGGTCTCTGTGTCTGACATTGTTTGTTTTTTAAACCTGCAACAAACAAAAATAACTTGTAACCGACATGCAATAAACCCACATGATCAAAACTTTAGGCGAAGACATCATAATGCTGTTCATTTTGGAAACATACGTCATTGTGTAAACCCGGCAGCGGGAAATAATCTAGTTATAGTCCCATAAGTATCAAAGAACGACGAATAAATTAAACAAATAGATGAATCATCAAACCGGTTTTAAAAATAACTTGACTCGTCTAACTTAAATGGAATCCGCAGAGTTGGGTTGCATAAAACAGAAACTGAAAAAACATTTTCCCTTGAAGGCAATTGACCTGATATGAGACATCTGATTATGTGTGCATTGTGAAATAGTGAAACGTTTTCTTCATTGCAACATAATGCAATTGTTATAGACGATGCGTTGCAAAATTATGGTAAATCGTGTGTTTTTTATTTGAAAATTTGATACCTTAGAAATATTAGAGACGCATTAAATACTCCGAGTAGAATAAGATATTATCTTGCCGGGCTTTTATAGCGAGTCTTTGCAAGTCTAGAAAAAAAATAAGCTTTGAATTGTAAAATCTTCTACGGTTTTGGAATTGGTTTTATTGTATAATGTGGCAAATAAAGTTTTTTTAGACACTTTTGGCGATTTTTTTTTGCATAAATCGAAACTGGCGGGCGGCGTCAAGAGGCAATTTTGACCTTAACGCCACCAGCGTAAATAGTGTGATTTCGTTCGAGTTTCAACGATGAACACATGTATTATCAATCACAGATACAGAAATTTGTCATAAAAACTTATTTGTCATTCACATACGAATCTAAAGGTTTGCATTAAGGGTCAGCACCTAAAAATACACACTTTTTGGCTTTCTAATACAAGAAAAACAACAAATGATTTATCTGCTAATTCAATACGGGTAGTTAGATAAATGTCTAAGGTTTAGAGTGAATACAATTTTTTAACAGTAATCTTTTAAACTCTTCATGAAATACATACTGGAATTTTAGGTTAAATGTTCGAAAATAGCTGCGCTATTTTTCAAACTGCACCCTTTACTGACATTTTAGTATATTTGTATGTGTATATCAAAGATTACAGTTTAAAATTTGTATTTATTAGAAACCTTAGACATTTTCTTAACTGCGCGTGTAGAATGTACAGATAAATCATGTGCAGTTTTGCTTGTATTAGAATGCTACAAAGTGACGTTTCGCGCCATTTTAAGTACTGAGCCAAGTAAGTTTTATAAAAACACATAAAAGTGCTTACGTATGTTAGCTAAGACCCGAGATGTATTGATGAGTCAAACGCGCATAATGTGTACCAATTAAAGTAAAACGCGGGATTTCCCTCCGCAGTTTTTTTTTTCTTTTCCGACTTACAGAATCGTGTACATATAACTTTTGGTTATTTCGACACATCTAATCAACGTAGGTACTTGCTTGTGTAATGTTTTGGCACGGTTCAACGTACGAGTGCCTAGAGATAATTTCGAATACAAAAAATTATTCATTTATGGTTAAAAGTGTGCAACAATTTTTAACATTTCATCCAATCCCAGATGAAGTATTTCAAATCTAAGTTTGACATATTTTCACTTACGGCTGTGCAATATATTCCTTCCATGGAGCTACATTTTTTAATATATCCTTATGGAATGCTTGAATTCACTTAAAAACTAAATACTTGTAAATGCACATAAAGACTTATTGCCAAATAAAACAATTTCCTTGTGAGTACGTACGTACCAGTGTTAACTTTTCAAAATTGGTACTGACGTAAGTATGTGTTGAGAAAATTAACAAAATTAATATTTTGGAATCCAGACAAGCTATAAAGTACGTACCTACCTGTAATAATAAGTTTCATACAAATCATATTATTTTCATTGTACGAGTATATGTATTTTAAATATGCGAGCAATTCAAGTCAATCTCAACATTAAATAATTGTTTATTTTCAGTTTTTTGTTTGTTTTTGTTTTTTTTTCATTTTAGTTACTTGTACATCAAAGTTTACAAAGTATCTAATTATAATTCATATTCTTTTTTACTTAATACTAATATTATAACTTATACACTACTTGATATTACTAATGAATTTTGAATGGTTCGTACAGGCTATTTAAAATGTTATTGGTATATTTTTGATGGTTATCGGCAGCGTATTATAACATTTCATTACAAAGTAAGCTGTTGTCTATTGTTTTTTTTTGTAGTCTGATTTATTTGCATGTCGTTGTATTATGTCTGTAAAAAATCACAAATTTTCAAAAGTAAACTGATGACGTTTAAAAATATATAACCTTTTATCTGCGTAAGATGTGAAATCTCTAAACTTTTATTGGCAACAACACGCTTTTACAAGCGTTAAAAATACATTTCCAATGAATTTTAATCTTAAACCCAAAAATTATCGAGAGGATTTTTTTACTCTCCCGTAATTCATCACTGTTATCTAATTAAATAATTATTATTTTCTCATTCTGTTGAAAGAAAATTTCTCAGTTTTCATCGTGGCAAATCAAAAATAACGTCCTGTGATTTTTGGCTTAATAATGTACGGTTCATTATCATCCCAACTGGAATACAGAATTGGGTCTGTGGTAAACATAGAAAATATAAAGCTCGCTGAAACACTGAGGGTGACTAAGACCAAGTTAGGGGTGGCATTATTTATCCTCGCCCTTGCCCCAAAAAGCATGGGAGGGTTAATTCCACATTCAAGCATTCGTGTCCACATTATATGGGTGGTGGTAATACACCTATAGGTGACTACATATTATATTATTATACACACCACACCCTCACTCTGTATTATGTTCCTGAAACACGCAACTGAACCTGCCTTGTCAAAACTCGCTTCTTATTGTGTGGATGGGCCTTTATTTTTTCCTCGCCTTGAACAAAAGGTCCGTCATTGGCTTTAGATTGCTTGAGAGGATCAATCAATTCACGATAAATAACTTTCTAAAGATATCGTTTAATTTGTAATGCTAGTTACTTTGTTACTAAATAGAAAGCTTCGGTATAGACTTCAATCAGCAATATATATCTACAAGAAACAGATGCCAATTCATTTAATGATATTATATCTGCATTAAATATATATATTTTAATGTATATTTTATTTGATTTATGTGAATTATTTAATAAAATAACATATAGTTCCGGAGCGGTATAGATACTCTCATTACCGCCCTGTTGAAAGACCACCGTTTTGAATCGAAACGTTGCTTGAATTGGCATGACCAAATCCAAATAGCCAAGTACCCTGCCGTAGCCTAGCCATATTTCTCTTTCTCATCTCCATCCCCTCCCAACTCCCTGCCGCCCTATACTTATAAGACCCTAGAACGGGGATGCTGTTTAAGCGGTAATCACATTATTATTTTGAAAGCCTGAAATAAAGTCACAGTAATTTGTATAAACTAGATCCGCCTCTTCTCCTAGTTCGGTCGCTGGTAAGAATGTGAATACCTTCATTTATTTTGAAATGCAATTGCTAAACTTCACCGCCACGCCAAGGTTCAATTCTCATATCACGAAGCAGCCATAAATCACAACATGTCACTAAGATTAATGTCAAAATACTAAAGAAATTGGCTTGTGGAATGAATACATGGTAACCATTTATTTTATGTTGAGTTATACATGTCAGACGTTAGACATTGCTAATATAATATAAACTTTTGATATTTGTCAAACTTGTTATACACAAATATTTTGATACTGAGGTAGGCCGTGGCTAGTTAGGTATGCATTTGAATGACTTTGTTTGGTATAATATATCTGAGAAAATATGAATTTCGCACCTTATCTTTGTACATACGCCTACGAAAATGCGATGGCCGAGCAAAAAGGAAAATGACGTAATCTTTGTTTCTGTAACGGTTACCTTACAAATTACAACACCGATTAGGTATTCCAAACACTCCATACACCAAGAATAAATTATACGTCATTCTCCTGTCCACCCGAAGAGTCTAGATAACATTTGAAGATAATAGTGAGTTAGCCGCTGGATGCCTCTCAGGTGTGCCAAATAATCACCGGAGATATACGAAATGAGAACATTATTATAACAGCAGTCAAATATCATGTTCAATGAAATAAGTTTCAAAGTATATTCGCAGGTGGATTATTGACGACATGTAAGTAGGTACATCTTATATACCTTAAAACCTGAATACATCTTACTTTTATGAAGAAATAAATTAATTTTGTAAACAAACGCAAATTATGCCCAATATGATGTCACGAATTTCACGCAGCGTGTATTGTACTCGTATATGTCTATTCTAATTAGCTTTGCTCGTGCTCGTAGCTTCTACCATTATTGAATTAGGTAATATGAAAATGCCACACCATAAAACTACAACGGTGTGTGAGCATCAAAAGTAATATGATTATATTTTAGCTATACACAGGATAGGTAAGCCACAAATCACAAAAAAATGCAGAAATTTTTACAAAAAGCAACATTTGTATTTCTATGAAGCATTCGTTCCTAGTGTTCCTACCTACATGATATTTTAATAAAATTAACGCCACTCCACTTTCATGGTGGCCGATAGCCCGGTGAGTAGGAAGTAGGAAGCTTGCTTGGTAATCGGATGAATCGAGTTGAATCCCATAGAAATGTGATAAATTTATAATTTAACACTTGACTCATTTTTATAGCGCCATTTTTGGAAAATATCACCTCAAGGGCGCTCAACAAAAACAGGAAAACACTATACTTCAAAGTAAGAAGTAGGTATTTGAATAAATTAATTACATTTTAACTGATGTCGCAGGCTGTAAATAATCAGACTTTCGGAATAAAATCAAGAATTAAAAGTAATATAAGAAATAGCGAATAAATCATCGATAACGCCATATTATGATAAAATGCACGTCGGTATCTAAATGTTATATACAAGGAAAATATGTATTTCCATTTTACCGCTATTATTAAAAGATTAATAAGAGCACACGGTTTTATTAATTCTAATAATTAGAGGAACGATAATATAAACAAATATTTTCAATTTAAATGAATCCTGATGCTGCGCCGAAGAAAGTGATATTGAAACAATGATCATTAATAAGTTATTGAGAAATCGAAAAATACCCTAGTATGTACCTACCCATTAAACTTAATGCTTCAAAATAAACATTTAAGTAAAAAAGACTTTATGATTCTCTCTTGATGTTTGTACAAAAAGGTAAGATTTAAAAAAAAACATATTATCTAATTGTCTGACTAATGGCTATTCTAAAACGTGATAAAAGTATCTTCTGGTGGTTGAAGGAATGACCTAATGGCCATAAAAAAGAATGGCTGGAATATTGAGCTGCCGGTTGCCGACTGCCGACTGTTGGTAACGTGTTTACAGCGGAGTTTCAACAACACTGGTCTTCGATAGTCCATGATGTCATCGCTATTTTATATTTTTCGCGTTTTTACTCTCGCGATAAGTTGGCTTGGTATTATTTTCCATCGCTGTGTGGATACTGCGGATAAATATATGTCACATCCATCACACTCCTACGTTCATAATAATATGTTCATATTTACACTCGGTCTCTACTTCCCTACGAAACGATTGAATTATATAAAAATCACGAGGAAACACGATGTGTCGTCATTATCTACTGGACTTTTTTTCTTCAATCATATCGATACTACATATCGAAACACTTAACCTCGCTACCTACTGCCTACTGCCTACTGCCTACTGCCTACTGGTCTACTGCCTACTGCCTACTGCCTACTGGTCTACCAGTCTAAAATAAATTCCTGCACTCGGGCTATATTTGGACAGATTCATTATATTATAATTAAAATAATTATTGCAGGTTTGAAATACCATGAATGCTAAAAACTTTAAATAATGTTGGATAATTAATTGTATATATAATAGATTTTCCTTTTTGTATATATTATAAAAAACTCTGAGGAAACTCAACTGAAAATATTTTTTACAGCCAAATAACAAAAAAATACGGCGACTTTCCTTCCATTTGCGTTTACCCGTTGGCCGCCTGAAAATTAACTGTGTCAAGTTCCAAAAAAAAAATTCAAAACTTTCTTTGACATAAATAAAATGAATGAATGAAATAATAATGTTCGAAAATGTTATAACTCCGCGAACAATGAGAAATGCGTCTAGCAATACATACTCGTACATACAGATCTACGTATATTTATTTATTTGCATAATTCGTTGCCGTAACAAAGAAACGACACCAAAAACCTACAAACCGTGAGAATTATTCACCGTAGTGTATTTGGTGTGAAGAGTAGGTGACTACATATTCTAAACGTTAATTATATTAGTATGTAGGTATGTTAAAATATATCATTCACCATCATTTTGGTTGCAGGAATAATAAATATTTATGCACGTAATCAATTAGTAATATTCCGAAATTATATAAAAAAATTGATTCGTTTTATCCATTAACAATTTTTTGCCATAATACCTATGCTTTAATAATGTGAAAGTTTAAAAAACCTGTCGAGTGCGTGTAATTGATGTGTTGCCATCTCACTTTTTATTCGAACAGATAACTCACATCTACTCAATGTCTCGATGATTTGCAAAATAGTTGAACACATAGCAAACTTCGACAGTATATTCGTATCCACTTATAGGGGGATATAAGTGTTTTGTGCGCGTGTTCGTGTGCACAAAGAAAGCTCAATTTGTTCATATTTCTGGTGAAAATGATCAAACATTTTCAATGATCATCATTATTTTATGCTGTGTATTCCCCATGGGAGAACAGACGTGTTGGCTCCGCACAGCACGGCACGGGGTATGGTACTACTACATAACATTTCTCTTGATATCTTCAACATAAACCTTGAAGATTTCGATAGACATGTTAACAATATCTCTTAATACATTTGTTTTTTATGTTACTGTTCATGTGTATTGTAAATAGAACGGAAGTAAATAAGTGTGTGTAAAGTGACGACTGACGACCTCAGTGGCCTAGAGGTTAAAATCCTTGTCTACGGATCCATAAAATTGCATTTTTTATTTTTTATTATTTGTGTTATGTGTTATTTCACATATACTGTAGTTAAAATAAATTAATATATAGTATAGATATCAGTATAACCCTGGTGAAAGCCTTTCCCATATATCTCCCTCTCTCCACACTCCCTTCAGCATCGCAAGATACCCCAAATTGGAGATGCCATAGTTTCACTGGCTCGGGGGGCAGTTGGAGTTTTGTGCGGTATTCGCATATATATATATGTTTTTTTTTAAAAAAGAAATACAAATATTCCCGGGTTACGAATAACCTGACAATATTTGAAAAACTCCTACTGCCATCATCTCAGTGCAATGATGGAGGACTTAGTTAGCAGATGAATTGAACCCACGACGACCGGATGGGAATCCGACGAGTTTTTCCAATCTTAGTGCATACTAAAAATAGAGTTTCAATTTAGGCAAAAAAAATATTAGAACCCATATTTTTTTAAAGTAAGCGCTATTTCAAATATCATCCTTGGCATTATGGGCAATTATTATCCAATGATCATAATAGTTTCTAGTCACAGTGTAAAACGGAGTTATCGCATGTCAAACGTTTATGGTTTCGCACATTAAAATTTCACGCCCAGAAGTTTATCATCGGCAATTAAATCATCTTGTTATTTATATCACCTGGACACACCCATATTGGAAAACATTGGAAACCGTGCCGCTAACGAACATTTTTTCTGTAGATTAGACTATAATTACTTGATTTTCATTTCAAATTATACATTTCATGGGTACATGACTGTTACATACATACAAACAAGATACAAACGCAAAATGCAATCGAAAATAAAACCGCCAAAGAAGTTTTTGCGTGGTTATATCGAAGGTAACGACACGCCCACGATTGCATTGTGCATACCGCTAACCTAATAGCGTTTTTTTATTGATCTATTTGGAAGATCCCCACGTACGCTCTATCTATTGAGATAGGTTATAAGGGGAATGCATAATATTTTGTGGGCATGTCGATACAGCCACGCAAAAGTACAATTTGTATTTGCACATAATAAATTTCCATTGTATTTTGCGTCTTTATAATAGTCATGTACGCTTTCATGTTTGTTTTGGTCTGAATTTTACAATATAGCTATAAAAGCGATTAACTGATTTGAAATGGTTATAAGCTATAAAATATTAATGCAGGTTATTGGTGGCCCATATCGTAAGTGCGTATATTAGAAAACTATTATTGAAAAAAAAGTATATATAGACATTCCTGGGTTACGAACTTGGAGTGACAATATATAAAGAGAGAGCTAATTCTTTTTACCCAACCTATACAAACTTGGGATAAATCACTTTCTCCGGGCTTTTACGTCGTACAACATGAGAAAGAAAGCGGCAACAAAATTTCCCAAATTATCACACCGCTTTAAAGTATTGTAAGAGTGTTCTTCGTATTCCGCGTCTCTGTTGACTCCGCCCACACGCTTTGATATTCGACATAAATTGACATAACTCAACGGTCTCTTAGGTTATTTGCTATATTTTTGTTTATAACAATACTGTGAAAAAGTGGTTATACGAATAAACAAAAACATTATATCGACATGTGCTATGAATTAATGTATAAATACCCTAGCACTAGTCCTAGCCACGCCCAGGTCTAGCCGAGTCCGGCAAAGCTCATCAAAATTGACTACAGCAGCGCTCTCTCTTATATATTATTGCTCTGAGGTTACGAATAACCTTAAAATATATTAAAAACTCCTACTACCATCATAATAAGCGGAACATGTTGCTTGTGTAATGTTGGAAGACTTAGCTAGCAAGGAGCTAGCAGAGGAATTGAGCCCCACGTATTTATCAACTCGGCTACTAAACCGGTTAATTTTCAAAAGGTTTTCCATCTTATTGCTAGGCATTTCTTGATGCTAGAGGGTAACCACTGAAATAAATAATATTCAAAAAATTGGGAACGGAAACTTTCGTATGTCAGTGACATTCACACCGTCTCGGAGATTTTTGCAAAAATATTTATTTGTGGTTTGTCACACCCCACCCCACTAATGCCGGGTTAAGTAGATTTATATGCGTATTTTCAGCGACATGTACCTGACCTCTAATAACTTCGTTAGTTAACTATAAACTGTGGAATATCATACCATTCAATTAGTCCCAAACGTAATATTTAATTTGACCACGCCTTCAAATATAAACATCAATTAACCCACTACGGAAATGATGTTCAGTTTAGTTTTCCAAATATAGCTTATTTTATCGGGCATTGTCTGTTTTTAAAAACCGTTTTATTTAAAGATAATATTTAATCTTATGAAAATGCTGTAAGTAGGTAGGTACTCGATATTATATCAATTTCAATTATCTCCTTTGTGGGTTAAATGCATGGAGGTATATAAATAGAGTTGTCAATCCCATACACGAACCACTTGAAACCGTGTGCCATTTTGTTGTGGGGAAGTGCGTGGTGCAAGTAGGATACTCGCGTTCGGCTCGACTCGGCTCAGTTCAACACCGACACGAGGTTTGCCAACCCTGCCGACTATGCTGCCCTATGTGACGGTTGATATTGACGGTTAATATTGGTGTTTTGCGACCTATTCTCGATTCTCGGTTGGTTTTCGTATTATCGAGCCGATCAAAGTGGTGAATCTAGCTGTGCCTTTCATGGGCTCCATTTGACTGTGTTTTTTAAATTCATTAGGAAACAAAAACACCCCGCTTCACTGGAACTGGTTATATTTGGAGCCGGTTCCAAGATTTGAATATTGCTCGATGGAATGTCGCCGTGACGGTTACGGTTATTTTTTACTATATTTTTTATGACAATCCCACCCTACGAAATCACAATATTTAGGAGTAACCAAAGTTTTTTTCGTTGTATATGCAGTGTTGCATAGACGAAGGAAGAGAACCCAACCCGCCCATGAAAATATAATATGTGGAGAGAAACCGGTGTTTTTCAGTCAGAGGTCAGTGGCGAGGAACCGGTTCCAGTTCCAGTTATTTTTCCCTAGAATATCGCAACAACCCCCCCCCCCTCCAAAAATAATTTAGAGGATAGGAGAATAACCCCATTTCAGATATCAACCATCCCCGCAACCCCGATACTGCAACCGACAGAGCTATTAATTCTAAATATCATCCGATCATTGCGATTTTCCGAACCCGGATACTCAGATTGTCAAAATGTTCCGATTATGCCCATACATATTTATAAAATCATACATCATATCGTAGGTAAGATTACTTTTGATAAATAAAGATAATCACACCCGAGGCCTATATCCCGCATTCATTGATAACTTTTTGCCAAAACGTTATCTATTCCTGCTGTTAACACTTTCTTGTAGATAAAATATTCGATTTTATTAAAATAACGTTAAATAGGGACACAACCTGTCCCTCACTAGAGTAGACAGATAGATAGGCCAATCTGGGCTCCATTTTATAATATTCACCAACTTAAAATAGAAAGAGTGCAGCATAAGTTTCTCAGATTTATTAATTATAAGTTATGTATCCCAATTGTTGACCTTGATTACGTATATTTAATGAACTTGCTTAACCTCACTGATTTATCATCAAGACGCACAGTGAGCGATTTAATATGTCTCTTTAAAATAGCGAATGGCAGATTGGACGCCCCGGATCTAACGAGCCTTATTACCTTGCGAGTACCTACCCGTGATACACGGCAGGCGGCTCTATATTATGTTTCTCCGTCTACAAACAATTATTTTGATAATTCTCCCATTCAAAGACTGCATAGACTTGGTAATAAATATGGTTCAATAGATGTTTACCGTTACAACACTGTTTCCAAATTAAAATCTAGCTTACTTGAATGTTTTCAATAGAACACAAAGGTTATTGTTATTATATGTATAAACCTACGCTATATTTATATACTTGCAGTTAAATACTAACTTTTCTCTTAATGTTATATTCTACCCATCTATTGTACTCCTTTATTTAAAAAATGTATTTATGTAAAAGCCTTAAAGGCGTTAATAAAATAAAATAAAAATAAAATAAAATAAAAAAAATATAAAAATGTTATTATCTCTTTGAAAGTAATTTCGTACAACTTACTTATTTACTCATTTTTGCTGTCTAAGTGTATAGGGATACATAATGTAATATTTTAGCTTCTAATATTTTTTATTCGAACCTCTAAAGCCTCCCTTCGGGCCTCTGAAAAATCCGTAACATTAATTTGGATCTCGGGACATACTGGCGTCTCGGGAAATGAAATTGCGAACTCCCTGGAAACGGAAGGCATCTCCAGGCCGGCCATTACTCCCACCAATTGTGTACCTCTAAAAAGATTTTTTCGATTTGATGGAACCCGTACAGAATAAGCTGGATATTGGTAAAATATTAGCCCAACTAAATGAGATAAATGAGTTTAAGGAGTCACCCCACCAAAACCACGATTCCACAAATTTAAAAAAAAAAACACTCTTATCGGTATAAAATTCGGAAATTCTTGGAGGGTTCTTTTTCACCAAATTTAGCGACTCATTTCACGGCTGATTGTACTCTTTGTAGCCTTTAAGTGAAAACTTTAAATAACATCATTTGGTTGTTCTACTCTAATAAATATCATATTTTTTTATTAAACGTTATCTAAAATTGCGTGTGTCCCTTTTAGAATTATAGATCTCCCCAAATCTCAATCACACGTCAATTTTTCAAACGTTAAAAAAATATATTCGCTCTCGCCTTCTCCGTACTGTGGATCAATATTTAAAAAAAACACCATTGAGAAGGGAAAAAGTCTAATTCGATATTTATGTAAAAACCAAAACAAAACTGCTGTTTCTCCTTTCAAGAGTACATATTCTACATTTACTCGCATAATACATCATCGGTTATTATTTGTAAAGTCGCTCGTTAGTCGTGTGTAAGATTAGTTTAGCATGTTGTGCTATAAAACACAAAGTACATACAAACGTACACGTGGTGTTATGTAGTATGGGATCTAAGGAAAGGCGAATAGCGGCGTAGAGCTAATAATAATCTGGTGGGTTATAAAGAACCATTTACACAGCACTTTGATCGGGAAAACTGGCAAAACTTTATTCGTTATTTTCACCGTAGAACGTAGAAATCTACCCTAATAATGTACTTGCAAACTTAGGTAATATCCACACACGACCCTGATATGTTTTTAAGTGTTTAATCGACTCTTTATTATATTGAAACGTAAATAAATAAACGGTTCAATAAATATTATGATAATCTTTCCTTTATAATTGAATCTATTTGTATGTTAGATTAAACAGCAACACGACCTACCTACCTCTTTCTTTATAACCCATAATATGTACATAGGTGTTTATAAGTAAATGGTCGCTGACTGTTAAGAAATAAATAAATAAAAATGCCAAAAGTTGAATAGTTCCCGATGTTCCCATCTGAATCAAACTGCATAATAACTGAAAACGAAAAACTTTTCTTGTTAAAATTGATCGGCAAAAAGCCGATATCTAGTACAGCAAAACACCTCGGAAGCCTTCATTCAGATGTATATCGATTATGGCTGATTTTTTAATCACAGACGTCTCATCCGATAAAAAATAACTGATCTGTTTCTAAGACCTATAAACACCACTCACCTGGCATTTTTTTGTTTATTATGCATTAAAATCTTAGCCCATACCTATGCTTTTATAAAGATGTAAGGTTACTTGTTCTGAAAGAAGATTTGGTCCGGTACCCACTGCAAGTTTTGTAATCGATCCATCCGACTGCTAGCGGACCGTCATTTGGTAATAAAATCGTTTTTTTATCAATACCTAACAACGCCACACCGGTGACCCTAATAATCCGAATGAAATTTGGGAATCCTAAGAGCCAATGTCATATTTGGACATACTGAACGGGGGGGGTCTTTTATGAAGAGGAAGGATTGAACCTGGAGCAGAGCCGGATTTTTCTTCAGTTAGACTTACAAGAAGGGGCCTATGGATCCGCCCACAGACTAACGCCTCTTCGTGAATATGGCGTTCAAGGAAGGAATCACGAGAGCTGGAGGATCTTCGTCAAAATGATAATAATAAATAGGCACCGGTGCCAAAGGGAACATGACGCTAGTTCCTCTGCACACTTCCCATTGAAATACCGTTAAAACAAACATAAAATTCCCACCTGTCCGTCCATCTGTGGGGAATAATATACGGTTACTACAAGGTTTTAACGGTCGAAATCCGTTCGTCAATCAGACTGACTGTTACTGTCCGTTTTAATAATGGTAATTTGATAAGTCTGAGTCTGCCCCTGTCTTCAATATCATGTATTGATTAATCATCGTGCTGCAATAAAATTTCTCTTAATTTGGAAGATCAATTAACATTATATTAATATGCATACGAGTAGGTACCTCGCGCCGCGACGATATCCTGTAAGTAGTGTGCATAACGGGCGAGTAAAAACAGTTGTCATTATTTAGCTATCGTTTTAATAATTCAAATGCAATTGCAAGGAACATCGCTACCAGTTTGAGACACTATCATAAATATTATACCAATATTGATTGATGTATTTAGCCTAATTCATTGTAACCTCATTCTAGTGCAGCTATTATCAAATATAAACTCCTTCATAAAGATAAAGAATGTTCCTACTTCCTACCACCCTGCTTTTCTGCCGACACAAACCCACGTACCATTTGAAATGTATTTTTCCTTGAATTGTAATAAAACGATAAATATATTATTGATTTCATTTACGCTGGTATCATATTTTGGTGGATTAAATTAATCATAAATTTGATTATCTTTTTATTATGTAAGATACATCCAAATGATGTAATGCTTATTTTGGTCGAGTGGTCATGTCTTAATACATTATCACCTCCAAAGAAATATACACACTGATCTTCGAAGGTGTTAATGCTAAGCGCCCTCGAGGTGATATTTAAAAATTGCGCTATATAAATTATCCTAATATTATCATTATTTATAATATCAGTCGATATCAACTGTATTTTATTTGACTGAAACAATATTTTATTTCAAAAGATCGTTGTCCATTTATTTAAGGTCTTGGGTTTTCTTGTAAGAATTTACTCTAATTTGATTTTAATTGATTTTAATTTTATTTCAACACGATTTGATATTTGATTTTGGTTTTCGTTTTAGAGAGAGGTTGCAATGGGATTCAGCCGATATATTATTCCTATTAGTGAAATCCGTTAAAAATACCCTCCTGTAGGTATGTGATTTTTTTCTTTTAAACAAAGAATCTACTTTAATATACCAATATAATATGTTTAGCATATTTCGCTCCTTAAGGCATATCTAACGTCCCGGTTGATAAAATAATAAATTGGAATTTTGAGCTATGTGTGTAATGTATACAAAGGAAAATGGGTCACTCTATCCCGAGATGTCAAACTACCCCTTTGTCCACTTTCAGTCTACTGAACGTGGGTACCTTATCTGCATTATAATGTTTGAATACATCTACTTGCATAATATTATTACTATGTTGAAGGTGCACCTACCGTGGGTACCTTATCTGCATTATAATGTTTGAATACATCTACTTGCATAATATTATTACTATGTTGAAGGTGCACCTACCGTGGGTACCTTATCTGCATTATAATGTTTGAATACATCTACTTGCATAATATTATTACTATGTTGAAGGTGCACCTACCGTGGGTACCTTATCTGCATTATAATGTTTGAATACATCTACTTGCATAATATTATTACTATGTTGAATGTTTCGTGTGGGTACCTTATCTGCATTATAATGTTTGAATACATCTACTTGCATAATATTATTACTATGTTGAAGGTGCACCTACCGTGGGTACCTTATCTGCATTATAATGTTTGAATACATCTACTTGCATAATATTATTACTATGTTGAATTGCACCTACCGTGGGTACCTTATCTGCATTATAATGTTTGAATACATCTACTTGCATAATATTATTACTATGTTGAAGGTACTATGTTGCACCTACCGTGGGTACCTTATCTGCATTATAATGTTTGAATACATCTACTTGCATAATATTATTACTATGTTGAAGGTGCACCTACCGTGGGTACCTTATCTGCATTATAATGTTTGAATACATCTACTTGCATAATATTATTACTATGTTGAAGGTGCACCTACCGTGGGTACCTTATCTGCATTATAATGTTTGAATACATCTACTTGCATAATATTATTACTATGTTGAAGGTGCACCTACCGTGGGTACCTTATCTGCATTATAATGTTTGAATACATCTACTTGCATAATATTATTACTATGTTGAAGGTGCACCTACCGTGGGTACCTTATCTGCATTATAATGTTTGAATACATCTACTTGCATAATATTATTACTATGTTGAAGGTGCACCTACCGTGGGTACCTTATCTGCATTATAATGTTTGAATACATCTACTTGCATAATATTATTACTATGTTGAAGGTGCACCTACCGTGGGTACCTTATCTGCATTATAATGTTTGAATACATCTACTTGCATAATATTATTACTATGTTGAAGGTGCACCTACCGTGGGTACCTTATCTGCATTATAATGTTTGAATACATCTACTTGCATAATATTATTACTATGTTGAAGGTGCACCTACCGTGGGTACCTTATCTGCATTATAATGTTTGAATACATCTACTTGCATAATATTATTACTATGTTGAAGGTGCACCTACCGTGGGTACCTTATCTGCATTATAATGTTTGAATACATCTACTTGCATAATATTATTACTATGTTGAAGGTGCACCTACCGTGGGTACCTTATCTGCATTATAATGTTTGAATACATCTACTTGCATAATATTATTACTATGTTGAAGGTGCACCTACCGTGGGTACCTTATCTGCATTATAATGTTTGAATACATCTACTTGCATAATATTATTACTATGTTGAAGGTGCACCTACCGTGGGTACCTTATCTGCATTATAATGTTTGAATACATCTACTTGCATAATATTATTACTATGTTGAAGGTGCACCTACCGTGGGTACCTTATCTGCATTATAATGTTTGAATACATCTACTTGCATAATATTATTACTATGTTGAAGGTGCACCTACCTTATCTGCATTATAATGTTTGAATACATCTACTTGCATAATATTATTACTATGTTGAAGGTGCACCTACCGTGGGTACCTTATCTGCATTATAATGTTTGAATACATCTACTTGCATAATATTATTACTATGTTGAAGGTGCACCTATGCGATTGATGTCACTGCTAAAAATAATTCAGTGAAAAAACTGGTAATACAGAATATAAAAAATAAAATAAAACTTTTAAATAAATTTAGTAGGAATGTTTGGTAATATTTACACAGTTGATTGTGTGAATAAAGTATTTTAATATTATGTTTACATAAATATAAATAGTTATGGAATAAGCACGAGCAAGATTTTAATGTTTTCTTAAACCGCCCAAACAGGTTTATTCTCGTTTTACATCGTTAATATTTTTACAAAATCAACACATCTCGAACAAGCTCTATTACGCGCTCTCTTAAAGTTTCCAAAGAAATCTTACTGAGGCTTTTAAAAAGACGCTCAGAGAGGGAGCGTTCGTATTCTATTATTTCATCCCTGTTTAGATCGGTAGGTACTCACTTCCGTGTTCTTTATCCCTCCAAAACTGCCCTTTGTTTGTTAGTGGCTTCCTGACACTGCTTGTAGCACTGCACAGCGACAAATAACTATATCACTAAACACACACTTGTAATAATCTGATAACTGATGTATGCGAGCAGAGATTAAACAAATCAGGTAGCACGGTAGAAAGCGGATTGCTTGCACTGAAAAGGCGTCCCTCTGGCGGCTGGCTGCTGGCTGCTGGCTGCTGGCGTCTGTCCGGCTATACGTCCTGTGCGCTAGTGTGCTGTGCTGAGTAGGAGGTAGGAGATCGGAGGTAGGGGGTAGGAGGTGGGAGGAGTGCGATACGACGCTGGGAAAACGATGGCTGTACTCGCACAGCTTTTCCTCTCGCTGTATTCTCACTTTCCCCGCGCGCTAACTTTATCTGCCATTACGCACAATTCATAGGTAATCGATAAACAAAACCCCGTCAACATTGCATGTATTGTTATCTCCCGTCGGATGACGGCGGTGACTCCGAGGTTTAAATATCTATTTTTAAATGTTGAGCATTGACACAGTGCTCAAGTGCGTTATGCATGTGTTTGGAGTATGACTACCGAATATTAATTTATACTCCCCCTCTTTTCGTTCACTAGTGTGTGTACACGAGCGTATTCTGAAGTCAAGTGTTTGTTGGCTTAGTATAGGTGTATTTGTATGTATTTGCACGTTGGATGAGCTAATAACATCGTCTATGAATAGGTGATAAATTTGTATTATACAGTGAGAGAAACAGTAAGTAAATTAAGAATCGTAACACTTCGCCAAACATGTACTCGTATATATTTTAATTTCTGCCAACCCACAAATGTAACAAACAATTTTTTTCGCATAACATTCACATGCAATCTTCAAACAAGGTGCGGTGAATAACATAACAAAACCAAAACTAGCTGAAAGATTTTCATCCCCAAACATGACGAACGCATCAAAGTAGGGGTAACTTTGTAATTTATAGGGAGGGAGAGAGAGTGGGGGAGGGGGGCACGCCATCACACACTGGGAATTCTCGGGACGCGTCCTGCGTGAGAATGGATTCCCATTCATCTTTCAAGTCTTTTATAGGTAGGTACATTGGATGACCAAATGCCAAGCCCGCTTTTGATATTGCTAATTCTTTTGATAATCTGTGATTACATAGTGACTACAATAGGCATACATTTGTTGCGTGAGATAAATATTTAATAGTTGTAAACATTTACACTGTAAAAATAAGACAGATACCCCGAAACATACAAGTTTAAAGTACCTAGCTAATTAAGGTAATGTTCTTTTATTTTCGTTCAAGGTTAGAAAAGTTCAATATCTAGGTCAATCGCTGAGCAGAAAACATCTCAGTGCTAACTCATTACAGTCATTACGCATTAGAGTAATTAGTTATTATTATTAGTCACTACTTACTTATTTAATAGTTTTCACGATCGCAGTGATACAGGTCTGAAATTCGATCGTAAAACCACGGACGGTATCCATTGCAGAATTCTATATTTTCTATATTACTAAGTTATGAAACTGATTTAAAAGAGGTTTGTAGCACGAATTCATATGCGTATATGAAATCAATCATAATACCTATTATTATTTGCATCGCACACCATTTGACCATGGCAAGGCATGACATGTCTGCGTGAACTGTGTTCTAACTAATGTTTAACTTTTGACAGGGAAAGCACCGTCATTTCGTCCTATTATTGTAGCTATGTCCCTCTGGATGTGTTGTGTACTGTGTACACATAACACACTTATCATACTGATTTATCGGAATGATTATGAAATTAGTTGTCGGTATTTATTTGCAAAAGATAAAAGACAGCTCGTGTTGACAATTAACCCATATCAGTATCGCCCTGGTGATTGACCACCATTCAGAATCTAAACGTTCCTTGAAATAGCGTCAGTCGTATTTAGTGACCGGATCTTAATAGCCAGGTTCTTCCCAATATTCCTCTTTCCGATCTCCTTCCCCTTCCCACTTCCTTTATCCTTCAAACCTCAAATTGGGGATGCCATAGTTCCACTAGCTCCAGGCAAAAGCTCTTATGCGGTAATCATATATTGAAAAAAAAATACTCACTATAAAATCAGAATCAAAAGTATTTTCCGCAAACAGGATTTAAACATTCCGCTAACTGGGCGATTTCTCTAAATCATTGATCTATCAGGGCAAGATTTAGCTAAAGAGCAAAGATATATTTGAAAAATTCGTTTTTCTTCTTCTTTTAAAATGTAAGGTTCAAAGGGCAACATCAAGGTCTGCGAGCCAGCATAGGGCCTCAGGCGTCATTTCAAAATAATTAATTTCTAATACTGTTACAGGTTTTGTACGCCACAGCTGTAGCATTTCAATTTTTTGTAAACGAATACTTTGTAACTGTACATTTTTGAGATGGCGATTCTTAGTAGAATCTTACAAGAAAATAGTAGGACTCCGAAGCCAACTGTTGAAGGCCAACACCGCATCTTTTGACATAATGAGCTAAAGGGAGACATCAGTAGACGTACATTTTCCAACGGTTTTTGCGCTTATGATGAACGTTCAAACGAAAACGCTGCAAGATTGGTGTCAGGAATGTTATCCCCACTTTGACTAGGAATAAGGATTTCGTCGTTTAATTTAAATTTGAAGTAAAGTTTTAAAATGTAAATTTAAACTAATAAAAAGTAGTAAAAATCTAAATGTTTGCGGTAGCTAAAGCCCCACAGCCCCAGTGACCAAATATACCGGTCAGCAGTCTTTGGGGTGTGATAAGTACGATCAGAATTAGAAAGAAAGACTACCTTGTGAGTGAGAATTGCCCGCTTTACAATGCGTTTATTCCAAGTGGCAGTTTAGATTTAGTTCAACTCTCAATGATGTTGTCGAACATCAGATAAAAGCGGAACATTAGGATAAGGTGTATTGCAAGCTATGAGGCAGTATAGTTTGTGCAATAATAAATTGATCGAAATATAAACGTTTCATCAACTTATCAAGCTTTTATTGCATCCGACACTTTTCGTCGAGACACCTACCATCGACCAGATTAATGGGATATTTAAAATTAATAATACCGTTTTTATTCGTGGTGTTTCAAATATTGAAACTTCCATATTGTGTAGGTATTTAGCTTAAATATCTATCTAATATTCAACTGCTTTTTTTTTTTTTGATTTTATGGATTCTTTCGTAATCCTCTACTAACTAGCTGGGGCTTATACAAATACCCCTCATAATGTCTATCTAACTAGTACTGCGGCTCATTAGGCCTTATTACTATCACCATCTGATGGTTTTATTTACTTGACTGAGTTTATTTTTACATTAGTGTTTTCTTAGGGAAAAGATCTTTACTGGATTAATTCAACTGCTAATAGTGTTAATAGATGTTAATATTTTTATGTCACACGCTCATGAGTTTTGCTAATTTGCAACTTATGTAGGAAAATCACATTGCATGACTAATTGAAAGTATTTACATATTAAACCATATTTTATCGGTGATTATTTTAGGTTCTGTTTTCGCTACTGTCGTATTCATTTAAATAATTTCCTTACTGTCTACCGCCTACCTACTCAAAGCGTATATTTACTATAATAAACCGATCTTGTTGATTGGATCTCGATCGTTGTTCTGTAAGCACATTATTTGTAAGAACCGTTTCTTCTAATAATGTTGTAACGTTCCAAGATATCAACTCTAACCAAACTTTAGCACATCTTTGCCTCTTAAACATCACAAAAATATCCTAAAATAATATCATAGATGTTATTTTAATATTTTTTTAAGTAAATATCGCACAAGAGTTCCAACTCTTCCCAACCATCTGGAGCCAGTAGGACTATGGCATCCCCAATTGGGGTATGTTGTGAGGCTGAAGGTAGTGGTGAGGGGAAGGAGATAGAAAATAGGAAGTTTGTGAAGTACCTGGCTATTCAGATATGGTTACCAAACACGGCTAAAGTCATTTCAAGCAACATTTTGATTCAGAATGGTAGTCTTTCACCAGGATGATACCACTATCTGGGGTATCTACCACTCCGAAACGTACCGAAAACATACCATATATTATTTTATATTAATTAAATAATACATATTAATTAAATTAAATCTATTTGCGCTCGCCGGGATTTGAACCCGCGACCTGGTAAGGTCGTCATCAATATAAGATTTTGCTTGGTTCGATTAATATGAGGCCGTAAGCCAATCTAATAAACCTAATATTTTCGTAACCGTTTACTGACTAACGCAATTTTTTTTTGTACTATCCTTTTTGTGTTTTTACCATCGATCTAAACACTCATCGGTTGTCGGTTTTTGCCTACTTTATTTTTGAGGCAATACATATAATAAGATAGAGAAATGGCGTATTCATAAGGGATACGCTGAAATAGAATTGAAAATATATTTGAATTTAGACTTTAAAGCATTAATGCTTTTTATACTTAGATTTAAATAATATCAATAATATGAAACAGAAAAAGCCAGAAAATAAAAAGACAATAGTCAAAACCGAGACACCATCTAGGTATTCAATGTGATCTGGTAGAGCTTTGTTTGTCAGTATTAAGATGGAAGCCAAATTGGAGGAAAATTGAAAAAATATTATCAATAATTTTCAGTGAAAAATATGTCGGTTTCTAATAAGGTCCCAATGGTTAAATTGGTTAAAGCCTTGGAGAAACAATGTATACTCTAAGGTTGAAGCGTTACTCCCGGATAAAGTAGGTCTCGGTTGTGACCATTGTCTTTTTCTGTTTCATATTTGTGTTGTTGATTATTGATATTATTTAAATATTTGAAAATATTTTTTTTTAACAATAGTGGTATTAGAAATAGGCCCAGGTTATATTGTAGTATTTAAACACAACTGTGATGGTACGGTGAAGAGCACCTCCATATAGATGATTAACCTAAGTAAGAGTAAAACCTTACTAAATTACATAATATAATGTATTGTTAATAATTTATAATATTGTACGCATTTATTTATTTACGTGTAAAAATATTATATTTGGTTTCTTATTATATGATAATAAGTTACTAGTTCTAGGGAATTCTACACCACAATCCTACTCCCACTGCGCCATAGCATGGATACATGTTAGGGTGTTTGCCCAAACCCAAGTGTTCCGCTCAAAGGTCAAATTGTAAATTATAAGTTTGCTTTTTCAAATTATCCAGGTCATAAAACTGGGTCAAAACGATATTAATGAGCAATCAAATGGATTAGCCTTTTAATTTTATTTTGTGAAAACCGCACAAGAGTCCCAACTGATTTCATCCATCCAGAGCCAGTGGGGCTATGGCATCCCCAATCGGGGTATGTTGTGAGGCTGAAGGTAATGGGGAGGGGAATGAGATGGGAAAGAGGAAGGTTGGGAAGTACCTGGCTATTCAGGTCTAGTCACCAAACACGGCTAAAGTAATTTCAAGCAACGTTTCGATTCTGAATGGTGATCTTTCACCAGGAAGATACTGAGAGTATCTTCCACTCAGGAACAAACCGCAAATATACTTTACATTATTTTATATAAATCAAATGTGAAATAATACATATTGATTAGGTCAAATTTATTTGCACACGCCGGGTTTGAACCCGTAACCTCTGAATTCGTAGTCAAGCGTCTTAACCACTCGACCACGGAGCCTTTCAATAAGAGTAAGCAGTATTATTTTGGCATAGATTGGTTTGTGGTTGAGCTGTGTGCATAAAAAAAAAACAGGTGGAAGAGTTCAATATTCGATCATTTAATATTTTTAAAGCACAATTTTTTGTGAAAAATTCCCTCCAGGGCCCTAGCTTTGAATTGAACCATCAAACTAATACTTTTGTCATAATAATGATAATATTGAGTTAGTATTAAGAAGAAATGGCACATTCAAATTGATCAAATACTTGAGCCGGTTTATGGCAAGAATCAAAATAACAGAAGAGTATATGTATGAGACGATATATGAATGTAAATAAAACTGAAGGTGTGGGTGACAATAATTTTTCTCTGCCTACCCCTGTGGATAACGGCATGGTGGTTATTTTGCTGAGACATTAAAAAATAACATCAATTCATAATATTCACCAATAATTTATTTGTTTAATATAAGGATTAATATTATTAAATAAAACATATTTTACAAACAAAATAATTTATTAACAGTAAATTAATTCGTACATCAAATTATATTATTTTATTAATATAATTTAGAATCCATATATAACTATTATATAAACCTTATTGATATAATAGTTATATATGGATTCCTAAACAAACTAAACATCGGCTTCATGCACTTTCCCTTCAAACATTTATGGATAAGTAATAAAATATATGACAGCATTTGACTTTTATAAAGAATTCATATATTTAAAAAATGCGATCACAAGGGCGTGGTGCGTCATGAGTTCTTGCCAACAGATCGTACGGTTAATAAGGAATACTACAAGGAAATTATGCAACGTTAGCGTGAAGCAATACAGTTCAAACGATCGGAATTGTGGAAAAACAAATCATGGATTTTGCATCACGATAATGCACCAGCTCACACATCAATGCTCGTTCGTGATTATTTGGTCAAAAACAACACGATAATCATGCCTCAACCACCGTATTCACCAGATTTGGCTCCCTGCGACTTTTTCCTATTCCCGAAACTGAAGAGACCAATGAAAGGAAAGCATTTTACCACAATTGATGAGATAAAGTCAGAATCGAAGAACGAGCTGATGGCCATACCGAAAAGCGCATTCCAGAAGTGCTTCGAGGATTGGAAGAAGCGCTGGCATAAGTGCATTATATCTGAGGGGGATTACTTTGAAGGGAAGAAAATGGATATTGATGAATAAATAAATACTTTTCGAAAAAATACTAAATTCACCTTTTCTTTTGAACAAACCCAGTATATTTGCATCGTCTTAAAAGAAGCCTGTTGTGAATTTTACCGATGATATTTTTAGATGGTGGTACATAAAATGTATGTTTACTGCAATATTTAACGCCACAAATGTATTATATTCCAATGATTGATTATTCAAAAGTTTTTATTCCTTCTAAAGCTAATGGTATAGTCTTTTTAGACCTTTGACTGCCGTTTCAACTACTTCAAACAAATTTTAGACCTCTTAGTAATTTTAATTGATTTAAGCATAGATATGCACTTTACAATTAGGGATATCCACTAATGAATACTGAATGAATTCAAACTCATTGGAGTCAGTCTGGTTTTCTATCAGAATTATGTCGAAAATTTATATTCAGTATCGCAACCAGAGTTGATCCAAACACAGTACTCACGCAGATGAGAAAAATTATATCTACTTTTATTAGGACATGTATGAGACAATGCATGAATGTGAATGAATCAAGGAATGTGTTCCAAGACAGATTTGTGTGGCGGCCTATCATCTCTGTCTAACCCTCCGGGGAAATGGTGTGGTAAGTTTATTAGTTAAGGTCCAGAATCGCTGATTAAAGTCTATTGGGAATATCCTGTTACACCTTTTATATGTGTGTAGCTACAATTTATGATAAGAAATACATTTTTTTTATAATGATGCATTGAGAATGTCACCTGTTGAATGCACTTTCACTGTGTTGTTTAGATAAGGAACCATATATATATATATATATAAATTGACTATCAGAGTATTAGCTATCGAACACCGACATAGAAACTGATAAGAAGTATTATTCCTTCATACTGCAATATCTAATTTGTAAATCAATTTACTTTAACTTATCAAAATTTATTTATCTTATTTGAAGAATTAAAATTAACAAGTAACTTTTAAAACAAGAACTTACAAAAATAATAATACTTGCTATTTCAGATTCATTAAAGCTACAGATAAAAACAAAATACATTCATTGCAAACAACAATGAACCATGCCATTACATAATTAAATTTCTTATTCTACTTATGTATCTAACTAAAGGCATACCGCTGATTGCTTCTTTGTAACCTCTCCCTCTTTCTCATAATTACATATTATGTAACAATTCAACACCAAGAGTGGTAGATACTCCCAGTATCGCCCTGGAAAATGACCACCATTTAGAATCGAAACGTTGCTTGAAATGGCTTTGGCCGTGTTGGTAATCAGATCTGAATAACCAGGTACTTCCCAAGCATCCACTTCCCCACCCCCTTTCCTTTCCCACTCCCTTCAGTCTTACTACATACCTCAATTGGAGATGCCATATCCCCATTGGCTCTGGACAGTTAGGACTCTTGTGAAGCATTCACATAAAAAAATATTTTAAAAGAACCGGACGAAAGAAGAGTTACAACGGATCTATCAGTGGTAGGACCATATCACAGGTACTTAATTTGTGGACAAATGCATTTGCCCGTACATGCCAAGGTCAACTTGGGCATTATTTTCCCATCTGTTGACCCACATGCTAGAAAACTGGCGCAGAAGTTTCTCAGCTCCCTCTTCAGGAACATGGGCAGTTATCTTCATGGACTTTATCTTACACTGCTCACTCTCTCTAAACCAATTTCCCTGCATGTCCGATTCTTGCATATATTTGAATATTTGACTACAGCCTCCTAAGTCCACATTTGTAAATGATGGAACATGTTGAATCAGCTTTTTCAGAGATAATATAGTCAACTCGGTGTTGTAACGTAGGTCGATGGTATGGAGTTGTTCACACTTTGAGAGAGATCTGTAAATAAAGCAATATAAAATTATAGTGACTAACATATTTAACGAGGTGTGGTTATGTTGAATTAGTTGATAACCTCTCACTGGCAGCTATGGTCAAGTGGTTTTCTAGGATCCTTTAAGGTTATGGCAAGAGTATCCATTTTCTCTGCTACTACCTACTGTAAACTTTTAAACATGCACTAAGCACATGTTCACAAAAATGGCTAGTTAATAGTTTATCTCTTGGTCATAGAGAACTATGCCTATCTAACTAGCCTTACCAACATACAAGAAACATTCCCCAGTTAGATAATATATAAATCCTTTTTACTACTTTCATGAGACAAAAAAAGGGTAATGGAAGGCTTAACTTAGTTTAGGAATTTCATAATTTGGACTGCTGGACAACAAGTCTATTCCATAAGTTATGCCAATTTCAAAATGTTTAATTGAATAATACTGACCTTAATATTTGTGTAACATCAGCATCTGTCAGATTACATCTTGATAAATCTATCTCTGATAGGTTAGCGTAGATACAGTTATCCATAAATGTAGAAATGAATTCTCCATTCATATTCAGTCCTTCCAGTCGCAGTGCACAAATGATTTGTGGATCTAAGGATATTAGAATGTTCCTTAAAAAGTTTCGACTAAACGAATTGAGGCCCAAATCAAGTACTTCTAAACATCTCAAATTAATCGCCTCTTGATTATTTTCTAAGGTTTGTGAGGTTATATCACAAGCCTTCAAATTCAATGACTTAAATTTAATATAATTTGAAAGTTTCATTATGTGTCTGAATCCAATATCTCCCAAAGGATTATAACTTAAGTCTATCTCAAGATGATTCTGTAAGATGGATGAATTTGGTTTCTCAAACAATAAAATTAAACTCTTCACTCCTTCTGCGTCTATAAAATTTCCACTTAAATCAATTACTTTTATCTGAGATAGAGAAGGTAAACATTGCGCTAAATGTTTTAATCCATCATTTCCAAGAGAGTTATTGGCTAAGTACAGCTGTGTTAGATTTGTTTGATGATTGAGTGATTTAAAAACTGGTTGAATCTCGGCAGGTGATAAACTTAGATTTGGTAATCGGAGGTTATGGGTCGCTTGGCTGGCTTCCAGCATATTTCTAAGGTGTTCATCAATATCTGAAAATGAAAACAGTTGATGTTTAATAGATATCGACAGTATTATTATAATGCATGTACCAATTCGTTTATACTTTGCCATGCAGGGACACTTAAGGGTCTAGATTAGTTTATAAATAAATGTAGCTTCGTTAAAGAAAACAAAATAGAGTCCTGACTTGCGCGCCGATAGGATGAACCTTCGGTTCCTTAGAACAGTGTGGGAAAGTAATGGGTCCCCTCAACTGTAATTCATATACGACTATTGTAATATTGACTGAATTTGTAATACCTATTTTAAGTTGTGCGCAGCATTCAATGTATCTCTCTCCAACTGGTGGTAGGTTCCAACTAGTTATACTAGCCTGTAGTTCTGCAGGTCCTATCACTAAACTCAGTGGATCTTCATCTGCTAAAATAGCTCCGTCGCTGGTCAAGAGGTTCAAAGATGGCTGTACACCTTCAATGCTAAATAAATACAAATTATATTACAACTGAGATATTTAAAATTACTAGAAAATAATATATTTGGTTATTGGCAATACATACTTGTAATATCTTCTAGATACTTCTTTAGAAAGCCAGCCGATGGTTAGTGAATCAATTTTGTCCAATGAAACAGGAATTAGAAGTAATTTATCCTGGATTCGAACCCTCACTGCTGCAGGAGGTAAGGCAGGTTGTGTTGGAACATAACTTCCGAAAGGAAGGGCTCTCGAAAACTTGGACGGAGAAGTTTGACTAAAGGGGTTTGTAGTTCTCATTCTATCGAAATTTAAACTATTTTGTATGCTTTGTTCGGTAGTTGAATCTGGTTCTTCATTACATTCATTGAAACTCCTCAGGCTTTTGTTTGAATTGAGGCTTAAATTTGAAGCTGTCTCTACATCACTCCCATAATTATTTTCATAAGAAGTAGAGTGAACTTTTGTTTTATCCATCATGTTTCTCGTGAAGCCCAATGTATTAAGTGTTGCTTGGTGCTTCCATCCTTTTCCTTTTTTCTTTTCTTTGAATAAGTTTTCAGCCGATATACTTCTGGAAAACTTTTCAATTCCTCGAGCCATGTGCATGGGAGGAATGTTTTCTCTGTGCATTATTTCCCCGTCCATTGAATTACTATCATTGTTACACAACTCCTCAGTGAGGACACTTTCCATGAGCCCAAAGTTAGTCATGTCTGATTCAGGAGAAGCCCTTCCGGTAAACGAAGTTGCAAGTTGTGTAAATACATCATGTTTGCTGTGTGAAGATTTGATGGAATCATTTGATTTTCTTTTGACAGTATTAGGAAGATCATCATCCTGTTTTTTTCTTTTCTTACTATGTGATGGCAGAGTATCATCTTCCAGCCAATCTTCTCCGACTTCCTCAGGTTCCATCAGAGCCCCCTTCTTACGTTTTTCAGTATCTTTCTGCTTTTTCTGATCACTGTCTGTATCGGTAACCGTAAACCTATTTCTTAATGTTTTCATTGCATTTTTATAATCTTTTACACCAGCATCTTTAAATTTGTTCCTAGATTTGTTGAAATCACTCTTCTCAATAGAGGAGTTGCTAGATTCATCTTCAATAATATTGTTCCTATGCTTTGCTGGTGAAAATGTGTCATCACTATCACAACTATCATTATTTGACAATTCAATGTTTCTTCTCATATTTAAACCCTTTTTTGGTGAAATACTTAATTTAGAGTTTCTCGGTGGAAGATTATTAGATTTTAATGGAGATTTCCTTAAAACCTCCCCAACTCTGTCTAGATTTTTATGTAATCTAGCGCAAACAGTTTCATAGAAAATTTGTTCTGTTGGATTGAGCTGTTCCCTTTTACGCCAAATTTTTAGAAAATCTAATACAGTTTCCCCGTGATCATTTTTAATAGATGGAGAAGCACCATTATCCAACAGCACTTCAACAATCTCCAAGAATCCATTACTAGCTGCATCATGCAAGGGAGTTATTCCTGCAAAAAATAATGATAGATGAATAAACTTTTTGTTCCCCTTTTAATTTCTTGAAGAAAATTGATCTTCTGGAGAAAAAATATTACCATCACATTGTGTTCCTCCTCTATCATTAACTTGGGCCCCATTCTGCAGAAGGATTTCAACAATATCTTTCTGACCGTGAATGCAAGCCTCGTGCAATGGAAGCCAACCTGCATTATCCCTCACATTAACAGGATGGCCTTGGGACAAGAGCCTAGTCACCAGCAACCTGTTCCCAGATATACAAGCCTGAAAGAAATCAAAAGTAGTTCAAATTAGGGGAAAGTGACGTATGGCTCCATTAAAGATGGTTATTGTTTACCCCTGAACATGTACTATACATTTTTTAAATGTACACAAACTGTTTGCTGGTGATTAATGGCTCGTTAATTGTCTTAAGGAAAATGACATCACATGGCAGAGTGAGGAATTTCACTATCTCCCGTCTATAATAAGGGGTATGGAGATGAAGGGTTCTGGATCCATCTGGAATCCTCTTTGCGTTACCTAATCATACAATTGAATAAGAAAAATAATTTCTATTGCTCACCTGGTGAAGTTGTGTTTCTCCTTTAGTATTTTTCTTGATAGTAAAACCCTTTCCTCTTTTCCTGGCAACCCGGGGTTTGTCATTTTCTTCATTGTCATCATCAGAGAGATCTATGATCATCATTCACATTTAATTGTATTTGGTAAGGCAGGTTCATGAAAAAATTGCTTGGTCACACTTTTATTACATATAAGATAGCAACATAAAAATAAGATGATTAAATCATTACCGGTTAAAGTTTCCAGACAAATTTCATCACCAATGTTTGGAGTATTATTGTCATCTTCACTGTCATCATCCGATGATTCCCCTGATGAAACAGCTATGCTTCCCATCGCAAGGAGTTCACATTCCAACTGCTTAGCTTTATCTTCATTCTTCATTACACGGTGATATTTCATTAGCAACCTAATTGCTTTGGTCTCCCCTTTTTCATTGTATGTCTTTTTTGCCTTAAATAACCAAACAAATACATTTGTAGTTGAAATATAAAAATTAAACAGTTATGTTTTTAAAAGAAACCAACCAAAAGTTTTTCGTATTGGAAAATTGTAAAAAAATCATAGCACGTCCCTAATCTTGCCGCTGAGAGATGCGTTATAACCTCTCTTTCATTTGCATGCATTGTTCATAAGAAAGAGGGAGAGGATACAACAAAGCTATATATATATATATATCAATATTATTGTCTAGGTATAAAGAATTGTTTTTTTAAAGTTGGTACTTCTTACAAATATACAATCAAAGGCTTGTAATAGCCGCCTCGCTGATGAATATATCCAAAATCAGAACCAATTATAATAACTTTATTTGTACACACCTCATCCCTGACTTGCTCATAAATTCTTTCCACTTCTTCTTGGTGCACTCCGGCAAGATGTGATATTTCAGCAATTTGGATTAAACTTGTGTATGCTTCATTGGGATCATCTTGTATGATGTCAAATTCTTTTTTCTGATAAATCAGTGAGCTCTTGTAGTTTTTGATATCCTGGTATGTTCGGTATAAACTGTAAATGGAAGTGTACATTATTTTATTACTGCAATAGAACATTTATCATAGAAAAGATCTTGAGCCTTTTCATATAGGTGGAATTGCTTGCATTACTAAATTTTTAGCAAACTACAGATGGAAAAACTTATCTATGCAGTTGAAGGCATAAATACTGTAGATATTGTGGTTACCTGTACAAAAACAACTTGTTTGTTAGTTCCTCTTTTGGCCATCTACACAGATACGTTTGAAAATCTATATTCATGTTTTGAACTATGATTATGTACAGAAAAAAATACCTAATGTAGATGGGAACCATTTCTTTTCCAGTGTCACCATTCTTCTCAGCATGCTCCAACATTTTCAGATAATAGTCTATTCCTTTCTGATAGCTCTTCAGTGAACATGCACCATCACCCAGTTTCTCAAACATTTTCTTCATCTTTGCATGGTCATTGGAATCAGATGTTATCAACAGATCTTCCGTATAACAAATTGCCGCAACTGTAAATTAAAAAGTTTACTGAATGTTTGTAACTTTGCTATACAATATTTGTTTTATTTTCTTAAGTTTACCAATTTTAAGATTTGTCTCAATTTCTTCTCTTTCAGATGAATCAGGAGTCTTCAGTTTCCAGGCTTTCATGAGAATTGATTTGGCACTGTAAAAATCGGACATTTTACATAAGGCTCCAGCCTTGAGAGATAATGCTTCAGTTTGCTTAGCTATCTAAAAAGAAAACCAATATTTTTTAAAGAATAAAGTTTCAGTCCAAATGAATCAACCGTAAAAAAGTACTAACTATTAATTATAAATAATTTTGAGATATATTATGGAAGAAGTTAAAAAGTTGTTTTCTAAAAAGAAGTTATAGATTTTCATTACTGATTATAAATACGATATTATTATTATGCTGGTCTTGGATTTATAATATTAAGGTTTCTATTTTATTTCATTCGTTCTAGAGGTGATTTTTCACAAAAAATGGTGCTATTAAAAATTATTATAAACTATTACTTTGTTATCCAAACGTCCAGCCACATCCAATGCAAAATTAAAGCATGACAAAGCTCTGGCACTATCATTCTGCCTAAAGGAGTACAGAACCCCTTCCGTTATGTAGCATTGGTACAGAAGGTCATACAGATCGTGGGATTTACATATGGTGATAGCTTTCTGTAGAAACTCTACCGCGCGATGGAAGATCCCCAAGTGTTCCAGCACCACACCGATGTTCAGGAGTAGCCTGGCTCGCATGTCCATCAACTCCTGATTGTTGACCTTACATTTTAACCTGAAATAAATTTCAAGTGTTTCAAATTAACAAAACAATACTGAGAATTTCCTAAGACAACAGTCACAGTCGTTTCATCCGTGGTATAAGTGTATTGACTCCAAACGATCGACCCACTCTCAAGTCTACTCTTTACTAATGAGTTGAATAAACTTTGAGAACCCGGGTGTCTCTGAACTTCCTTGCAGTGAGTAGGACAAAACCCAGCATTCTCAATGAAGTGCTACAAGCCATCTCAATGTGAGCATGAAATGTCAGCCTACTATCAAACATGATTCCGAGATCCTTCATAGTGGAGACACGTTAACTTTGGTCGTCCATCGTATACCGGTAGTACCAGAATCTTATTCTTTTTACTCCAGTCAACAATTCTATCTATGTCTGACTGAAGTCGATTGCAGTCTTCTAAAGTTTGTATTTCTATGAAGAGTTTTAGGTCATCAGCAAAGAGAAGAGACCTAGAATGCAAAATCACCTCTGAAATATCATTAATAAATATGGAAAAGAGGAGCGGGCCTAAATGAGAACCTTGGGTTACTCCTGATCATACAAAAAACAAATTGGATGTGAATACTCCGTGTGATACAAATTGTTTTCTGTCTGCAAAATAACTAGCAAAATGAGCTGTTGTATAGAGAAACCTAGTGTAGACAGTTTATCAAGTAAGATGTTGTGATTTACAGTATCGAAGGCCTTAGAAAAGTCATTATATGAACAATCTACCTGGTGGCCTTTATCCAAAGATTTTGATACATAATCGGTAAACACCAATAGGTTTGTTTCTGTTGAACGACCTTTTCTAAATCCATGCTGTTCCGAAATTAGAAACGGGTCCACTTGAGGTAGTATGTATTTATGAAGAATCGTTTCGAAAAATTTAGCAGGTGTAGAAAGTATTGCCACTGGTCTGAAATTTTCCACTGAAGTCTTTGCACCACTTTTATAAATCGGACAAATTGGAAAGAGTAGAGGTCCCGAGTTCAAGTCTCAGTCGCAAACTAATCTTTTTATTTACACATTCCTTGAAGTTTCTTAAAATTCTTTCAATAATCAATATTACAATGAAGGGTAAACTTTATTTCAGTAATTTTAATTTAAAAACATATAACTTTGCTTACTTTTCACACAAAACCAAACTTTTCATAAAAGCTTTTTCCGCAGCTTTGAGAGATGTCTTAGCTTCCTCTGTCTCCCCGAGGCTCTGGCCCTGCAGCAGGAAGGCTCTGCCCAGGGTGGCGAGAGCACGCTGCTCTTCCACTTTGTTTTGCAACTCTTGGGTAACGGCTAAAAAGAATGGCAAATTAATCAACATAACATATTACTTAGGTGAATTTAACCTAAATATGACACATTTATATAGATCTATTTTAAGAAGATAGATTTTGATGGTGGTATCCAGTTATATAAGAAGATGAAATGTATATATGACAGCAGTGTCCATCAACTTCAATTTTTTTATGTAAACATGTCTTTTTGCTTGTCATTTAGGAATATAATTACAGAAAAAAAGTAAGCAATTTGTTCAATTATTAGCACATTAATATTATGAACCATTTTTTACATGGAAAGTACCTAATTCAGTTGAAAAGGGAAATACCATAAAAAACATACTCACAAAGATAAATCTCTTCATGCTTCAAAGCTTTTTCAAATTCAGCTAGCAACATGTACATTTCACCAATCATTCGGTGTGCCCGGGCATTCTCCAGTCTTTGACCCAGCTCATGGTAAATACTTGCACATTCTGTGTACTCAGCCCGGGCACTTTCGTATTTCATTTTCCCATTGTAAAAGTCGCCTAACTCGAAACATACTTCACCGAGTTGTTTCCTGTTGCTCCCACTAAGTGCTTTCTGTTTCCTCTTTAGCAACTCTAAAATCAAGTTGATAAATTAACTGCATAATATAATAATTTAATTATCGAGTATAAATATCATGCCAGATACTCGTACATGCAAAATAACTTTATTCTTTCTTTTTTCTCTTAAATTAATTATGTTGAAATAATTGTACAGTGTAAGTTTGTTTTTCAGGCATAAACAGAATGCCAAATACAATCAAACTTGGATACAAAATAGTTTTCTTCTACATCTTCGCTAATTCTAAAATAATCTTAACATAGTAAAACAGTTGCAAAATATAGCAGTTTGCTTTCTAGGTATAATTAGCACGCTAAAATCAAGCGAACTTGGATTCAAAACATGAAAAAAGAAAAGTTTCAAACAAACACGAAGTTCCCAAAGAAACTGAAAAATTATTGATTTTTACATTAACATACTTTGTTCCTCCATTGTCTTCTTAGTTACTGTTGAGCATATTATTTATATGAAAATAGCATTGCCACTAACATATTTATTATCTTTGTGTAATTAGTAAAATTGACAGCATAATAGCAAGACTGACACTCTTGACATATGAAGTTAATAAGTTCTCATCAAAGTTAACATTTTGAAAGATTGTAAATTTAAATCAACTTTCACTATCCATCGTACAGGACCTCCCAAAACGATGAGTATGAACTTTTGTAAACAATTTACAACACATTATTTATTTTTAGTTCAAAGAAATTGATTGGCCAAATAAATTTTATCAAACCTGGGAACTTTCAGGCGTGACTACATTATTGGTTCAATAGGTAACTCTACTGTACATGATTCTTCTTTTTTTACTTATTTGTAATTTTTTTTCTAAATTTTATTTAATATGGCCAGTTTACAACACTAAAAAGCCTAACCCGATACTTCAAAACAATTCTGATCAATTTAATTCTACCACAAATCTGGAGAGCTGACTAAAAGCTATCTATACACAATTTTTACAATCTTAAACCCGTGATATGAGATAAATATCCTTGAAGAAATTGTCAAATAGCGAGTCCAAAAAAGAGTCCAAAATATTTCATCCAATTACCATCAGAACCGATTCACAACAAGATTATTGCATTATTTCAGCCCTAAGAGGAGAATACAATATGTGAAAAGCAACCAACACTTTGTGCTACAACCCATACATCGTTTGATGTATTCAAATCTATGTTGAGCATGGATGACGACGATAAAGACATGACGGCTTATGATTCTAATGACAATAACATACAATTTTAGAGATGGTCGGTATTCCTGTCATGGTTAAAAGGAACCGGTTCCAAGCTAGCCACTGGAACTGACAATATTATTTCTTGGAGGAATCGGTTCCTTTTTTTGACAAATAAAAATTGATATTCATTGTTCAAAGAATCGGTTTCTCTTTTGACCACAATAGGTTTTTGGCGGAAAGAACCCTTTGAAGAGGAACTGGTTCCACAGTTGCAGTTCTTTTCGTTTCTTGATCATCGCTAACAACCTCCCCCCCCCCATGAAAAAAAAAATTTTTGGCGGCGATATATTTTTTCCTAACATAAAAATCATCATAAAGGAACTTTTCTGACACCAGGTACCGGTTAAAAAAAAACTGAATAAATAACCGGTTTCTGGCCGGTCACCGGTAACTGGAACCGCAGGTACACCCAATTCGGATATCGACCATCTTTATACAACTTGTCTTAAAATTAAAATTACAAGATTACAATTAAAATAGAAGTTTACCTTTATAAGAAGATATAATTATTTTTTTGAAACTGGTTATTCATTGTGGAATTTCATCGTAATGATGAAAAATCACTGCACGTAAATATCATGTACCTTTTCCGATACCCCGTCAGTTGTTATGTGCTTGATACACATTATGAGGAACAGAAAAACAAATTACAGGGTGAAAAAATGGCTAAATAACTTTTTGTCAAATACAACTTGGTTAAATTTTGAATTTTGAAATTAAAATACACACACAAATACATTTTACACACTTAATACAACGAAAATGTTTAAAGAGTTTATATTCCACCTGTCCTCGTTGAATTTCTAATACCAATTACATATTCGCTTCTAAATCCTCATTCGCAAAAAAAAAAATACAACCGTATCAGTTTTCTTTACAACACTTCCGTTAAATATCTAGTCTGTAAGTCATATAATATGGAATAAATGCTATTAATTGTCAAACAGATAGATCGTGTTGAAGCGACTAACTTTTAAAGTATTTTTCTAGAAAATGTATCTAAATTGATAAATGTTAAGGATACATAATTACATGATGGTACACAGTATATTTCTTGTCTGCAAACAATGAAGTCATCCTAAATATTTAATCTCTTACGTGGATAATAATTTTTTTTTTTTTTAAAAGCGCACATATTAGATTAAAAATTCGTAATATTGAGTTTGATAAAAAAAAGTTGCCACTAAACCAACAATAATTCACATAATTCATTGAACAATATATTACCCAGAAAGTTAAAGCTTCATCGGTTGGTGGTGTTGTCAAAAAATATTTGTTTAATCAATATCGATCAAAATAATTTATTTTGCAAGGGCAATAGCTACGGTCAAAGCCATCAACATTGTCCTCTCCGGTGTTTCATGTCACAATAGAGTTTCTATTCCATTCCGTACTCCGCGTATGTTATAAATGTGAAACATGTGTCGATTGTGAATCAATACGTCGTTACTGTTTATTATAAAGTTGACAGAGTTAATTTTTTTGTTATATTGTGTTATGAATTATCACCACAGTGCTTATGAGAAGCTTGAAAGTTCACACAGCTGTTGTACCGTTATATTGTCAGTCAACAATCGTTTTGATCACTCGACTTCACGGTAAGTTTAGATTTTAAAATAAAATAAAAAACTATCAATATTGTGTACGTCTACAGATTGATAGACCATTAAATTTATCTACAACGAGAAAGTGAATGTCAAAAACAAAAGCTTTATTTTGGCTTTGGTTTTGGGGATGCATATTTTTATCAGTCATTATTTTTATTGTTGTGCCCAATTCGTAATATTATCATTATTACTGTTTTAATAGCCATCCAAAATAATGTTATAATTTTCATTCTATAGAAATCACTATTGAAAGCGGATTAAAGAAACAAATTGCTCGACCATTATTTTTCAGATTATCGTGTAATTAAGGATTTAGAATAACTTAGAATGTTATATGTATTTTGTTCGCGTTCAAAGAGTTTATGGTAGCTTCAAAATCTGTGGAGTTGGGATTTTCGTCTCCCTATTCCATAAATAATTTAGGTACCTAGTTCCGTTTGCGTGAGTTATCTTTAACCTAAATTTACTTCGCTTCGTATATCAATTTATATATAATTTTATGTATATTTGTAATGATTGATCCTTATTATTTCTAATGTAATGTTATTTCCAATGTAATTTATGTGTTTTTACTCGATGTATGTTTCCCAAAAGAATACGAGCTCGATTTAAAATGTTGAAAAGTAAATTATTTATAAATTTCCACTCTTTGGCCAAACATGGGCTGTATATACCCATAAGGTGATTTTTCACAAAAACGGCGCTATATAAATTATCCAAATATTAAGGGCGGCTGATCAGGCGGGCCGCGCCATCCAGTTCCATGTTCATGGCAGGGAGTGAAAGATACAAATTTTTACATGATATTTTCATAACTAATTAACAAGGCATAGTCAAATCTCAAGTCCATATCCATTATTTTGTCCAGCTAGTTGACAATAATATCGTTACATGATTAGACCTGTTAGACTCGAGTACCTAGTACCTATCCAAGTAGCACCCACGCCTGTCCGCACTACCATTAAATCGGCATCCCTAAATCAACCCACCTTGAGGTGAGATACCCGTAGAGTTGAATTCTCAGAAGGACAGAGGAGCGCTCATTTGCACAACATTTGTGTGTCGTCCTTACCTAGAATCTACTATCTATGCACCTTTACCTTTACCCTTCTTCTTTTGGCTAATTTATATAGCGCCGATTTTGTGAAATATCACCTCAAGGGCGCTTTACGAAACTTAAAAGCTATGACTAAATTTACCATACAACTATCTAAATACCTAAAGATATAGCTAAAATTACCTTATTGATATTTACATTTGTCGCGGGCTGTGAAAAATTGACGAACTTTTTGTTTAGCAGTAGATCGAGGAATGAGGATCGCGGATCATTGCATAAAAAAATATTATACTGAATGACGTTACATTATACTGGTGAGTTTAGATGCTAACGGGTTAGCCTAGCTCAGGGGTCGGCAGGAGCGGCTCTTTGCATAGACGTTTGCGGTTCTTTGGACAAAAACTTTGATTTCACCTCATCTCAAGTAGCCTTATAACTTATGAGTTTATGAGATAGAGCCGCCGAACAAACTTCGATTCGCACGGCATACTATCTACCACTATTTAGCCCGTCCGTACATGACCACACTCGCGTTGGTCAATATATCCTGTACATATGTATATTACCATTACCTGGTACCTTTGTTATTCTGTTTCCATGACAATTTGGCTCTTTTAACTTGACAAACTGCCGACCCCTGGCCTAGCTGTGTAAATTAGGACACTTCTGTTATTTATGGATATGATTTTCTGAAAAGATGGATTTTGAATTAAGCTCTGAACTCTCTGTCCAATCCTTTATAATTCTCAGATCACATGGTAGTCTATTCCAGGCTTTAGGACTTGACACTCCGAAGGTACGCTCTCCGAACATAGTGGCTGGTGTGCGCTTTGGTTCCTTCAACCTTCCGATAGCCGATCTATGGGTTGACTGCCGCGAATTGAAATCTTCAGGAATACACAGTTCCGATAAATAAACCGGAGCCATTCCGTTAAATGATTTTAAATACCATCCAGCAAAGCTTGAACTGGACATTTAGCATTCATTTACTTTCCTTATTTAATGTGCTTTTGTTCCCGGAGAAATAACCAACGCGAACGATTCGGAAAGTCTAGTAGTTAATCAGCTAAGTATGGCCTACTAAAATTTTACTGATGATAATGTTATCCAGTCTGTAAGAAGTTGTGGACACCAAGTGGGTCCCCCAGTTCAAGCGAAAAAAATAATAATGGAATAATTTCGTGACGTCCCAGGAAGAATGACGAGATCAAATTAATCAAATACTTGGAATAATATACCTGTAAAGTGTATGTATGAGAGGGAAAATGAATGTGAATGAGTAAGTGCTAGGACAGAGGTATTTACTCCACATAGGAGGCATTTCTCTCAGGGCCTATGTCATCTTTGGGGATGCTGTGTGGAGGGTCTAATGGTATGAGGCGTTCCACTTTATGTTAGTCTAGGTTAGCTATGTATAATTGTAGTTTCGCAATTCTTCTTATAACCCAAAAGAGCTTTAATAGCGTTGTTTATTTCCCAATTGGTATATACTCTGCGCACTTCGGCTGTGACAAAGGGATGCGATATAAACCTACCCAAGGAAGTAACGCTGTGCGCTATGTTGTTGCAACAACGAGGAAAATTGAAACCAGATTATTTTAGTAACTCCAGTCAGAATTGCCTTCCCAGATTTTCTTCTGGTTTGTGGATTACAGGGCAAACTGCCAACAGTTACCCGAAGTAGAAGCTTGGATTGTTACTTTATATCACAGTTAGAGGAAGTTTAACATTCTAGGGGCAATATACAACATTGCATCATCAATTCTGGTCAGTTACCCCCATAGCCTCTAGTAATTAAAAAAAAAAGAATTTGATGTACACATGCACTGGTGTACCCATATCTGGAGCTCTGGACATATTTTTGTGGTTTATCATAACGATCATGTTTTCAGATAGTTTTAATTTGTATACATTTCTGTTTATATTATTTTCTCGTTATATTAGGTAAGTAATTTAGTGTAAAGCTCACTCGAGGTGAACTATCACAAATATGCGCTATATAAATTTACTATTTGTATTAATTCGTAGAAGAGGGATAAAAATAATTATTGAAAATCCGCATTTTTGTGTCGGTACCCAGCAGCGGCGCAGACTGATCGTTTTTGTCTTAATTATATCAATAACTTCGTTGTTTCTTAAGGGTCAGCACTCAATAAAGACACTAAACGTTACTTTCTAGCATTCTAATACGGGCAATCCTACAAAAATGATGTATCTGAAAATTTTCTATGGGGTAGTTAGAAAAATGTCTGAGTTTTCCAGTGAATACAATTTTACAACTGCAATCATAGAAAACTATGAAAAACGTACTAAAATATCAGTAAAAGGTGCAGTTTTCAAACCAGAAAAAGCATTTTTTAACGTTTTACTTAAAATTCTAGTATGCTTTTCATAAAGAATTTAAAAGATAACTGTTTAATTATTGTATTCACTGGACACCTCAGAAATTTTTTCTATTTACCCGTATAGAATTAACAGATGAATCATTTGTAGTATTAGAAAGCCAAAAACTGTCTATTTTTGAACGCTGACCCTTAATAGAAAGCCTCGAATATATTATAATAGTCACAAATGTTTTATTTTCCCTTTTGACTACTACATTATTTATTTGTTAGTTGGAAACTGTCGAACACTAGTCGCGCGGTGTGTGGACGAAGCAATTGCGCTTGAGGTGCCCTACCTAACCTACCTACCATCCCTGCTTTCCGGGTGAATCGCAATACTTTAGTTTTTCAACATTACGTCACCATAAAGTTTCATCTTAATTAATAACCTGATAAAAACTGGACATTCAAATATAGTTTAATTTCAAGTATATTTATTTAGGTTTATTCTCACTAGCATGTTTATACGTTAAATCATGAATTAGTCGTAGTATCAGGCCTCGGGCGTGATTTTACCAATATAACCAGTCATATCTCTTCATAAATTTCAACACGTACGTAAATTTATCGTTAGGAAATGTTGCGTATGTTTATTCATCTATACTGATAGAATATATATTATGCTTTCGAAGTAATGCTTTGAATGATTAATGTGTGTATTAATTAAAAAATGAAAATACATCATCGTTTTTTTTCGCTAGAGTAAAAACATCTTCATTCAAGGTCTCGCTGATCTCGATTGTAATAACACCTCACATTCTCGTACGCGTGAAACTGGGATGTTCCAAACATATTTCATCTGGTGGTGTCATTTTATGTATCTACTGTTCGATCAGCATCTTCAACGGCCATAGGTAGATTCACAGTACCTAAACGCAATCCTACCACAACACCAATTTCGGACACCGAGATTTTGCCGTAGCAGGCCCCACAGCTTGGAATAACCTCCCTTCACATTTGCGAAAGATCGACCGCCCAACTGAGTTCAGAGAAAAATTAAAGACTCACCTTTTTAAATTATCATACCCACAGTAACGTCAATTTTCTTCACTAGAGTTTTGATCACTCAGTCCGAGTGGTACACTTAGTTTACTATTGCTTACTCCATTTTTTTCTACCGTAGGTTTGATAGCACGGTCAACAACCATGACATCTATTTGCTAATGTAAATATCTTAGTTGTCACTAGTTAAGTATTGGACATAAGTTAAAATCAAGTCTTTGTTTTAATATTATGTTAATTATGTTGTAAAGCACCCTTGAGGTGATGTTTCTGTTACGAAAACGGCGCTATATAAATCAGCCAATTAATATTATTATTACATATTATAGGAGGGGCAAAGGTCCGGAAGTCGGGTAGTGGTGATGATCGACTATATCGAAGGCCGTTATATGATCTACAAAAAAATTTGCCAAGTATTCACCCTGGTATTTGTACTTAAGGGTAGAGACAAGGTCAGAATCGGCTCATTTTACATTGGATTTGATGCTAAAGACGTATCGCAGGAGAATTATTTTCCATTGGATTTCATGCTAAAGACGTATCGCTGAGAATTATTTTACATTGGATTTCATGCTAAAGGCGTATCGCTGGAGAATTATTTTACATTGGATTTCATGCTAAAGATGTATCGCAGGAGAATTATTTTACATTGGATTTCATGCTAAAGACGTATCGTTGAGAATTATTTTACATTGGATTTCATGCTAAAAACGTTTCGCTGGAGAATTATTTTACATTGGATTTCATGCTAAAGACGTATTACTTGAAAATTATTTTTCTTTTGTTTTTTCTTTCTCATAAATTAAATTAATTGAATTACTAACTTGTATATCTGACCATATATATTGTGTGTATGTGTATATAATTAAACACTTATATCGGTATATTTTTCTCGACGACTTTATTATATATTTTGATTACCCTTTCGTTATTAGTTTGCCGCTTTTTAATTATCTTAAATACACATGCACACACCCATGTATATATATACTTATTCCACCATTTTTGTCTTTAATAACATCTTTAATGTTTTCTTTGTCCCTATTTATGCTTTCGTTAGTATATTTTTCATCAATTACCAATTTTTTTGGACTGTTTTTATGTAAAGTGTATAATTTTGATTTCGCTCAAAAATTATGTACAGTTGGTTTAATTATCGCGCGTATGTAGTGTAAATTTCTCTTGTCCCAAAATGAGTTTTTATAAATCATCTGGATTCCTATGTAGCAAAATATAAATATAACATTAAAAAATATCATCTGATATCATTTTTTTTTTGTATAGAGGCAAGTCATATTTTTGTTTATATTAAGACTGTTATATGTCCATAGAATAGTGGCACAGTTCATTGAACGGAGTGGTGACGGACTAGTCATAGGAATTTCCCTCATTATCCACAGCATATTCACATAATTCACTATTATTTGTCTGCACGAAAGCGCCGAGTACTCATTCTGCCGGGGAAAAAATCTAATTATATTTTGTACTATATTCACATTATTCGTGCAGATTCAACGTGTTCATGTTGATATTCTAATTGGCAATATATTAGGTAAGATTATATTTATGCATAATCATAATGCAATATACTGGAGATCTTGACGACTTTGGTAATCACGCCGCAGACGTCGAGACTTCTCAATCAATAACAAACTGGATACAATCGCAAACCTTGTCACAAAACACCGTTCAAACTAAAGTGCTCATGTTACTTCCATAAACATTGAATCTTCCCCTATTTGTGCGCTACTGATAATATAATTAGATTCGAATATAAACTGGAAGGAACATGTAAATAAAACATTTCTAAGAAATATCACAAATATGAAGTACGTAATCGCTATTATTTACGCATTATTTTTTTGAAACTCCGTGGTGAAATTCAATTGTAATATTTGTGATATGTAAAAAATAAGAACGACTTAAGGGTCAGCACTCAAGAATGACGCTAAGTGTTACTTTCTATTTTTCTAATACAAGCAATACTACAGATAATGTATGTGTTAATTTTCTATGGGTAGCTAGTAAAATATCTGAGGTTTCCAGTAAATACATTTTTTAACCGTAATCCTTTAAATTCAATAAAAAATACCCGAACACGTCAATAAATGGTGCAGTTTTAAAACCAGCAAATACATTTTAAAACGTTTTACCCAAAATTCTAGTATGCATTTCATAACGAATTTAAAAGATTACTGTTTAAGAATTGTATTCAATAGAAACCTTAGACATTTGTAGCTACCCGTATATAATTAACAGATGAATCATTTGTAGTATTGCTTACACCAAAAAGCCAAAAAGCCTGTATTTTTAGGTGCTGACCCGTAACTGTAACCCGTAACTGCACGTGGCTGTAACTCGTAGCCGTATTCATTGGAAAAAAAAACAGAAAAAAAAGTTTTCTTTGCCAAATCTACAAGTTGTAACCGATTCTACCAGCTTCGACTAGTGCACCGAACGGTCAGTGATGCACATTGCACATCCCTCCGAGGTGTACAAGCTTGGCAATAAGTGAGCGGGGTACGGATACTGTTGACGTACGTTTTTTTTTCAAATTATAATCTTACTTGCCTTTTGTGTTTTTATTCAATGTGTGGCTTGCATATAAGTATTCCATAAAAAAAAGAATGGCCTCTACATCCAAAACTGCCCTAATTGAAAAGAGCATATCTCAAAACCAAATAATTGAACTCCTGCTGACTGCAGGCCGTCGTGCATATTTTATGAACTGCAAGCTATGGTGATAATGTATTCGATGATTCTGCTAGCTGGCCCGCATGCTAAAGGATAACAAATGTCGATATTTCTCTAAAGAATTGAATTAGCATTCGATCTCATTCAAAACCACACAAGGAATAGCGTTCTATAATTCACATAACGCACTTTACTGGTGAACATGCAAGAAAGTATCGGAAATATCCTGAACTAGAAAATGCCATTTTCTGTCCCAAACCCTACAGCTAACAGAAAAAGTAGTCGAGTCGTTTTGCCCCAGGGCCAAAGTCAGGAAACCGGAGGCAATGTTATTTATTAGACCGGCTGGGTTGACAGTAGGTTTACAAGTGGTTAATATTACATTGACAATAAGTAATATAGTAACATGACCAATATAGAGTAATCAACTAAAAAACACGCCCAACAATACTTTGATTAATACATACCTTCATACATACATAAATCATCTACTTTAATGTACTTTGTATAATAATGCTAATCCTTGTATACCTTATGTATTTTCTTTGTACAGTAAGAATATTAAAATTTGAACAGGCTATCAAATCGATGATAGCGTGATGATAAGTTCAATTATTGCATATTATCAAGGAAGTAAAGATAACATTCCTTGGCACGATGTATTGTTGTGTCATGGGCCGGCTCGTTCAGGTAAATGGTCTTCTGGCAATTGATTATGTATGAACCCCTACAAAGGGTCGATCGTCACCGGCATTTGTAGCGTGTAGGTACTTGCACACACTGTCCATACGGCTACCTAAGAAGATCTTCAAATGTTAGGGAGTCGATCACTCCTTTCCACATTCACCTGTCGACTCAACAACTGACTCGGATAAGTTTATTATCCTCGTTAATTGTACAAAACTTTATTTTGTTGACCCCACCTCTAGATATGTTCGTATTCCGCATTGGTGTTATTCAGAGATAATTATTATTATCAAGAATTCGATGTCTCTCGACTTGATAAGGACATAAATTATCATTGCTAATATTATCCAACCACTTCTTATTCTAATCCAGTCTTACGATAGGTATCAGGAAGATAAAAGGCCGAATGCTCATAAACAAAGTGTGCCTACAATATTATATTTAAAATATTCAACGCTTTGATTCTGGAGAAACGAATATCTAAAGGGTCCGCCAAATAACTTTTTTTTTTTGAAAAAAGGGCGCAAAACATCGAGTGTAGCTTCGGCTGTGTGGCACGTAGCGCCGTCCTGTTGAAACCAAATGTTGCCAATATCCTCCTCTTCAATTTTTGTGAACAAAAATTCGTTCAACATGGCCCGATAACGATCGCCATTGACTGTAACGGCCACTCCTTGCTCATTTTCAAAGAAAAATGGCCCAATTATGCCTCTGGACCAAAATCCGCACCAAACAGTGACTCGTTTTGGGTGTACCGGCTTTTCAATGTATGCGTGCGGGTTTTCTGTGCCCCAAATACGACAATTTTGCTTGTTTACATACCCGCCAAGATCAAAATGAGCTTCATCCGAAAAGATGATTTTTTGGCAAAATCGGCATCTTCTGTAAGTCGATCGCAGGCCCACTCAGCGAAGCGAAAACGCATTGGATGGTCAGTTGGCTTCAACTCCTGAACCAATTGGACTTTGTATGGCGTCATACCAAGGTCTTTATGCAAAATTCGTCTCAATGATGTCTCCGAAATGTTCAATTGTTGAGAACGACGGTGAATTGATGTTGATGGCGCTTCACGCACACTTTCTGCCACAGCATCGATATTCTCGGGTGTACGCACTGTTTTTGGCTTTTCACGCTTTGGTTTATCGATGAGGATGCCAGTTTCTTTCACTTTTTTCACAAGATAACGAACATACGGAGCTGACGGTGCTTCTCTTCTTCCAAAAACCGTACGCAATTTTCGCACACATTCTGCAACATTACCATGATTTTCAAAGTAATGTCGCAATATTTCCCAGCGTTGTTCAAGCGTATACACAACCATATTCGCTCAGCGGAAGGATAAAACTAATTATCTGTCAAATCAGACATGAGCTAAGTGTTACCATTCACGAAATAAGCACTAGTTGAAAAAAAAAAGTTATTTGGCGGACCCTATACAAGGCGTGTTGATAATATGTATTCTTCAAACCTTTCAAACATCAACACTTGAAATATAATAGAAAATTGTTGAGAGTATTTTTTTGCGCATTCTCGCTTGTACTGTGTGACTGAAATGAGCAAAGCATGTCATACAGTTATTGTCTGCAATACTCATCTTCCTCTGTACATAGAGGTAGGTCTGCCGGGCCTGATTATATTGTACCGGATTCGATTCGCTCCACTATATTAAATACTCTAAATGCTTTTGTAACTTACATTCAAATGTCATTTGACATCTTCAAGTACCTAAGCTTATTAAGTTGCTTTAGAAGGCCAATAAATTATGGTCTTTATTATTTAGGAAAACAATAAAATTAACCTTCTATCGGTTCGTTCATCCAATCAACGTTTTAATCTCGAGTGTTGAGTGGTTGCCCTAAGTTGGCGGAGAGAGTGGATTTCGGTTATTAATTTTACCTACTCGATGTTTCACTTTTGACTTCTGCTGAATGAGGTCAGAGCGGAGTCAAGAAGCACTCAGCTAACGGTGTCAAGATGCCTCGATGGGTCTTATCATTCTAAAGTAACTCGTGCACGAAGCTGGTGGCTGGTACACATACCTCCCCAAGCATATCGCACGATAGCGCCACTCATTTTCATTCCAATATATTTTTTATTAATTTCTTTCTTCGTTTTCTGCTTAATTCGTTCTAAACATAATTATCATTCTAATGAGTAGGCCAGCTTAAGTTTTCGAAGTTACGAACGGTAAACGTCCATGATGGGCACCTACGGAACTTCAGAAACCAGGATTAAAAAAAAAAAGTTAAGTGGGTACATATAAGAATTCTTATTTAATTATAATTACGTTTATTTTGGTGGGTACAAAAAAAGATTCGCCCATAAAACAGCGACAATTTATAATTTTTGAGATTTTTAAGGGCCCGATTTCCGTATTTCCCATTTTTTTATTATTTGCATTGTTTCTCTCAATTTGAAAAATCATGGGATATTGGAACTCAACTTTTTGATATATTAAAATTAAATCTTGGTAGTGTAATCTACGCTCATTACCAGCTTTAAAATATTAGGCGAAATAATGAAAGCGGCTTTTGGAAACTCAACCTTTTTTTAGGATTCATTAAAATCTCTTTTCTGCGGGTAATGTGTTATTGGAACACATGCAGGCAGACAAACCCGCAAGTCAAAAGAATAGCTAAAGAAATACCTGTTATAATAAATTATGGTTCTTTACACACAAGGAGGAATATACCGTACTTGCTAGTGCTGTTTGAAACCATTCTGCGAGTAGGCCTACCGTGTTACATAAGTAATGTGTCCCGTAAACCTTTAAGGAACTTGAATTTTACGTAAGTCGAATTTGCAATTTATATATATATATATATATATATATATATATATATATATATATATATATATATATATATATATATATATGTGTGTGTGTGTGTGTATCTATATATATATATGTAACGATATTATTTACACAGTATTATTTTATAAATAAAAAATCATGCAGCAGTAATTACTCGGATATAAATTATGAAAAATAAATAAAATAAGAATGCTGTTCTCTGGCAGCTTCTACCCCCTTGTCGATAACGATTACAGATCTGCGAATGTGTGTAAGTCGCGTAATGCGTAAGCCGGGGGGTCACTGTACACGTAAAATAGATACATATACAGCGCCCTTGAGGTGATTTTTCACAAAAACGGCGCTATACAAATTATCCAAATATTATTATTATTATTATTATTGACGTGGAAATACTTCCTAGAATATGATGTGAGGTACTCAAGGTGAGGCTTGAGGACAAAACATTAGAGAATCGGACGAAAAAGCCGAGGGCAAAGAAATTAAAAAAAAAAACTTTTTCCCAATTGCTCACTCCATCCCTTCCACGACCTCACCACACTGACTCTAAGTTTTTTTGTGTAAACCAGCTGATTAAAACCCAAACCCTTCCCGTCCCCAAAACAGATTTTAGTACTCCCAGGGGCCCGAGCACGAATCGTCGATATAGATTTTATCGACAATGTTGGTAATTTGGAATCGTTCCCGAGCCCGACTGCAGATCGCCAACGAACAAACGACACCTCACGTCGACTAAACATACTTAATTTAGTCGGTGTTAACTGTCGTTTGTTTTTTTGGCGGTCTGCACTAGGGCTCGGAAACAATTCGAAATTACCGACATTGTCGATAAAATTTATATCGATGTTTCGTGCTAGGGTTCCAGAAATACAGTGCCTACCCTTCCAACCCGGACAGAATTATTATTATTGTTACATAATTATTACCATACAAAAATAACATATTACTCTGATGATGTACGAGTTTTAATGCAAGACATAATGTATGTATCTCCTCCGTGGTGCAGTGGTGTGTAAGCTTGACTTAAGGCTGGGTCTGGAGGTTACAGTTTCTAGAGTTTAATTTCAAAGCTACCGTTGTTTGCGTATTTGTTGATTTAAACCCAACGAAAATGAAATCACAGCTGTCGCATGGACAGGAAAACATGTAGTGCACGAACTACTGAACATTTCTCGCAATAATTTCGCCGGAACATGAAACCTGGCATTTTGGTCAAAAACCCAAAAAACGTAATCGTGTCACCATCTTTGAAATCGATAGTACGTACCTACCTTACATAGCTCATATGGTGTAAATTATACATAGTACATACTACATAATACTGTGCGTGTATAGGTATGTTGTGTGAGAATGAATTAATTAATATTTGAAACATTTTCTAATGCTGCGTGCTTAGCTTTACGATTGATTTACGGCACATATAATAATGGTTATCGACATTGCACTTAATTGGGAGGAAATGAAAACTTTCCTTTCTAAAATTAGACACCCAAATATATGATTATAGCTTCTGATAAATAGACAGAAAAAACTTATTATTTATTGTGGGTGTGTAAGTTAAACAATATGTGGTGTATGTATTGTCTTATCAGGTCAATCAGTTGATGTCTAGGAATCTACTTATCGATTATTCATAATGATTCCCCTTCCGATAACGAGTCTTTATTTGAACGGGAAAATGACTAAACTAATAATGCTTTAGGCATATCTATAGTTACATACGTCTGCCCTTGTCTTTATTACCACATCCGATTTTTTATTCAAACAAATACATCCGTTGGGTTAATTCGCATGCGAATCGCGTCACACCAACGTTCAGACAAAAAAAACACTCACGCGGAAGATGTACTTTTTAGATTCTGTTTTGAATTTACATACGGAATTTGCAATTCTTTTGTCACTGTTTATGGAAATATCGTAGCTTCCTTCGTGTTATTTTCCATCGAGAAATAATATTTTGTGCCTTGAATTATTGATTGCAAGATGAAATAACAAATATAAAATACAGATATATACAATTTTATTTTTACGTAGTAGAAAATAACTTGTAGCTACCTGGTACCTGGGGTCATAGCAAGAAACATAGATATAGATTTTATCGACAATGGCGGTAATTTGGAATCATTCCCTAGCCCGACTGCACATCGCCAACGAACGAAGGACAACTCATGTCGACTAAACATGCTTAACTTAGTCGATGCGAACTGTCGTTTGTTCGTTGGCGATCTGCACTCAAACTCTGGAACGATTCCAAATTACCGATATTGTCGGTAAAATATATATCGATGTTTCGTGTTAGGGCTCCAGGCGTGGTATATCGCCACCCGATTGGGCGACGTTGTGAGGCGAGTTTAAGTAAAGGATTTTTTATGCGGGTTTGGAAGAGGTCCTGTTTATATGATGAAGGAAAGACGAAAACTATATCGTGGTATGAAAAGTCTATAAGAGCTCCATTTTAACCTTTCTATTACAAGCTTCGTCCATGATAAAGTGTGAGAGGTTACAACAGGGCTATCAGCAGTATGCCTTTAGTTCCCAATGAGGTCCCAGACAGCCAACATCCTGCGACAACAATAGAAGTACCCACTACCCAACCCCGCCCACGGGGCGTAATTTAAATTCGCATTCTACCAAGGGCATTTTATGATTCCCTGCATATTTTATATTGTTACCTTATGTATCAATTAGAAAAGCGTGCACCACGGGTCTAATCAGCCACAACTGCTGCTGTCATCAACAACAAAAGGAGCTCGATTGAATTTATAACTAATAGTGTGAATGGTGGCGTGCACTCTCTGGACATGCAACTGCAGCTATCCTTCATGTCAGCTGTTCGGGTTTATACCAAAGTTCGGAAACCGCTGCTCAATATTATGCAAAACATCGACATTGAAGGTGCAAATAGAGACAACTTAATCACTAATTAAACCCTAGGTAAATCACTGTATTTTGGTACATTACTTGTTTTTCAAAGTTTGTTAGACGCTTCAAATATATTATTTTAAAACTTGCAAATGAGATGAGGGAGAACTTTAACCCTTTTCTTGCAGAAATTGAGAATCGAGAGTGTTATTGTTATTTTTTTATATGAACAGGAAACGTCATGGAATTGTGATTTCTTTTAGAAATGCACAATGTACAATTCCCCAGTTATAGTGTACCTTATCACATAAAAACCACCTCGCTGAACACTTCGTGGAAGATGCATTGTTTTCTGTGATATCTGCCATCAGTCAATTTATATCAGTTTCATTTGTTGTGTCACAACTCAACATGAATGCACTCTGGCCATAACATGCAGATTGGCTTCTCCGTACATACCGAGTGCATTTACATGCATCGGTAATGCAACGTTTCGTCCCACGTTCCTTGCTTCAAGGTGCAGCCATGCTTTCTCATACTCTTAAGAGATGGAAATCTTACATTACATTGTTATTATTTTACATCAAAACACCTTATTACGAATTCGTTGGATGAGTGAAAATTTCTCCGATACAATTTGTAATCAGTTAAAACTTTTATGTTATGTACACGTAAACTCCTACGTCGTTTCGCGTTTAGATTACTGCAACGGAATATACGCTAGTCTTCCTAAATATCAAATTAACAAACTACAACTAGTCTTCAACGCCGCGGCAAGACTTATCACCGGCGTATCAAAATATTCCCATATCTCAGAGCACCTCAAAAATCTTCACTGGCTTAAATGTCTTGAAAGAATCCAGTTTAAGCTTTGCTGGATGGTTTTCAAATCGATTAACGGAATGGCTCCGGCTTATTTATCGGAATTGTGTATTCCTGAAGACTCCAATTCGCGACAGTCAACTCTTAGATCGGCAATGTCATCGGCTATCGGAAGGTTGAAAGAACCAAAGCGCACACCAGACACTAAGTTTGGAGAGCGCACCTTCGGAGTGTCAGGTCCTAAAGCCTGGAATGGACTACCACATGATCTGAGATTGATAAAAGACTCAACAGAGTTCAGAGCCAAACTCAAAACTCATTTTTTCAGAAAATCATATCCATAATCAAGATGTAACAAGCCCAATAGAACCAAGAAAACTTTTCAGACCCTCATTCCTTAAATTCATTAGAAGATTGTCACCATTATCTGTTCTTCACTACGAAAAATTAAAAATACCTCCGATATACTTAATTTTAAATTTGCCCTCATGCCCTAAAAATGAAAAATAACAATAAAGAAAAAAAAAAAAAAAAAGAAACAAAAATAAAAAATAAATAAAAATTTAAGTTATTCTAAATTTTAAGTTGTTATGATATGGTGATTGTGTCCTGCCAGAAGTGACCTGCCAGGTAAGTATCATGCTGTATATTTATATAAACTAAGAATTAATATTAAGTAGAAATTAATATTTGTACAGCGCCCTTGAGGTGATTTTTCACAAAAACGGCGCTATACAAATTATCCAAATATTATTATTATCGGCTGCAGTAGAATGGAGTGTCTGTTCACCATGAATGGATGGTGGCACGTGAAAACGATGATAATAAAATGAAAGTAAACCGACTTATGATATGAACTATGAAATATTCACAGATATTATTTTCACTTTCATAATAATAATGTGTCCAATTTTCTATTTCTCCGGTACTTGATTTTTTTCATAACTTCCTCGTGTATGCTGTCATCGTAAATTACCGATGCGTAGTGATTTTTTGCAAATGAATCACGCAAGCCTCGGTTAAATGGTAAATTAGTATTATGTAATCAATTAGGTCGCTTGCACACGAGACATTTCACTGTTCGACTCTGGCTGTCTCAGATCTGTGGGCTGGGAAATATTGTGTGCGATATCTAATTACGAAAATGCACTTGAATTCAGTAATAGGCATTCGTGGCTGACTTTAAGTAATGTGACAGGACCGGCAGGCACAGAACGCCCCAAGCTACACAAATGTTGCCCATATGCAATCATATTTAATGCAATAACATACCATTACCACCACATGCCTATAATAATAATTGCCCAGTAAGGTTATACTACTCATTACAAACATCCATATAAGAAAAAGTTGAATAAATACAAAATCTTAAAAATATAACTATAATAATGGAGTATGTTTCTGTTATGTTAAGTCATGCCTATACAAAAATTATGACTATGTTGAAAATTATGATTTTCTTTATCATATTTTACAAAATTATTAATAGGTGACAGATTAAAAAATACAACATATTATGTTTGACATCATTATAACATCAACTTGTTTGTAAGAATGTCTTTGAAAATTGCATAACTCAGTTAGTTCTTCTAAATTTCAATAAAGGTGAACTAGAAAATAGAATAATCCCTTGAGCGCTCTAGAGAAATTTTCCATATGTGCAAACACAAGCAACCCCTATCGTTCGCTTCCACATCACATGGGAATCAATATAAATAATGTACATATTGACTTGATTTTATCGACCCACCCTATTTTAATGTAGCCGCCTGCGAACAAATATTCCACCCCTATTCTAGACTTCTTCAAAATAGACTCCATGCCCATTATTTATTTCTGGATTGACACGTGCCACCCTGTACTGCTATGTACATATTCCCATTTAGAAAATGGTTTCTTACCTCCCCCAAAACTCTGCTGATTTTCTTCAATTTAACGGATGTTGTATTTATTTCTGGCAATATCCTTTCATTGCTTTTGACCAATCTAATTTATAAAAGTAATGCTTAGTTATGTTTCAACTAAATAACAAAAGTTTATATTTCAGATGTTAATTTCGTTTACCAAATGTGGAAGGTTCCCACACCACATTTAATCGTTCGTTCTTAATAATGGTTTATAATAAACTGTGATCTCTTTTCAACTCTTAAGGATTTAGACATAAATCAATAAAGTAGGATATTATTTTTTAAATGTGGTCCATATCTTGTTTACCTTGTATTCTGACCTCATTTAGTTTTAGTACACATAGCAAACAATCAATGAAAAGTTTTTTTCTAGGAAACTGTTTTTTGGCAAAATGCCGCACAGCTAAGCCTAAACAAATATTCAGCTGTTGCAGTTCGCGAACAGTTTAGGAATGATTATCAATTCTAGATTGAAAATTTAACCTGCTAGCCGAGTTTCCGCATTGAAGTAAGTAATACTTTCCCATGGCGGCTTATCTAGCTCGCCGAGGTTATTAGCTTCTCACGCCACTCTATAAACCAAATATTATATATTATTCCGATCTTTCGACGTATTGCAGCTGGAAGACCGTAATCAAAAGCGGTTCACGGAACAATATTGCCTCGCCGGTGTTATTTGTTTATCTTATCGATCCATTTGGATATTGTGATATTGGATTATAAATAATTTCAACGCGATTATTGTGTACCAGCAACCTTTGATGTCTTTAAATCGGTTCGAACACACCCAGAAGTATGTTTATTATCATTGTCGTCTGTTTTTAATTACATTTTGACAGATTTACTCAATTATTCGTAGAGGACCAAATTCCTAGTGATTTGATGCCAGAATGTTTGTTTCTTTAACTAGACGGCAATTTATAGGTGTTGATGGAAGTGCGACACTAGCGCCATTTAGCGACAGGCAAATAAAGATGATTGTACACTATCCGCTTAAATGTTTTTATTAGGCTGTTCCGATGTTCATTTAATGTATTAAGTAACCAAATATTATTTTTAAGGGTCCGATAACTTGAATAATTATCGTAAGCACTCTGAACCAACAATATTTTGGTTTTTATAGTTAATAGTTCCCATTATATTTTACGTATCTTTGTGTATCGCATATCTCTGAAAAATAAAAAAAGCAACTCGACATAATCCCCACGTTCTGCTAGCCAGGAATGCTAAATGTACGTAATACAAAATAATTATCATTAGATCTACGAAATACCAATTTAGTTAATGTTATAATGATTATTCCGCTCTTTATGCAGAACGTTCGCATTATGAGGGCGCACGACAGCTTGACCGACGTACCTCGCTCATGTGAGGCAGATAAGAGTAGCACGGCGCACGTAGGATGTGAGTGAGGTGGTGAAACATGTGCAGCAGTGAGAGGCGGTCTATTTTTGGTTTAGCCTCGCGCCTCCCCTACCTTCTCCGTCTTTCCCTCAACCATTAAGGGTTGCAGCCGCGCATACGCCACAACTTTATCTCATATCCATACGTGACGAGGGTTTCGTGTATACATTTCCGGGTAAACTGTGTTGAGCTCCATCCTATCAAAATATTCAAATTAAACAACGAAATATTTGTTTTTAATTTCACTTCTCATCGTGAACAATAACATCTCAAGATTGACTTTATGTGTGGATCGTCCGTAATAAAATAGGCTCCATTTTTTTAATTAACACGTTTTACAGCGGAATGATGGAGCGTTTAATTTCCCACTCTTTGTTTGCTTTTATAATTTACGCAATTTGTATTTAGATTGTAGATATTTGCCTCCCATTAAAACTTAATTCATCTCGTCTTCGTGTTACACTTATTTTGTTGCCGTGTAATATTTGGAAGTGGTTTTACAAGATGGAATAAAAATACTAACTATAAATTACTTGGTTTTCATACTGACAGTGTTAACTTAAGTTAAGCTTACCATCGTGGTCATGATCATTGTTTAGAAATTGCTTCCTGAAGTCATCAAACCAAACTTGTTTTTTTCCACAATTTTCGGTTGTGGGCTAGGTTTGATCGCTTTTCCTACGTTACCTTTAATTGGTACTTTGCGAATCATGTTTTCTTGCGAGGGTTCACGTAAGTTTTGTTCTGCGTGGGAATGCCATGTCATTTTAATGCAGCTATGTGTTATAATAATGTCCGTGTGTCTATTCAGTATTCTCCCAGCGGTAAACACAAGACTCCAATTTGCGCCTAGTCACTGAAAGCAATCTACTTCTCGCTCTCAAGTTCCTCAAACGTGTTTTGGAGTCTCACAAGTAATTCGCTCGCGTAGAATTTTCCAGACGTCTTACTATCAATTTCTTGCATTATTTAAACTTATTCATTCACAACACACAATCAGTCACTCAAAACTAAGAAAATTAATAAAAGGCAATACCAGCACATGCATCGCGACTGAAATGGAAAAATTATACACGGTTCCGTCGCGAACAACGTGCTACCAAGAAAATAATGCACACTGCATGCATTGTTCGAATAATTGCCATATTCCTGTGACATTGACAAAATCTATTTTTAATATTTCTTACTGTCTTATGTTTCTGATATTTTAATTTGTTTTGGTTTCGAGTATACGCAGAGCGTTCCTAATTCGTAAGCTCTGTTTGAAGTCACATGGTATTTTCTTTGTCGGTTGATTGCAAAAAGAAAGACCGGTAAATTCACCGGGGCCTTCTTAATGGGACCTTTTTTCCTAAATGATGTATCTCAGCTTCAACAATAGAAAAGGTAAATTTTGGGATTATTTGTTAACGAGGCAAAATAAACAAGGCAGTCTTTCAAGTTCAAGCTTGTTGAGGTAATATCGGTTCGTTGTGTTCCAAGTTTGTGTAGTAGGTACTTCATAAGAACAAGAAAAAGGCACAGCAATAAAACGTCATGCAATTTCTACAACAATGTAGAGACCATTCCATATTAAAGTATAACCATATACCAACATAGATTGAAGATAATGAATCTCCTTATTTTTTAAATACAAGTCATTTTTTTATATAATTCAATTGAATTACATTTAATATTATTATTGAGTTCTGCTATTTTAAGTTTTTGTTTTTAGTGACAGCTGTTTCGGCGTTTAATGCCATTATCAAACAGTTTGAAAATAGTAATAATATTAAATTTAATTCAATTGAATTATATAAAAAATTTAAATGAAGTTCTACAAAACTATAAATGCCAAAGTCATTCCTATTACGTGCACACAATGTATGTGTCAAAGCACTATTATTTGTTAATCTTTCGGATATTACCTCGTATTTTATATAAGCTCGTTATATAAGCAAAATTGTAGAGAGGAATAAAAAACGTCTATCTTGTTATGATATTTATCTAATGTGTCAATTTTTTTAAAATAATATTCACAAATACGGATACAATGCAAAAATTGCCCCCCTGCCTATGACCAAAACACAGCTGATATTTTTATGAAATATTTATAAATACTATTTACCCACTTCAACCCCCTTAATGGCTTCCGTGACACATGCTTTTAGAATAACTGGCTTGAGGAGTCACCGTATCAAAGGTTCGCATGCTATGCACCAGATTACTTCAGCGCGTTTCATTATCCGACCCATTTACCAAAAGCTCTGATCCCTTACCATCATCACTCCGCCTCACCTTGTTTCAGAAATAGACCCTTTACGTCCCAAAGGACGAATGCTAATGCAACTAGACTGTAGATTCCTTCTATCTATTGATGTATTTTTTAAATTTCGTCCGCGGTAACCGAGGTGAGCATGGGCAAGCAAAGAAACTTTTACAATTTCATTATGAAACGTGTCAACGCACTTGGATAATTCTATTTTATTTCTCTGCAATATTGCTTCATCTCGTTATGGTGGACAAAACCTGTACAGTACTGTTTTATTTTATTGATAGGTAGAATATTAGGTATTATAAAACCTTTTCCCGTCTTTATTTGTATTCCGCGTAGGTTCGCAGTCCATTTTGGTTGAAAATACAACTTGACACGAATACAATTTGTTATACCACTATTTATTTTGGGAAGTAATTTAATTTCTTAGCGAAATTATGTTCACTAAATTGGCATACTTATGTTAATGTTTAAATTGTCATTTCTCAGGAAAGCTTCCAGTCTGGAAGGCCCTTCTTAAATGGATTTTTTAGCATTACATAAGTTTAAGTCATCAAATCTCATCCTACTTCTAGTTTCCCACCTCTTCCTTCCATTATTTTTTTATGATCAAAGGACTACATACTGTGACCTTTACATTGAATAATTCTATTTATTGAAATATTGAAATCGAATGTAAAATAACAATATTGGCCGAGAATCAGTGTCCTAAATGTGACTACACAAATTATAATCAGACCGCCACCTATCTAGACCGAAGCTATCATTACCGTGGAATGAGCTGCACTTGCGAGTATGTGTACGTTTATATCTTATTTATGAAAACCCGAGCATTATTATTAGTTATGCGATATCCCGCCGAGATTACTTCAACCTTTACATTACGATCTTCATCGGATTATGTCTATTCACCTTTATTCAAATGCAAACCTTTGGCGTTTACAAAATGCCTCCGTGCAAATGTATGAACAAGATACATTCATAATATATTATTATGATCAATAAGAACACGTGATATTTTATAGACTAATAAACCAACTATATATTCTGTATACCTACATATCATTATTATAAATGTTATTAGGTATTATATCCTATCGGTTAATTGATGTATTCCGCATGCATTGTCGCGAATTATTTATTTCTATTTGTCTACTTCCTTGCCTATATTTTGTCACCTCCACTGTCGGAAATCCGTTCGCATAACTTATCCGCCAGATGAATCTTTAAAGGAAATCCTGGCGATATAAATTAACGTGATTATAATTCTAAGCTTTGTTCTTCGACATAATTACCTCCAAGAAACCAACAAACCACGAGTATCGCCGTACAGAGGCTGTATTAATTTTATTCCGCAATAATTCACGCACTGCGTAGGCGTTCAATTTTCTGTGAATCCGGTGATTGATACTGGCAGATGGGCGTATATTTGTTCGCATTTTATTTATTGGGTATTAGAGCGCGTGATAGCAGTGCTGAGTGGCCGAGTGCTGAATGGTACACTCGCAGTGATTTTGTGCTCCATAAACTAACGCCAACCAAACCGGTAAACATTCAGGGTTGATGAATGTGTGAATACAATTAATATTATTACTTTATTGTTATCTTTAAAAATACTTTAACCTGAATAGGGTTTTATTTACATTATACGAATATAGTCAATTAGGGAAGTTTAAATTCAATGTAAACGCATCATACAATGTAGCTTCAAAGTACCGCGAGCATTAGTGTTATTGGCCACGCGTATTGTGTCCCATCCTTGATATTTCATTCGTAGCAGCAACAGTGGAAATAAACGCGGTAAGTACTAAGTACCCAGTACGTTACCAAATTTCATTACTTTTCGTGTAGGGGAAGGAAGTTTATGGGGGCGCCGCGCCGTTGTGGGAACGTAATTCCCTCATATATCGATCAGTTATGGTGGTGCGTGGAGCGGCTCCTTGCAGGCTAACCCCCCCCCCCCCCTCCAAGCCTGGAGTTTTGCCACCGGTGCTTCCGGGAAACAATGCCACCCCAATAAAAGCCAATAACACAACTGCATATATTTGTATTTAAATATAAATATAGACCAAGCGAAGCACGTCTGCTGGTACTGGTAAACGCTGTTTTGTTTTAAAATTGCCACGGCCCAATTTCATTCCCCACTTTTGTTAAAACCACTGTGGTATATGTTTTCATTTGCATGTTATGTTGAATGTTTTGCATATTCGACATAAATATTATGCTTTCAAGTCAACCAGAGCGTTATTGGGTAAAGTTAAAGAAAGTGGAACATAATGATAATTGATAATGTCGCAAAACGTTTTAGGCTGAGGCCGAATGCACTATTTGACATTTGAAGCATCATACATAAAGTAAGTAATCTTTACCTAACACTAAGAATTACCTATTTAAAATATATATACTCGTATATATATCCCAGTGTAACTATTGCTAGGCCAGTAACGGGAAGAACCGAATAATCTTATGCCGATTTTGAACTCAAATCCTTGCTTAGATATTGTGCGTGTTGATCTGGATATAGGGAATTTCCTTCAGCACCATTATCACTTAAAAAACATGTACAACAACACGTTGGTTTGTGGCAAATAGAGCGATGAAGTTAGTGTTTACTTGTGAGTAATCAAACAAAAGGCTCCCTCGCGCTTCCCAGCTGAAGCTTCCTAGCGAGCCTTCTTTGTCAGACGCCTTTTGACATGATGAAATCCCACGGAATTGCTTATTGTTCTCACGCGGTGTTATGCCCTCTTGAATAGGCTTTGGTTTTCCTCTGTTTGTTCCTAGTTCCTGGGGATCTCAATTTTTAACTACACGTCTTACTTGTCTAGTGTCTTGGCATGGTAAACAAGCGGATATTATTTTGGAAACAAATAATACTAAGGGACGTGTAATAATAACGACAATAATACGTCCTAAATATATCTGAAAGGGTTCTTAACGAACGCTTTCATGGCGTTTATTTATTTTTGTATTACATTATAAAACCGGCATTATATCCATTTTGCGGATGAATAAACGAGTGTATGAGGTAAGTCTTCTGTTCTCATTGTGATGTAATTTCCCAGCTTCATGGGTCAATATAATTAATTGAAATTTATTGTGATGGAAATTAAGTAGGTTTCTACTGTGTATAGTAAATGTAAAACAATCTTGCTTATATAACAAACTTTTCCAGCCAAGATATTCACAGCATCCGATATAAAAATTTCCTCGCGCAACTTGGAAGGCATTCAAATATCTGAGCTCGTCGCGTGGCCGCTGGATACGAATGTGCTCATTAGAGTAAAATAAAATAAGCATAACTTTTGGGGAAAGTACGCCCCGGAGTCAGCAGGGGCACAGTAGGCCAGCGGGGTTGGTTGACTACTGCGCCCACGTGGCTGCCACCAGACCTATCGATCTACAGCGATTATTTCCGTCCCGGCTAAATTCGCCCCAACACTCACAGGCCTCGGTAAATGTTTGAGCGGAACTGTTCCATCGGATGCAGGGTCCAGATCGCATCTAGAGACATGCACATTTTTTTATTGAATACGCTATACAATTGTTTCGTCGCAATATCGTAGATACTGCATACACGCACGTTTGGCCACGCATTTGAAAATAGCGCTAATAATATATTAATCGAGATTATTTTTTTAAATCTTACATACACTTCGTATTCATGTCAAACGTAAAATTATTTATTAGATATTAAATAAAAATAAACAAAAGCTATGCAAGCAATGATGAACGTCATATTAAAAGTGAGAAGAGATTTTCTTAGTTAAAATAAACCTACTATGCTTGAAAGCAGTACCTGCATTTCGCGGCACGCCCCTCAAACATATTGATGCACAGATTTCATTGTTCTTATTTATTTTTGACCTGCGAAAATAATAAATAATAATTTCAAGTATTCAGGTGTTTTATCATTTTACGATAACAGTAAGTATCCAAGAACCATAAAAAACATTCCTCTACGTTGTGAGATAAGAATATATTTCAGACAATAAATATACACATGTCATACTATTATTATTGACGTACTGGGATATTTTACCTCCACTTTTCGGCCTTACGCAACCCACCAAGATAATCTGGGCAGTAGATATTGAGTATAATAAAGGAAATAAAATCACATAATATACTGAAACATTTGTCGCCTAATGGTTTTATATACCTTAGCTTCACCAGGCGAGTATATAGGTATAACCAGAGTGGTCGAGACTATCATTCAGAATCGAAACGTAGCTTGAAATGGCATTAGTCGTGTTTGGCGACCAGATCTGAATAGCCAGGTAATAACCAACTCTCCTCTTCTCAGTCCCTTCAGTTTCACAACATACCCAAATTGGGGATGCCGTAGTTCCACTGGCTCTGGGCAGTTGAAACTCTTGTGCCGTATTTATAAACATTTGTTTTAAACGCCAAACGCTGTGTTTTTAATACGTAATTATATTGTATTTCTTGAATAAAACAAAAAATATATATTTTCAAACTAGATCTCTTAAAGAGCGTAGGCGTGTAAATCTCGTTACCCAAGAAGAAGCAAAACCTACATCCATCAAACCTCCTCAAAAGTATTTATTTCAAGTTTACTTAATGGGATTGGTTTTCTTTTTTTTCGATAAATCATACTTTATATCGAGTTTTTCTCGTGATGTTTTGTTATCGTGACAGCTTTCTTTTAAAACGCCCACAACAGGCGACAAAGTCGAGATAATACAAATATGTAATAACCAGATAATGAATAAGTTGTTTTATTGAAATTGAAAAGAAACGACAACAAAAAACTAGTGTTTGTCGGTGGTCCATTAGATTAAAGATTAAACTAGTTTCTCGATAATTGAAACGACAGACCATTCCATATCGCGTGCGGCTGAATTATGTCTTCTGTCGGAAGCCCTAAACAAACCCACCTAGCGAGCCTCTCAGACGAGCTTTATTACTGCCACGGAAAAGGTCTGTTATAAGTTGTAACGAAAGGCTGCTCTGCGTGAGTTCACTATTATTATAGGATTAAAACACTACATACATAACTATTTATACTTCATTATTTTACACTAGTTTGCCAGGACAAGGGACTATACTCAAGTTGGCAATTCTGTGATTAGATGTCAACGTTCTATGATTTGAATTATTTATCTTTTAATTCCCCGAGTGGTTGATTGACTTGTGTCTTGGTACATCACCAGCAAAAATACGCACCCTGGCACCGCCCGTATTACAATATTCACAAAAAAACCCATGTCAGTATATTTTCGCGCTGCTGCGGGCATTAAACAGAGGTAAACCTATGTCTTTCTTTTATATACTGGAAAGTTCCAATGGCGGTCAGAACTCGTGATCGGTCAATCGCGAAAAAAGCCCGCATCGCATTGCTCGCTAAGTTAGTTGGTCTGCTGGTTGGCTAGTTGACTGGTTGGCTGGTTGGCTGGTTGGCTGGTTTGTTGGATTCAGGATAACGTTGCGGGATGGGTAGAGTGACAAACGGCTCGCATCGAGGCATTCCACACGACAATTGAATGGGAAGTTAAGTGAACTCTTTCGCAATAGAAAAATGGAAATGTCGTCAAGAGAGCCGACACAGTGATGTTCTCCGTACAAAGAGAGGAGAGGACCAGGGCGAGCCTGGAAAATTGCGTTTGTTCTATTAGTAGATTCCAGTCGTCTTTATTTCTCCATCATAGCATATAATACATATTTAAAATCCTATTTATACACACTGTATGTGTATTCACAGAATTAGGGTACAGACCTACAAAGAGGAGGCAAAAATCACAAATGTAAGTACTCATAATTCAGAGTATGTATTTGTTTATAATGGGTTTCCTGTATGCGTGGGTGGTCTCCTATTGCAATCAAACGCAATTATTGGCATCGAGGTTGCGGTTTTGATTCCCGCCGTAGCGCTAAAATATATTGATGCATTTTTTCATTCATCGTTGTTGTTTTGATTGAATCTGATGGACCTTTAAAAATTTCAAAAGCTGCCTTCAAACATAAATAGTTCCGTATGCCCAAGTCCACGAAGATAACCTAACGGTAAATACGTGGATTTCAGCAAGTCTTGGCTCACTATGCCCTAAGAGTCGTGGCTAATTACTGGCTATCATCTGTCATAATTATTGTTACTGTCATTGTCCGTACTGTCACAAACCACTGTTGGTGGTCCATTAGTCTCAGTGCATGATTCTTCCCCCATCAATAAATTACCTAACATTTTAACATGTCCACCTCTACGATTGACTAATTATATTATATGAAGTAGGTAGATCCCGATACCTTTTTGATTATATTGTGCATGCATATAATTATATTGAATCGTACAATCAAACATATTATCACAACGTAATTCAGATACTGATATTAACTTATCTTGCCTTCCTGTATTGTGTAAGCAAAACAATAAGTACATTGGATAATAATATCCCGGATTTTATTGTAATTAAAATTAGATAAAAAGTAATTATTTACTTAAATAACGTTTTTTTTTCAAGTGCCTCGAAGTCAAAGAATGTAATTCTGGTTATTACTTAAATTATTTAGAATGAGCAGTGATGCTGCACATTTCCGGGTAGAGTGAGAATAATTTCCTCCGTAACCATCTCACCAAAATCTTAATTTTCAGTCATTCTTCTGCAACACGTCAATCGTCGATTTCCCCACAATAATGATCCAAAGAAAGTAAACATTTGAAAGTAGAAGTACATAAGGGGCCGAGGCAGCCTTTAAAAGCAAACATGTGCCGTACATAAACAACAAAAGTTATCATGAAAGTTTATGCAGTGCTGGCAGAAGAAAAACTTGTGTCCCAGTTAATGCCAGCTTTCTGAATAGCCCTACAAATAGCCGCTCCAGTGGATATCTTTACGAAACCCTTTTTTACGACATTTTTATGTTCTTCTCATAGAGTTGTAGAAGGTTCTTCTACATATCTTCCTACTTCTTTATTATAATGCTATAAGATCATTTTGCACCAAACGTCAGATGTGTTACATATTTATTATTTTACCAAATTTCATATTGAGTTCATATTTATTGATACACCATTTTATTATGTTTCGTGAATGGGTTTTCTAAAACAGAAAGCAGATTGTTTCCGATATTACTAGACGTGAATACTTACGAAATATATTACTTACATTTTCCAACGACCAACGAGAAAAATATTTTCCTTATGGTGTATCATTATTTCTGACCCCTTTCATGTGTACCAGCGAATAATAACGGTCTTTGTCAAACACGTTATTATTTCACCAAAAAACTACCGTTTTTTAAACAATGGTCAGTAGTAACACATGAACGTCGTCGAGTTTATTCAAAAGTTTTTTGTGAAAAATACAAATAGATTTACGCACTCGAAATATCTCGGTCGCGACCATAATTTTTCTCGTATGTTTTTCTAATGCGTATTATTACCATAATTTTTGTTATTTTTAGTTTCAATATAATATTTTTTTACGATCAATTATAAAGTAAAATAGAAAATTCATAAGTTTTACCTAGTCCTCCCTGTGCTGATGTTACATGTTGTTTTAAATGATATAACATATTTGGTAATAAACATTGTTTTAAATTATATAACATATTTGACAATACACATTGTTTTAAATGATATAATATGTTTGGTATTAAACATTGTTTTAAGAGATATAATGTATTTGGTAATAAACATTGTTTTAACCTTATTTGGTTATATACTTAATGAAGTAAAACCAAATTAATAAATACTGATAGTTTATTTATTTCAATACCTAATACATTATTTTATTTTTACAGGTTCGCTGCCGCTGAATGAAACATTGGATGACGTTGATTGTATGCTACATGCGGGTAAATAATAAACTAATTTTATTTTAATACACAATAACACTCGGTACCTCGTTGAAAAGTCGTTTTGCTAAAGGGTCTAAAAAGGACTCAGAGGGAAGGAAGGAAGTGTCTAGTTATTCTCAAATGCCTTTTCTTTTTGGGCTCTTGTCTGCTCTCAGGCTCGTCTCGACAAGGCGTTGACCCCTTAGTTCCCGAGTTGCCAGATTTGCCTTGCCCTTGAAAATCGACCCTAGTCGCGGGGGCCCGCCGCGGCAAAACGCTGCCTTATACGGAAAACGATATTGCCAAATGCGTAACGTCGACGTTTTATCATTACCCGCGGGCTTTCGCGCACCTAATTTATGTGTTTCCTGTCGTCGATGCCGCAGTAAATTTGTTAACACGATGTAAACAACCGCGCCTCGCGCTTATCGAGTTCATAACACAATGACAGTGTTTATACTATGGTCTTTCCTTTGAATAATTCATCAATTATGCTTTCACCCTAAATTACGTTTTAAACGTCCAAGATTTTTTTCTGATAATTGATTCGATCAATGATCTACGGTCGTGAAACTATTTATTGCTGGCATCGTCAATTCCGTCAAGGGCTATGGAGCTTTGAAATACCTTTTTAATGTCAAAAAGTAAAATCCACACCTACTGCTCAGGCAAAACCGAGTTGTTACAACTAATGCAACTGTAAATCTTTGATACTATAAATAAAATAGGCAAAATGAACAAACCAGGTCATTTAAAGTCAAAACTTGCGATAAAAAAACACGAAACTAAATCAATAGATTTCATAATTCGACACCAAAAACAACGAATGATGAGAGAATTATGTAAGTACCTACTTTTCATTTAATTAAATAATTGGACACCGACTTACAAAACTTGTTGAAGTCAGTGTTTAACAATATCGTTTAATATGTGACGTATCTAGAAACAGGGGAGATTTAGAAGAAGAGTTGAGAAGTACCAGGTTTGGTCACTAAACATGGTGTGATTTATTATTAAAGTTTATTTAATTTATATGTACGAAATAACCTATTTAAATAAAATACATTTTTATTTTCCCTTACCGGGATTTTAACCCGCCACCTCTGATTCAAAAAGCAAAGAGCTTACCGCTCTGCGACGAAGGTCGACCAGTAATACTGGGCATCGGTTGCAAGAACTGATCGCTCATGCGGCATTCTGTGCAAATGAATACAAGGCGCAAAGTGTCGTTTCGCCCGCTTCAGCGGACCGGTAAATATGCAATCAATAAACCTCTACGCTATTGAGTCATTGATCCGACTCAATTACCCATCGACACTTTAGTGCCCGGCGTCAATGAATCAACGGTTCGTTTGCAATCGCTCTGGGAAGCGGTAAACTTCTTATTAACTTCTCGACGGTTTTACACTAAGTTTGAAGCTAAAAAATGTGACCAGACTTTCATATTTTCACACACAACCTACATTATAATATAATATGTATTACTAACAGACAGTGGCGGCTCGTGAATTTTTAGTGTGCTAGAGTGCTGAGATTGAAAAATACGATATTGTTAGTGTTGTTGTAGCCGAAAATGATTTTACTTTTTTTTTCAAGATTTTATTTTTTGTATGAAGATTTTCAGGATTTTTCAGTTTTGGTGGTGCATTGCACGGATTTATGAAAAATCTTCATACAAAAAGTTGAAATTTCGAAAAAAAAAAAATGTTTTCGGCTACAACAACATCAATGATGATGTTTTTTTTTTCAATCTTACCACTCTAGCACACTAAAAAGTCACGAGCCGCCACTGCTAACAGACGACCTCCGCGACATAGCGGATAAAACTATGAATATGAGTGGTAGATAATGTAAGTTTCACTCTGGCGAAAGACCACCATTCAGAATTGAGACGTTGCTTGAAATGGCATTAGCCGTTTTTAGTGACCAGATCTTCCTCTTTAACATCTTCTTCTCCTTCCCACTTCTTTCGGTCTCACAACATACCCTAAATTTAGGATTTCATAGTCCCACTGGGTCCGAGCGTTTGGGGACTCTTATGCGGTAATCACATAATAAAAATAAAGAATGAACGTGTACGTGGACCCAGAGTTTATCTTAATATCCTAGGTAATCTTCGCGCTAGAGCCCTAAAAATGTCTAATGTTACTGCCAAAAGTTGGTAGGTCCACTAAAGCGATGAATCGTATCTTCTGACCAGTAGAGATATGTCTGAAAATATTTTCAAAGTCCTCCGATCGCGGGTGGTAATTTTTCGACTAAGTACTTTTTTTTCGAATGTTCAAATTTTTCAATTACCCAGACAAGGAAACGTTTGTAAAAACACCTGGTTCGGGGTTTCGAACTTTCATCACATTTTAAATCGTCACAATTCATCGATTAGCGTTATTTTGTTTTTTTGACAGTTGACCGGTCCCTATTCAACGCGGATTCTAGGTCATTTTCATATTTTTTTATCAATTTGTAATCAGCTGACAAGCATAATAGCATCACCTTTATGTCTGTCAACTAATCACATTTCGTTGAAAAGCTGAAACAACCTTACATTAGAAATTAACAAGCCACATTACAGGCTTACTTAAAAATTTATGTCATTAAAAATAATCTTTGTTTAATTCTATGGAGGAGATCAATCTTTAAGTGCGATTCCTCTATCTATAACATGTTTTATTGACCATCAAAGTTTTGGCAGTAACACACGTTGTAATAACATTGTATTTTCTGAATTCAGCGACTTTGTCCGAATAACTTTAGGTGTCTCTTATCATAAGTTCACCGTCCCAATAAAAGTAGAAAGGAGAGAGGAAATTAATGTATTTTAATTCATATACTTTACATGTAGGCGGTTATACAAATGTTGTTATTAAAATAACATAAGGCGTGGTCTTCACGGCTATCTAGATATTATTTATTTCAATAATGATAAGATTATTTATTTCAATAATGTATAACGTTTATTCGTTTTCTGTTTACAAATTGAGAATGTAATGGAAAGCAATCGTGTTATATTTCTAAGTATTCCTGCAGAAATATAACACGATTCATTGGCTGCAACAAGCTAAGAAGCTAATGCTCCTGGATCGTGTTTCAAAAACTATATTTACAAATATAATATCGCAACCTATCTCTACAATGTATCTAATATAATACTAGTAAAATACTATGGATTTATGCTAAACTAGTCTAACGCCCTAGTTTCAATTAGGTACTCGCTTTTCTTATTAAACACTTAATAAATATCAAACACTTTTTTTACAGTTAAATTAATATTGCAAAGTTCCTTAAATAGAACTGACGTTGCGAACTGAAAATAGTTGCGTGACCTAGAATTTCCAGACATAAAAAAAACGGCACGAGTACCCGTCGGACTGCGGCCAAGAAACAAAATAATGCATTGTAAAAGTATTTAGTGCATTATTTCCGGAAAATGCAAAATAGGAAAGCAAATTTTATCATCAATCAAATGTTATCACTTGTCAATAAAGACTTACAGTGTTTGTTAGTGTTAAGTTGAGTAATTAGTTATTTACACACAAACAGCTTAGCGCGTTTTGCCTCTCAAAGCGACACCCGCAGAGTAAGCCCAGCGCCCCGACGCCGACGCCTCGGGTACCCCTTGCCTAAACCGCTTCGTAAACTGTGAACTGCCCGGCCCGTACCCCCTAATGATCGATCTCCTCTCGTCGAGTAGCAGCGAGGTTGAACGTTAAAACTCCTGAGGGGACTCGGGGTAATTAACCTGTTCATTGAGAGGATTTACGACCGAAGACCCTTCGAATAATCTTCAACTTAAATTGGGAAATATTTCATGTATTGCGTCTTAGTGTCAGTGCAGTACATTTTAAAATTTTATTGGACCTTTAATTATCTAATCATCACAACATTTTCCGAAATGGTAGGCCGATAGAATAATGTGATCTAACTTAAGATAAATATATAAATTAGTTTGAAATGCGCACACATTTTTCCTTGCACACTCCAAGCTATCATTCTTCTCATATTTCATACTTGTCTACTTTTTCCACCTTTGACGTGACCCGTATCATCTTCATCTTATTCACTTTAACTTATATAAAAGTGTTCTTAAGGACAACATGTAATTGAACCCGCAACCTTGCGCTGATCGTACCATGACTCGAGGGTCTCTCCCAATCCAGCGCTATCTGCTATCCACTCGGGTTGTGTGCACGGTACGTATTGTATGTATGTATTCATACTGAAATGTGATAATAGTATACCTAGTAAGTTATTCGCGATGCTTCGATCTTCAACAATTTTCAAGTACATGACACTTAACGTTTAACAATCAACAAGTACATGAACACTGCCGCTCAGTCCTCTAAACCTTCATTTTGTTTGTGATCTTCATTCGTAAATAGTAGCGAGGCAGCATACGTTTTTATTCACTTGATATGTATTCAAATCACTTCGGAAAAAAGGGTCCCAAAAACAGGTCCCATACATTGTGTTGATAGGATTGTGAATAATACATGATGCAGAAGCCGTGTGGTCCATACCATACCCCCTCCACTGTGCTTCCCGCTGTCTTCCCCGCTAACCTTCTTCCTTGATTATTTGTTCCTCGCAGACGTCTCTAAATAATAAATAACTCGGGTTCATTAATTTTCCTTTATTTAGGAAATAACACGACGGCAATAAAACATAAAACAAAGTGTTAGCGAGCAACCACTTTGTCTACTCGACCCGTTTATGTCTTCTATCTTTCTTGGTGACCGTTTATAGTTTAAAAGTTTAAACGAATAAATCTTCTTCGATGTATTTCTCAGCTGCCAATTATTTTTTCTCAATTTCCCAAATGCTCTCATTCTTTTGTTTCCCTTATTTTATTAAGATCTTCCAATTCACTGGCACATCTTAAAAAACTTGCATTATTTTTTTTCCATCAGAAATCATGATGCCGTTAATGTTTTCAAAACTACACTTCATAACATTGGCAGCCTTTCTATTTCAATAAGTGGTGATGAGAGAAGGAAAACCTCGCCAAACGGAACAAGGACATTCGACAGATTTTTTTTCTAGTTACATCTTGCTACTGTTTTATTTGTGACTTCAGCCAGCTTTTTTAGAATGTGCATTTCATTGGAAAAGTATTGTATTTCGGTGGTAGGTACATGTTGAATGAACGAGTAATATCGGTGGCCTTAGTTCTAAATGTGATTAAGTGCAATAACGACATTTCTAAGGAAAAAAGTGTGAAACTTTCACTTGTTCTTTAAATGTTTGGTTTGGTGGACCACTTGTGTAAAACATAGAGTTATCATTATTATTGTAAGCGAAAGAAGACACAAAGCTCACTTAAATGCCGCTTATAAATATGTAGTTATCACAACGTTACCCAATATTATTATCATATATTGACCTATACTATATACTATAAAATTGTAAGGGTTTGTGAAAGCTGAAATGAATGATGTTATTTAAACCTCGGTAACAAATGAGTTTGTAGTAGCAGCCAGAAGCAAGTACCAGACGACCAGCGTGCTGCAGGCGGGTGGGCGAGCAGTTTGGCCGCCAGCCCACGCCAAAACACTACTTAATCCCGTCCTTATCGAACCTACCGTTTTACTCTTTTTCTCCCATGGACACCATAGACACCCGTATTAATCTGTGCGATGAGAACAATCCGTGTGAAACTAAATTTTACCAAAAAATCCCAACTTGCTGATCCGCTTTTAGATATGCCTGGCATTCATAATTAAAACTAAATCTCCACTTTGAAATCTCCGCGGATGTTATTTATCCAATGTGTTTAATCGTTTGGACTTTCGAGTCAGCGCCCCTTTATCTTCTTTAAATGTTGTTTCCACACAGATAATAATCAGCTTAACTAGGCGAATATTTACCGCTGACTTCTACATTTTGTTATGAAATTCTCGCTTTGATTTTTTTTATCCGAACCTAGGATTGACACTGACTTAAACTGGTAGTTAATTTATGGAATGAATATTTGCTGTAAGTGGAAAAATATCCGCTCAGCGATCGCAATGTTGACTTAATCTGTAGTCCTAAGCCTTGGGTTGTTTAGTGTCTAATGTCTAGAGTCCACGGCATAATAATAATGGGATGCTGGTGGAAGTGGCCACTGGCCCAGCGTGTTTGACCTAGGCCTAGGCCGCAGCGATAGAAATAATGGCATCTGTAAAACCTGCCGTCGGTATTGGTTATGCGTTATATTTTGAAAACATTATCTCTTTCTTCCTTCCCTAAAGTTTGCCAGATGTTACTCCATTTCTCTAGCGACATCCTCGAAACTGTTTCGCCGATTAAAGTCATATTGCTCATTAAATGGTATTGCTATGCAAAATCGCTCGATAAACCTAATGGCTTAATGGCTGCAAAAAAGTCCCGTTTTCACATTGACAAACAGAATGGCTGAGCGAATCTCTACGATACTGTTTTCTAATCGCAGTCATTTATGATACGGCTTTATTATTACATCACTACAAATTATTTAGAAATTATTTTTATCAGTGTTATTATTTTTTGTGATAAAAGTTTCAGTTATAAATAAATAGATTTTTTGGACAGATTTTAGACGCTTCAACATCGCTAATATTTTTTATAGATGTCGATTTTGAGATAAATTTGTTCATTCCGTGCGTGCCAAATTATATCACCTCAAGTCATAAGATACCCCAGAATGCATATTTACATGGCGATTTTGCGCTTTTGTAAATTGATTCGTAGATATATAATACGAAGGTTAGTTGAGTTTCTTTAGATTAGCCCCTATTAAATTAATTAACATTATTCCAAGAAACCGTCCGCAGAAGAAACATTTTATTCTCTCCAAAGATATTTTTTTTAAATATATATCGTTAGCTCGACTACATGATTATCTTATCGTTTCGCCCTTTATCATATATATTTTGCCGTGTACGGAAAAAGCTTACAAAATGTTGCGAAATCGAAACAAATTTCCCAAAGAAGTTATAATTTCCAAATTCATGACGTCGTTACAATGAAAACTTCAAGATAAGATGACAACAGATGATGCCTAATCTAAAAATAATCATAAATAATGAGTTTATGTTCTCACCACATTATTGATAAACATAATAATGTATTTTCAAAAGCTTTTAGTAATCCATCTAATTCATGACTAATAGTAATGTACTTCAAAGCATCGTCGTCGTTCTTTCTTGCGGTCTTAGTATTTTTTTTATGCGAGAGTTAGTCCTAACATTTTGGATGCAAGGGATGACTGTAGAATGTAGAATCTAACAATCTCACATACTGGAGGAGTTTAGTTTGAACACGAGCCATGCGGTCATGCGCCTTCCTCACTTCCTCTTCCTCCGCCGTCGCCGTCAGTCCACCAACGTAACTCGGTTGAGCTGGTCGCTAAGCTTGGTTCGCCTCATGTTATCAAGTTTTTCAGTTGTTTGTTAGTCGGTGTGAACTGTGCTCTGAATGTTATTTTAAATAATCTCGATGAATTAGGTTCTAGTCTCCCAAACATAAACGATTTAGTGAATTTGAATATTTGTGTTAATCTGTGTATTATTTGTGTTTATATGCACACTATTATTGTGACTTAAGAAAATAAATTTGCTGTGGTTTGATGTTTGATCCGTTCTGTGTCGCAAGTGGTTTTAAACATACACGAGTATATTCAAAGGATTATATACATTTTGGAAAATAAATAGGCGTCTATCTCAAACCAGGTATAGCGAACTTTGTCAATTATTATCTGTGACATTATTTCTTTACCATTTGACAGTACTTATCTGAAAAACATCTTTGTAATTTGTATGCACAGGTATTATAACAGATTATGCGTACGAATTGCACCGGAAATTCCGAACTCTTCTCGTGTAGTTATGTGAATTGAGCCCCTATTGTTAGCTCAATTCGCTCGTGCTCTCGATTCTGTGTATATATTTCATGAAATGTTCACACAGAAGTATCACTCATACCATTTCACTTTTCACCTGGCCACATTACACTAGCAGCCGAAAAGAAAAGTGAAATGTGTATCGTACCAACTATCAACACGCGGCGTTCGTGATCCTCCTTTGACACATTGTTAATTACCCGAGGCCTGCTGTTGTAGTTCTTTCTGGTGGCGCTGAAACCAAAACCATGAACTTTGCTTTATTTATAGATTCATCCCACAGTCGCATCTCACATCCCAGTCCCGAGCCCTGCAACTACAGAATGTCTACTAATATATTATTGATTTGAAAGTAATAAAGCAATAGCATACGCAATACGTGATCGATGTTAGTGTACGAGTGAGTGTACGTGCTTTGATCAATGATTGGTCGCGATTCGGTTCCGTCTGACTTTGAGAGATTAAATGGTAACATGAGCAATATATTGCTAACAACAGACGTCACACTTTTAAATTTGATTAAACTTTTACAATATGATTAAAATGGGGCGTCGATTTATACAGCGCTGAAAAATGTATTATATTGAATCTTATGGAGGCAAATTAATAATAATAATAATAAATGGATAACTTTTATAGCGCCGTTTTTGTGGGAAAATCACCTCAAGGGCGCTTCAACTAAGTCAATTCCTCCTTCTGCCCTCAAGTCAATTATTTTTAAAGTGCATTTTTTTACAGTTTACAAAAATATGTGTCGTTGCTGGGGTATCCCGTTCTAAGGTCATATACGAGTATGTAGATGTTTTTGTTATAATACCATATAAACATCAATTTATTAAGTACAAGTAAAGTTTAATGTGTTTTATATAGTATATAACGACATTAGTTATGAAGCAAGAAAAATACTTCATAAGAAATATGTACATAAAAAAGAGAAAGATGATTGAAAATAATAAAAAATAAGATTTCAAAAGGAATGGAGATGGTGAACAGAACAGGAAGGAAGAGTATTACTGTGTTTGGTTTTAGCATGGCTTCTACGTTACTTCGTTCTGTCTCCATAATCCGTATCTTTATTATGTTTTTTTTAAATCCGCTAAATTGGGAATTTAATTTTCTCTAACGACTTTATTTTCTTATCTACGTTTCTTTAAAGGTTCAATTTTCTTTATTACTAGGTTTCTATCATTTTATTACTTATTTAGCGATTGTTTGTTCACCTATTTACTATATGTTAATATTTATATAGGCAGGTATGTCATCAATTTTACGACCAAATTACTTCACTGCCATATTACCCTACCTGAGTTTTATTTTAGTGATCTGCCTACGTATATGTACTTTCTATATATTTTATGAAATAAAGATTCATGTTGATTTTATCGTATACATGTTGATCTTCTTTGTCTTTATTTTTGACAGTTTCTCCTACAAATTTGAACGTTTTCACAACGTGTCCGTCTCCAGTATCTGTAATAGGTACTTGTTTTTTTAAACATTGTATCACCTGTTCTCGATCTTTGAGGGAGTAATAAGCACCTACGATATCGAATATCGAATGTAATGAGGTTACTCCCTCAAAGATCGTACATTTTATGGCAATTTTACTAGTGTTATGTTAAATTTCTTTAAATCCGTTGATGTGATATTTTACAAATCTCTATTAAAAAATTGGCATTTTTTTATTGAACACTTGAAGATAAATTTATTAACTTTCCAAATATTGGAATCTCGAATTTCATCCATCTAATTCGCTTTTTGATTTTTTAACCCCAATATACTCAGCACCGACTTTGCACGTCTCTGAACGATTGGCCGGCCATTGTATACCACGTACTTAATAATATATATCTCTATTATTCTCCCCGTGGTCAAAGTTCCGAGTGATACCGTTATCTGGGGTACATAATACGTGCCCTGGCGAATGCGGCTTATTCCCTGTTCCTTATACGACTAGTTACATCGGACTGGCCTGCTTTTGCTCCTTGCATAGCCACTACGCACACACTGACTGCACACTGCACGGTACATGTGGATTGTGAACTGTGGACCGTGGACTGTACATTTCTCTACTGCACCGGCCACCCTGCAAGTAGATATGTCGCACACTTATGCACGAGAAGATTGTAGTAATCTTAGCTCGTGCCGCCAGAAACTAGTCTCCGCCCTACCGGCGAATGCATATCAAAGGCGATTTACGTTTGTAACATATGGTCTGGCCAGGAAATACCCTTTATTTGCATACGTCGCATTAAACTAGTAATTTTACCCTTTTTGTGAAATTTACTGAAATTAATTTTAACCACTTTATGGACCCGCACTACGTTTTCCAGCCATATCGTGTGACCCTTCTAGAATCACTATCTTTAATTGGGAATCTGGCGGGGCACATCATTTGACTTTCAATGAAATGAAGTCGGTCAGCAAAGTGCGTAAATACCCACCGAATTGGAATATTAACTAATTCCCTTTTCCAGCTAAACCCATTTTTCGATCCCTTCGCATGCCGCTTGCCGCATAACAACTAAGAACTACGAGGAATGAAAATCTATACCGCATTCTCTAATAAGAGCCATCTGATCGTGAGAAGTTTTATTGCCTCGCGCCTTTTCTCTCACCTTTTACGTGACTTGTGTGGAAAACACATTACTTACGCTTTTTCTTTTACTTGTGTTTTTTTCCAATAAATCACCTTATCTTAAATCGGCGTCATTTTTTCTGCGTGTTGGAACTTTATTTACTATTTGCCTTTTAAATAATTTACTGTAGTTAATATATTTAAAAGATTACGCCACTCATGATAAAACTAAGTCAAACTAACTTTATTCGAATTGATTGTGCGGAAAATATCAACCGAGCTTTTAGTTGATTAAATATTTTATTTTTAAGAAATATACTTTATTATTACTATTTTTTACCCCGCTTGACCTTGCTTGTGCTTAAAATTGTTTCTACAATGTTGTGATACGAAAGAGATTCAAACATCTCGTGTTGCTTGGCTCGAGGTCAGTCGGCTTAAATTGGTCCCGGCCGTGTTCAACTGCTCAGTGTGCCGGACCGTTATGTTTGATTTGGCGTAATCTCCTGTTTCGATAGCTAGTCCGCTGTCTTGATACCAGTTTATTCGGGTTCGGCCTTGTCACGACACGTGGTAATATGCGACCCATTCGGCAGATGTTTCAACTGATTGTCTCTATATTAAAATGGTAATACGGGGTTTTCCGGTCCCTGGGCACTCAGTCTGGTGTAAGGCACAAGTCTTACCATATGCTATTACTTGCACACCTTGTCTGGACATGCTGCGGACAGTGTTGACAGACAGTACTGAAAAGCCTCAGAAGATTTACAATCCAACCCAGTTGATCTCGCATGTCCGTGAGAACGCGATGGTTCCCTTGTTCGGTTTCGTACTGTACATGTGTTTGGGTTTTCTCTATTCTTTTGTGTGGCATGGAAACCTGACCACTAAACAAGCATTGCCACCGAAGATATGGAATGTAAATACGAGTATAATGTAGATACATCCTCAAAATTCTCTAGCGGATCGGGTGACGAGACAAGTTTACCCAATTGATAATCCAAGGAAGTTTGTGAACGACGTAGTGGAGGAAGATGCTGCACTTAATGGCTTACGTGACTGGTACAAATGCAGTTCCGCCCTGGAAATTTTCCTGTCTGCTGTCTGTTGATATCTATCATCTGATGGGAGAGGGCACCAGAAGAATAACATAGTTTTTAATAATGCAGTTTGCATCGGGAGTATTTTTCAGTATGCGACACAACTTTCCATTATGCCACCGTAGAATAAATTATTTGATACGTTTTAATGGATCTCAATTGGGTGTGATTGGTCTTGTGACTGACAAATATGATGGTTTGTTGATGTGGTAATAAAATAACTCGCTCCACTTTATTTCCGATTGGGATTCACTGACCGTAAACAATGAATGTACATCCTGTGATGTGAGAGTCTGACTCTCGCGAAGGTACTATTCATACTTCCCCGCTGGCCGGACCGCGACCCGGCTTGTTGAACCGCTGAGCTGCGCAATAACCTCGCCATACAGCTAAACCAAACCTCTAACGAGTCTAACGCATCATGCAGGTCTGAGAGGAACTTTTTTTATTCGGCCGTGGGTTCGTTGCACCTCGCAACAATCGGCAATCGACGCGTTTGGTCATGGTTTTACAGTTATACCTGTTTGGTTTTTTCATAGAAAAATAAAAACAAACCGCGCTTTACGATGTAGTAGAAATAATAATGAATGTGTTGGTTTTTTTTTCTGCTCTTTTCTTGCATACACTTTGATTGATTGTGATATTTCTTGTAAATGTACGGTATAATTTATTATGTGTAAGGGTACTATATCTTTTGTTTTCGTTGTTTACATTTTACCAATTGACGAATTTCAACATCTTTAGGCTCACAGATAGAAGTGAGTTGTGGGCGTGTCCGTGTGCTCGAAGTAAGCTCAAGTTTTCCTTTTGGGGAAATTGGTCAAACGTTTTCAAATATCTTCCTAAATAAAATAGATTATTTCGAGCCGTTTCCAACTAGCAAGTAAGTTAATAAATGCAAAGACCCAAATATATTATTATAGTTACAATTGGTTTCATACACTTTATTTTGCCCTTTTGATTGCTAAACGATATATTTGCTATTTGGGAACGGCTCGCGTGCGTTGTGCGATCTGTCTGAACGAAGCTAATGTCTATTTAAATCGGTACAGATCACACTTCTATTGGTTTATCTCTTCAATTATTTGGCTATAGTAAATAGTTCTACAGTTTATGAATTGTGCTTATTAGTTTCTCACCCAATTTCGACAGTTAACGTTGCAAAATGCAACGTTCAAGATTTTCATCAAGACATATTTAAAAAAAATTATAAACTAAAATGTTTTCTCCTGCCATCTATGTATGTTTAACCATAAAGAAAATTTGATAAGAAATCCCTCTGTTACTCTTCTTTTTTTATAAAGACATCGTAAAATTACCTTTTTTATATGAATACCGCACAAGAGTCTCAACTGCTCCCAACCGTATAGAGCCAGTGAGACTGGCATCACCAAATAGGGTATGTTGTGAGGCTGAAGTTAGTGGGGAGGGGAAGGAGATTGGGAAGATGAAGGTTGGGAAGTACCTGGCTATTCAAATCTGGTCACCAAACTCGGCTAAAGCCATTTCAAGCAAAGTTTCGTGGTCTTTCACCAGGGCGATACTTAGAGTATCTACCACTCTGGAACGTGCCGCAAATATACTTTTTTTATTATTTTTATATGAATTAAATGTGTTATGACACATATTAATTAAATAAAAGTTATTTGCGCACGCCGGGTTTGAACCCGCGACCTTTGGATTCGTAGTCGAGCGTCTTACCACTGACCATGGAGACCGTCTAAGTTCCATTGATTCATATTCATGTAACCGTTTTACGCAAGCACTTTAGTAAAGTACCTCCCTTTGAACCTGAATGATGTGATCGTTATTGCCCGCACCTTTCGTCGGGCAATGAGCAGGGCCGTCTCGCCGTGACCCTGCCACTGAGAGCTCCGTTGCAACCTATCTTTCTGTTGCATGCTACTTTCATGAGAAAGAGTGAGAGGCTACGACGAATCTTCGAGCGGTAATTGTTTGTATCGCGGCAGACGGCGCATTATTATTATGACCAAATTACCACTAACGCGACACTTCCTCACTTTGTTTTCCATCTCGCGGGTAGGTGCTTGAATTGCTTCACATCCTGCGATGGCCCTTAGGTACTCCCTTCGCCTCTTCAACGAGCATCGTTAAGGACCTTTTGTTGTTTTAAATCGTTAAACGTGCTGCGTTCTCACGGGCGTGAATTTTTAATACAATGTGACTGTTTTTCATCGAGCTCATCGATTACAGCTTTTCTTCAATGTCACTGGGCTTAAATCAATTGTGTTTTGAAGTATGTGTAATTTCAACATACTTATTGGGATAGACGCTTCCGATGAATACTTGAACTACTTTATTTCTCACAACTAACCCGTACCAGCATAATCGGCTCTTTGAATCAGCTTTATTTTTTGTCATTAACTTTGTCCTGTTTTGACAGAAGGGACAACCAAGGCTAACCTTAGTTAATTAATATCCACTTACTTATATTAGCCCCCTTTCGCTGTGCGTTAAAAAAATTATTCTCAAGTCGAATCCTAAACCTCCCTGATATTATTGGACAGTTTTATATAGCGCCGTTGAGTAATGAATTTACTTCAAGCGCTCTTATAGTACCTACATATCATGCAACACTTCCCGATTTTCTATGCATATAAACTAGTATCGTTGTTTTTATAGCACTGATTCTCTAAGCGTGCGATGTCGCCATCTCCGGTGGCGCTGGAAAGCAGAGGGGCAATTAAGAGTAGTAAGGGCCTAAGGGGGTGGCGAGGGCATTAAGAAGGAGCTAAGACCGCATGTCTTAACAAGTACACCTTCGACTTATGCGGGATGTTTATTTTAATAAAAAGATCAGTTCCAAGGTCAAGGAAAAATATATTTGAAAGGAGGCGTTGAGCCAAAAAAGTTTAGGAAACTTAAATTAAGAGTGCAAATCTAATAAATTTAGAATACACAATTGCTCACGTTTCGGATTATTTAATTATTCATAAAAAAATCCAATCCAAAAAATCTACAACCGATTGTGACTGCACTAGGAATATAAATATGTAGCCTCTCAAAAATACTATCTGATTCCGAGTCTAACTTCTAAACCCGTGGATAAATTAAAACAAATGGTTTTAATTTAAAGTTTAAATTAAATTCTGTGATGGCTGCATTGAGACGCGTTGCCAATATTGCCATGCCACAGATGGCAACATTTTGAATGCTGTGATCTTGAATATAAACCAGAAAAGCAGACAAAATCTCCGACGGTGAGCTTTCGAGTCATGGACAATTTGGATAGTTTTCTTCTGTCGGGAATCGCTAGGTTAACGCAACTATTTTCAGCTTAAAAGTAATTTCATTCGTGATTAGATTATAGAGCTATGTGAAAGCCACTTTTAAAAAACTCCATTTGTTTGTTACATATTTTAAATAAGAAAAAGGGTTTGGAAACTCTGGCGAACCCGGCTAGTAACTTCTATTCGGCTACGAATGATGACTTAGAAAAACGCAAAACATATAGGTACCTATTCCTATGTTCATAAAAACAAGCAGCCTTAATCTGCATATTATATTACCCGCTAGTCGCGTCGGCGTCGGCGTCGCTTTGGGCTATTCCCCTCGTGCATCACTTTCCTTGTGGCGCAATGGTGAATGTATAAATGAACGCAGCGTACATCGAATACCAGGGGTCCTCAACGGGAACAAGAGGGCTCTTTTCAAATACATTAAGGAAGCGTTTCTGCATCTGTAAATTCACTTCTAATATGTCGTATCAATTCAAATCTGTAAGTGCAGTCTGCAGTACCTCTAGCATGAGAATGCTTTCTCTCCAGAGTGGGTTCTAAAATTCAAAACAGTTTTTTAGGTCATCTGTAAGTGTGGTACGAGCACATTAATAGTTTCTCTATGGTGTTGGTTCTAATATAAGAAATCCATTCAGTATTCCTATTACGTCTGTAATAGCATCATATGTGTAACCATTAATATATAAAACAAATTCATATTTTCTACTGCTGTAAGTAGTTTCTCTGCCGTGTGAGTTCTGGGATGAGAAACCAATTAACTTTGTCTTCTGCAATAAATGCATTCTGAGCACAGGAATGATTTCATACCTTTTTGCCTAATCCTAATAATTTTGTGTCCCCGATCATAATACTGTTGAGAACCCCTGCCGTATAGTCCTACTTTTAGGGGGAGGAACATTGATTTTCGTTTAACGCCCGCCGAAATAAAACGCAAACCTGGTTAGACCCTGCTCCATACACCGTACACCGTACACCACCATGCAGAATGTACTTGCACACCATCCATAATGCACTATCAACAACAGCAGATGGCCGTTTTCAGATCGACACCGTCCGATAAGATAATCCCACACTATGTACTAGGCGCAGGCGTAGGCACCTGCAAACATCCACATTAGGTATATTATATCATAGGAACGAACGGGTACTTGTTTTATTTATTTGAATTGTAGTGTAGTGGATTATTTGATTTACCACAACGTCATCGTGACGCCTCCACCTGATTTATTATTACTACACGAGCCGTATCTTTTATTTCATTCTATTGTTATTATGGCCATTGCAATTAATATTCATTATTGCCGATAAAACTTTGTTTTATTGGAGCGAATGTACGGCAAAATGATTGCCAGCAGAAGAATATGTGACGCGCAAGAAGTCGGGGGTGTTATAGGATGACTTGGAAGTATCGAATAAATCCGATTGAGTCTTCGCAAGTCGAGAGTCTCAATAACAGAATAGTGTGAATGAATATGGATGAAGCAGTGAGTTTGTGCGAGAACAAACAGCGCACCTTTGGACAGTTGTAGCCTTTTTTTATGCATGCCCCATATAACTGTTAAGACATTTTAAGTAATACTCGTAATATAAAAATCTTGGTAAGGTCAAATATGTTTTTTTTTTCGCTGAGTTAGAATCGAACCTACAACCTCGAGATGAAAAGTCTAACAAGTATGATCACTATAATAATAATGAGATTTGGATAATGTTTACAGCGTCGTTTTTGTGAAAAATCACCACAAGGGCGCTATACAAATCTCAATTCCTAAGTTCCATCTTATTTCTAACTACATAATTATAATATATGGCATATTATTATTTATTTATATCATGAGTCTGTTTTTCTACTGTTCAAACTTAACACGATACTAAAATAGTTACAAAATTCACTTAAGTGGAAACCTATAAATGGTCATATTAATACTACTTATATAATATTTTACCTAGTCTGTATGTAAACTGTTGGTCTCCCAAACAAATAATTTTTTTTTTTTAAATATTATTTATCAAACATAATACATAGTAGATAATACAAAACAGAGGTTATACACTATAATGTAAAGTGGTATATTAATATATATATTTTTTAAATTTAACTTTTCATTATAAAGACGTACCCTCATATAAAAAAGCTGTGCTTGTGTGTATGAGGAGGTGTTATTTATTTAGTTACTAATAATTTATTGTAATGATTTTTCAAAATATTTATTTTATGTTTTCAGTGTAGTTTTTTAATTGTATTTTGAATTCTTCGAGATCATCATTAATCAAAATATTTTTTCCGGTAAACTATTAAAGAATTTTATTCCTAGATATTAGTAACTTTGCTGACCTATTGTTTTTTTTACATATAGGGATTGGTAATGTGCATTTTTGTCTAAGATTTTTTTGTATTTTTGAATGGTGCGGTTTTATTTAAAATTTCTTCTTTATATATTTGCAATGTGGCGTGGTACAAAAAGGGTATTTCATTTTCTGACTTTAAATTCTTTAAATAAAAGTTCTGAAGGGTATAAAATTTATTTTTTTTTAAGATTATTTAAATTAATAATTTTTGTGCAATGTAAAGGGTTTGTGTGTGATTTTTATAAGTGCTTTAATATATGGAGGTATAGGATTGCGAAAAAATGTAAGTCAATCGTCGACTTTGGTCTGGCTCGGGCGTGGCCACGGGTTTGCATAGACACCTTTTTTACAAACGTGTTGATACATTAGGATTGTCACTAATTGTTTTAATTAGCTTGATCTTGAATTTTACAATAAAGTGAGTTCATTACGCACAGAAAGGAATATTAGTGCATTTTCGTGTTATTTAACATTAGTATAATTGATATAAAATAATATTTAGCATATCAGCGGCCCGTTCCAGATACTAGTAGCCCTGGTGAAGTACCACCATTCAGAATGTAAACGTTGCTTGAAAAGGCATAGCCCCATTTAGTGATGAAATTTGAATTGCCAGGTACAAATCTTCCTCCTGCCCATCTCCTTCCCCTTCCACTTTCTTCAGTCCCACAACATATTCTAAATTAGAGATGACATTGTCCGTCTGGCTCCGGGCAATTAAGTGCGGTAGTGACATGAAAATATGAATTATTTAAACATAATCATAATTAAGTTAACCTGAACAATACGGTAGCTAGAAAAATATTGTATATACCAGTGAAAAATTAAGGGATGTAACTTGACTTCCAAGAAAGAATATTAGCTTTAATCCGCCCATTTCAAACATAGAATAATGTCTTTGATGTAAAATTTGAAAAGTTCACAATCGTACGTACTCGCAAAGGAAATAATTATGGTTAATTATAAAGAAGTGTCACTGTATTAGTTAGATAAAACGAGTTTTCAGCTTTTATGTTACATATAGTTAATGTATTTTCTTACTGAAAAAAAAACTCGTTTATCACAGCCCTTAAAACCTACACATCTTGACCAAAAAAACATCAAAGTATTATAGGATATCAGGTCTCTTTGCGACACACATGTAAGTAGATAGAAACAGAAATATATATTTAAGGATACGATATTTTGATATATTATTCCAGTTATTTTGTTGGACAGCCTATTTTTTTACAGCCCACATAGAATTCGGACATTTTTACTATATAATTTGAACACAAAACTTTTCAATATTAAAAACACCATTAAAATGATTTATAAAGTCAGAATATCACACAAAAACAAATAACAGAAGGTTTTCTCAAATAATGATGAAAACTTATTGTTGAAATTATGTCGAACATCTTAAAAATAATAAAACATATTTTGAACTGTTGAAATGCCTGTGAAAAGTGACGTTTTTACTCCTTTTTTGACTTATTTATACGTCCACGCATAGCACATTTCGCCATAATGTTTTATTTATTTGTATAACCACTTCAAGTATTTTAATTAACAAACATAGATAAAATAAACTAAAAAAGTGCTTGAATATATGTACAGGTTAGGCAAAAATATTAGCTCTACCTCCCCTTATATAATTCCTCGAAGGTTCGGTCAACATTTGTAACCAATACAGGCATTTCACCAGAAGTAAGAAGAATAATGTGAAAACTTGATGACGATGATTATAATACAGAAAGTGAAGGAATGTTTTATTCTCTGAGGGTTGTGTAAGGAGTGAGAGGTTGCACTCATGAAAGAATTTCACAAAAATTCATAATAAACTAAAATCAAATATAGCACGTGTTTTCGATGAAAAAATGTTATCCTTATAAATTAATTTTTACATTTATTATACTTTATTTACTTAATTTATTATACTTTATTTTATACTCATTTTACCAAAATCATTGAAATAATATTGTTTAATCGTTTTAGTTCAACGGAGAGGTACTTACCTTTATTTTTTTTTTTCATTGACCGGTACCACTAAAATAATTTTTAATACTAATTAATAATTATTAAAAATATTAGTTAGTGATAAAAAAATGGTTTTTAATTAAAAAAAATCTGCGATGTAAGTATTTTTTCACTTCAAAATAATTATTTAACTAACTAAGTAGTTAAATATCACAAGGGTGTGCAGAAGGATATACTGCCACACAACTTTTTCTTGGCACATACTCCTTGATTGATACGTTACAAGTGTGAACTTTTCAAAATGTGTTCAGAAAATAATCAAATGAATAAAAATCTTTTCAAATCCCCACCTACCTAATAAAGTACCTACCTACTAATGTATTTTAACAGACATAATTCTATATTTGAAATGGATGGATTAAATCAATTAATATTTTTTTCTTGGCAAATCAAGTTACACCCGTGGTGTTCACGGATAACAACATTAATAATATTTATGTTTGTATTAACCTAATATTTATGAATTCATTTTCCATCCCTTCCATTTAAACATGTAAATAAGTTAATTTAAACAATCCCCACATATTATAACACTCAAGTGTATTCGGTGCATAGCGCTGCTGTTGATTTCTTCCCTTTGTAGATCATTTGAAGCCTTCCATGGCCTCAGGCGTGCATATATTTTCTGCACTAACAGAATAAATGCATTTCGGTGAAGGAACTTCGGTGACTGTGAATGTGTGGGCGGTTCCGGTTTGCGATATGCATTTTTTATTCGTACCTGTTTCAGCCTGAGAGTATAGCACTGTGGATGCAGCACAGCGATAGCTAGGTACATGACATATGGATACAAAGTAAATCGAAAATAATAATAATAAAAGTTTTTGCGTGACTGTATCGACCTATCGTTCGCATTGTTCGTGCCTCTCACCTGACCTAACAACGTTCCTCTTTAATATTGACCCCATTTGGCCGATCCCCACATACGCGCATATCTCAAGTTAGATTGGGAAGAAGGACATACACAGTGCGATCATGAACATGTCGATACAGTCACGCGAAAACATGCAATTTTTTTCGATTTTATTCATCATACGGACGCAAAATACAATCGGAGTAGTAGTTCTTTTTATTAACCTTTTCAGATGGTTCGAGAATCGCACGAATAAAAAATAAATTAAATCAATGCATCTTTTATCTGTCGCGTCAGAAATATTTCGACAGACATTATTTTTCTTCGCGTTTTGTACCTTTAAAGGTAGGTCATAAATTTTACCGTCGACGATGTCGAATGAACTGTGGGGTAACGATTGATCGGGAATCGATTAGGGATTAACAAAAAATAATGAAATCTATAATAATAATATATAAGAGTATCTGGTTTCTGTAAGAAGGAATTATGTACCATACTTACCTACACCAGCACCTAACCGAACTGTGTAAGTAAGATTTAGGAACAATGAGACATTTAAATAACCAAGCACTGTGAAGCCCGGCTAGAAGCATACTTCGTTCCGGAAACGTGTCCAAAATATGATAATTCACTCCAAAACTTAAAAATATTCATATAAAAATGCCTTCAATTACAAAATATAGGTATATGTAGATACTTTTGTACATACCTGTCATCGAATTTATTAAGGCGACATAGCACCAAAAACGAGTTTTTTTTTGGTCGAGATTAACATTCGAATTGTTTCAGATGAATCTGTAACAAAAATATCATATCGTCGCTGGAAAGGCAAAAGGGCTGAAACGCCATTTTATGAAGTTTACACCAGAGGACCTTAAAGTATTTTTGTTTGTTTTACAATAAAATAAGTCTTCAGTAACTGATTATTTTGAAAAAAAAAAGTTGATTCGGGTAACTCAATGATCTCACTGAGTTACCTAAAACGACAAAAAGCTAAAAAAACGTCCAAAACTTGTGTCGCTTGAGTCAAGCCTTTTTCCAAATTATACATATATTTTAAATGGCTGAAGGGCCACAAAAGTCTTTAGAATCAAACGAGAGAAAAAAACTGCAAATTTAACTCTTTTTTTTACCAAAGTGTCGCTTAAGCCCTATTGACGGCGTTTTACGCAAACGGAGGGCATTATGATGTCATTTAATGTATTGAAAAAAAAAAACTATTTTTACATTCGACCGATATTTTTGGATGACTTTCGCGGTAATGTGACGTACTTATATTGTTCGTGTATTCTGTTATCTTTGCTTTGTATATTTACTAGTAGAACCACTTTGTCAAATACTTTCCATCTCTTCCAGGTTTAATATGAACATTTATTTGACGTATTCATTATCACTTTTAAATTATCATGTTTATTTGCACATCTGTTACCTTTTTATGTGCTATATTCTTTTTATTATTTCTAATTTTGAAACTGTTAATTCGTGGTGGAATTCCATTTTAATGATTTAATAAAACAAATATATAACTTTATTCCACTTTTATTTCAAAGTGGAATAAAGTTATATATTTGTTTTATTAAATCATTGCTATATTCTATCAATATCTAACCTAAATCTTGCATTTATGTTGCATGATTGGATTAATATTTTAGCTGGATGATTGTTTGTTACTTTATTTTAACATCTATATAAGGAGCACTGTAGGAGTAATTTTAAGAACATGACCCCTGAATGCGGTGACAAATCTTTATTTTTTTAGTTTTATCTTAGTAGAGCGCACATGAGGTGAAATATCACAAAACAGCACTGTATAAATGCAATGTTAATATTATTATATCGTTTACCGTCTACGTTATGCCGTGTTAAAATTTTTATCTAAATCTATACTACACAACGTCGACATTTTTCACAATTTATTAGTAACCAAAGTGTCACTTTAAAGCTCGCTTTGAAGCAAAGTGCAGTTTTTCCTTAACGTGCGTTGGGCTGTCTGCAACAAAGTGCAAGTCATCCTCCCTCTGCTAGCTGCGTCAACTCATTCATGCGCTGAGAGCGTGTCATTAGATTTAGATTATAGGCAATCTTCGTGTTTCAAAATCAAATAACTCTTCATTATTCTGCTCCGTCTTTTTACACATTCATGGGTAGGAGACTTAGATTAATTAAATAATGCATTAGTAAGTATTTTATGTCTACGGTTGGAGATGTGCATTTCATAGCGTTTTGTAGGAAGGACCAAAATGCCAAATCACAAGAGAAGTTGTTTTAAACTCATCAGATTACTTTGCAAGTTGTTTACTTACGATTTTAACATTATTAGGTTTATTTCTTGAACAAATATATTTTATTATGTTAAATCATCTGCGTAGTTCATTTGTTTACAAGAATTATTTTTCCTTATGAACCAGCTCATGTAAATATTATTTTCTGTTTGTGAATGTAAATTAGGCATCCATTTTGCACCGCCTAAATGTCTCATTTTAATTACCCGTGAAAAGTAAATAGAATACGAAAATGTACTCACCAATTTTATTAAATGCTAGTAAATTGAGGAAAAAATCTATTTGGGCATTGTTTCTGTAGATAGTAGGTATTAGGCATAGGCAGATTCATTCTCGGTAGTGAATAAATTCAGTCTGATTCTCCTAGTTAGAATTCATTATTTTTTTCGTTGTTTCGATAATGCATTTTGGTTTTGCAGGTGTAATACTCACATTTTATGAATTTGCAGATAAAGCACATTTAATTTAGTTTTAGATTTCTTTCGCTTTGAAAATTGTGCTAGTGTTGAAAATCATTTATTTAAAATAAAATTCATGAAATTTAGGGATACATTTACTGTTTGGCTGGTTTTTTTTAATATGAATACCGTACTAGAGTCCTAACTGTCCGTAGCCAGTAGGACTATGGCATCACCAAGTGAGGCTGAAAGGAGTGGGGAGGAGAAGGAGATGGGGGAAGAGGGAGGTTGGGAATTACCTCGCCATTCAGATCCAGTCACTAAACATGGATATGTCCATTTCAAGCAATGTTTCGAATTGTGGTATTTCGCCATAGTGATACTGAGGAAATCTACCACTCTAGAACATGCCAGACAGAGGTACTTTATATAATTTTATGTAAATTGTATACGTAATAAATAACATAGATTGGTTCTTAATTCATTTATGAACTATAGAAATGATTGAATCTTGATGTCTGCCAAAATTGTGCATTTTGACTGTAGATTCGGGATCAGCTCCCCCAAACCTCCCCTACACCGATTTTGAACCACTTTCTCCGATTTTTATTATTGTTTTTTTTTTTAAATTTTATTGTAAAATATTATTTTCATTCAATGGGAATTTGTACCCGCTAAGCTGCTGCAAGTATCTTGTCAGCAGCTGGAATCGTAAATGTCCCAATACTTTAACTTGAATTTGGTTGCTTGTGTAGAAAGTCTTTAACCATTTAAGTGCTGGAAGTTATTAGTATGGCTGTGCCAGCAGGCTGTGATTTTTTCAACAAAAATAAAACCTAAAATAATAATATTTTTTGTATACAGATATAAAGAATATTATAAAAAGTTACCAAATATGTACACCTTGTGGCGTTTAAGCTGCCGTTCACTCATAAAAACACAGTTTAAATATTACCATTAAACTACCGCCAATAACCAAAGAATACATGAAAACACACTTTGTAAATTACCAAAAATAACGCACAAAAGTTAAAAATCATCCAATGAACAAAACTGTAACGAAGTCAATATGAATCATCGCTATTACGACACAAAAAACTGAAGTCGGTAAGCCTGTATCAGAGACACATTGACTGTCAGTGGAAGCTTTTAGAAAGATGACTGTAACTTTGATAATATCGGTAAATTGTAATATTTTAGTATTTCATAATCATCTCAATATGTCTCTATGATTTCAAATTAATAAATTGTTCCAATTGGATTTGATATTGGCTTGCGACAAGTTCAAAGGATAACGCGTTTACACACTCATTTTGTATGGCCGGCCTTGAAAGCACTGAATCGGAGAGCGTGTTAATGCGCTCGTGGCAGCGAACCAGTTAATGAATGAAGAATGAATTCTGTGTGGGAGTCAGGTTCAGCGCGTCAAGCAAGGGAATTGATTATTTTGATTAATTCAGTCAGTTTTGCCCATGTCTAGAGGTATATACACTTGCCTTAACCATTTTTGTGTTTGTTTAAATTTGTAATATCGGTTCATGCAAAACTAAATAGACTTACTTTACAAACACAGCTTTTTAACATAGTTTTTAGCAATCTTGGTCACAATCAATAACATTATTATTTAACGAAAGGTTGACGTGATGGTAATTCAGTTGGAAAGAAATCATAACGCAGTCCAAATATGCTAAAAATATTTGGAGATTCCGCTTTCACAGGGACAGGCCCTTAAACATGTAAAAAAGCAGTTCGGAAATAAGAAGCATAAAAATATCAACAGTATTAAAGTGGAACTCAAAAACTCGTATTTCCAGAAAATCTTTTATTTGCTAAGCTCCTAATTAAACTCCGAAAATTTTGAAATAATTATAAAAAACGATTGTAATTCGAAGTACCCTCGGGGGTGATATTTCACTACAACAGCTCTGTATACATTATTTTTATTTATTTACTCTTCGTAATACATATTATTATACACAATATTTATTTTGGGCGGGCTTATTGACTGGTGGAAATTTCTACCAAACAACCCATTCATAGTGGAAAAAATAAGGAATAATAATATTGAAGTTTTTCCGCATGAAATTATACAAATAATATATGTGAAAACAATAAAAAATTGAAATTCAATCAAAGCAATCATACATATTTGTATGATTGCAATAAAATAGATTTAATGTCTCTAATAAATTATCTAATTAATATTACTCAATATGTTAGTGTAATTGAAAGATTTTAATGTAAGGAAATCCAACAGTACGCACCAGCTATCTTGACATTGTTTCTTAAAAAAGATAATTGATTTGTAAATAATGAATTTTTTTGTTGTTCCAGGATAGCATTAAGATGATGGGTGCTGCTAGCAGGACAGACTCCCGGGGGCTATAGTGCCCACCTGAAGTGACTGACCCCCCGGTGCTGCAACTGCCGCCAACATGGGCAACAAGTGCTGCAGCAGGCGGCACGATGCCGACAGACCCTTGGGTGAGCATCGCTATATTTATTTATTCAACAAGTTTTACTGGGATTTCTGAGCCCAGAATTGATCATCAGCGCTAACTAACCACCAACTACCATGAGATTGTTTAACACACACTCCCATTCCAAACGTAGGTTCTACTGTAACCCCGAACGAGAGTTGTGTGCGATATCTTAGATAAAGATTACTGAACTATTATGAATATACTTCTCTCTAAGTATTACCTAAGATAATGTCATGAAAACGCTTTAATAAGCAAGACCAAATGGATATAGTGCACATGGACTGCAACATGAATATTGTTTGTCTAAAATATTATTGTAACAATTGGCCAATCTTGGTTCCAGTCTACCCCGCTTTCAAGAAGAATGAATCTGGCTTCGGAGGGGTGGGGCTAGGAGGGGGCGTGGGAGGTACCCTGGAGACCCGCTATACCGGGGAACCGAACAACAGGATAGGTAACCGCAGAGGGGCAGACATTGTGCGCACTAGGACACCCTGTAAGTGAAAAACATTTTTCATTGTTATTGTTTAATCATTCATAAATAAACAAAAACCCTACTATCATAATGGTCTGACATCTAACTTGAAATTCAATTTTCAAACTATGTAATTGTATAGTGCTAACCTATTGTTCATTGCACAAAAAAATTATCGCTATTGCTGTCATACATTTAAATGTATTTTAATATAAGCGTACATCTAAATTTTTAAAAAAGCACATCTGTTAATTAACTGATCCCAGTTCGATTGACAGTTTATTTTGACAATATGTAGTGGCAAATTGAGGTTCTTGTTATTTTTTTTAAACTATCTTATATGAATTGTGCATGATGTTTAGGAGAATTCTCCTGCAACTAAACACTATCTCGATTGTTATTTTGCCCGTGTATTGTTTTTTATCCAATTGATTGTTTGATATTTTGACAAAAAATAACAATTTTTTCGGAAATAATTTGTTTTTATTAGATTTTAACATATAATTTTTTAATAAATTGTCACCATAGAAAGTCGATCATAGAAGGTTTTTTGGAAAATATCGCCCCAAAGGTGATTTACAAAGCAAGAAAATAACTTTACACTGTAGTAAAATGAACTATTTTTAATAAGTGTTTTAATCTTTTAGATAAATATCCGTCATATTAACAAATTTCCCTTCGGTCCACCTCAATCTCATTATATAATTAATCTAATATATGAATATTATTTTTTTATAACACCATTAGAATGATAAATTTGAAAACCCATTTCCAATTTGTTTATTATTATTATTTGTACTGGTTACAACATGTATATGTATTACACCAGCTCACGCTTCCAAAGGCTCACGGCGCGTGGTGAAGGCGCTGTGTGGCTACGCAGCCCGTGCCGACACGGACATCTCGTTCCGCAAGGGCGATCGCATGGAGGTGTTGTCCGACACAGAGCCCGATTGGTGGCGGGTGCTGCACCTCACCTCGCGCCTGGAGGGGCTCGTGCCCGTCAACTTTGTAGCGGAGGAGAGCTCCGTAGAGAGTGAAGAGTGAGTTGTTTCTTTCAATAATTTATACAGACATCATTTTCAGCCACATAAACCAATAGAAATGTGTTATGAGTGTGTCTATGCAAAAATAATCAAGTTTCAAATTTAATATCGAAATTCTGGAATAGATAATCAATTTTATTCACCTGTCTGAGGCCTAGGAGTCGAAAGTTCATATGAAGCGTACGCTTCACGAGTCACGAGAACGGTGAGCAACACACAGCACATTCGACACATTTGACACACTAGCACATTCGACACATTTGACACACTAGCACATTTAACACATCAACACATCAACACAGTAACACTTCAGCACTTTTGGCGCGTCACTAAAATGAGTTTGGACGGAGATAGATAAATTGATCATTTATGTACTTAAGTAGGTAGAAAGTACTAAATTTTACTCTTTAATTTTAATTTTTAATTTTTTAGTTCAAGCCTATAGCTTTCGTACTTAAGTCCTTCGATATAACTAACTAACTAACCATCACGCCGTTTCACCGCAGGGGTAGGCAGAGAGAAAGGACCGCCATATAACTCTGTCTTGGCACACACTCCTTGCTTCATTTACATTCATACATACTCTTCTGTTATTCTGACTCTTCATATGACCCGATTCAAGTATTTGATTTATTTAATCATGTCATGTATTTTTGGGCGCCCTCGACTTCTTCTTCCATTCACTTTCGCATCATATATTCTTTTCACACTCCTTTCTTCGTTCATTCGCTCTACATGCCCAAATCATCTAAGCGTCCCTTTCTTGATCCTATTCATTACGCTCAAATCAGCCTTGCATTCTTTCCGGATATCCACATTTATTAGTTATTAGTTATTTTTATTAATTATATCCTTCGTATATTCGTTCGGCGCGTTCACTGTTAAAGAAAAGTAGTTTTTTATAGAACTGTTTTTTTGTGGTGGTTAATTTAAATGTTGGTGATAATTGTTATAATATTTATGTGATTGGTTTACCGCTACTTTTTAAATCATATTATTAACATTTTTGTGTACCGTGTTTTTGAGTTAAAAAGAAAGAGATTATCCGATAGCAAAGTGTCGAAGACAATATTTTTAAGAGCGAATTTGTAAATTACTTGTGATAATTAGATATATTAATTAGCTCTTAATAATAATTTAGTGGACGATTTTGTATTGCGCCTTATAGTAATTAAAAAGTTAAATCACCCCAAGGACGCTTATAATTTATTAACAATTTAAGTACATTGTACGAACAAAATACATTTTATTAATACTAATAATAACAGTGAATTTATATAGCGCAGTTTTGTGATAATTCATCTTAAGTGCGCTAATTTTTTCAAAGATTGCAGCAGCTTTAACGTTTAGAGGAAAGTACCTAATAATGTAACAACTTTAACTAACTAACTAACTACCCATCACACCGTTTCTCCGCAACAAACTAGCTAACCATCTTGCTGTTTCCTCTCAGGGGTAGGCAGAGAGGATAGACCGCCATACAACTCTGTCTTGGCACACACTCCTCGAAACATTCACATTCTTACATCATCTCATACTTATTCTTCTGTTATTCTGACCCTTGACATAGCTCGACCCAAGTATTTGATTCACTTGATCGTGTCACGTCTTTCTGGGGCGCCCTCGACTTCTTTTTTCATTCACTTTCGCGTCATATATTTAACAACGTATAATAATAATAATATTTGGATATATTTTATAGCGCCGTTTTTGTGAAAAATCACCTCAAGGGCGCTGTACAAATCTTAATTTCTAGTTAATATTATTTCCTAGTTTATATAAATATACAGCAACATACTTACCTGGCAGGACACAATCACTATTTCATAATAACTTAAAATTTAGCTGATTTTTACATATTATTTTATTTGTTTTTTATTTATTTTTAGGGCATGAGAGCAAATTTAAAATATAGTATGTCAAAGGTATTTTTAAATTTTTCATAGTGAGGATCAGATAAGATGAAAACCTACTTATGAATTTAAGGAATGAGAGTCTGAAAAGTTTTTCTTGGTTTGAACGGAAATTCTATCGGGCTTATTACGCATCTTAACAACTTGATAATAAAAAGTAATGTCTCGTTATCGCGATCATCATAATGCTTCGTGTTGTAAACAAAAAAGTCAATTATTCAAGTAATGTAAAATAAAGTATAGTAAAATAAAGGCATATTCACAAAGGTTAAAAAATATCACCCACGAGCGAAAGTGTTGTGCCCTTTGATGCTCGGTACTTCTTACGTATGTATTCATTTCATTCGTGGATACGGTGGTGTACTATAGTTCATAAGCGCTTGGCTGGCGCTGCGAGAGTCGGAGTTGTTGGAGTGACACAGTAACACACCGCGAAGGCGTCACGAAGCTTAAGTTCATACATTTCATATGAAGCGCTCGCTCATAAGAGTCGGAGCGAACTTTGTAGCGCAGAGTGACGTGTGAACTGTACGAAGCGCTTCACACGTGAACGACTCATCGCTAGTATGCGTGTATTTGAAAAGAAAATATGTGACTAAAAAAGGTTTGTTGCATAATTTTTTTTGTTTATTTATCTTTTCATGTTACGAAATGTATTGTGTTGCACTACATCTGCATATCTTCTGGAAAAATTATTATTTTACATCCATTATTCTATATACATACATCAGTAATGCTTTGAAAAGGTTAAATTCTTGCTGTACTTTATAATTATAGTGAAATTATTTAAGAGCCCTTTTTGTAAAACATTACCTAAATTTATTAAAAAAAAAACTAAACTTACCTTTAAGACATACTAAAGCTTATTTTTATACATTAAACTTTCTGTTCATATTTATGAACTATCTGTCGGATATATAATAACGAAATGAACTGTATTCAATTTAACTTCAATTATTATAACATTTTGTCTGTAATAATGACCCTTCCATTTCAGCTGGTTCTTCCCCCTGGTGTCCCGCAAGGAGGCGGACAAGCTGCTGCTGGGCGCAGAAAACCCTCGCGGCACCTTCCTGGTGCGCCCCGCCGAGCACAACCCCCATGGCTATTCCCTCTCCGTCAAGGACTGGGAGGACGGCCGAGGCTATCATGTTAAGCACTACAAGATCAAGCCGTTGGACAGCGGGGGATTCTATATCGCCACTAATCAGACGTTCCCCAATCTGCCGGCTCTCGTGCTCTCTTATACAAGTGAGTAGTAGATGCCTCTTACCTTATCATATCTTTGCATTTCATTTTATTTATTGGGCAAAACTGGGTTATTCCGTGATACTAACTTACTCTGTGATATTTTAAACTTATTTTATTGTGGAGTTCCTTTGATACAAATATGTACGTATCAGAAGAACATATCATACCAACAAATCCTTATCCACAATAAAGCAAGTTTAAAGTATCCCAAATTAAGTTGGTATCACGGCCTAACCTAGTTTTACCCTACATATCGTTGTGATACAACCAAAACTTAGCATCTAAACTAACTAATGACCACTAATACAGGAGGTTGATTAAAAATTCATAACTTTTATGTAAAAGTATATTACAATGTAGGTACCTCTACCTAACTTTAGTTAACTGATATCAGTAAGGTCATTTGAAGGAATGTTACAAAAAAACACATGTTTACAATTCAATTTTGGTTGTATGGCAGCGATTTTTCTTATTGAGGTGGCGTTTGCCTGATGGGTAGGACACTCAAATAACAGTCATGTGGGTCGAGTTTGATTCTCACCTCTACCAACTTACTACCTTTTCAGAACTGATAATGCTTATTGAAATAGAGAGTAAAATATTTTTTTAGATCTCTCCCTCGAATCTATATACGGTACCTTGATAATAATAATAATACTTGACTTCTTTATATAGCGCAATTTTTATGAAATATCACCTCAAGAGCGCTTAACAAAACTTAAAAGCTATGGCCAAATTTACCATAAAACTGTCTAAATACCTAAAGCCATAGCTAAAATTACCTTATTAGTTATTTACATTTGTCGCGGGCTGTGAAAAATTGTCGAACTTTTTATTTAGCAGTAGATTGAGGTTCGCGGATCACTCTATAAAAATATATTATTATACTGGTGAGTTTAGATGCTAACGGGTTAGCCTAGCTTTGTATATTAGGCTAATTCTGTTATTTATGGATATGATTTTCTGAAAAGATGAGTTTTAGGTTTAGCTCTGAACTCTGTTGAGTCTTTTATTATTCTCAGATCACGATGACAGCATTACTATTTTGTGAGTATTATTTCACGTCGCCTGAAAATCGGTGCTAAAAGTGGAAGTTATCTGTAGATACTATAAGTTCTTTCCATAGATTTAAAAAAAAAATTGTTGTATATTTGCTGCTAGATATTAATTTATTAATGTATTTAAATGTACATGTATTGTATATCTGCGGATTATTGAAAATGATGTGAAGAGTTCATTGTATAAATAAATTCAGGGTTACCAAATATTTTACTAATAAATATGACAAATCTTGACAGTTAAACAATAACAATTTCATTATTGTTTGCAGAAAATGCCCTGGGTCTGTGCCATGTTCTGGCCAGGCCGTGCCCCAAGCCCGAGCCCCAAATGTGGGACTTGGGCCCTGAGCTGAGGGACAAGTGGGAGATACCACGCAGCGAAGTACAGCTGATCCGCAAACTGGGCCAGGGCAACTTTGGAGAAGTCTACTACGGCAAGTGGAGGAACAATATAGAGGTGGGTTAAACAGAAGAACTCTTTAAAAATTGATCATACAAACCCATTCATGTAAGGGTAAGCTCCATTTAACTGCTAGTTGTGTGCAATTTGTTGTTAACCGGTTATTTGAATCGTCCAAATTGCATAATGTTTGTCATAATAATATAATGAATACACATTATCAAATCCTTTTGTTTCCCTCAGGTTGCTGTAAAGACACTGCGCGAGGGCACCATGTCGACTCAAGCTTTCCTGCAAGAAGCAGCCATCATGAAGAAGTTCAGACATAAGCGCCTAGTGGCTCTGTACGCAGTCTGCTCTCAGCAAGAGCCTGTTTACATTGTCCAGGAGTACATGAGCAAGGGATCTCTGCTGGAATTCCTTAGAAATGGAGAGGGCAAATTCCTGCAGTTTGAAGACTTGATATACATAGCAGCTCAAGTTGCTTCAGGAATGGAATACTTAGAATCTAAACTCTTAATACATCGAGATTTGGCTGCCCGAAATGTCTTGATCGGTGAGAACAATATCGCCAAAATATGTGACTTTGGATTGGCCAGGGTTATAGAGGACAATGAATACTGTCCCAAGCAAGGGTCCAGGTTCCCTGTCAAGTGGACAGCTCCCGAGGCCATTGTCTATGGGAGATTCTCCATCAAGAGTGACGTCTGGTCATGCGGTATCCTGCTCATGGAACTGTTCACCTATGGACAGATACCCTACCCGGGCATGCACGGCAGGGAGGTCATTGAACAAGTGGAGAGAGGACACAGAATGCCCAAGCCATCAGGTCACCACCTACCGGACGACATCTACAGGTTGATGCTCCAGTGTTGGGACGCTATACCAGACAAAAGGCCAACTTTTGAATTCCTAAACCATTACTTTGAGAGCTTCACGGTGACCAGTGAAATCCCATACCGGGAAGTTCAAGACTAAATTGTGATGAATCAAATCAATTTTGGTGCTTGTATTACATACCTTAAGTTTGTGATTGAAAGTGATTTTCAAAACAATTTTTACAAATTTAGAGCAAAGTGACATTTGTGGGGTGAGTTAATGTGATGACATTGTTGCAAAACTTCATTCAATTTTACCTTGACAAGAATAACTACAAAAACATTTCGATTATTATTGTGTTAATTTGTGCAAAGTTAAAACACGTTTTAACGTTGAATGTGCCATTAACGTATATAAAAGTGTATTAACACACTTAAAGCGGGTAGTGGCGGAAACCAACTGCTCCCTGTAGCGGGCAAAAACAAAGGTCCGGTGTGAAAATACCGGTTCGGTTTGAAATGGCCACATCTTCGACAAAAATTAATATTTTTTAGAGAAAATTTATTTGTATACTCTTCACACCCTAGACTATAAGAGTCTCAAAGAAGTTATATACATATTTGGTAAAGTTACGCAATAAACTTAGGTGAAAATCTATGTTTTGCTATAATATTATGTTGTTTGAAGTGTAGAGAGCTTTGAATTCGATGGAATGTCATATAATAATGATTTGACACTGGCCTAAGTCATAACAAAACCAATAACCACGTGTTACATCGTCGGTGGCATAAAAAAGTATAAGTTTCAGAGTATTTAGTGAACCTCGACACAAACAGCAATAAAACCCAGTGCGGAGGGTAGGGGACAAAAACCATTGGAACGGGGTAAAGAACAAATACAAGTCCAAAACAACTGTATAAGTTATTTTTCAATGAAATTAAAGATAATCACTTACCGCAATATGCTTTTCATATTTTTCTAAGGAATTCCGTTGGCAAATTTTATAATTAAAGTTTTAGAATAAATATTTAAATGTACACCTAAACAGTTTTGATTATCATCTCGTATCATTTTTCACTTGTCCCATAAGCAAAATTATTCCTAACATTTTTTTTCAAATCTATAATGTCCATGGGCTTCCACTTAAGGGATTTCTTAGTTTGTCTATATCTTGATCCATTTTGGGTGTGGTAACGATTACTTTCTTCTACCATCATTTCCCATAAACAATTCTAGAACATCCATTATATTTTCAGAATGGATTGGTGTTACACAAACACCAGCATGACCTAGAAATGGTTCGATGTTTGGTGGATTGTCCATTTCACACCAGTCAACCACTTTTACTTCCGAATCACTTCCTTCCGAATCACTGAACTCTAATGGTATTACTGGCAATTTTCGCGTACAAGAAAATTCTATACTATCACTGGAATCTTCACTTTCACTACCAAATTCAGGTAAATAATCACTCGAATAAATTATCTGCGAATATTTCGTCATCACTTTCGTTATTTCCGGAATTCATTTTAAAATTGTTAAAATCTTTTTAAATATTCGACAAAACCACATTCAATATTCTCGAGCCGTTTCATATACACAACTTGTTGCAAATAAACTTTTTTTAAACTGAAATTCATTTGTAAATATTTATTGCAGTCCGTTTACCTGCGTTAGGTTATCGCTGTCTGTTTACAGGCGGAGAATAAGATGGCGCTAGCATTCGGAAAATCTATATTTTTCTCACTCGCTTACGTTAGAGTCTTGGCGCTGGCAAACAGAGACAGAAATATTTAATCAGCTTATTCCAAAACATGGGTCATTAAAATTCGTAAAAGTACAATCCTGTAGGGTATATTTCAGAGAAGTCGGTGATGATTCCTCAACGAAAGCCCATTTCAATTTCGTTTACCTCAATTAGAAATAGTAAACAAAGCTGTATGTTGATTTGTGTTGAGATATCCATATACGCAAAAGATGTAAAGATTAAAGAATAAGAAAGACTTATAACATTTTTTAAAAATATTTTACTTATACTTTGAACCTTTACGAACAGATTGGTATATAATGTTCATACTAAACATTGAGAAAGCAATACTTTTTCTGGCGTTGAAGTCGAAGCGGCCGAAAAGGTAGATCTACCCTTCCCGCTGTTAAGTATTAGTCGGCCGAGCGGGTAGAACTACTCTTCCCGCTTTAAGTGTGTTAATAAACTTAAGCAATTTGTATAGAAGTTTTTATCTAGCAAAACTGTATTGTACTTAAAGGAATGTTATCCACTTTTTGCAAATTTTCATCAGTTTTAATTTTTAAGCCCAACTTATCATCACTTATTTACTGGAACTATTCTCTTTTCTAAAGGTGTAATCATTATTAAACATCTTAATCTATCAAATTCATTCCATATCAAAAGACTGAAATGAAATATGTAAATTTGCAAAGTGCAAAACGTGGCTTAGACTTTTTCTTTTCAAATAATATGTTGACTACATATTATCAATAATGCCTACAGTGATATCTTAAGAATAAAATCATTAAAAATATATATTACGTCCAAAAGATAAAAATTTGGCCAATCACTTTTTCTATATTTCCTCCAAGTACATTTAAAATTATTTGTCTAAACATTTTGCATTTTATTATTGACTTTCTCTTTGGATGATTTTTTCTAGGAAATTCCTAGTTTAACTTTCAATAGAATCGAGACTAATAGATTATGACGTTCCTATTATTATTCATATTCACCTTTGTATAAAGTTGTATATCTTTTAAAGATCGAGGTAGTGTTGTATGTTCATTATTAATTATTACTGTAACTTTAAATATATTGTGTTAATATTTTAGAAAAATTATAAAATGAAACCAAAGACAATTTAGGTCGAGTATTACATTCCTGCCATGCATTTTTACTTATGAATATTAAGATGTTTGTATCCACATAGTAATGTATACATTTAATTTTGGACATTGAACATCAATGATAACTATATCATCTACAATAATAGTTTAGTAAAGCTGCTGTAAAACACGAACATGTGTGAACAATTTCAAACCGAATGATCAAATGAAAACGTGTCTCAAATACATTTTATTGTAGATATAACTTTGTTTTCATGTTAAAAATAATATTTTGTAATGCTAATATGGCCCAACGAACCATAGAATTCTGAAACTGAAACTATGAATCCCCCAAACCCATAGATGTAGAATCCAGTAGATGGGCCTGTCACCTGAATAGTCTTGTAACAATCACATCCCGCAGACTTAATACAGTATCATCTATTGTATTCTGTATCAACGTGTGAGGCCTAAGCAGCGTTGAAACATTAGACATACTAGCTCGAAGAATAAATTGACTGATTTTCAGTTGATCTCTTTGTATCATAATTATTATGAATTTAATTACTATGAATGATTTGGTCCGCTACATTGGATAATAAGTTGCTAGTTAAGCAGGAGCATGCCATGAGAAAGTTGTGGCGTGCCACTGATCGTAGAGTAATAAGTTGTAACCAAGTGACTGTGCACTATAATTAGGATGTGCGGTATATCTTGACAAGCCAAGTATACGTAATATTTGACTAGGATTAGATTGTGAATACAAGTCCCTAGTAGCTTTGTGTATAAGAATAATTTTTCACATGGTTTCTGTACAAAATCTTATGCTTTTTAAGTTAAGTGGATTGCTTGGGGTATTTTAATGTGATCGTAAAATTAAAAAAATTATTTTATCTTGCAATTCTTATTATTATTATTATCGATCAATAACTTTTTAATGATACTATATTTCAATGTGTGTATTATATTATCACTTTAGGCCTCAGCAAAATTATTACTTTTTTTATTTATCAGAATATAGTATGATGTTTAGAATTACTGCACATTGCTTTTTTATGTACGCAAGTATAAACAGAATTATTCATCTTCATTATTATTGAATAATTTTATACATGTATCACCGTTTAGTAATAAATCACCTCCAGGGTGCTTCCTTGTATTCTTCTAATAATAATCGCTGTGCTATCATATGTCATTTACCATCAGTTTTAAATGTATTGGACACTAATCAATATCTATACATTACTTCCTCTAGTAATCGAGTAAAGAATATAATTTGTAGTTTGTAAGTGTACATCTCTTCTGCTGTTCTAATTATTATAATGCAATCCATTGCAAGAATATTCTGATTGAATTTCTCTTCATAATCAATATAATATACTGATGTGCCTTATTACAATAGCTGTGTTGGTATTTGCAGATGCGGAGTCAAAAGTCTGCCATAATATTAATAAAAATACAGCTTTCTACAGTACATAACTCATTCTAAATCGATTTTTCTACATTGAGCAAATTATTGAACAGTATTTAATAAAAAATATATTTAAAGTATCTTTACCCATGTAAGCAGATTGATGTACATTTTCATATATATCCAAATTACGTTTGTATGCTCTATTCATTCTAAATTCCTCCAAAAAAAGTCTTTGTAGTGTATTATTTTATCCTTCAAGTAATTCTGTGTAGACCAGAAAACGTTCTTATTACAGGTAGCAAACATTTGGTAAATTTCCTACACAATTTTTTGTGTTTCATTAAATTACACCAATTGTGTGGTGTACAGGTAAAAGGGTGATATTTATGTATAATACATATTGTCGCCGGAAAGGCAAAAGGGCTGAAGCGCCATTCTAGGAAGTTTACACCGGAGCACTTAAAAGTTTTTTTGTTTTACAATAAAATTCAGTTAAGTCTTCAGTACCTGATTGGATTTTGAAAAAAAAAGGTTAAGCGACTCAGTGACAAAAAGCTAAAAAATTCTCAAACTTGTGTCGCTTAGGTCAAGCCTTCTCCCGAATCAAAACTGCACATTTGACCAAAGTGTTGCTTACGCCCTTTTGCCTTTCCAGCGACGATATGTTCAATTTTTGGGTAAATTGAGTTATACGATTATAAGAGTGCCAGTATGTTGAAATATGCATCTTAAGATCTGTAGATGACACTATACAATATTTTTAATGCAAAACTTGATTTTAAGTGCAAAATCAAACTTTGTTTTTACATTATTTTTTTTAAACATACTACCCAAACACCACAGAATTATTCTTACACAATAATTATATTCTTAACAGTAGGAGATAGTATATAAATCAAAATAAGACAAAATTAAAGGTATAGTGAAACACTCTTATAAGGTTATCTACGGCTCGGAAAAAAACAACTTCTTATTTGCGAACTTTATATGAGGGTTTCAGTGTAATTACATAATTAGAGACAGTGGGTGTTTTTCAAGCAAGTTTTTTTCAATAAATATAACAAGCTCTCCTTAACTTTTGATGTGCCCGTCGTGTGCTGGTGTGTCCTTGGAGACCCGCGCATTCATCATTATATTTTTAGTCGTTTTTATCCTTTAAAACCTGTTGTTCACATATTTAAATAAACCATGATCGCTTGTCAATGAAATAATCAATCCATAAAGATATTTTGCATTGCGTTAAATTCGGTACAAGTCAAGTAATAAATATTTGATGTTTACTTACGTCAGTGCGGCTGAAAAAAAAACGATTTTCAAAACGACATTACTGTTTATATTAACAGGAAAACCTCAAGCAATTTTATTTTTATTTAGAAGGAAATTTATTCGACCATACGAAAATACAATAAAACGACAAAAATCTTTTTAGTGACATGAGGAAGAAAAAAAGCCACTTAAACCATTAACATATAATTTGAAAAAAATGCATAGACATATTATCTGAGAAGATATCGTAATTGACACAAACCTCATTTTATAAAACACAAGTGAGTTATTATGAAATTACAAGACAGCAATGGCCGGGCGCGCAGATCGACTTTTATGTCCGGCACACGACGGAAGTTGGACCTTTTGGAAATCCGGCATTTCAAAGGTTAATGGAGGTAAAAGGCCTTTTAATTATTACAAAGTTGTTGACTGTCCCAGTAAATATTCTTACAAATTAATCATAATCTAATTTTTCCAGTTTACGTGGTTATAATTGAAACATTTTCGTTTTTACGGTAATACATATTATCTTCTTACTGTTTAAGTATGTGTTATCTTATATTGAAAGTGACTTTTATTTAGACTTCTGGAGAAATGCATAATGATATTCAGTTCAAAGTATCGGTGTAAAATAATAATTGTGAATTGTAATGGTTAGCTACAGGAAGTGAATGGTAAGCTAGGCTATGTTTCGATAAACGACTCCTTGGAAGTTATGAAAATTGTCCTGTCGTTAGTACGCAGTTTATTAAAATTTTACTCAATAGTGTGGTTCCCATACTATCTAATTCACATAAAAAATATTGAATGTGTACAGTGCAAATATTTACGTTTTATAAACTTCAAACTACACATTCCAATTCAACACATAAACTAGAAAATAGAAGGAAAATAACTGACTTAATTTTTTTGTTTAAAGATATCACTCTGAATTTGACTGTTGTGAACTCCTGCCCCTTATCAAGTTCAAAGTACCTCAGCGGGCAACTTGGCAAAATATATTATTCTGCAACAATAACTCCCAAACTAACTACCACATGCATACACCCATTCCTCGCCTACACACACTTGGAAACAAATACACCTCAAATATTGATATCTTTCAGGTCAATTTGCCAAAATTTAAGAGGTCGGCCTCGCACTAGGCACCCAGGCTGCGGCAGCCAACATGATCTTCAAATTTGTATTAAAATGTATTCAAGCTAACGAACTAAGCAGCTAAATATCCTTGGCTGCAGCAGCCAGTCGAAACATGACGATTGCACAGGCAACCATGGCTGTGCTGCCAATACGACTTTGGTAAATGTTTGCGAAATGTATGTGACTGCCTCAGTACTAACGCACTTGTCGCGGCAGCCAGACGTTTCTTGTGTTCTATGACTATGGTATGGCTGCTACAACTGGCTGCGAGAATTGGCTGCTCCTTATTGTGGTATCTCCTGGTGTGCGGCTGGCATTGAATTATATATTTATTTGTCACTTATGTAACAAAGACTATATGGGAATTATTTTGGTTTGTACCCACATTTCAGAACTTTTTTTATATTTTTTACCATTTCTACTGTATTTATGTTATTAATCTCTATACACATGCACTTCTTCTGTTAATTTAATATGTAAAAGCCCATTAGGGCGTTAATAAATAAATAAGATGTTTAATGTTTCAACATCTCTTTTTAGCTAAACAAATGGTTAGAAGCCAAGTCTTTAGAGGAATTTGGTAGAAACCTGTGAGCTAAAGCATTGGAAAGTATAAGAATGTATGATGAAGTCCGATAAGTATCTTCTTCTAACTTTTTGTCTTGTATATATGAATGTAGTTTTACATAGGACCTTTCATGGTAATCCTCCTTTGATCCATTGTGATTTTCCGTTTTTTCAATTCATCCACCAGGAGAAATTATATTTATGCTTAAATTACTAGGACCAACTTTTGGCAATATAAAAGATAGTTTCAGCTAGCAACTGATTCAGAAATTGTATTTTTGTAATTTATTATACTACGCCCTACACTTTTTGTAAAACTCAACTCTTTTCTCAGTATTTTTGATTTTGTCAAATATTTCCTCTTCCTTAATATTATTTTGTATAACTTACGTAGATTCTAAATACACCTAATTCGGAGAGTTTATTCTTTGTTTTAAGAATATATTAACATAATCCACCGTAAAGCTCTCAAATGCGATTTTACGTTTGAATGTAAATTTATTGAAACAATCATACTTTCAGTATTCAGACTTTCTATTTTCTGTTAATTTAAAAAAAATTATCGTCAGAAAATTCTAACAGCAAAATCATGTCAATTTAGGTGGATCCGAATGGTAAACAAAAAAATTACGTGTATTTTAGAAATCCTGAAAAATGCATATTTTGCAAACACTGAGATTCTTCGTTTTTGCACTGTGTCTATCTGACTGTCAACCTTATTTAAATAATACATATCAAATACTTCTAATAAAATCATCCAAGTTCTTTTGCATTTATTGTTATCAATATGTACCTTTATACAGTACAAGGAGATTGACTTTCTTACTCAAGTCTCTTGGTGTTAAATAAGTATAAAACAAAATAGCAAGACATTCATTAAATGCTAAAGAAAAATTATTTGATTTTGATGAAACAAACGATCAAACCCCTCTAATCGCTTTAAAGCTGAGATGGAATTTATGAAAGGTAAACAACGAAATGTTTGGACTGGTCACATCTATGGCCTAAAAGATCTCCTTAATTGTTTTCTTTTTTTTGATTTAGGGTAATTAATTGGAAAATAAATTTCAGTGTGCTGAAGGACTAAAAGCAAAATTATAACATTATCTTGCAATTAGAGTTTGAGTAAGGATTACTTTTGTATTTAAACTACCATACATATTCAAAAAATAAAGTTAAAATTGTGCCCAAATTAAATTTAATAATGTTATGTTGTGGTAGATACTCTAAATATCACTCTGGTGAAAGATAACCATTCAGAATCGAAACGTTGCCTAAAATGGCTTTAACCGTGTTTGGTGATCAGATCTGAATAGCCAGATACTTCCCAACCTTCCTCTTCCCCACTCCCTTCAACCTCACAGCATACCCCAATAGGAGATGACATAGTCCCACTGGTTCCGTACAGTTGGGACTCTTGTGCAGTATTCACATTAAAAAAATATATATATATATTCAATGGATAGAAATTTCTTAGATATCAACAAAAATGCACCTATTTTTAGTTTTAAAACTATTATAATAGTAATATGACTTCTTATTATCATAAGCAATGTAAATTATATGCATATGAGATCATTGGGATACGTTTTGTAGTGAATATAATTATTATATTTTCTGGTCTTAGAGTTAATATTTGTCTACAGAGCTAGGTTTTGTGTGTATTATGTGTATTTGACATAAGCAATGTACTCGAAATTATATTGGAAAGAACATACAAAAGTATTTAATTTCATAATGGCAACAGGATAAAAAATAATAAAACATTCAAAATCAATGAAAATTTATTTTCATAATAAATAATGTTTTTAAGCACTTTTATTTTGTAATCACAGCGAGAATGGATGTGTAATTTTTCCTATACAGCTACCATAAAATATGATTTTGTACCTTTTTAACATTAAAAAAATGATAGCTTGCTGAATTAAGATATTATAATATACACTTTTTTGTAAATAAAGAAATTTTAAAATATAATTTTCCTTTTACTTGTCAAGATACATATTGGAGATGTGACAACATTTTCCTGAAATTAAGAAGATAATAATATTATACCAGTGATGATAATAATATCAGCCAAGGCTTTGTTGGTTCTTAAAGTGGCTATTTTTGCCAAGGCCAGTTCCATGACATCTCGCGCCCTGTGCAGTAACGGCCTCCGTGGTTGAGTGGATAAGATTCTTGACTACGAAAACGAAGGTTGCAGGTTCAAATCCCAGCGTGCGCAAATTTTATTTTACATAATAAATGTGTTATTTCACATTTAATTAATATAAAATAATATATAGTATATTTGCGGCACGTTCCAGAGTAGTAGATACTCGTTTCACCCTGGTGAAAGACCATCATTCAAAATCGAAATGTTGCTTGAAATGGCCTAGCCATGTTTGATGACCAGATCTGAATAGCCAGGTACTTCCAAACATTTCTATTCACTCTTAGAACCACAGCGGAGACACAGGATTTCATTTATGATATTTTTTATCATCAATATAATTAATTATTTTAACTATGCGATATTGTATAGCATGGTTAAAAAATTAACCCCAAAAAAAATCTTCAAACAAGTTCCAAAATCCAATGAGGTACAATCCACCGGTACAATGTCACCGGGACAGGAATATCTACCATCTCTAAGTGTGTACTTCGGTTGCCGGAAACAAAGCACGGGCATGCTGATTGGTTGTTGACTTTGGATTGTATCGATTTTAATTTACAACACACTAGAAAAACATACTCTACGCCCAACTAAGTGATGTAGCCAGCGCAATAGAAAACATAATTATCCCATGATGTGGGTAATTTTTAAATGATTTAGGAAATATTTATATATGATTTAAGGAATATTTTAAGTAAATTTAATAAGACCTTTATTTTCACGCCGCCACTTCAGAGATGGTGCCTATGTTTTTTGCAGTTTGAGCGTACTGTGGATCCAGCGCTGATTTTATTTGCCCTTTTATTGGTCAGTAAATCAATGACAGGTTTTTGAAAAAACCCTTAACTTACAAAAGAATTTAAATTTATCACAGTGACGCACAACCTTTTTAGCAGAAGATTAATTTCAAGTATTGGCAGGCCGCTGTAATTTCTTGGGGTGCAAACTGGTTTTTCAAAATTTAAAAACTCACTGGAACCATCTATTTATCCATACATTAGGTGATAAATCTAAAAATAGAATAGATATGGTTTAACAAAATTCAGTAATGTCACATCAAACATTTTGTTTTTTTTTTTTGCCAAATAAACCGTATGAAATAGGCCCAAAAAATGGACTTGCAGGTCGCATGCGGCCTGCGGGTTTTGCATCATTGTTATATTAGTTGACATAACAATGACATCTACATCATTAAATAACATAATTTAGACTATGTGTCAATCTGTTTGTGTTGTAAGATGTCAAATAGGTACATACTTTACAGACTGTTGGAACATCGACACTGGAACATTGTCAAAAAAGGTTTTTTTAAATAATTCATTTCACATTTGCTTGACAAGTTGACCGTTCATTCAAGATTTGAATATTGTTGTAGAAACTTTATAATGATAACAGAAAGCAATTTAGATGGATATTTTCAAATATATGTGTATTTTTTAATAAACCTTTTAAACTAGGTACCAACCTGCACATGATTTCTAAATTTTCTGTACAAGCTTTATTATAAATAAGTTTAAAATTACACAGTTAAAATTATCCTTAGTTAATAAATTTCAATATTTTCACATTTTCTAGCATAAATAAAATAAATCAATTGTAGGTTTATATGGGAAGAATAGTTTGGTTACATACAAAATCTACAGTTCAATTTTAAATTTAAGAAAATGTTGCAGTTCTTATGGTGCTAAATTAATAGAGGACATAATATTTACATATGTATAATATAGTAGTAAGACTCGGTAGGTTCATTCGTGGTTATTAATTGTATAGGAGGTGCTGATAATAAAAATAATTTCAGCAAAAAAATCTTATAATAATCGAAATTGAATTATTTGACACACTTGACAAAATAAAAATTAGTTAAAAATATAAATTGTACTAAAGTCTTATGTGGAATTTACTATAATAATAATAACAGTGAATTTATATAGCGCAGTTTTGTGACAGTTCACCTCAAGTACCCATTATTATATTAAATGCATAAAATTCACTGTATCCATTACAATAATTGTTATTGAACTAGTTTTTAATACAATTTTCATATTTAAATATCTTGTTTTACATAATAAATTTTGCAAAAAGGTTTTGAGACACAAACAATTGATCATAATAATAAAATTTGTGACAAATTTATAACTTACATAATAATAAAAATTGTGTATAACATGGGGACATTAATAAAAAATATTAAATATTTTTAATTTCAGAAATTGCCACATGTTCAAGTCATTATCTTTTTAAAACAATGTGTGCTTATGTTGTGTTATTTAAAACATAATAATATTATACCAGTGATGATAATAAGTTATGGATGATAATAATATCAGCCAAGGCTTTGTTGGTTCTTAAAGTGGCTATTTTTGCCAGAGCCAGTTCCACGACATCTCATAAAAAATAAAAACAATATTTAATAATACCTACTATTGAAGTCATAAAATTTGAAATAAACAAAAGACATATTGCAGTCATAAAATTAAACTACGGCTGAGAAATGTTTAACCTGTGTTCTGTTCCAGAATCGATAGCTACAAATTGAAGTGAGAATTTTCATAAAAGAAAAGTTTGGATACTTCTTGCTGAATACGTTAAGATAGATTCCTAACAGAACTATGATACCGGACCATAAATACCTGAAAATAAAAGAATACTTAGTAAATAATAATTTAGAATTTGTCAGGTTTAAATTGGATAAAATTATCTCGAATAAGAAAAAATTTACATGTTATGTGTTATATATAATACATTATGCAGGATGTCATACGAAAAATACAATAAATTGAATGAGGTGATTTTTATTTGAGTAATATTTCTTTAGTAATCCTGCACTATTAGAGTTTTAAAACAAGGTTTAAGAGAAAACAATGGTTGATAAGATATTATTTTAGTAAACAATAGAAAAAACATAATATTTTGTTACTGTGTACCCATACAAGTTGACCCATCTTATCTTGACAACCCTCCATAGCCTGCTATTTATATCTTAGATCTTCGATTGAATCTCAGGTTTTGGAATACTTTCACAAGAATTTGGTCGCTAGTGTTGAGGATGGTTAAGTAAAAGCACTAACATTTACAGATTTTTATTAGGCATTCCACTAATCCGGCGCCATCGGGTCTTATATCGTGTCAGATCAGGAGATTCTACGGAACACGGAGGAAGGGGTTAAGACTTACTGGAAGACAAAGGGTTTATTGAACAGCACGAAGGAGAAGAAGATAGTGACGGCCTTGCGGGTGGTGGTGACAGTGGCTGCGGTGGGGGCTCCACACGTCCTCACAAGGCACAGCACGGCCTGGATGCCCATGTAGCCCACCAAGCTGAACATGAGGCCATAGCCGTACGTCGGAACAGGGTACTAAAATAGTATTAATAACCACTCTTAATTACTATTGAAAATTATCACAACTTATTAATAATTTCTAATGAGGGTCAATCACAAATAATTACACAGTTTTTTTTCTGAATCCTAACAAATACTTTGATTAAAATTGCTAAATTTATATCCACTGTTGACCGGTATCGAAAGAACTCTTCCTTCATCAGGACGAAAGATATACTTTCGTATATTGTATGACAGTACTAACTTTTGTATAACATACAATTTATAATATTGTATTTTATCAGTATAACTTGTTCAATGTTTATCAGTATATTGTATAACAGTACTAACTTTTGTATAACATACAATGCATAATATTGTATTTTATCAGTATAACTTTTGTTCAATGTTTATCAGTATTTTTTTTTTCCTTACAAATGATGAGTTCTTTCGAAATCAGTCAACAGTGGAAATAAATTTAATGATTTAAAAGTGTTTTTTTTTTTTACCACAATGTGTTGGCTTTTATGTACATGTTTTATTAATTAGTTCAATCCCGATTTGTGAAAGTAGCAGTTAATGTATTCGCAGAGAACTCACTAAATTATATTATTCATAATCATTAGAATGAAGTAGTAGCCAAAATGTTTTGGAATATTTAGTTTCATTTGCTTCAAAGTCAATTGCTTATCAGCTATGGCGGGATGCCTATCACTAGTGCAGATATCTTACCTCATAACAAAATTCAAAGCCTTTTACGAGGTTCCCGGTTAAAGCCATTATAACAAATAAGTAGACAAATCCAATTGAATATGAGTATAAGACCACTTCTGAATTGGGAGCATTATATTTCTTCATAACTTTTTCTTGAATATTTCCAATCAATGCATCACATAGCAGAGCCATACTGATCATAAATACACCAAGGGTATCGAAAATGGGAGACATCTTTGAGTCGGCTGAAAAAAAAAAAACTCACGTTATAAGGAAAGACCCTGACGGTAGTATATTAGTTGATAAAGTATTGCAATCAGAGTTGAAGCGAACATAGTACTCACACAAATGCATTGCTTGCACACAGCGTGTTTTAAACTTTAAAATATTTTATATTCGTAAAAAGCATTAACTTTGTGGCTTGCCATATTTATAAATAGAACACATACACTTTGTTTTTAACCACTTTTTTTTTTTTTAAAGTGGTTAAAAACAAAGTGTATGTGTTCTATTTATTTTAAAAATATTTAATGAAATAACTTTGTATAAGACTACAGATTTAATTTTAATTTTTATGACCGACCGGTTTCGCTTAGCCTAAGAATCATCAGTGTAAAAAATGAAATTGCTGTTTAATTATACAAAGTTATTGTTTCATTTCATTAAATATATATCCTATATACTTTGCCTTATGTCAAAGCCATATAGGATATGGAATAGCTGGTTGGGGGGAGTTGCTATTACCTTGCTAGGTCCTCTTATAAAAATACAAAAAGTAATTTTTCGAATTATATTTAGAAAGCCCTTCAGGCACTCAACAACGCCGCTCTTTCAACTTAGGAATCCTCAATATCAGACAGTTATACCTTAAAATAGTGTTAAAAATAACTCATTCTTCAAAATCTTTAATGTACATCACACATAATAAAAATACAAGGGCCAAACAACAAGAAAGACTTTTAGTACCTAAATACAATAAAGCTTTTACACAAAGACACCATATGGTACATCGCGCCTCACACTTACAACAAACTCCCACCACAGACTGTAGACATCACCAATATGTATTCCTTTAATCAAAACATTACTAAATGGCTAATGAGTAAGGACCGCAAGGAAATTGAAGACCTGCATAAAAAAAAAAGTCGAACCACAAAGTGATTACTTTCTACGAAAATAGAAAAAAAAAATACATATAATTTAATATTAGATAAAAAAAATCTCGTCATTAAGTTCTGTTTAGTTTAGTAAACCAGGCAAACTTAACATACAAAAATAAGAATTAATAGATTTAAAAAATTATAAATAATAATATGAAGTTCCACAAATTAAAAACAGTAAAATATTGAACATAATCTAAAATAAAACCAACATTATGGGATACTTACCTAAAATAAAGAATGTGAGTCCTACACACATGAAGATAGCTGCCAAGTAGTCGAGGACTCCATATTTCTTCCCTTGAATCAGAACACTTCCAATAAGTACCGGCACCAGTTTACAGCACTTGAATATGACTTGTGTGGGGTAGTTTAGGTACCCCAGGGAGGCGTTGGAGAACCCCATCGTTCCGAGGGTCAGTACTGCAAGGATGAAGTAGCTCTTCAACGGTATTCTAAAAATTATGCAAAGGAACTTTATATTTAGTTCAAACTTTGGCGGATATCGATTCTGGGACAGACGATTGTTTTACAACTGGTTGTGTTAAATTATATTACATAATATAGAACATTGAAGCTTAAAAAAATCTAAAACATAAATGTACATAAAAAATACACAAATATTTTGGTCCGGGGGTATTGTGAATCTCACACAACCACCTGTCTGGGCAGCTTGATGTGTTCCACTAAATTCGCCGTGGCAAAGTAGGTGGATGAAGTCTGGGCTGGTAACAGTATGTTAATTTATTAATATCATTCCAGCATCAGTATTATTAGTAGGGTGACAAAAATCTGCGTAAATAGATATATATTTTTTTAAAGTCACGTTTAAAATAATAAATACCTTCGAGTGCTTATATTCCTTAATTTTGTTTCAATCAAACCGAAAATTGTGTAAAAAAAAAATTGTACAAGAGTAAGATACCATCCAAAAGGTTTAAAACCTTCAAGTGTAAAAATCAATTCTTGTAAATATCCATAGATGAGATAAAAAATAAAAACAGCTACGCAACATATAAAAAATTGCACCGAACTGCTGAAGAACGTTAAGTCGAGACATAGTAGTTTTAATTGATTTTTTTCACGTTCTTCATTAAAATTTTCAGATTCAACTTCGATTAAAATCTTGTTCTGCATTATCGGTTATTTCCCTTAATACGCTATCGCAGAATATATCCAATGCTATATGGATATCATTTATAGATATTAAAGTCTTTGCTTATTATTATCATTTAAAAACATTTCCACTATGAAAACAAAAATTGACACATCATACTAGAATTTAAACATCTGACACATAAAATGCAAAGATGAAAACGTAAAAACAAAGATGAAGAAAACAAAAATCCCAATAGACATAGACTAGAAATGGGCGCAATACCGGAAGTACACAAAAAATCACATCAGCTGTTACTAAAAAAATAGTTCATCATTTAAATCTTTTGATTATCATTATAAATTTATATTGTCAGAAAAAAAAACAGAATTATTCTTCAGGTTTCATAAAAAATAGGTTTCATACTATCAGAATCAGGAAAAATAAATAGAATTATTGCTTGTAGTTGAGAGACTACATTTTTTCATGGAACCGAAGGCCTCAGTTTGGCTTAATTAAAATATAAATATTTTTTAAATCGGACTTAAAAATTTTCAATATTTGAAAATTAGTTATTAAAAATTCATTCGAATTCCAGTCCAGTTTTTAAAACTTTCGAACTCGATTGGGACGCTGATAAAATATAGCACTTAATAAACATAGTTTTAAAACAACGTCAATGTCATTAAACCAGTATTTTAGTATTAAAATCATAGGCCGGAACGTCATTTTTTATGAAATTATTTTCAAAATAACTGTTGAAATTGTTGGCATTTTGTTTCAATTATAATAATCACTATCCTACTTTAAAAAGTCAAATCAAATAATGTTAGCGTGTGGAATTTAAAATAAAAAAACACCGGACTATCATGTTTGTGGGATACGTAGAATTGCAATTACTTTCTCACATTCCGGAATATTTTTTTTATTATTATTTTATTAAAAAAAAAAACAATTTGGCTTTTTAAATTATTAGTTAGTAAAATAATTTTTGGCACTAAACTATAAGGGTTTCGAGACCTCAAGAGTTTTGAGAGGAAACAAAACAAGCAGGAGACGCAATATAATGACAACCGTGCAAGCACTTCCATTTTAAGTAACTTCTCCCCAAATAAAGTTTTTGAAACTATATTTGGTTAAGAAAAATATTTTGTCTATTGAAAATACGGTTGGTAGCATTGATTCCGCTACTCCGCCATTATCGTTTTGTTCGCCGTCTGGTTTGGATGTGGGGTAGCTCGTGAATGATCGGACTTTAAAAATACAACAATCTTCTCTCGCTTTCCGAGAGGTTGGGACAGTATTATAGTTTTCTTGAAGTTTGTTTAGTACACTTAACAAGTTAACCGAATTTGTAGATCATCGTTATTATTGGATTTTTAATATTCTTTCTTTGTCACAGGTCGGAAGCCATTGGTGTTTTAACTTGTCGCTAGTCCGCTCGCACGATGCAGTACAACGGCGTACCGAACCACCAACAACAGATGTATGGTTCAGACTTTTTATTAATATTATTGATATATAATTGTGATTAAAACTCAATCTTTTTGACCCAGATAAGAATGCTTTTGAAATGGCAGCCATCTTGTTGATATATTACATTCGAATCTTATTTATGGTGACGTGTCTAGGGAATGCATTAAGGTTTTTCACAGGCTGCACCCAGGAACACCGGTAAAAAATATAGCTTTTCCGAAAAAAATAAACTTCGATTTGTCGATCAAACCGAATGTAAAAATGGTCGACAGGCCGCGAGGTGTCAACCATCTTGACATTTGCCGTGGGTTTTTTCAACCCTTCTATGAAAAGACTGCGAAATGGAGATCGCGGTTTATTTATGTTTCGTATTTTAAAACGCTGTTTCTACCAAAAGTTTTGTCTGATGTTGAACGTAAAGTTTAAAATACTAGACATCCATACATTTTCAAAAAATTTCTTTGGCAAAAGTGTTCCCATATTAAAAAAAATCAAAGTTGTACTCACGAACGGTGAAGTATGTAATAATTATTTTGTGCCGACAAAATTTAAGTAGCAGAACTTATTGGGTAACTGAATTTAGAAAACAATTTGTAAAATATTTCATTTCTATATTTGCCCCGCATTGTTTGTACTCCACTTGTAAGTGTTGCATAGACATTATTTATCATAATGGGTATTCAAATTAAGGTTAATACTTAAATAAAAAAGTATCACTTTTCACCGAGACAGCTGTTGCAACATAACACCGATAAAAATATTTTCCACTTCTCTGCGGATAATACAACATTGGCTGTTTTTTTCTTCTTTTTACAACTGAATTATTAAAGGCTCCCTTAGCTGCCTTAAGGGAGCCTTAAATAATTCAACCTTCACACATATTTTAAATTTATTAATTTTTTTATACTCATCAATATTCTGACTATTGACAGTAATATATTTTTTTTCCTAAAATCTTAATATTGTTATGTATAAATAAGTTTTTCAAAATGAACTTTCTACAATAAGACACTTTTTTTCAAGGCCTCGCCCTGACCGTGGTGAACAATACGGTAAGCATAGTTGGGGAGGACCACCTCAAGGCAACGATGAATTTGGTGGTCCCAAGAATCATTTCGGGGGACCGAGGAACAACTTCGGCGGACCCAAGATGGGCGGTCCCAAGAACAATTTCGGTGGACCCAAACCCAACTTCGGAGGACCCAAGAACAACTACATGCCACCTAACAACGGCTTTGGGGGTCCCAAAATGGGCATGGATGGAAACAAAATGCCCATGATGAAGACCGGCTACATGCCCAAGCCCTTCATCCCGAGGAACGAGTACACCGGTGCCAAGCTGCAGAGCATGAAGGCCAAGAACCCGGGTGAGAGTCTCCAGAAGCCCAACTGGGACGTACTGGTGCAGACCTTGCAACCCTTCCGTAAGGACTTCTACAAACCCCATGCCAAAGTCCAGGCTCGTACTGAAGATGATGTGAGGAGCTTCAGAGAGCTCAAAGAGATCACCGTGAGCGGCAACAGCGTGCCCCGACCCAACCAGGAGTTTGATGAAGGCAACTTTCCTGAGCATGTTCTGGCTGAAATTCGTAAACAGGGGTTCTCGGAGCCCACAAGCATCCAGGCCCAGGGTTGGCCCATCGCCCTTTCGGGTCGGGACATGGTCGGCATTGCTCAGACCGGCTCAGGAAAGACCTTGGCCTACATGCTGCCTGCTGCTGTGCACATCAACCACCAGGAGAAGCTCTCCCGAGGTGACGGACCCATCGTGCTCATCCTTGCTCCCACACGAGAGTTGGCCCAGCAGATCCAAACCGTGGCCCGAGACTATGGTGCAACAAGCTGCATCCGAAATACCTGCATCTTCGGAGGAAGTCCAAAGGGCCCCCAGGCCAGGGATTTGGAGAGGGGTGTCGAGATTGTGATTGCCACTCCCGGCCGTCTCATCGACTTCTTGGAGAAGGGAACCACCAACCTGAAGCGCTGCACTTACCTAGTTCTGGATGAGGCTGACCGAATGTTGGACATGGGATTCGAGCCTCAGATTCGCAAAATCATCGAACAGATCCGGCCTGATAGGCAAGTGCTCATGTGGTCCGCCACCTGGCCCAAGGAAGTCCAGGCACTGGCTGAGGATTTCCTCACCGACTATATCCAAGTCAACATCGGCTCCCTGAACCTCGCCGCCAACAACAACATTCGGCAGATCGTGGAAGTCTGCCAGGACCACGAGAAGGAATCCAAGCTCTCTGCCTTGCTGAGGGATATTGCTTCCGAACGAGATAACAAGGTCATCATTTTCGTTGAAACTAAGAAAAAGGTAATTTTCATCGTCCACATTAATTTTAATTATATATTTTGTTTTTAGGACAAAACACATCCCATACTAAGTCAACAGGTACATTTTACAGGAGAGACAGACTGTTCTGCAGGAAATGATAGAAAGATACTGATGTTCACTTCTATATTCCGAAACAAAACATAAATCTGAAAAAAATCTACTTTCTCCACCTTTTTTATGGGATGTGGGATATGCAGCAGTAATAAACAATAACCCATACATAATCTTTCGTTCAAGTCTCATATCTGAAATTGTCTCCCATGCTAGCAAGATGCTTGGATTTGTACATCCTAAGGCTAGGTCATTTACTAACAAAATTGCAATTCGTAGAATGTACGAAGCACTTCTTCGCAGCATCCTGGAGTATAGTTCCATTGTATGGGCCCCTTCATATCGGAACCATATCCTGCAAACCCACCGGAAGATATTTTTACAAGTAGATTTCTGGAGATATTTACAACACAAATATACAAAAAGAACGGTGACTAGGGTGATATTTTACACACCGAAAGTTTCCTCATACAAAAATACACCAATATATAAAGCGATGGAATTATTCAATGAAGCTACATATACATATATTTAGATGCATATTTGTAGTTCTGTCAGTGTCTCTTGGTGTGCGTACAAGAGTGCCTGTTAGGTATATTACGACCCACAAACAAAAATTTACACATTTTTACACTCGCTATGTTCATTCTTTATAAATTACCTGTTATACACTATTGAATTTTTCGTTCATTACGCCTTTTTATATAACTTTAATTTATGTTTTACTTTTGCCCGGTTTTTTATTGGTAAATAACTGTATAAGGAGACGATTGAAATAAATAAATACTCAGTATATTATTGCATAATAGTATAAAGGTGGGCTTGTTGCCAGGCGGGAATTTCTTTCAACCAACCTGCATCACTTTTTAAAGTTACAAATGTAAATAAAAACATTAATGTATTGTTCTCTTTAAGGTGGACGACATAACCAAGAACATCAGGGGGGATGGGTACCAGGCCATCTGTATCCACGGGGACAAGTCGCAGCCGGAGAGGGACTTTGTGCTCTCGGAGTTCCGCACTGGAAAGTCTTCTATCCTGGTTGCCACCGGCGTGGCCGCCAGGGGTCTCGACGTAGAAGATGTCAAATATGTTGTGAATTATGACTATCCTAATTCATCTGAGGATTACATTCATCGAATTGGTAAGTTATCCAATTTCTAAGTGCCATTTTATGACTTGTAAGTGATTACAAACCCTTTCAGAATTTAATTTTCTACTTCCCCAGTTGTTTCAAATACCCTCCAGTATTTGAAACAACTGGATCGAGATAAATAGTTCATTGCAATAAGTGATGCTGGTTGAGTTTTCCATTGGATGAAATAAATCTTGGACTGTGTAGCAATTTCAAAATATTAGTTTTCAAAAAAATGATGTATCGATAGTTGCTCCGGGACTATAGGTAGTTTATTTTAAATTAGATTTACTCAAAGTTTTTTTAAATATATTTAAATGCACAAACAAAACATCTCAATGTAAACATAATTCACATAAATTTCACCACTAATAATTTTTTGGCATTATCTAAATGTGTAATCATTAAAAGCATTATTATTATCTTAAAGTAATTAACTAATAATCATGCCTTGTCACTGGTGGGGTAGGCAGACTGTCGCACAACTCTTGGCACACGCTCCTTCCTTCACATTCATACATACATACTCTTCTGTTATTCTGACTCTTTTTTTTTATTCACTTGATCGTGTTGTCTTCCTCGAGTGTCCCGGACTTCTTCTATCACATATTCTCCTGGCGCCCCCTTCTCCGTTCATTTTTTCCACATTTTCAAACCGTCACAAAGCATCCCTTTCTTAATCTTGCTTATTACACCTTGCATTCTTTACATCAGGCTTGGTATTAGGTATTGAATGTCATTTTATATTATTATAAAATGACACTCACTACTTTTTTTTTCTTAAGAATTTATGTTTTATTTTTTTATTATTATTATTGTTATTGTGTATCACAACTTGTATTCTATTATTATTGTGACTATTTATTATTATCAATTATGGAAGGTATTGCATTGCACTACTCCTGCATACCTTCTGGAATAAAATTTTATTATTATTAGCACTCTACAGTGGACTACTGCTAGTCTCGCTTCTTTTGACGACTTTTTATTAGTGGTATCCGCATGCAGTCTTCTATTAATGTCCTTATAAACCTTTCCACCTCTCGTGGAACATACTTCCCAAATACAAAAAAAATTCATCCGCATGTTCCAAATTTCTTACAGTACATATAGTAAAACCTCTTTTTTTAATATATTTTTTTATAAACGTTTTTCAAAGAAACATTGAAAAAAATGTTTACAACTGAGGAAATGACAAGTAAATGGAAAAAATTATCAAGTACTTACACAGTTTTTAAACCATTAACACACTTTGTGCGGGTAGAACCAACTGCTCCCTGTAGCGGGCAAAAACAAAGGTCCGGTGTGAAAATATCGGTTCGGTTTGAAATGGCCACATCTTCGACAAAAATTAATATTTTTCAGAGAAAATTTATTTGTATACTCTTCACACCCTAGACTATAAGAGTCTCAAATAAGTTATATACATATTTGATAAAGTTACGCAATAAACTTAGGTGAAAATTTATGTTTTGCTATAATATTATGTTGTTTGAAGTGTAGAGAGCTTTGAATTCGATGGAATGTCATATGATAATGATTTGACACTGGCCTAAATGATAACAAAACCAATAACCACGTGTTACATCGTCGGTGACATAAAAAAGTATAAGTTTCAGAGTATTTAGTGGACCTCGACACAAACAGCAATAAAACCCAATGCGGAGGGTAGGGGACAAAAACCATTGGAACGGGATAAAGAACAAATACAAGTCCAAAACAACTGTATAAGTTATTTTTCAATGAAATTAAAGATAATCACTTACTGCAATATGCTTTTCATATTTTTCTACGGAATTCCGTTGGCAAATTTTATAATTAAAGTTTTAGAATAAATATTTAAATGTACACCTAAACAGTTTTGATTATCATCTCGTATCATTTTTCACTTGTCCCATAAGCAAAATTATTCCCAAAATTTTTTTTCCATGGGCTTCCACTTAAGGGATTTCTTAGTTTGTCTATATCTTGATTCATTTTGGGTGTGGCAACGATTACTTTCTTCTACCATAATTTCCCACAAACAATTCTACAACATCCATTATATTTTCAGAATGGATTGGTGTTACACAAACACCAGCATGACCTAGAAATGGTTCGATGTTTGGTGGATTGTCCATTTCACACCAGTCAACCACTTCTACTTCCGAATCACTTCCTTCCGAATCACTGAACTCTAATGGTATTACTGGCAATTTCCGCGTACAAGAAAATTCTATACTATCACTGGAATCTTCACTGTCATTACCAAATTCAGGCAAATAATCACTCGAATAAATTATCTGCGAATATTTCGTCATCACTTTTGTTATTTCCGGAATCCATTTTAAAATTGTTAAAATCTTTTTAAATATTCGACAAAACCACATTCAATATTCTCGAGCCATTTCATATACACAACCTGTTGCAAATAAACTTTTTTAAAACTGAAATTCATTTGTAAATATTTATTGCAGTCCGTTTACCTGCGTTAGGTTATCGCTGTCTGTTTACAGGCGGAGAATAAAATGACGCGCATTCAGAAATCTATATTTTTCTCACTCGCTTACGTTAGAGTCATGCGCTGGCAAACAGAGACAGAAATATTTAATCAGCTTATTCCAAAACATGGGCCATTAAAATTCGTAAAAGTACTATCTTGTAGGGTATATTTCAGAGAATTCGATGATGATTCCTCAACGAAAGCCCATTTCAATTTCGTTAACCTCAATTAGAAATAGTAAACAAAGCTGTATGTTGATTTGTGTTGAAATATCCATAAACGCAAAAGATGTAAAGATTAAAGAATAAGAAAGACTTATAACATTTTTAAAAAATATTCTACTTACACTTTGAACCTATACGAACAGATTGGTATATAATGTTCATACTAAACATTGAGAAAGCAATACTTTTTCTGACGTTGAAGTCGAGGCGGCCGAAAAGGTAAATCTACCCTTCCCGCCGTTGAGCGACAGTCAGCCGAGCGGGTAGAACTACTCTTCCCGCTTTAAGTGTGTTAATATGAGAATTATACTGTAAAACCCCATTCACAAAAGTCCCTTTTCTTCTTTATACATTCTTGTATTCCAATATTTTCCCCAGTTTAAATAATTTCTAGTTTTATGCTCAACATTTAGAAAATTTAAATCATTTTAATACTTCCCAATTAATCAATTTGGTTGCGAAATTTATAACAACCTAGAAAAAAATGTTTTGTAACTTAAAAACTTTTCTGCCCAAGTCAATATTTCCCTACACAAAACTATTAATTAATAAAAGATTTACGAAATAATGAGACTAATTTCGAGGAAATTGAAAAATATATTTTTTAATATGACTGCATAATTTGACATCGTGGTACTCACCGGCATGCACGGCTTGTCAATTTAAGATGTAATAATTCGAAATAATATGATATTTTTCCCTATTAACTGATTTTTCTTTTAACTTGAAATTGCTTGAATAGTCTCGGGGATATATAAATTGCGTCCTGTCAGACTTTGAGATACCAATCTTTGTTGAATGTGGCATATTATTAATTTGTTCCAAAAGTGTACTTAAAAACACATTGGAATAATAAACTGCAATTATAGCATTTCCTCCGGTAAAATTATCATTTTTGTAAAGGTGTTCACTAGGAGCTCATTTCAAATTTATGTAAAAGCAATGTTATAACCCCGCTGACGAGTACTCACCAACCTAACTAATAACTAGACAACTGAGGGTGGCGCCACCGCTGTACACTTTTTAACACATTCTTGTTCTACATAAACTGAGTAAGAAAGAATGACTGCTAATGCAGCGGGCAGCAAAGGGTTTGTTTTTCTCATTTTAAGCATTGATTTATTTACCTTAACAGTTTTAACTGATTATCATTGATATTTCAGTTGTATAATTATATAATGTTGATTTGCGGTAAAGGGTACATTCGGGTAGTCCAGTTTTGGAGATATTTAAGTAGAGTCGACATATAAAACAGGGAGCAGATATTTAAAAAAATTGTAAATTGGGGGGGAAATAATTATATGAAAATGAAGCGGGGGAATGTAAAACTTTACCACGTAAAGTTTTACTGTATAAGTAAAGTTGT